>JAEOAD010000059.1:2417500-3617500 GCA_036365145.1 Orientallactaga sibirica
GTCTCTCCCTGGGCAGTGGGGAAGGGTACCATGGTTGCTTCTAAAGGCCTTACCTCCTAACGCCATCATGTCAGGGCTAAGAATTGCAGCACAGAAATTTTAGAGGGACACAACCATTCACACAAGCACCCTGTCACTCAACCCAACAAATATCCTGAGCACCTATTTTACCCTAAGTACTAGTGATTCTCTTAAATCTTATTAAATATAAAACACTAGTAAAATCTTGGATTTAAAAGGATTAAAAATCCTCTACTGACATCAATATTCTGCTTTCATTCACAGCACTCTCTAACTGTGGACACTTCTCAATGATAAAAAGTTCTGGGCTGAGGAAATGGCTTAGTGGTTAAGGCGTATGCCTGTGAAGCCAAAAGACCCCGGTTTGATTCCCCAGGACCCACAAGGGAGTGCATGCGTCTGGCAAGTATTTGCAGTGGCCCTGGCATGCCCATTCTCTCTTTCTCTCTATCTGCCTCTTTCTCTCTCAAATAAATAAATAAAGTATTTTTAAAAATAAAAAAAAGTTCCACATACGGTGATGGGCCTTGGCTCCTCTATTTGTGTGCATTGTATGTTGAGCACCACCCTGTCCCCACCCATACCATGTGCTCTACCTCTTTAGAAGCTCATCAAATGTCCCAGGGGGTCTTGTTCAGAACACAGGCCAATGTGAATGTGAATTCCGTGAGTCAGGTGGTGAGCTCTCACCAGACGTCAACTGTGCCACAGACTTCATCTTGGACTTTCCAACATCTAGAACTGTGAGAAATAAATTTCCGTTGCTTCTGAGCCTCCCAGTCAGTTTGTGGAAATTTACTACAGAGTCCACATGAGCAGAATAGGCTTGGAAGCATAGGTTATAGACCTAAAAATCCATTGACTTCACAGTTTGCCTGGGTGGGTGAGAAACAGATCTGAAGACAGCAGCCACACCCAACTCCCATGAACAGGGGCTTAGCATCCAGACATCACAATTGCTTTTATCACCCCTGTCTTTCTGCACCTCACAGGAAGTCACTACATTTATTTTATGAAAACTTGATTCAAGAGCTGGGGAGATGGTTCAGTGGTTAAAGACACTTGATTGCAAAATCTGCTGGCCTAGGTTCTATTCCCAAATACTCATGTAAAGCCAGATGCACAAAGTGACGCATGCATCTGGAGGTTGTTTATAGCAGCAAGAGGCCCTGGTATTCATTATCTCTCTCCACCCCCGCACCTTCCTTACAAAGAAATAAACTTAAAACAAATAATACTTGACTCAAAGTGGTACACACATCTGCAATCCCAGCACACCTAAAGCAATGGGAAACAGAGCCAAGAGAATGTGGAAGCGCAAGGGGCAGCTAGACTGGCCTTCCCAGTGGCAAGACAAGAGACACTGTCTCAAAGAAGGTGGAAGGAAAGGACTGACACTCCAAGGTTGTACTATGACCTCCAGATGCGCACCATGGCATACGCATGCCCGTACGTACACAAAACCAAATAAATACAGAGGACAACCTTTGGGAAATCACTGTCTTTGGAAGCAACACGACCAGTCTGAAAGAAAAACTAGAAAATATAATTTAAGAGTCTGGGAGAATGGCTCAGCGGTTAAAGGCGCTTGCTTTCAAAGCCTGCTAGACTGGGATTCAAGTCCCCAGCCACCCATGTAAAGCCAGATACAAAACGTTGTGCATGTATCTGTTGTTCATTTGCAGTGGCAAGAGACTCTGGTATGTACACACATGCACAGTGGTTAAAGGCTTGCTTGCTAGCAACGCCTCAGGGCCCAGGTTTGATTTCCCAACACCCTTGCAAAGCCAGATGCACAAGGTGGTGCATTCATCTGGAGTTTGTTGGCAGTGGCTAGAGGCCCTGGTGCACCTACTTCCTCCCTCTCATTCTCTCTCTCCCTGCAGATAAATAAGTACAATAAAGATCACATGGTGATCCCACTCTTCACACACACACACACACACACACACACACACACACACACACACACATAGAGAGAGAGAGACAGAGAGAGAGATGGACTTTTAGAACTTTTGAAAGTTTTTTTGTATTATTTTTTGCTTTTCAAGATAGGGTCTCGCTCTAGGCCAGGCTGACTTTGAATTCACTATGTAGTCTCAGGGTGACTTCAAACTCATGGCAATTCTCCTACCTCTGCCTCTTGAGTGCTGGAATTAAAGTTGTGTACCACCATGCCTGGCTTTAAAATTTTTTTAAATATAAAATAAATGTGGACTTGACACCAGATGATAGGAGGTGGAAATGTCTAAAAAATGAAAAGAACATGTTGAGAAATTATCATCTTGAAAGAGAAAGTACAGAAATGAAAAGTATCATTAAGAAAGCAGGTAGCTGGCCTCTTGAGAAAAATGCAGAAATGAGTTTTTAAGTGGAGAATATGATGCTTTAAAGAAAATAATGATATAAATAAATAAATAAATAAATAGGAAAATGATGATCATGTGCCAGTGCAAACAAGTGTTTTCTCAAACTCAATGTTTATTCCTTTCCTCGATTAAGTACAAGAATTTTTTTTCCTTTCTAGACAAGAATATTCAACCAATTCACTGTGCTGATGGTTCCTTTGCTGTGCAAGACCTCTGTGGTCGGAATCCCACCTGCAGAAGGACAAATGTGGCATGAGACAACTCATTTGAGGAAATAGAAAACAATGAAACTCATAGAAACAGAGAGTAGAATGGTGATTGCCAAGGCCCAAAGGAAGAAGAATATGGATCTTGATGTTCAACAGTATCGACTTTTTGTTATGCATGATGAATAAGCTCTAGAAATCTGCTATGTAACACTAGGTATATAGTTAACAATGCTATAGTATGCAATCACTTTTCTCATTGCTGCAACAAAATACCTGCCCAAAGCGAGTTAAGGCTAGAAAGGTGGCTCAGTTGTTAAGGCGCTTGCCTGCAAAACCCAATGACCCAGGTTTGATTCCTCAGTACCCATGTAAAGTCAGATACACAAGAGTGGGGCATGCATGTTGAGTTCATTTGTAGCAGCTGGAGGCCCTGGCATGCTCTCTCACGTGCTCTCTCTCTCTCCCCTTGTAAATAAATAAATAAAATGTTTTCAATTTATTATTAAGTAGAAACTTTGTGTGGACATAGCATATGTTGGTACCATCACTTCCCTCCTCCCTGCCCCCACGCCACTGACGACCTTCCTCAGTGGGATTATTAGTATTCACCTGGAGTTGTGGGTTTGGAGTTGAAAGGGCAGCAGTCTGTCATTGAGGGGGAGCTATGTCTCTGGATAATTCCTCCCACCCTGTGGCTCTTATATTCCTTCTGCCCCCTCTTCTGCAAACTTCCCTGAGCCTCGGTGAGTGTGCTTTAAGTCTACTTTAGTGTTGAGCTCTCAGCAGCTTCTGGATAAACTGAGTTAAGGAAGGAAGGGTGTGTTTGGGCTCACAGTTTGAGCATACACACCACCAGGGTGGTCACATTGCATTCCTGTCACAAAGGAGAGAGATGAATGCTACTGCTCAGCTGACTGGCTCCTTCTTACTCAGTCCAGGGCCCCAGCTCCTGGAATGGTGCTGCCTACAGTTAAGGTGGGACTTCCCACTACCATTAAACAAATCTAGAAACTCCCTTACAGACAAACTCAGAGGTTTGTTTCCATTGTGATTCTAAATCCCATCAATTTGATAAGATTAACTGCCATAAAAGGTGTTACTTTTCTTGTCTGTGTGACAGAACACCTGACCTATACAACTTAAGGGAGGAAGAACTTAATTTGGCTTATGATTTGAGAGAGTCCATCATGGTAGTGAAGCCATGGCAGAATTCCTGGTGGTGGGACTATGTGGATGGGACTCCTCACAATTTTTTTCCAAGGTAGGGTCTCACTGTGGCCCAGGCTGACCTGGAATTTACTATGTAGTCTGAGGGTGTGTTGCAGTCAGGTTCACATTGTTGGCAGAAATCACCCAACTAAGAGCAGTTTATGGGAAAAAAGAGGTTTATTTTGGCTTATAGGCCCAAGGGGGAAGTTCCATGATGGCAGGACAAATGATGGCATGAGAAGAGGGTGGACATCACTCTCTGGTCAACATAAGGTGGACAACAGCAACAGGAGAGTGTGCGAACACTGACAAGGGGAAGCTGGCTATAATACCCATAGGCCCGCCCCCAACAATACTCTGCCTCCAGGAGGTGTTAATTCCCAAATTGCCATCATCTGGGAACCTAGCATTCAGAACACTTAAGTTTATGGGGGACACCTGAATCAAACCACCACATTCCACCCCTGGCCCCCATAAACTGATAACCATACGTGATGTAAAATGCAATGTATTCATGCAACTTTAAAAATCCCATAGTTTGTATCAATTCCAATGATGTTCATACAGCCCCATAATCCTAGGTCTTTTAACTGAGCCATAATACCAAAAATAAAAACCATAATGACACAGAATAAATATTCACACTGCAAAAGATGGCATTGGGCAAAGCAAAGAAATATTCAACCAATACAAGATTTAAATCAACCAGGGCAAACATCAAACTCTGTAATTCCAAGACCAACAACTCTAGTCAGTGACAAATCTCCAAGTCCGATACTTCTGAGCAGCAACTAGTCTCTGGGGTTCCAATTCCGCCCCTCCAGCTAGGCTACTCACAGTCCTGGAAAACTTCAGCCAGGGCTGGCAGCTCTCCTTGGCAGCCATCTCATAGTCCCGGCATCTCCACTGGGTCTCCACTGCAACCCATGGTCCACCCTCATGGCCCCATGGGATCTCCATGCAGGCATCCAGCAAACCTGCTTCACACTGCCCATGGCCATTTCCAAAACACAAGACCGCATCACAAACTCAATGACCCTCTCTTTCCTGCATTTGTTATACTCCATAATGCCAGGTAGAGTGCCAATTTGTTAATCCAGGGGGGAATAAATCAGACTTTGAAGAACAGGACACTCCTTCAGCATTCAGGCCCCTTCAAAAGAGTCTGCATTCTTCCTGTTGCCCCATTGCAGGTCAGCTGGCCCAATCTCAAAGGTTGTAACTCTCATACAATTGCAGCTGAACGGGTAGAGTTCACCCAAAAACTTCATTTTTTCTGTGCCATATCCCTCTGCTCACACCAGTTCATTTCTATGCAAAGCAACCCTGCACAACTTCTCAGGACACTGGCATAACAGCAAACTTGTCACACAAACTGCTAGCCCAGTCCAAGTAAAGCTCTTTCTCACCCTCATAAGCCAAACCTCACAGTCCATAGTTCTCACCGCATTCAGGTCTTTCAGCTTTGACCAGAATAGTGCATCAAGCTATACTTACAGCACTGCAAGGTGTCTCTTAGGCCAAGGTTTCGTATCCTTCCACATTCCTCTTGAAAATCAGCTCCAAAAGGCCAAAGCCACACAGTCAGGTGTCTAGCAGCAACCCCACTCCTCTGTACCACTTTACTGTTGCAGTCAGGTTCACATTGCTGGCAGAAATCACCCGACTAAAAGCAGCTTGTGGGAAAAAAAGAGGTTTATTTTGGTTTACAGGCTCAAGGGGGAAGCTCCATGATGGCAGGACAAATGATGGCATGAGCAGAGGGTGGACATCACTCTCTGGTCAACATAAGGTGGACAACAGCAACAGGAGAGTGTGCCAAACACTGGCAAGGGGAAGCTGGCTATAATACCCATAAGCCTGCCCCCAACAATACTCTGCCTCCAGGAGATGTTAATTCCCAAATTGCCATCAGCTGGGAACCTAGCATTCAGAACACTTAAGTTTATGGGGGACACCTGAATCAAACCACCACAGGGTGGTCTCAAATTCATAGACATCCTCCTACCTCTGCCACCCATGTGCTGGGATTAAAGGTGTGCACCACCATGTCCCACTTAAACTCTTCACATGGTAAACCAGGATGCATAAAGTTCAGGCTAGCATCAGATCCTGTCAATAATCTTCAAGTCCAACTTTACAGCCCTACCTCCACTAGATAGGCCCACAAAATGTTCTACAACCTTCTAAAACAGCACCCTGATGTGAGGATCAAGTGTTCAAACACATGATCCTACTGAGGACATTTCACATTCAAACCATACAGGGTAGGTCTAATGTTGTATTCTTTTCACAGTAAGAACAGAAACATTAATCTTTAGTCAAAAGAGATGTAAAAATTGGGCTGGAGAGATGGCTCAGCAGTTGAAGGCACTTGCTTACAAGATCTGATGGCAGGGGTTCAATTCCCCAGCATCCACATAAAGCCAATGCATAAAGTGACACATGCATCTGGAATTCTTTCACAGTGAGAAGACACCCTGGTACACCGATTCTTTCATATTCATTCTCATTCTCTCTCTCCTTGCAAGTAAATAAAAATGTTAAAAAACTAAATAGAGACGTGAAAATTATTTCCATCAAAAGTCCCTGTAATTAATAAGGGTAGGCAATTCCTTCTATGTTCAGGAAACATCTGCCAACTGTGATCTCTAGTTCCCTCCCTAATGATTAACCCATTAAAAACTGCAGAGAGATTTTTATTAATGAAAAATTATAGTCATTATGCAGGCTTCTAACTAGTCCTAATTACCAGCAGGCCAATTCCCGAAAGCTTGTAAATAAAAAAGTGCTGCTTTGAGAGTGTTCATCGCTATCATCTCGACTAGGTCCTAGGAGGCACTCACCAATGAGGAAATGACTTAATGTAAACAGCTATGTATGAAAGCACTACATTTTCCATAGACATAACTCAAAATGTCCAAGTCATATTAAAGAATATTGAAATACGTTTTCTTTGAGCAAAAATAACTCAGAGCTGAAGAAATGACTCAGTGGTTAAAGGCACTTGCTTGCAAAACCTGAGAGCCTAGGTGCAGTTCCCCAGTACCCATGTAAGGCCAGATGCACAAAGTGGCCCATGTGTCTGGAGTCAGTTTGCAGAGGCAGGAGGCCTTAGCATATCCAAACTCATTCTTTCTCTCTCTGTTTCTTTCTTAAATAAACAAATAAATTTTTAAAAAATTTTAAAAGATGTCGGGCATGGTGGTGCACTCCTTTAATCCCAGCACTTGGGAGGCAGAGGTAGGAGGATCGCCATGAGTTCGAGGCCACCCTGAGACTACATAGTGAATTCCAGGTCAGCCTAGAGTGAGACCCTACCTCATAAAAACAAAAACAAAAAAATTAAAAGAGAAAAAGAATTTAATTAAACAAAATGCAAAGCTTCTCGGATGTGGACTGCTTTTTAAAGTATCTCTTTCAACAGAACATGAATAGAAATTTAAGAATTAAAACCCTGATCATTATTTAATAGAACAACAAATATCTACTTTCTTACTTAAGATTATGATGGGTTAGCATCTAATTTATTTTCATTGTTCACCATATTCACCGGCCTTAGCTGTATTCTGTTTAGAGGCTTCTTTTGCATAATGCTACCAGTAGCATTTTTCATTTACAAGTTTTCCTGAAATTGGCCTAGAGGTAATTAAGATTAGTCAGAAATTTGCATAATGATTGTAATTTTTCATTAATAGGAATCTATGCATTTAATAGATCAATTATTATATTTCAGATAATGTTACTTTTCATCTGAAATCTAAACTTGGGTTAGACACAGAGTAGAAGAGGAAATATTTTAGTTACGTGCAAAATAGGCTTCAATTTCACCTAAAGAAAGCCTGTGTTGTAGTCAGCTCCACAATGCTGGCATGAACTTCCAAACAGACACAGTTTATGTGAGAAAGGGGTTTATTTCAAGCATATAGATCTGGGGGGGCAGAGTTCCATCATTGGTGGACGGAAGCAGAGAAAAACAACCCAATAGCCAGCGGAAACCAAAAATGGCAAGCACAAACCTTCAGTAAGCAAGACCCCAGAGCTCACACTGCTCGCTAACACCTTTGGGCTAGAATTCAGATCCAGCCCAGTGACACCTCCTCCTGCCAGGTGCAGGAGATCCCAGTTACAAGTTTAATAAACACCTGAGTGTATGGGGGACATATATTCAAACTACCACAGCCTGGTTGGACTAAATGATGGGAGATAAATCTGCCTGGGCCTGTCATTACTCACAAGCATCCCTCTGCTATTTTAAAAAGAGGGTTGACAAAAAGATAATCTATGATGTGTATTTGCCTACCTCCAGCCATAATACCCTAAGTCCTTGAAGATACAGAGCAAACATGAGTCCTTTTTGCTGCTGTGCCTGAGTTAAGGTGTTTATTTATCTGAGGTAAATAAAGATTTGTCTCTTCTGGGTATAAGCTTCACACCAGATATTAATTTGTAGGAGATTTGTGCTACCAAGCTATGGGTTTAATATTTAATTGAGCTTTCTAGCTTGGAAAGCCCACATCTTTTCTTGCCAAACCTTAAGCATCTTCTAGAACAAGGCACTGTTAGATTTCTTGAAATATGTCAGAGAATAAAGCAAAATCCTTTCTTTTACCACCTACTTTCTAGTGAAGGGAGATAAATGGAAAGAAATAAGTGTAACAATTTATATCTAATGCTAAGTATTAAGTGATATGGAAAAATAGTAAAATATAGCAGGCTAAAGAGAATCATTATATACTGTGAAAAAAGAGGGTGGAGAATCAGTTGTACAGTTGGGAGTGGCTATGATTTTAAATAAGAGTGGCCAGGATAGACTTCCTTAAAAAGATGACATCTAATCAAAGCCTGAAAAACAGTGAAGAAATGAAACAGGTGGGTATTGGGGGGAAGAATGGTGACAAAATAGCTTATATAAAACCTCTTACAGGGAGATAACCTGGCCTACTTGAACTAAATGGAAGCACCAAAACATAGTGGGCAAAGGTGGGTTAAATACAGGCCTTGATAAAGGCTGTTTTCACTCTAAAATGGACATCATTCCCGTGATTTTGTGCTGAGAAGTGACACAATATGACTGACATGAAGCAAAGTCATTCTTACTGCTCAGGTAGAAGAGAGTGAGGCAGAGACCAACAGGGACCCTCTTGTGATAACCCCGGTGAGATGGTATCTGTAATTAGTTCAATAGGGCTGCTGTAACGAAGTGCCACAACCTGGTCTCACAACTCTGGAGATGGGAGGGAATCAAGGCATATATAGGACCATCTGCTCCTTTCTCCCCTTCTGGTAGATTCAGACACCCCTTAGCTTGTAGGGGGCATATTTTGTCTGGCTCTCTTTGTGTCAATGAGAGTAATAAAGGTGGTGAGATGTGATGGACTTGAAGGTTTGGCCACAGGTTAGCTTGCCAGATTGAAAGGCAGAGGATGTGAAATAGAAAAGAATAAAGAAGAGCCGGGCGTGGTGACGCGCGCCTTTAATCCCAGGTCACCCTGAGACTACATAGTGAATTCCAGGTCAGCATGGACCAGAGTGAAACCCTACCTCAAAAAAAAAAAAAAAAAAAAAAAAAAAAAAGAATGTAAAATAGAAAGAATAAAGAATAGAAAAGAATAAGAAAGAATAAAGGATAGTTCTATGATGTTTGGCCTAAGCAGTAAGGAGATGTTGCCTCTAATATAAGGAAGATCAGCCATGGTGGTACCTCATTCAGGCTTCCTGATGTGAGAGGCATGCCTGTTAGCTGGAAGTATCCAATGTATATACCTCCAGGCTCCAAGACAACATTCAGGCCAGGACAATGGTCTCTCTGGACTATTCTCAGTCAGTACCTGAGCAGAGCAGTAGTTCTAGAAGCTAGAATAGAAATTCCAATCAAGACAGGATGCCTCTAAAACGCATTATTTTCTCTGGTTTCACATTCTTCTGATGAGACTTTCCCCAGGGCTTTACTCAGTCTCAGCTTCTCCCTACCCTTTCCTCAACCTCTTTTCACAGGTATCAAATTGGCAAGTTTATGCTTGCTCTTTCTCCTTTTCATCCTTCATATATATCCTCCAGTATCCCTTGAGTCCCTCTGGGCACCTGTGCCTGGAGAACGTGAACTGACACATTCACAGTTGATGCAGTCAGTTTGAGAAAGCAGGTGGGAAGATGGGAATTTGGGACTGGATCATCCACCACTCACCTGGTAAAGAGAACACTCATCTCAGTAGTTTGTAGGTCCCCAGTAGTCCCTGGCACAGGTAAGAAAACAGCAGCCAAAGCTGTAGTGATGTGGCAACATGTTGCACCAAAGCATATACACTGAAAGGGAGAACAAACATAAAAGGACAGTGGCATGGGCTGGCTATTGTTGACACAATGCCCTGCAGAGGAATAATAACCTGGGAACGCTTGCTGACTGTTAAGGATTGGTATAATAGTCTAGCAACCTTTTGGGTAATTTACAGAGAGGCTCTTATCTCCCACAATGGAAAAGGAAACATAGCTGAGGAGACTACTGGGCCCTGAGCTTGCTCCACAACATTAAAATCTTAGCCAGGGCTGGAGAGATGGTCTAGTGGTTAAGGCATTTGTCTGCAAAGCCAAAGAATCCTGGTTTGATTCTCCAGGACCCACGTAAGCCAGATGTACAAGGGGGCACATGCATCCAGAGTTCGTTTGCAGTGGCTGGAGGTCCTGGTGCACCCATTCTCTCTCTCTCTCTCTCTGCTTCTTTCTCTCTCTCAATTAAATAAAATATTTTTAAAGGCTTAGCCAAAATATTGTACATTTTGCAAAAGTCCTACACTAGAAAATTTTGGAACACACATGAGGCATCTGGGCCAATGTTGCCGGTGATTGTGACTCTATAGCCTCCCTGGAGCAGAGGTGACCCAGTTTTTTGGGTTTTTTAATTAAGAGTTTACATATCCTGGCATCACATAATACACCTCTTATTTGATTAAGCCAGGTATGGTGGCTCATACCTTCAATCCCAGCACTCAAGAGACTAAGAAAGGAGGATCACCATGAGTTCAAGGCCAGCCTGGGCTGCAGAGTGAGTTCTAGGTCAGCCTGGACTAAAGTGAGACCCTGCTCCAAAAATTAAATTTAATAGACTCTTCTGTGCATGCCTCCTTCAGTAGCTGTCCACATCATCTTCTGCCAAGTTGATGACTGGGGAAAAATCCAGCCCAATGTGTGGTGGCTTGTTAGAGCTGATAAGAGGGGAAAGGAGATTATACCCCCAAAGGACCTACAAGAACTCTCGTGTCTCAACAGGATCCATGGAGGACCTCTGTATTTTGAGAGTGCCTGATCACGGAAAAAGGGACATAGACATTATAAGGAAGAGTAAATTGACTTGGAGGAACAGTCTTTTGGAACACAGGATTTAACATCGTGGCAAGGACCCCAAGGAAGAAGCTATGGTTCTGCCAACCTGCTAAGTTGGAGAAGCCTGGAGGAAGTTACAACCTGTGCTGAGCAAAGTCGACATGCTTAAGTACTGATGTAGCAGAGGAAGAGATGAAAGTCTTAGAGAAGTGAGGATGCTGGAAGAGGTGTATTTGTCATGCCAAGTGACTCCACAGAGGGTTGGATTTCAAAGATCCAAGAGCACTCTTCATTCGTCAAGGCTGCAAGGCAATTTCTGGTAAAGAACTTCACTAAGAGCCCCAGTCCTAGTGACAGAGGAGTGCTCAGCACTGAAGCAGCTCTATCATTCTTTCCAAGGCTCGGGGTCCATTGCGGAAGAGGTGGCAGAAAGAATGAAGAGCCAAAGGAAGGGTAGGACACTGTTGCAGTCAGGTTTGCATTGCAGGCAGAAATCGCCCGACCAAGAGCAGTTTTGGGGAAAAAAGGGTTTATTTTGGCTTACAGACTTGGGGGAAGCTCCATATGGCAGAGAAAACGATGGCATGAGCAGAGGGTGGCCACCACCTCCTGGCCAACATAAGGTGGACAATAGCAACAGGAGAGTGTGCCCAACACTGGCATGGGGAAACAGGCTATAACACCCATAAGCCCACCTCCAACAATACACTGCCTCTAGGAGGCTTTAATTTCCAATTGCCATCACCTGGGGAGACTAGCATTCAGAATACATAAGTTTATGGGGAACACCTGAATCAAACTACCACACACTCCTTACAATGTACTCTTCCAGACACAAAATGGCCTGGATATCCACGACCTCACAGTGCCTGACACTACCTACACAAGACCATTATAATAGGAGGAAAAGATGATGACATCAAAATACAAGAGAGACTGATTGAGAGGGGGAAAGGGAATGATGGAGAGGGAGTTGCAAAGGGAAAATGGGGGAGGAGGGAGGGAATTACCATGGGCTATTGTCTATAATTGTGGAAGTTGTCAATAATAAAAATAAATAAATAAAGCTTTGTGCTTAAAAAAAGAAAACAAAACAGTCATTTGTGAGCGCCTCTCCTGAGCCTTCACTGGAAGAGGCAGCCACAATGCCTGCCTCATTGTCAAAGACAGGACCCTGAACCCTGAACCAATACAGACTGAGTAACAGCACAGAAGCCAAAAGGCCAAAATCACTGCAGTAACTGTGAAGGTTGCAAGGTGACCAGCTGATGAGGGAGGGACCTGAAGTGAGAAGCTATCAGAAGACTGAAGACGAAAGACCCATGTAAACGAACATAAAAAACTTTAAATGCTGTGAACATAGCCGGGCATAGTGGTGCACACCTTTAATCCCAGCACTCGGGAGGCAGAGGTAGGAGGATCACCGTGAGTGCAAGGCCGTCCTGAGACTACAGAGTGAATTCCAGGTCAGCCTGAGCTAGAGGGAAGCCCTACCTTGAAAAAACACAAACAACAAAAAAAAAAAGTTGTGAACATAAAGTTGAAACTTTTTGTGGGCTATGTTAATGTCCACTGAAAGGCACCTACCATCAAATTGGCATTGGATAATCAAATAATCAAAATGATGTGCCCAGTTGGCATAAATCAGTGTTTGTTGTTAATCACCAGGACAAGATGGACACTACACCTGGGACCAACAATCCCATGATTCCTACATACCAAGTCCGCAGCTATTTTCTCTTCCTACTTTAAGATGCCTAGTTCTTGTCCCTAAACAAGTTTATTCTAATGTGGTCCTGATGAAGACACCTTGGTGTTCAGCCTCTCTCTTTCTCTATTTGCCTCTTTCTCTCTCAAATAAATAAATATTTTTTTAAAAAGAAAAAGCTTAAAAGGGCTAGAGAGATGGCTTATTGGTTAAGGCACTTGCTTGAGAAGCCTAGGGACTCATATTGGATTCTTCAGGTTCCACATAACAAGCCAAACACAGTGTTACAAGCATGCAATGTCACACATGCACACAAGGGGGCACAAACATCTGGAGTTTGAGTGCAGTGGCTGGAGGCCCTGGCACACCAATTCTCTTTCCTTCCCTCCCTCTCTTTGTCTCTCTTGCATTAAAATAAGAAAGAGACAGAGAGAGAGAAAGAGAAAGAGAGAGAGAGAAAGAAAGAGGGCAAGGGAGCTTAATAATCTAAAAAAGAAACTGCTGGTGTACTTAAACTCTTCAAGGACTATTTTCTATTAAAGATCCAGTTTAGTGAAAGATCAAAAGAACCTGTTGCTAGGGGCCAGGGCTGAATGGGTGATGAGTCACAGCTTGTCTTCTTTTTTCCTTTGTTGTATGTGAGTGGTATGGCCTGCTCTTAGGAAACATAGCATTTGTAATAAAGATCTGAGCCCAGACATTTAGAATCATGGGCTTTTACTGAAATCAATGGAATGTTAGAAATAATGTTCTTACTATGCAGAAGTTAAGATGAGAAGTCTTTATTTCAGTAGTAAATTAGAAACTGATAGGAGAAAAAGGCAGCATCCTGACCACACCTGTCCTCCTCCTAAAACTCTTAAAGATCTTGTGATAGCTTGTTCTGGTGAGTAAATATATAAGACATTCAAAGATGTCGTGGTTGAGTGGAGCCACTTCTGTGGATGGCAGTGCCTACCTGGGAGACCCAATACTCATCGTGGTAATAAGAAGTGACAGGTGAATGCTCAGAACTGGGTGGCATCCATCACCCGCCAGGGCTCAGGGAACATTGCAGAGGAGGTGATAGGAAACAATACTAGGACTGTTCTCACCACTGGCCACAGAAGCTTCTCTTTGAAGATGGTGGTAAACACTGAGGAGACTCAAAACTCATCAAACTGCTGAAAACAAGAGGCTGTTGAGACATTGCTATCGTGTTGCCAGGGCTCAGGGGACATTGCAGAAGAAGTGGCAGAAAGACTATAAGAGCCACAAGGTAGGGAGGAGTACTTTGGGGCACTGTCATCCTGACATGAACTGACCAATACATTCATATGACCTCACCATAGATGCCATTACCATCCCAAGATCTATACAGTACTGAACACTCAACATTCTGGAGGATCCAGGGCAAAAAGAATGAGACATCAGAATAGAAGAAGGGTGGCTGCTTGCAAAGAGGAGGAGAGTCTGTGGAATGAGGTGGGAGAAGGAGGAATAGGAGGGATTTGCAATCAAATTACAGTATATTCATGTATTAAAACTCTCGGTTAAAAAATTAAAATTAATTTAAAAATTAATAAAAATTAAAAAATAAAAAGAGGGCTGGAGAGATGGCTTAGGGGTTAAGGTAGTTGCCTGCAAAGCCTAAGAATGCTTGTTCAAATCTCCAGATCCCACATAGCCAGACATAAAAGTGATGCAAGTGTGCAATGTCACACATGTGCACAAGGGGATGTATGCATCTGGGGTTTATTCATAGCAGCTGAAAGGCCCTGGTATGCCCGTTCTCTCTCTCTCTCTCTCCCTCCCTCCCTCCTTCTCTCTGTCTCTTTCTCAAAAATAAAATAAAATAATTAAAAAGAGAGCTGGGAAGATTGCTCAGTGGTTAAAGGCGCTTGCTACCAAAGCCTACCATAGTGAATTGGATTCCCCAGTGCCCAGATAAAGCCAGATGCACAGAGTGGTACATGCATTTGGAGTTCATTTGAAGTGACAGGAAGCCCTGGCTTGCCCAGGCTTACTCTTGCACTCTTTATCCTGGCAAATAATACATTTCAAAAATAAATAAATAAAAAGCCCAAAGTGGTGGTGCATGCCTTTAATCCCAGCACTCCGGTGATAGAGGTAGGATGATCACTGTGAGTTCAAGGTCAGCCTGGGACTACAGAGTGAGTTCCAGGTCAACTCCTGGGCCAGAGTGAGACCCTACAGGCTGTGAAGAAACTCTATAACACTGATGTGGCCAAAATCAATACTGTAATCAGGCCTATGGAGAAAAGAAGGCAAATGTTCAGCTGGTTCCCAGTTATGATGCTTTGATGTTGCAAACAAAATTGGGATCATCTAAACTGGATCCAGCTGGTTAATTCTAAATACACTTTTTTCACTATAAAAAGTGAAATAAAAAAATAAGTTATTCTGGGAATAAAGCCTAAGAGGTGATGCAGGCTATGCACTGAGAATAAAGCCAAGAGCTAAATCTCATAAGCTCACACAACTAAGAAGGAGAATTAAGGAATCTGTTTTTTTCTCTTTCTAAAAGTCACACATTCAAAGTATCATCCCTTAAAGGGATGATCCGTAATATATGTTTGCTGCAAAATTATTCCTTGTAGAGAATGTATCATCAGCAAAAATAAATGCTGGATGATCCTGAGCTAGAGACTAGCAAGACCCTGTTGCCTTTCTAGAAAAATGAAAACATCAAACCAGGATTCAAAAAGAGCCAGTCCAAAAAGCATTCCCTTTTTAGAATGAGCTTTTCATCCAAATAGAATTTTATCTATACTTGGCCTATGGCCTAAAAAGGAAGGAATAGATTTCTAAAGATAAATGGGTTAAAAGCCAAGGGGAAGGTGAAGATATCACCCCCCTAAAATGCCATTTTCTTGGTATCTAGCACATCCCATCTTTGGTTCGTTGGTTTGTTGGTCTGTTTGATAAAGCAAGGTCTTACTACGTAACTGGCCTGCAACTCTCAGTCTACCCTACCTCAGCCTCTCCAGTGCTGGGACTACAAGTATGTGCCACCACACAGAGCTACATTCAGTTTTTTCGTCAAAACTACACTGTAGTCTGAAAAAGGCAGTTGTTGGTTTTAAGACTCTTTGGTGGAATTTCAATTTCCTAGAATGCCAAGGGAGGAGAGTCCAGGACAACCCAGCCTGTGTTTTCGGAGAGAAAGCCAAACACTGGTGACGATCTGATTTGAGCAGCCAAGAAGCTTTAGTTTTGATCTTTTGTCAAGAAAAGTTGAATCTCTGCCCAAGTCAACAGAAAAGGGAAGAGGTCATGGTGGGAATACAGCCCAAGATACTGCGCCTTTACACTGGGCAGGCATGTCCACTTTGAGGCTTCCTGCTAGCTGCCTAAGCAGTGGACAATTATTGAGCTGCCATTTACTGAGACTTGACACATACACAACATACTAATTTACCAAGTCTCTGTCATGTTCTATAAATACATCTTTAGAGAGGGGTCTTGTGAATGACAGATGACCTTGAGCTCAAGAGCAAGACCCTATTGCCTTTATTTCTTTCCTGGGAGACCTAAATTAACTCCTTGCTTCCCACAGTACAGGACAAGGAGGAGGGTAATCAAGCTTAGAGCCCAATACCAGGTGGCTGAGTTCAACTGGCCTTTCTTGGTAGCACACTGGTATAATGGTTTAAAACCAGGTCATAAAGCCAGAAGTGATTGGTTCCCAGTTCTACTTATTAGCTATGTAAATCCCCAAGTTTTTAATCTCTGTGGATTAGTCACTTTTCTCACCACTGTTATAATACCTACAGAAACAACTTCTGGAAGGAACGATTTCTTTGGGCTTATTCTATCATAGAAGGGAAGTCATGCCAGAAGTCATAGTGCCAAATACTTGTTGACATGACCATGGATCAGGTTCAGAGAACTAGACTGGAACTAGGAGCGGGTCTACCCTAATGACTTACTTCCATTATCCAGGCCCCACCTCCTCAAGGCTCCACAGCCTTCAAAATACTGTCACAAGCTAGGGACCAACTGCTCAAAACTTGAGCCTATGGGGGACATTTCAGATTCAAACTGCGCTGGGGACCCTTCTCAATGGAATTGCTGGTATTCCCTATAGGGTTCTGGGTTATGCATTGTGGAAGCAGCAGTCAGTTGTTTTGGGCAGGGGGAGGCAATGCCCCTGGGCATGATGTCTCAACACGTGGTTCTTACAATCTTTCTGCCTTTTCTTCCACAAAACTCCCTGAGCCATTGTGGGTGAGCGTGTTTTTGTTGTTGTTGTTTTATATTTTTTTTATTTTATTATTTTATTATTTTTTATTGACAACTTTTATACTTACATACAAAAAAAACCCACCTGATATTTCCTTCCCCTCCCCCCATTCCACTTTAGAACTCCAGTCTCCATCATATCCCCTCCCTCTCTCCATTAGTCTCTCTTTTAATTTGATGTCATCATCATCTGGCTAACGTGGGACCAGAAAAAATCGGATCAGGATCCTTAGGGTCCATAGGCATGTGCCTTAACTGCTAGGCCTTCTCTCCAGCCCAAGAAAATATTTTTAAAAAAGAAAAAACTTGAGGGCAAGGGAGAGGGGACAAAAAAGTATAATCCAAAGGGAATATGACCAACTTGTAGTGTGCAATATAAAAAATATTCTTTTCAAAAAAGGAAAGAGAAATAGAAAAACTTCCAGGTAATACAAATTAGCAAGACTTTGTTACCTAGCAAGTTTCTATCTAGCTGTCCTTAATGAAAGAGAATGTAAATTCAATTAATTCTATTGATTCAAAAGCTAACCACCCTGTAATGTATGTTTCTGTTGAAAAATACTTTTACAGTTTCTTGCTTTTCTGTGAAAATCATATACAGAAAGTCCTAAATATTTACCAGATGATGTAGATCTGCCAGGGTTTTCGGCCAACTTTCAAAAGTTTTATGAAATCACTTCTTGGACATAATTTCAACAATCTGGTCCATGGAATCAACCAGAGAGGATTTTCCACCTTCTTCACATGGCCTTTAGTTCATAACCTCTGTGTGTGTGTTTAAGAAACCCACATCCTGCAATCATGAACACTCTTGATTGTTCAGATGCTGCTGTGATTGATAGATAAATACACAAAAACTTTATTCTTTGGGAACATTTATTTCCAACGAAGACACCATGTGTTTTGGCTTCAGTACAAACTTTATTTTCCCAGCCTCCACCTACTCAGAAGATAACAACTATTTGTCCTTTAGAACTAAAAATTTTCTCAAAAGTAAATTTAAATTCAGATTTTTCTATAATAATGAATTTCAATTCATTTTCCATGAAACCAGCTACCAAAAATCTGCTTCAGTTGGAGTAACTCCACTTTTTATTATTTAATATTTAATAATTTTGTTTGAGTTAAAATTTTAAAACCTTGGGAAAGAAATCACACTCTTTTGTCATTATATCCCTTAATAAAGAGGCTAATTAATTAATTAATTCAGTTGCTAGGATTTTTTCAACTAATCATAAGCATTAAAATGTCATATTCCTATCTTTAAAAACTTTCAAAATTATTGTATGTCTCTGAGAAATTTTAAGAAACGGGGAGGTTGGGCCTCCACATCCTGTCCCAGTTGCCTTTAGGGTCTGGCTGCCAAAAACTTAAGTCTTCCCCATGAGAGTTCTGCATACACATCCAGCCAGGAAGGTCACGTTCCCGTAGGAACTCCAGGGAAAGAAAACGAAGAAAAGTTGGTGAAACCAGGCCAAGCATTGACTACACATCAAGATTCTTCTATGAAGCAGCGACCCACTTAGTGAAGAAACACTACCCTCATTCCACCACACTATTATTTTTGTGTTTCTATGTGGGTCACAGCACAGAAAAATCCATGGAGAATTTATCAGGGAAAATATGGAAGCTACAACTGAGGATTGTTGACCCCACTTCTCCGCACAAGCTGTCACATGAAGGGAAAGATGAGGCCACGAGAGTAAACACTGTGCTTGCCTCAACTTCTGAGTTTCATGGATGTCACAGACAGAAAAATATTTTTAGAGAATATTTAGGTGACTGATTTATAGTCACTAGTGTTTTTGTTTACCAAGAAAATGCAGATTCTTTTTTCTTGTTGGTTTTTCAAAGTAGGGTCTCTCTCTAGCCCAGGCTGACCTGGAACTCACCCTACAGCCACAGGCTGGCCTTGAACTCACAACAATCCTCCTACCACTAACTCCCAAGTACTAGGATTAAAGGTGTGTGCTACCACACTTGGTAAGAAAACATACATTTCAATGAGAAGTCTTACCTGCATCATTTTGTGGAAAGGCATTTTAACACTAAGAAGCAGAGCGGCATTTCTTTCTTGATTAGGTCAGTTCACCCTCTTACCTCATAATGAAGGCAGTCACCCTGCTCCCTGACACGGACTTAATATTTTGTTTTGTTTCCATTTTAAACCAGTAGAATTCAGGGCAGTCAACATTCCTCCACAGACAAATGAAGCTAGAGGAAGATGTGAGGCAGGATCCCAAAGCAGCTTAAGCCTGAGCCTGAGCCTGAGCCTGAGCTGGGGGGAGTTCGGCAGGGAGAGAAATGCCTGTGTGATAACCAGCTGGCAGTCAAAAGATCCTGCAGAAAAACAAGCATGCTAAACATCGCAGGAACTTTGCTGTCCCAGAACACAGCCCTAGGAGGACAGAAGGTCCCTCTTCAACATTGCCCGTGCGCCCAAGCTTGGTGATCCTTCTCCAGCAGGTGGCAGAACAAACACACAGAAAATTCCAAAGCCACCCGGAGGTTTTGTCTCTCAGATGGTCCTTGGTATTACTTCTTTAAGTCAGCCAGAGCAGGGGGTGGGGGTAGTCAGTAGAGGGTTATCTCATTAGAGGCTGTATTTAGCATGTACAAGGCCCTGAATTCAATCCTCAGAATGGAAAAAAAAAAAAAAAAAAGACTGTTGTGGAAGGGATTTTGCAAATTAAAAAAAAATTCCAATATAGAATCCCATTTATACAATATTGTGATCTTCACAGACAGGCAAAGAGAAGGACCATAAAGAAAGGGAAGCCTACTGGCCTGGGAAGATTGCTCGTTGGTAAAGAAAGGGACGTCTAGCTAATAAACAGCAAAGACCAGGACCAACACCCTCGAGAGAACACAGCAGGTAGCTCCTGCATTAAAAAAAATTTTAATTCTAATCAAAGCCTTTACTAACCCTCATAACATGTATCTGTAAGGGTATAGTTATGAACTGTGTTTTTTTTTTAGAAGATAAAAAAGGTCCTTAATGTGATTCTGTCTCTTCCTAAGGAGAAAAGTCCAAAATTACATAATGGGTTGGACAACAACCAAGGGCACCAGTGGGTACCTCTGTATCAGAATGTGTATTCACAAAAACAAGCTCCTGTTTCAAGCTGAAATACACTCTAATTGCGTATTTCAGGTATAATAATAATAATAATAAAAGTAGGTCGCTTGCTTTCTAGGAGTCAGAGCACCAGCGAGCAGTCCTCTATTCCAGCGTGAACAGAGACGTTAAGGGCACACCATTCCACAGAGCAAGAACTTCCACTCCACACAGTTCTTTAGGCAGCTGCCGTAAACTTTGCAGATCGTGTTGAAAACTAATTTGATCTAGAAGAGTAAAACTAATTGGGCTTCTCCCCAAATCTTCCACAACCATAATCACACTATCACAATCCCCCTTGTGGGCAATTTCTAGTCAGAAATTGAATCTGGGAATGAATGCCCTAGAAAACGTTTTTAAGCAGCCTACATGTAGTTGTCACACTCAGGCTCATGTCTGAAACAACAAACAAAAACAAGCAGATATGGATTAAACAAAGGGGTTAGGGTTAAAAAAATCAGGAAAGACTGGGGGGAGCAAAGGAAAAGTTCTTGGGCTTGTAGGTACTTCCAGTATCTCCAAATCACCTTCTACTTGTAAATAACTCCTACTCAAAAAAATGAATATCAAGCTGGGCGTGGTGGAGCATGCCTTTAATCCCAGCACTTGGGAGGCTGAGGTAGGAAGATCACTATGAGTTCGAGGCCACTCTGAAATGACATAGTGAATTCCAGGTCAGCCTGGACTAGAGCGAGGCCCTACCTGGGGGAGAGGGAGGAGGACACCTCCAACAGCAAATGCAGATATCAAAGTGGCAGCAGTGGCAGCCTCCTTGGCAACTCCATGAAGGCAGGGACTCTTATGCACATCCATCCCCCCTCTGCCTTCTCTCTAGCGTTATTTTTCCTTGCCCACTCACCCCCATCGGCTCCCTGTTATACTTATGTCTGGTTCTATTGTCAGATAAATATCAGCCAGTTACATGTTGGTAGCCTTTAAATCAATGCTTGGAATCTTCGGAATTTTCCTTTAACCCTCTTAAGGGAGGAAAAAAGGGCGGGGCGGGGGGCTGGCTTTGGCGCCATCCTAGGCATCCACTGTCAATAAGCAAGAATGGCTCCCTTCCCTGGTGACCCAGTTTTCTCCTGGGCTTCTCCTTGGCCTTCACATTTTTGCACGGTGACCTAAGACTCGATTTTCTTGCTGTCTTCACCTTCCTTTCTCAGCTGTCAAAACCCAGAAGACATGCTGCTGTTGGATATTTAGACTCTAAGTCCTGTTTCCCACACCCTACTGAGCTAGGCACTTCCCCTTGTTAAAGTCAAGTCCATTTTCACCCGGTCGCACACTAGGGGGTGCTGTTGTCATGTCCAGGCCCACGCAGCTTGGGAAAGAAAAGCAACAGAGCCCTTGGGATTCTGCAAGGCACTTCAGTTCCGCCTCTCTGTTCAAGCCCTCGGTATAGTTCCTCGGCATCCTCAGACCACCTCCCCGAGCCTTGCAATTCCGGGATAAAACTCAGAAACAACGCGGTATGAAAAGAAGGCTGAAGACCTCCAAGCTAAAGATTTTATTATAAGAGTCATCTAGGAATATGGGCATACCCGAAGACTGCTGAACGTGAATAATTAATCTTCATTTGCTGCCAGGAAAAAAAAATGCATAGACAGCCTGAGGCAGTTTAGGGTGACAGGGCCCTGAAAATAAAAATAAAATGTAACCTACTTGGGCCTGTCTTTGCAGTAAGATGCTTGCTCCCTAGATCAGTTTGTCCTTGACCTCAACTTGAGTCCCTCTCTTGATAGAAGTCCCTCCCCTAAAAGAGACAATTGTCCCGTTTCCAGAAAGCTAAATTCTTCCTGGAAGATTGGGATTCTTGAGATGTAGGGCGGATCAGCCCCTATTGTTGAAAACATGGGGAAGGCTCAGGCTGGGCATGGTGGCCCATGCCTTTAATCCCAGCACTTGGGAGCTGGAGGATAGCTGTGAGTTCAAGGCCACCCTAAGACTACAGAGTGAATTTCAGCGTGGGCTAGTGTGAGACCTTACCTCAGAAAAAAAAAAAAAAAAAACTCCAACTGGAGTCTCTAGATTACATCACACCTGCCTCCTCATAGGCAGGAACTCTCTCAACTTTCTCCTCTTTCTTTCTCTTAACCTAATAAAAGTCTCTCTAAACTTTCTTTACTCTCTGGTCTGAGGACTTCAATTCTTGGAATTCATAAGATCCTGGAATGCTCCAAAATTCTCTTATCATACCAGTATATTGGTATGTATTGATGCATTGGCAAAGAAACCCCAATTCCTGTATCAAGCCAAGTGCCAAAGTGTCCTGCAGATTTAAACATACCAAAGCAACCCCCACAGCTGGGAAACACTGGAGTTCACCCTGATTAATGCTTTATATACAGATGGATGGATATCATTACCCCCGAGCTTGGCTACTCCACAAAACTTACAGACTGCCAGAGAAGCACCTGCCCCCCACCCTAGTCACTGCTGCTTGAGTGGCCAAAGTATAAGCATGGCAGGATAATCTCTATTTTCAAATTTCTGTGTACATCATAATATCAAGCAAAGTATCTTGTTGAGTTTGCAAATATTTCTTTTTCATTTTTTATTAGATATGGACATATTTAGTATGTAAACAACACATGTTGGTACCATCCTTTCCCACCTCCTTGCCCCTTTTCTGAAGAGGCCTTCCTCATTGGGGGTGCAGGTCAACCCCATGGGGATTGTGGGTCATGCGGCTCTAACATTCTTTCCACCCCCTCTTCCGCAAAATTCCCTGAGCCATGTTGGGTGCATTTTAAGTCTATTTCAGTGATGGACTCTTAGGAGCCTCTGGATCTCTGGTTTGGTAGGTGTTGAGTGTCCTCAGTGTCTATCTCCATTACCTTTGTGCTGATATCAGATTTACTAAGAAAGCAGAACTCTTGCTCATTTCCCCAATTCCCCTGTGGTTTCAGCTGGGGCGGGGGTGGAGTGCACTGGGTGGTTTATCTCCTGTGGTCCAGCTCCTGTCTGAAAAAGAGAAGCAGATTCTCCAACGGAGAAAGAAGTCAGCACCAGTTAAATGGGTTAACCATTATTAATTTAGAGAGAATTTAAAAGGTGTAGACCCTCTTATAGTCCAAGGCTAGTAGGAGCTTGACAATGGAAAGCAGAATCATTATCTGGATATGACTCTGACTTGTTTCCCAGTTCCAGATATGGTTTCCTTTCCACTGAGCAGATCCCAATCCAAGAGCATTGGTTACCCACCATGGCTGTGTGCCTTTATGCAAATATTTTTTAGTACAAGGTTTTTTTTTTTTTTTTCGAGGTAGGGTCTCACTCTACTCAGGCTGACCTGGAATTCACTCTGTAGTCTTCAGGATGGCCTCGAGTACAAGGTTTTATAATGTATATATTTTATTTATATTTAAAACAAATTTTTTTATTTGTTTGAGAGAGAGAGAAAAAGAGGCAGACAGAAATAGAATGAATATGGGGATACCGAGGCTTCTAGCCACTGCAAATGAACTCCGGATGCCTGGGCCACTTTGTGCATCTAGCTTTATGTGGGTTCTGGGGAACTGATCCTGGGTTGTCAGGCTTTGCAAGCAAGTGCCTTTGATGGCTGGGCACCTCCTCAGACCTAATGTACCTAGTTTAGAAAGTCACTGGCCAGCATGCTTACCTGCCAGTGTGAACATCAAACATTCCCCACAGGGAAGAAGGGATGTGTACCAAAGAAGACAACTGTGGTATTAATTCAAGAATAAGCAAACCTCACTGCCACTGGCCCTCCCAAGCTTCTTTGTGGTGCACCTGTTGTTGGTGTGATTCAGGGTGCCCTGTACAAATGCTAATGAGCAACAACTCACTAATGCTAGAAAAGAAATCCAGCCAAGCCTGAAACTGAAGAATCCCAGCTTGCCTCAAGGACTCAGCTGCAAGTGTACTCTAGGGCAAAACTTACACAAAAAATGATTTCTTTTTGCCCTGAACTTCACCCCTGAGAAGAACAGAATTCCAACTGTAGCTGCATAATACTTCCAGATGCAACACAAGGAATTTCCAGTCTGGTTGGTTGGTTGGTTTGTTTGTTTATTACACATGCACCCCTTTGTGATCTGGCTTTACATGAGTACTGGGAAATCAAACCCAGGTTCTTAGGCTTTGCAGGCAAGTACCTTAACTGCTGAGCCATCTCTCCAGCTCAGTCTGGTTTTGTTTGTTTTGCACCTATTAGACTGACAATTTCACAAAATCTTTACTAAAGACAAGGACAAATCAACACACGTAATAGTCTATGCAGAAAACTTTTAAAGCAAATGGCTCAACATAAGTTCTGCCCTCACATATCCAAAAGATAGACCCTAGCAGCTACCAAGCTGACTACTGCAGACAGCAGGTAAGGCAAGAAGGGGTTGGGAAATGCGCTGGGGCATGTAGTTTCGAAAAGCCCTACTCTGAGAAAAGCCACCCAGAACTAGGGACACCCAGTTCCACCTCATTGGGGAAAAACAAAATCACATACCAGAGAATACACAGATGAAAAATACCAATATATTCATGGTTTAAGGTCCTGACCTAGAACCCTAGAGCTCTCTTTACAATGAAAAATACAGAGCTGGAGAGATGCCTTAGCAGTTAAGGCACCTACCTGCAAAACCAAAAGACCCAGGTTCAATTTGCCAGGACCCATATAAGCCAGATGCACAAGGAGACACATGCATCTGGAGTTTGCGGTAGCTGGAGGCTCTGGCACACCCATTCTCTATATATATACCTACCTATCTCTCTCTCTCTCTCTCTCTCTCTCAAATAAATAAAAATTAAAATAAAAAATGCAAAGAGAAAGCTTAGTAGTTATTGCTATCCAAAAACCTTCAAATGCAGAATACTGTACTCCTTTAATTCCAGCACTTTGGGAGGCAGAGGCAGAAGGATTGCTATGAGTATGAGACCACCTTGAGACTATATAGTGAATTCCAGGTCAGCCTGGGCTAGAGTAAGACCCTACCTCAAAAAAAAAAAAGATAAATAAATAAATAGCAAATAAATAAATAAATGCAAAATACTTACTGCTTTGAAAAGTAGCAGCAGACAGCCAATTTCAACTTAACATTATCAGCTATATGTTTTTTTAATTGTTTTGTTCTTGCTCATGTAACATTCTGATCCAAACAAAATGAAAGGCTTGCTTCTTCCAGAACTTCAGCAGTGATCTCTCAAGTGTGTTTGTCTCTTAGCTACACCTAAAAAGTTTAAAAGGCCATGGTACTAACATCACCTGGTGTTTGGGAGTTGGATCTGGGAATTTGTTGTTGGTTATTTTTTTTTTTTTACCTCAAATATACAACAAGGTACAACTGAATTGAATTGGTTTATCCAGTTAAACCACCTAAACATGACAGCCCGTGTGTGTGTGTGTGTGTGTGTGTGTGTGTGTGTGTGTGTTTTCCTGGGGATTGAACCTGGGGCCTTACATATGCTGAGCAAGCAGTCTTCCACTGAGCTATGTCCTAGCATTCACCATATAGTCAAGGTTGACCTTGAACTTCTGATCCTGCTGCCTCCACCTCCCAAGTGGTGGGATTACAAGAATATACCACCAAATTTCCCCATATCTTAATTTTGTTCTGCAAAATTAGTCACAGTCCCTCCTGCTGCTGAACTATAGCAAGATAAGACTGTAGTCAGAAAGAACTTCAAGGTAACGAAGAAAGGAAGTAGTTTCCAGTATTCTGATCTTTGAAACCAGTTGTTGGCTCTGTTGAGAGAAGCCACACAGTTCTGATGAGATGGGGAAGTTATTCAGCAAACAGGCAGCACATCTATAAATATCTTACAGCTCCTTACCAAGGAATTTATCATACTGAAGAATGTAATGTTAATTGCAAACATAAAAGCAGTGAAAGGCCAGAGAGAAGATGGGTGTGAGGAGCTTGGACTATGAAGTCTAAATGTAGACCCAGGAGATGGTAGAGGAGAGGTTCAAACTCTCAGTCCTGCTGTGAAGGCAAAGTCACCCGAGGAAGACACCATTAGTGCCAAGGCCGGCCTGCCTCTTTTTGCTTTCTCTTCCTCTCTACCTTCCCTGGAAGACTGATCGACCTAGTGGGGTTTCTGACTGAGACCAACCAACTCCAATTATCTCTGCCCTGAACAGTGGAATGCAGTGAGCCCCTTGTTGACAGGGATCAAGAAGGTCACCCCACGCCTACGGTCTAAAACCTCACTCAGGACCAAATCAGCTCTCCCAGTAAGTAGCAACCATCTACACCGCAGAAATCAGCTTTCACTGAGTCCCAGGGTAACTCCGAAGACTCCGCAAGAGGCATGATATAGATGTACAAGCTCTGCCCTAGTAAGAGTGCTCTTCTAGAAAAGGATGACAGAACCCCTTGGCCATGCAGAGGATGGCATGTCTTTACTCACCCATGCCTGCAGCATCCCTATGGCACTAACTCTGCTGCCTACATAAGGACAAAGCTCGGGAAGGGCCTGACATGAGGACAGATATGCAGAACGGTGACAGGTATGGACCTGTGTTGGAATTTCAAATGGGCAAAATCTCTAGGTCCTTCCAAATGCATTCTCAGTGACCTAATTTGGTCAGAACTTTGGTATGACAGCTTAGCAACCAGCCCAAAGACTTCCCCATCCCTTCCTGCAGCGTACCCACAACCCACCTGACTCCATTCCCCTGTCGTCTCTCTCCAGTCAGGGTAAGCCTCACACTTTTCGTTTCCTAAATGGGGCCTGGGCCACCACAACGATTCCCTGTGTTGTCAGCAGCAAACTCTTGTTGCTAGGAGACTGAATGGACCTTAATAACCACCAGTTGTCACATACAATGTTTTGGGTGCTTATGTCAATTTCACTGATAAAGCTGATATATTAGCCTTATCTTACAATGGAGAAAATTGGAGTATAGAGAAATTGAATAATTTCTTCTTAGGATCCCACAAGGTAAGCAGTACAATGTGCTTTGAACTCAGTTTTGTCTGATTCTTAAGCCCATGCTCTTTAAAATAATAATGGTGGCATTCTCACTCTCCCTCTCTTTCTTTCCCTCTCTCTGTCTCTAATAAATAAATAAATAAAAATTTAAAAACAATTTAAGGGCTGGAGAGATGGCTTAGTGGTTAAGACACTTGCCTGCGAAGCCTAAGGATCCCAGTTGGATTCTCCAGGTCCCACGTAAGCCAGATGCACAAGGGGCGCATTGTCTGGAGTTCCTTTGCAGTGGCTAGAGGCCCTAGCGCACCCATTCTCACTCTCCCTCTCTTTGTCACCAATAAATAAGTAAATAAAATAATCTTTAAAATAATAATGGTGGGTTTTTATATAGTACCACGTTCCAGGCACCAAGCTCAGGTTCAAGTGCTAACTCATTTAATCTTCACAACAACCCTAAGAAAGATGGTCTATTCTTACCACAGTCATTATCTGGATGAAAAAATGGAGGAAAAGAAAAGGTCAGGAATTCTCTTAAATTTGCCCAGTTCTTACTTGGCAGGAGTAGGATTCAAAGCTAGGCAGGCCCGTTGAAACATTCACTGACATCTGACCACTGAACATCTTGGACTCTTTTCTTTCTGTAAGTTAGTTTTTTCACACCCACATATATATATTTGCAAGCAGAAAGAGAAGAGAGACAGACAGAAAGAATGACGGTGCCAGGGCCACTAGACACGGCAAGGCAAATTCCAGATACATATGCCACCTTATGCATCTGGCTTTATGTAGGCACTAGGGAATCAAACCTGGGGTGTTAGGCTTTTGCAGGCAAGTGCCTTAACTGCTGAGCCAGTTTTCTGGCCCTAATATAGCTTTTTTCTATATTCAGTCATTCACGTATTTGCTTAAGCTCCTACTATGAGCCTAACACCTTCCCAGCTGTTGTAGAAAGCTAACCAGTATTTGGGGGTTTCTTTCCCTCAGAGATCAGTAATCTAGATGGGCAAAATCAAAAAAAGAATAGAAGAGGGCAGTTCTCTTGGAATGTAGAGCCAAGTAATAAGTACTGGAGCACTAGGGGGAGCTAAGCCCTGGGACTCACAGGAGGAGCTCACTAAGAGCTGAAGGTGAGTTCCAGACAGGAGGGATAACATGCAAATAAGCGTGAGTCTAGTGGACTGGAGATGTGGAAAGTAGTAGTTGTCCCCATGCTACACTGCTATATCTCATTTACTGCTCCTGCAGGCCAATGGGCTTCCTCATTTAACAGACAAAGACAGTAAGAAGCCAGGCGTGGTGGCGCACACCTTTAATCCCAGCACTCGGGAGGCAGAGGTAAGAGGACTGCCGTGAGTTCGAGGCCACCCTGAGACTACATAGTAAATTCCAGGTCCTGAGCTACAGTGAGACCCTACCTTGAAAACAAAACAAAACAAAACAAACAAACAAACAAACAAACAAAAATGACAGTAAGAAACACAAAGTCCAATAATTCATCCCAGATCCCACAACAACCAAATGGCAGAGTTAGGCTTGTTAGGTCTCTCTGCTTCTGTCACACTTTCTCTAAACTTGGAACTTTTAAATTTTCATTTATTTATTTATCTTATTTGTTATTTTATTTATTTATTTGTTTGTTTTATTTGTTTGTTTGTTTATTTATTTATTTATTTATTTATTTATTTATTTATTTTGGTTTTTCAAGGTAGAGTCTCGCTCAAGCCCAGGCTGGCCTGGAATTCACTCTGTAGTCTCAAACTGTCCTCAAACTCACAGTGATCCTCCTACCCCTGCCTCCCAAGTGCTGGGATTAAAGGAGTACGCCAGCCACCATGCCCGGCTGAATTTGGAACTTTTCACAGAGCTAAATACAAAATGAACAGGCCCAGGTATTAGGCAAGCACTGTCAGAACCAGGCAGAATCTAGTCAGTCTCATTTCTAGACCCCTCAGAGTCCATTCGCACTCTTGGTGTTCCTCTCATCCCCTGGAGGGGTATGTGCATTTTCTGCTCAGAAGCCAGCTCTTCCGCATAGTTTCCCCCTGCTGACAAGATTCCGCTCTGCAGAATGACACATCGTGACTTGCCCTGTCCAAACACAGAGCAGCACTCTTGAACCAGCTGAGTTTACCAGGGAAGGACCTGGCTAAAGGGTAACTCTCTGTTGGTGGAGCCAGTTGTGGGGATACAGACAGGGGCCCTGAAATAATCCCCTAATCCACACTCCTTTGTTAGGAGAGAAATATGGGCCCAAGAGATGAGATGACTCAGTCGTTCCCCTACCCCAGGCCCCCAAGATTCTGAGCTCTGTAAAAGTGCTCTTTTGGCAAGCAAGAAATGTGAAATTCCTGCAACAGCTTGGGAAAGAGGTAACTAAGGCCCTACCTTCCCACAGATGTCTGTCTTTAGACTCCAGGGCTGCAAAGATTGAAAAGAGCAAAGCTGTTTTCTTAGCAAGATTCAAGCTTGACTCAAATTTTGTGTTGTTAGGAGGAGGGTGGGAGTGCAAGGGCATGCAAATGTGAATCAGCACTCTTAATCAGCAACCTGGGGCGTGGGGTGGCTGTTTGGGAAAACTGTGTGTTCTTGAGACCTTGCTGTCGTGCTCTTCCCACTGTAGGGAAAGGAGGCCCTGATGTCACAGCTCCCTCTTGCAGCCTCTCACAGCATGCCTTTTACATGCCCACTGCCTGTAACAGGAACAATGGAGCTGCTGGGACGATTCTGCCATTGCACCCTTAGGTAGCCCTTTGAAGAGATTTGAAATAATGGATCTAATCACCCAAAGAAGAATGTGCTGGTCAAAGAGTAAAGGCAGCACCGCATTACTTCATCATCAGAATGCTTAAGACGTGTATCAAGGTCATTACTCATCAAACTTTCCCTCTGGGAATGGATATAACCCACTGCTCTTTCCAAGGCCAAAGGACTTATGTGCTACCTTCCATTAATACTTCCTGTCACTCCTCCGTTCCATTCTCACCAATCATCACATTAGACCATAGTCAAAAGACTTAAAAAAAAAAAAAAAGTACTTACCTTAATGGACTCGGAGTATTTATAGGTCAATTTCCTGCTGGCTAGTATTAGTGTACTTGTGTAACCACTCGGGAGGGTTTCTCTCGTGCTCTTTGGTATTAGATAAAATCCTCAGAGATCAGAGCAGATAAATGTAAACAAAGCGCACCAGTGACCTTGTGCTCTGTCATTTGCACAGTGGTGCTTGAATATGCTTTCGCTTTCCCCCCTCACCCAAATCCAGGACGTACTGATCACAAGTCAAGTGGAACACAGAGACTAGGGGAAATTCTCTCCTGCCCAAGCTCACCTCTTGGCATTTGCTTATTGCCTCTCTAACCGCTTGCTGGTAGCTCTCTTTATAAGTCTCTGTCTCTCCCCTCACTCCACAACCCATTCTTATTTTATTTTACTTGGTGTATATGGGGGAAGAGACATGCCAGTGCACACCTGTGGAGGTCACCATCTTCACATGGGCTCTGGAGTTTCGAACTCAGGTCCTCGTGCTTGCACAACAAGTGCTTTACCACTGAACTATCTCCCGAGCCCCTGCCAACCCTTCAGTGTTTATATTTCTCATAAAAAACTCACATCTGCCTCATGAACTTCCAAATCTATACCATTTGACAGATTTCCTCAGAACTTTGGGTCCATTCACCCACTGCCAACTATGCTTTTCTGGGATGTCTCACAAGCTTCTCAAAGTCAGCATGTTTAAAACAGTAAGCTCGCCGTTTCTCCCTCCTCCCACACCCACGTCTCTTTCTATATCCTGGCCTCTAGATAGTGCTTCTTCCTATCACTGCTGGGAGTGAAACTTGACTCTTTTCTCTTCCTCACTAGTCGTCCCTCACACCCAACCAATACCGAGGACTGTCAATTCCCTCACAAATCCTTTAGGTCTTCACCACTCTTGGTGCCCGAAGTCTAGTTCAGTTTCCCAAAATTACCATCACTGCCTTCTAACTGGTTTACCTGTCCCTACTGCAGCTCTTCTAATCCACTGTGTACATTGCACCTGGCAATCTTTCTACGCATGCGATGAGCTACTCACGAAAACCCGTCCTTAAATGTCCTGACTGAACATACCCACCGTTTGTACCTCTCCAAACTTGTCTGTCAGCAGAACACCTTCGCATTCCGTGTTACCTCAAAACGGACGCTTTCAGAGTCCCAAGCCTGCTGCTTTCTCTTCTTCCTGTGTCACAAAATGATAAAGAGAAAAGGAACTGAAAAACATCAAAATTTGGACTTTCTACCTTACCTTCAGAAAACTCAATGTGATTGAGTCTTCATCAAGGGCAAAAACTGCTTTACTAGCTACAAAAAATACTGCCTTCTTGGCTACACAAACACTTAATGACTAAGCTACAACTTAGGACTACTGAGTCTTATTTTCATTAGACTTGTGCTTAAATGTTTAAATTCTGATCTGGGTGTGGTCGTTCACACCTATAATCCCAGTACTTGGTAAACTTGCAAGTTGAAGTGCAGCCTGGACTACACCTTGAGACCTCATCTGGAAAAAAGAAGTTCAAGTTCCTAGAACAGTTAAAATCATACCAAGAAACAACCTGCCCCAACACAACTGGATTGTTCCTGTGTATAGTTTTTGGGTTTTGTTTATTTTTATTTATTTATTAGCAACAGACAGAGAGAGGAAAGAGGCGGAGGGAGAGAGAGAGAGAACAGGTGCACCAGGGCCTCCGGCCACTGCAAATGAACTCCAGATGCATGCACCACCTTGTGCATCTGGCTTACATGGGTACTGGGGAATTGAGCCTCAAACCAGGGTCCTTAGGCTTCACAGGCAAGCACTTAACCACTAAGCCATCCCTCCAGCCCCCATGCTAGTTTTACCAGAAGAGTTCATCCCTTCTCTGCTAATCCAGAACCCACATATCTCTTCCCAGTGTTTATACCCCAGAGAAGCTTTCTACCACTGCCCATGTGACTGCTCATGCCCAGCTTAGGAAGCTTGCATTTCTGTTGGCTTTCTCTGCTGTTGCTTAAGGCACTGTAGTTGGAGCTGATGATTAGAAACCAGAAATCTTGCATTTAATAACTCTGGGTGTTGTTGTATTCATCAGGGCTGGACAGAATTTTTGATTTTATCTGGAAGAAGTTTAAAGCCAGCATTTCTGGATTGTTCTTAGTCACACAGCAAAATTATAGATACAAGCTAAGACTATCTACCATGTCTTCATTATTCAGAAATTTGGCTTAATAAGGAGACAGAGATTCTTTTCACTGCTAGGGATTGAACCTGGGCCTCTCTTTCCCTTTTCTTCTCTCCTCTTCTTTTCTCTTCTCTTCTCTTCTCTTTTCTTCTCTCCTCTTCTCTCCTCTCCTCTCCTCTCCTCTTCTTTCTCTTTTCTCTCTCTCTGCCAATGTTAGGTAAGGACATTACCCCTGAGCTGTATTCCCAGCCCCTAGACCCCTAGGTATGGATCTTGGTGAGAATTTTCCTCCTTGCCATTAGGTAGATGAGTACAAATTTTAGTATTGTCAAAAGAGAGCTGAACAGATGGCTTAGCAATTAAGACACTTACCTGCCAAGCCTAAGGACCCAGGTTTGATTCCCCAGGACCCACGTAAGCCAGATGCACAAGGTGGCTCATATGTCTGGAATTTGTTTGCAGTGGCCGGAGGCCCTGGTGCACCCATTTTCTCTCTGCCTCTCTCTCAAATATATAAATAAAAAGAAGTGATTTTTTAAAAATTGTAAAAAGACATCCCTTTTAGGCAAATGACAAAGTCCCCGTTCCTTCTGACTGACTAAGGGCAGGGGCACATAGTTAGTAGCTGCAGGCAGGCTTTGTGCAGAGCTGCATGCCCACACACAGATGGTCCTGGATGACACCGCTCTGCCCACCAATTTATGACTTTCACTACATAAATATAGGTACTCTGATGGTTCTCACTACCCGGCTTTGAATAAAATGAGGTTTACTTTACAGACAGAGAAAGTAGATATAATACATTTTTTGCAACTGCTTTTCAAGTATGTTACTTAATGCCTACAATTTCTTTATCTTTTCATAATGATCAGTACTCACACTAACCCCATGAACAGTAAAGCAAAAATTTGGATTACTCTCAAAGGGGAATAGAAATCAAGCAACCTGAGTTTATCCAGAGGCAGTAATGAAAACTTTGCCTGGCTGCCCAGAAGCCAGCACCTACTCATTGAGGGAAGTGTCCTGAAAAGTGTCCAACAGGACCTTCAGCTCGCTCCAGCCAGCTGAAGACTGACTTGTCAGGCATAAGACGTTGAGAATCAAGCGTCCACCTTCCCTTTGTCTTATTCCCTGCAGTCTATTATGCATGACTGATTCCAGTCCCGTAAAGATGGAGCACATGCTAGCCTAGTTTGGTTAGGGAGCCAACTGAAGATTCTAGGTACTCCCTTTAAGGCAGGCCTCAGTTCCCAGTATAGCTGAGTGTTGCTGTGTCTCAGACACCTTTCCTCTCATCCACTGCCCAGTTGGTGTTTATGTGTATGTTAGATAGCAACAGCAGTAAACAGGAGAATGAAAACTTAAGATGTGGCACCATCTCCACGTTTCACCTGTATCACTAGAACACTGAGGACTTTGTATCTAAATTATCAACCCCCCGCCCCATAGGACTGCAGATGGAGTGAATTTTCTATTTTCTATATCCTCGGAATGACCTTATGGTACAAAGGATGTTTAAGTGATAATATGTAAATGGTTACATGCATTCTAAGAAACTTTCAGTGAGCCATGTAGAAAAAGCATTAAGTAAGGGAGCAGGCCAACGATAGTAAAAGAGTTTGGAAACATCAATTGTTTTCTCTTTGGAAAGCAAAGGGTTTCACACTAGGATAAGGAAGAGCTTGAAAGATGACAGAGATACAAGAACGCTCTCCTCAGCCAACCCCTCAGAGTGGGTGGGGAGCAGACACCAGTACAAATTAATTATACAAAGAGGGCAGAGTCCAGGTATCTGAGGTTGCATTTGCTTAAACAGAACCAAATTCGGAACTTACCACTCCGTCAATACTTTTAAAGTACTTTTTTTTTTTTTATCTTTCCAGAGTGAAACTTTATTACACTTGTCGAGGATTAAAAACTATTATAAATAGGCCGGGCGTGGTGGCGCGCGCCTTTAATCCCAGCACTTGGGAGGCAGAGGTAGGAGGATCGCTGAGAGTTCAAGGCCACCCTGAGACTACATAGTGAATTCCAGGTCAGCCTGAGCCAGAGTAAGACCCTACCTCGAAAAAAAAAAGCAAAAAAAAAAAACCTATAATAAACAAAAATATGTGCCTTGGGGAAAATTGTATATACTCTTTTACTGTTTCCTGGACAGAAATACTGACACCTATTTTCAAATTCAGTTTGTTTTGATGTGTATGAATGATTTAGTTAGCAAGATAGTAAGCTAGCCAACAGATCAAAGATAAGAAAAGCCCACTGAGGCAAAAACCATGAGCCTGCCACCATCAGGTGTCCAGATTCTGCAGCCAGGCTGGGAGGAGCACACCTACCAATCCAAAGAGATGTTGTCATGACTGCGCCCCAAGGCTCGGCCAGGATTCCACATCCTGGGGCGAGGGTAATTGTGATCATCCTAGCAGGAAGGGGTTTGGAAGCAGCTCCCAAGGAGACTACACTCAAAACTAGGAGGCTCTGAGAAACAAGCAGAGCACTGGAGAAAACAACGTGGAAGGCTGAAAATCCTCGGCCAGACCCACTCTGGCTTGATGATGATTCTTGAGTCCCCACACTCTCTCTGAAAGACAGACACAGAAAGAAAGAAAGAAAGAAAAGCTGAGGAAAAACACAGCTTATGCTGTTTGGGAGAAAGAGAATGAGACATGCGACAGATGGGAAGGGGTAGGGCAAAGGGCTTAATAAAGTTTATTACAGGATTAGGCATTCATTTGATCTAAAGCTGCCTGTGCAGGGCAGAGGCAAAAGGAAACCTCACCACTCTGACTCCTCATGCTTCCCACTGCACAGCCACTATCATGGGTGAAACCACATGGAGCCATGTATGTGCATGAGACTTAGAAAGAAACGTCACAGGGCTGCAGAGATGGCTCAGTGGTTAAGGCCTGCAAAGTCTAACAACCCAGGTTTGATTCCCCAGTATCCACATAAAGCCAGATGCACAAAGGGACACATGCATCTGTAATTTATTCACAGTGGTCTATGGCCCTGGCACACACATTCTCTCTGTCTCTTCTCCTTTTCTCTTCTCTTCGGTACCTGCAAATAAATAAATGAAAATATTTTTTTAATTTATTTTTATTTATTTACAAGCAGAGAGAGAGCAAGAGATAAACGAGAGGCAGACAGAGAGAATGGGCATGCCAGGGTCTTCAGCCCCTGCAAACGAACTCTAGATGCATGTGCCCCTTGTGCATCTGGCTTACGTGGGTCCTGGAGAATCGAACTGGGATTCTCTGGCTTCACAAGCAAATGCCTTAACAGCTAAACCATTTCTCCAGTCCCGAAAATATTTTTTTTAAGTTAAAAGAAAAGGGAAAGAGGCATCACAGTTGGCGAGCATTAATGGTAAAGACTACAGCTTACTCTTCAGTGTTGGGAAAGTCTGGGCCAAGGAAAGAACATCCCAGAAAACTGACAAGTATCTGGGGTCCAGGGCAGGACTAGATTCCATAAAGATGCAGGATATCCCAGGCCTGTGGACTCTAACTTTGGGTCCTTGTACAAGTTAGCAAAGAATTGAAAATGTGGACTCAGAGCAGGACAGATTATAAATTATAAGGTTTATTTTTATGGAGCGTAGGGGTCCAGAGGGAAGGCAATTGGGAAGCCCAATCCAAAAGAAGTCTTACCCGTTCTCAGCCTGGATGGGGAGGGAGAGGAGAGCAGAGAAAATCTCCCTCACACAGGAAAGAGTCTGGGCACACACCCCATCTATGGAAAGCCTAGCAGCAGAGTCGAAGCCTAAAGATCCCCCCCCACATAGTGAGTCAAAGAAGACAAAAAGAGAACAAAGGTTCAGAAAGCCGGCTGGGAAGAGGGAGAGGAGACAGAGCATTCTCTCTCTCTCTTTCTCTCTCTATCTGCCTCTTTCTCCCTCTCTCTCGGTAAACAAACAAATAAATAAATAAAGCTGGGCGTGGTGGTGCGCCTTTAATCCCAGCACTCAGGAGGCAGAGGTAGGAGGATCACTGTGAGTTCAATACCGTTCTGAGACTACATAGTGAATTCCAGGTCAGCCTGGGCTAGAGTGAGACCCTACCTCAAAAAAAAAAAAAAAGGTGGCCTGGAGATATGGCTTAGTGGTTAAGGTGCTAGCTTGCCAAGCCTAAGGACCCAGGTTCAATCCCCTAGTAACCACATAATATGCCAGATGCACAAGGTGGCACATGTATCTGGAATTTATTTGCAGTGGCTAAAGGCCCTGGAGTGCCCATTCTCTCCCCCTCTTCTCTCTGCCTCTTTCTCTCTCTCAAATAAATAAATAAATAATAATAAAAATTTTAAAAAGGCTACCTTGCTCCTATTCTCTACCAGCATGAAATTAAAAAGCTTCTGCAGAGCAAAATAGATATCAGTAGAGGAGAAAATTGGCCTACGGAATGGAAGGAAACTTTTGCCAGATATTCATCTAACAGGTGATTAATATCTAGAATATCTAAGGATCTCAAAAAATTAAACAACAAAAGAGCGAATAATACAATCAATAAATAGAATGAAATTTTTCAAATGAACAAGTGCAAATAGCTAATAAGTACATGAAAACAAGTTCAATATACTTAGCCATCAGGAAAATGCAAATTAATACTATGTTGAGATTCCATCTCACCCCAGAAAGAATGGTCACCATCAAAAAATTAAAAAACATTGCCCAGAATCATAGTACACACCTTTAATCCCAGCACTCCAGAGGCTGAGGTCGGAGGATGGCTGTGAGTTCCAGGCCAGCCCAAGACTAATTCCAGGTCAGCCTGGGCTAGAGCAAGATTCTACCTCAAAAAATAAAAAAAAAAAAAAAGTTAAAAAACAAATAACAATTGTTTGGGAATGCACACTACAGCACCCTGCTCACTGCTGGTAGAAATGAGAATGGGCATTCACTCTACTCTTTACAGATATCACTATGGAGTTTCTTAAAAACAAAACTAAAAAAGAGCCTGGTATGGTGGTGTGTGCCTTTAATCTCAGCACACAGAAGGCCAACTGCTGCAAGTTCGAGGCAACCCCAAGACTACATAGTGAATTCCAGGTCAACCTGGGCTAGAGTGAGACCCTACCTCAAAAAAAAAAAAAAAAAAAGTTTCATATGATCTAATGATATCACTTCTGGATATATACCCAAAAGAATTAAAGTCAGCTTAATTTACATGGCCCTGTTTATCATGGCACTATTCACAACAGCCAAATTGCAGAGTGGGCCTAGGTGCCCAGCACAGATGAACAGATAAAGAAAATGTGACATTATATACATATATATGTTGTATGCGTGTATGTATCATACACATACAATGGAGTCTTCCTTGGCCATAACGAAGAATGAAATTATAATGTTTGCAGGAAAATAGAGGAACTAAAGATCATTACATGAAGTGAAATATTCCAGTCGCATAAAACAAATATTGCACATTTTCTCTCATATATGTAAGCTCAGGGGTTTAAAAAAATAGGACAAGAAATTAAACAAGGAAGTGCTTTACATGTGAAAGAGAAAGGAGGGGAAAGGGACTAAAAGAATGAGAAAGATTCAACTGAAAGAAGGAATATAATCAAAATACATTACATGTATATACGGAAATGTGTATTTTGAAACCCTTTATGCAATCTATATATGCTAATAAAAACAGAAAGAAAGAAGTTCAATATAAGAAACAAATGGCTCATCTGGTACAAAAACCGAAGTGTTGGCTTTATATCCTGCCAGTACTTCATGCGGTGCCAGGCACCTTGGTGCTAAAGCCACTATGAATGAGTGACGATCTAGCTTCTTAGTTATGCCCATGGAGCCGGGGAGGATATATGGATAGTGTGTGACTGTATATTCACATTTTGACAGGGCTGGCATCAGCCAGGGCCACCCACCTTCTCACTTGTGTGTATAAGTTTTAAAGAGCATTGTGCTTTGCCACAGGTATATCTATCAGCAAAAGGAACAGTCATCTCACAAGTTCATGTGGGGACACACACTTTCCCCACTAAAGTACTCAGTCTAGGGCAAACTTTGTGTCTTCCTTTTTATTACTCTTTCCCCATGTCTCCATTATTTCTTTTTCTTTTTCCTTTTCTTTTTCCTTTCTTTTTTTTTTTTTTTTTTTGTTGTTGTTGTTCTTGTTTTTTTGTTTTGTGTTTGTTTTTGTTTTTTTGTTTTTTTGTTTGTTTGGTTTTTGTGAGGTAGGGTCTCACTCTGGTCCAGGCTGACCTGGAATTAACTATGTAGTCTCAGGGTGGCCTTGAACTCTCGGCGATCCTCCTACCTCTGCCTCCCGAGTGCTAGGATTAATTCTTTTTATTTTTGGAAGGAGGGTTTCACTCTAGCCCAGGCTGACCTGGAATTCACTATGAACTCTCAGGGTGGCCTCGAACTTACAGTGATCCCCCTACCTCTGTCTTTGTCTCTGTGCTGGGATTAAAGGTATGCGCCACCATGCCTGACACAGAGAGAGAACGGGCACACCAGGGCCTCCAGCCACTGCAAGTGAACTCCAGATGCATGTGCCACCATGTGCATCTGGCTTTACATGGGTACTGGGGACTCAAACTTAGGTTGTTAGGCTTTGCAGGCAAATGCCTTAGCTGCTGAGCCATCTCTCCAGCCCTTTATTATTTCTTCTGTGCACTAATTTCCCCTAGATGTCTTGGCTCTGTTTCTGAGGGAGAGGACTGCAGATCAGCTTTAAGTCCTTTGGCGTCTCAGTGGGACAGCATCTATCACACCTCCCTTCCAGGCACTACTAATGTTTTAACATCTCAGATAATATGACTATTGTGCTGACAGAGACCTTATCGTTTTTCTTCAACTTACCAAAGACCTCTCCCAAGAATGAGTGATAATGAGGAGAAAGAAGAAAAAAAAAAAATCCATGTTGCTACAAATGAATAAGCTATCAACAGCTTGAGTGAAGGTCCTTTATGTAAGCAAGGAGATAGATTATTGGCCCTATGAGATTTTTCTTACCTCCCAGAAAGGACTGAGTTATATGCTTGCTCTTATGTAAGCACTCTGAATTATTCCTGGAACTTGTATCTATTTCTGTTTATTTAGTTTAGAGTTTATACCAGCAGGATTCAAGAACAAATTCTGTTTTGCTCAAAACAAAGCATCATTCACTCCTGGAAGCTTAAAGCCATCACAAAATAAAAAGAAGGAGAGAAAGGAATGCTAATAAGAACTGAATCCACTAGTAGGTTTGGAGTGATCTTTTTTTAAATCTTATTTTATTTTTTAAATATTTTATTTATTTATTTTTATTTATTTATTTATTTATTTATTTATTTATTTATTTATTTATTTGAAAGAGAGAGAGACAGAGAATGAGAATGGGTGTGTGAGGCCCTCCAGCTACTGCAAATGAACTCTAGACGCATGTGCCACCTTGTGTATTTGGCTTACATGGGTCCTGGGGAGTCAAATCTGGGTCTTTAGATTTTACAAGCAAGTGTCTTAACTATTAAACCATTTCTCTAGACCTGCATTTTATTTTTATATAAAATGTCTTTAACATGAGATCATGAGTTCAGGTTTATCTGGTTTATAAACAGTGTGACCTTCTGGCATCAAAGCTAATAAGGTAATTAATAGTAGATCCGTGGTCTCTTCATAACAGAAGGAAGATACTCATTTGACCACATCAGATGCAGAACTGAATAAGGAACCATTGAATCTAACTGCACATGGTATGACTCTGAAAATATGGATTGGAATCCTACTCTGACTGTTTCTGTGTGGCTTAAACAAATCCCCTGGAGCCTCAATTTCTTTCTTTTTAATATTTTTATTTATTTATTTGCAAGCACAGAGAGATAGAAGAGAGAATGGGCACATCAGGGCATCTACCTGCTGCAAACGGACTCCAGATGCATGTGCCATTTTTAGCATCTGGCTTTATGGGGGATCAAACCCAGATAGTTAGGCTTTGAAGGCAAGCACCTTAACTGCTGAGCCATCTCTCCAGCCCAGTCTCTTCTTTTTTTTTTTTTTTTTTTTAAAGTTTTTATTTATTTGTATTTGCAAGCAGAGAGAGAAAAAGAGAGAGAATAGGTCTTCAGGGGCCTCTTGCCTCTGCAAAAGAACTCCAGATGCACGTGACCTGTTGTATATCTGGGCTTCTTGGGGGGGGGGGTACTAAGGAACCAAACCCTTGGCCAGCGAGCTTTGGAAGCAAACCCCTTTAACTGCTGAGCCACCTCAATAGAGCTTCAGTTTGTGATGGGTGAGGGGCATGGTTGCTACAGCTCCGCCCATCACTGATGCTTTAGGAATCAATCACTTGGTCATGTATTTAGCCAAGGAAAATTCTTTCCTTCTTTCATCACATCACAGAAGGGATGGTTCATTCCTTGTTTGTTTGTTTGTTTGTTTGTTTGTTTGTGTGTTTCAAGATAGGGTCTCACTCTAGCTCAGGCTGACCTGGGATTCACTATGTAGTCTCAGGCTGGCCTCCAACTCACAGCGCTCCTCCTACCTCGGCCTCCCCAGTGCTGGGATTCAAGGTGTGTGCTGTGCCCGGTACCACTAGATATCTTCTAACACCTCTAACAGAAGCGAGGATCTTGCCACTCTCTTCCTGAATCCATCTTTCTCTGAAGCTGGTACTTTGCATGACAGAACTCTGCCAGGGACTTCTGGCAGATGCAAATTGTCTCTGCTCACAGCACAAGGCTGTACTTTGGCTATGAGCTCTCAGCACAAATTCCTCAGATCAAAGGATCCATTTTAAAGTAGAAAATAGAGCTTGGATAACCAAGTTTACTACAGATTGGCCTGTTCACCACTGAGAAATCAAATTTTCAGCTTTCCGTGACTCTCCTAAGGCAATGTATGTTTGTGGTTTCAATTCATGCTCTCCTTGGATGCTCTCCTTGGACAAGTGATGTTATTTCATTACACTTGCTAGAAAGGTGCCAATATTCCCTGGCTTGCAACTGACACACATTTACCTATTAAGAAGAGCCTAAGCAAAGCACATGTTATTCATGTTTTGTTAATAAGAGATCTTATAGGATCTTCTACAGGTACCTTTAAGCCTGATCTGAAAATAGTGGTGACAGTATTAGAGAATGCTACTACTTCCAGGCATGACAAGGCCATTGCATCTTTCATGACCTCACACCAACCATTGTGACCTGCACAAAACCTGTACACTTGCGGCCCATCCACATTCCATCATGGATGATGAAGGACAGTGTGGTGGTTTGATTCAGGTGTCCCCCATAAACTTAGGTGCTCTAAATTCGAGGCTCCCAGCTGATGGAGATTTGGGAATTAATTCCTCCTGGAGGCAGTGTATTGTTGGGGGTGGGCTTATAGGTATTATAGCCAGTTTCCCCTTGCCAGTGTTTGGCACACTCTCCTGCTGATGTTGTCCTCCTAACGCTGTCATTTTCCCCTTCCATCTAGGAGCTTCCCCTAAAGTCTGGAAGCCAAAATAAACTTTTTTTTTCCCCCAAAAGTTGCTCTTGGTCGAGTGGTTTTCTGCCAGCAATGAAAACCTAACTGCAGCGGTAAAGCTGGTACCAGAGGAGTGGGATTGCTGCTAGATACTTGACTGCATGTGTGGCTTTGGCCTTTTGGAAGGATTTGAAACCTTGGCCTAAGAGATGCCTTGCAGTGCTGTAAGTACAACTTGATGGACTATTCTGGTCAGAGTTGAAAGATCTGAATGCAGTAAGAACTATGGACTGTGAGGTTTGTCTGTTGAGGGTGAGAAAGAGCTTTGCTTGGACTGGCTAGAAGCAGTTTGTGTGAGGGCTTGCTATTATGCCCATGTCCTGAGAATTTGTGCAGGGTTGCATTACATAGGAATGGACTAGTGTGAGCAGAGGGATATGGCACAGAAATGAAATCTTTGTGCCAAAACTTCTGCCCATTCAGCTGCAATTATATGAGAGATTACAACCTTTGAGATTGGGCCAGCTGACCTGCATTGAGGCAACAGGAAGAATGTAGACTCTTTTTGAAGGGGCTTGAATGCTGAAGGAGTGTCCTGTTCTTCAAAGTCTGCTTTATTCCCCCCTGGATTAACAAATATGCACCCTACCTGGTACTATAGAGTATAAGAAATGCAGGAAAGAGAGGGTCATTGAATTTGCAACATGGTCTTGTGTTATGGAAATGGCCATGGGCAGTGAGAAGCAGCTTTGCTGGATGCCTGCATGGAGACCCAATGGAGCCATGAAGATGAACCGTGACTTGCAATGGAGACCCAGTGGAGATGCCAGGACCATGAGAGGGCTGCTAAGGAGAGCTGCTGGCCCCAAATGAAGTTTTCCAAGACTGTGATTTTCCTAGCTGGAGGGGGGGAATTAGAACGCCAGAGACTTGTTGCTGGTTAGAATTATTGGACGTGGAAATTCGTTACTGACTAGAGTTGTTGGACTCGGAGCTACAGAGTTTGATGTTTGCCCTGTTTAAATCTTAAATCTTGTATTGGTTGAATATTTGTTTGCTATGCCCAATGCCATCTTTTTCTGTGTGAATGTGTATTCTGTGCCATTATGGATTTTTTTTTTTTTTTTGGTATTATGGCTCTGTTAAAAGATCTTGGACTATGGGAATATTTGAACATCATTAAGAATGATAAAAACTATGGGGACTTTTAAATTTGGACTGAATGCATTGTATTTTATATCATGGATGGTTATCAGTTTATGGGGGTCAGGGGCAGAATGTGATGGTTTGATTCAGGTGTCCCCCATAAACTTAGGTGTTCTGAATGCTAGGTTCCCAGCTGATGGAGATTTGGGAACTAACACCTCCTGGAGGCAGTGTATTGTTTTGGGGGCAGGCTTATGGTTATTATAGACAGTTTCCCCTTGCCAGTGATTGGCACACTCTCTTGCTGATATTGTCCATCTGATGTTGACTAGGAAGTGATGTCCACCCTCTGCTCATGCCATTGTTTTCTCCTGCCGTCATGGAGCTTTCCCTCATGTCTGTAAGCCAAAATAAATCTTTTTTCCCAAAAACTGTTCTTGGTCTGGTGATTTTGCCAGCAATGCGAACCTGACTGCAACAGAGGGCTTGAAGCCCCATCCTGCCTGAGGAGTTAATGGCAATTAATGGCTTCTGGGGGAACAGGATCTATTTTATGCAGTAGTGTAGCCCTGTTGGACTCCATACTTTGGTAACTAACCCCCAACCTATGTTCATGCAGACAATCCTAATTAAACTCAGTGGGTCACACATACACAAGGGATTTAAAAAGACATCAAAGTAGAAGAGGAAATGGTTGGGAAGAAGTTCAGTGGAAGGAGACCAGGGATGGGGGTCAAGAGAAGGTAATGGAAGGGTATTACATCAAAATTCATTATATATCTGTATAAAACTTGTCAATAGGGGACAGGGAAGAAAGTTTTTTAAAAATGTCTATAAAAATAAATTTAGAGGGCTGGAGAGATGGCTTAGCGGTTAAGGCGCCTGCCTCCTAAGCCTAAGAATGCTGGTTCCAATCTCCAGCGGTTCCAATCTCCAGGTCCCACGTTTAGCCAGATGCAAAGTGATGCAAGGGCACAATGCCACACTTGACCACAAGGGAGCGCACACATCTGGATTTCGTTCTCAGCAGCTGATTGGCTGCTGGTGCACCCATCTCTATCTGTCTTACTCTCCCTCTCTGTCTCTCTCTGTCTCTCTCTGTGTCTCTCTCTCTCCAAAAAAAATAAATAAAAACAAATTTAGAATGAGGGTCACAGTTTGTGGGTACTCTATTCTTGTTACCTAGATACTGTACTTTTAAATCAGTCCAGGAGTTGTAAACAACATTTAGAGATTTTCTGAAAGATCTCATAATATACTGTCTTGTGAAATTGCTGGGACTGTGAAATGAAGGCAATATGTGTGAAATATATACAATGCAGCACATGTAGTGGTTCCCTTTTTCCAGTTGAAAGATGCCTTAGAAGAATTAGATTGCAAAAGCTCATTTGGTGAAGGTCAAGAATTGCTGCTGGCATAAAATGGTAGTGGCAGAAAAGAAGGAAAAGGTAACAAAATAAATCGAAAAGTAGAAACAGAAATGAAGATGTCAGGATGTTCTCCAGACCCCAAAATGGGCCCTATCATGAAAATCCTGTTTCCTGATAGGTCTCCAGTTCTGCTCTCATCATAGAGTCTATAATCCAGCCACAAATGTCCCCTCCTCTTTTCCCAAGGCAGCAGCCAGAGGAGCACTCTTTGCTCCTGGTTCTCATGTGTAATTCTTCATCTCCCCCATGGTACCAGCGGCATTCAGGATATCTCCAACTGATATCTGCGGTCTGAGTGGAGACAGGTGCATCAGATTTTGTTTAGAGCTAGCTTGGTAAATTCTGTAATGTCACAGCCCCTAGTGCTCTAGTAATTTCATTTCCTACTGCTCTGCTGTTCTCAAGAACCCACAGTTGATATTTTCTTTACTGGGCTCATAGAAGGCATGTATAGACTTCAAGATGGTTTCAGTTGGGGGCGTGGGGGCACACACCTTTAATCCCAGCACTCGGGAGGCAGAGGTAGGAGGATCGCTGTGAGTTCAAGGTCAGCCTGGGACTACAGAATGAATTCCAGGTCAGTTTTGGCTAGAGTGAAACCCTACCTCAAAATAAATAAAAAGATGTTCTCAGTGACTCATGGAAAAATCTTCCCATATGACACATCAATGCTATTTCAAACATTATGCTGACCCACCCCCACTGGTAAACACCCCAGACTAATGCAGTGCTTCCCCAAAGAGAAGCTCATCAGAAGCCTTAATACTTCTAAACCTTAAGTCTGGTTAGGCTAATTTAGCACCCCAATTCCTTGGCTAGACAAATTTCTCATGGTCTCTAAATCCTATTACCTGGTACTGCAAGATGGTTTTGGGGACAGTGGCTGGTACAAGGTGTTCCAGATCTTAATCTTTCAACTTGTATCCTAACGTGAAGTCATCAGGTTGACTTGTTCACAGATTCTTCCCTAATTAGGAATAGGACTCCCCTTCCTTCTATCATCTCCTAAACCACCCTAAAGAAATCCTCTGGCAAGCTCTAGCAATTATAAAAAAATATCAAGGGTGCTGAAGACCACTGAGGGAGGGCATAGAAAAAAGACACACATTTGAGTTCTGCAAATCACATGTGGAAGGGTTCCTTGAGAAGAAACCAGGAATTAATATTACTTAATACTGAGGTTCAAGGCAGCACTGCAAGTTGATCTTTACCATAACTTTTCTTGCTCTAGGGCCTGAATTTCCAGAAACTCCTTTCTTGGGGCCAATTTCTTTCCTTTCCTTTCTTTCTTTTTTATTTTTGAGGTAAGGTCTTACTCTAGGCCAGACTGACCCAGAACTTACTCTGTAGCCTATAGCCCCAGGCTGGCTTCAAACTCGTGGTGATCATCTCATCTCAGTTTCCCAAATGCTGAGATTAAAAGGGTGTATCACGCCGGGCGTGGTGGCGCACACCTTTAATCCCAGCACTCGGGAGGCAGAGGTAGGAGGATCACCATGAGTTCAAGGTCACCCTGAAACTACATAGTTAATATTCCAGGTCAGCCTGGGCCAGAGTGAGATCCTACCTCGAAAAACCAAAAAAAAAAAAAAGGGTATCACAATACCCTGCTCCAATTTATTTATTTAGACACTTTTTATACTTTTTTATAATACTGGACTCAAGTCTGGGGCCAATTTTTAATAGCTTATGGTCAGAAGGGAAGGGTCCTATATTTAATTCCACAGTGTCACAGTCACACAAATGTGGCTTCTAGAGAAATAGACTGGAAGCTGATCTGGCCATGTGGCAGCTTGAGGAGGTCACCAGATAAACAGAATGACTCAGTTCTAACCCAGCTACAAAAGTAGAGCCAGAGCTACAGTGAAATGAAGAAGGCAGCCAAGCCTCTGATTCCTCTGCTAGCATCGAGTCCTATGGCATGAAAACTTGGTACTAGGCCCCACTCTCTCTTCAGCATAACCCAATGGGACTCCTAGCACAGGGTTCAACAGCACTCTGTCTTTTATAGAGGTGACAAAGGAGAACTTTACAACCTGACCTCTTACCCAAGGTACAAGGAAACCTGGCAACCTGCAGCTTGGGTGGAGCACAGGGTGGATTTCAGGGCCCATGGCACAACACACAGCCACATAGATTGCTCCATTCCATATCTCAGAGACTGCAAATACGGTTTCTAGGCAACATGCTAGAAAAGATAGCACATGTCAGGTCTGTATCAGTCTGAGCCAAAGGCAGCCCTCTCCTGATTTCTGCCTTGGGACATCAATGTGTGCCAAGCAGGCCAAGGAGACAAGGGGTTAGAAGGAACAAGCATGGTGAGAATGCAGTGGCCCTGCTGGGATTCACCCATAAACCAGACATATCCCAACTGGTCTCTGGCACAGCTACTAAGACCCAACATACTCCTATCATCAGGTGCGGTCACCACCATCTACCTATAGAGAAAAATTATCAAGAACAGTTCAGTCTCTGGTTGCATTTTGAGATCCAGGGCAAAAACCGGGCAGAGCAGCATGGGCACCAAGGTAGCAAAATCATAGAGAAAAGGCACTCATGTTAGGATAGACCCTTCTCACCATGATAAAAGTCTCCTCCAGACCCAGCTGATTTAAACTCTTATGGATTCATGGAGATTGCACACATGGGGCCCTGAGCCAGGCTCCCATTGGAACATGAGAACGAGACTATCCATTTGTGACCCCCACCCCCAGCAGGAGTGCTACCTGCTGCCTAGAGTTGAATCTCCTGGGAAGCTGCAGGCCCAGGACACAAGAGGAAATGGTCACCATCCTGAAATCAGGGCAATCAGGACCACCAGAGCCATTCCCTAATCAAGCTGTGCAAATACAGAGTATGTAGTTTCTCCAGTACCATGGAGGGCAGGAGATCTACCACCCAACTGGCTCAGAGAGAGCTGTGGCTCGTGGGGACTGGGATCCAGACAACCACGCCAAGAGACATGTGAAGAGAGAGGGGGAAAGAAGCTATTAAGGAAGAAAAATAATTAATGCCTGCCAGTATTGCAAAAGCAATGGAAATAATTAAAAAGACTTTATGAATTTGCAGGATTCTCACAGAGAAAAAGGAAGGAAAACAGTTATTTAATATGTGCTATAAAATAGACACGACACAAACAAAGGGGAAAACATACTGCAAGAAAGCTAAAAGAACTGAAAACAGCAGGTAAGAGTTTACCTCTAGTCTGCACACACTTATGCTGAGAACCCACTACTGAAGAGGACAAAAGATTATGAAAAGCCGGGTGTGGTGGCGCACGCCTTTAATCCCAGCACTCGGGAGGCAGAGGTAGAAGGATCACTAAGAGTTCGAGGTCACCCTGAAACTACATAGTTAATTCCAGGTCAGCCTGGACCAGAGTGAGACCCTACCTCGAAAAACCAAATAAAAAAAAAAAAGATTATGAAAAGCATTTCAGAGACACAGAGATTTTATTGAGAAGTTTCAAAGTATAGTTAATCAATACCATAAAAACAGACTTTTATTGAGAAGTAAAGGAAGGATTCAAAGTATAGGGTTAATCAAAACTTAGGGGGCTGGAGAGATGGCTTATAAAAACAGACTTTGCAAAACCAAAGATGAGATTCTCAGGAAAGAGAGATGAGTAAGGGGGGAAGGAGTTTGTTTGAGTGGCTGGAGGCCCTGGTTAATCATAATAAAATAAATAAAATATATTTAAGAAAATAAAGAGCTGGGCTTGGTGATGCATGCCTTTAATCCTAGCACTCAGGAGGCAGAGGCAGGAGGATCACCATGAATTTGAGGCCACCCTGAGACTACAGAGTTAATTCCAGGTCAGCCTGGGCTACAATGAGACCCTACCTCCAAAAAAAAAAAATTAAGAGGGTATGAATAAGCTGTATGGAAACCTACTTTTTTGGACTATGATGAAGCCAGAAGCTATAGATTGTTACTAGAAAAATTTCAGTGCCAGGGATGGGATACATCCCAGTGAGTTGTTGGTCAGGGAGGTCCCTGATGCCCCCAAAACATTATAGGTCATTGCCAAGGCCCTTGGTTTCCCACCAGGAATAGATGATAAGACCCTATTGCTGAAGACTCCACATACTTGGGCTGCAAGGACACTGAGAAAACCTGCTGGAGCTGAGCTGAAAATCTCCTCCCTATAAACCAGCTGACAGAAAGCTGAAAAAGGCTATGCTGCATGCCACTCTATGGGAAGGAGAAGTCAACAGTAGACACTGCAAGCCTCAAGTTTAGCTAGCCAGGCAAAATGAGCAACAAGTGCAATAGTGGCATGTCTGTTGTGGAGGAAACCAACTGCTCACTAATTCAAATGGAGGCCCACTCCACAGGAGGGAATACATGCCTGGTACTAAAAATCTATGACAGGGGAAGTCATGAGCCATAGGGGTGTAACACCTGCTGGTGTCTGGCTAAGTGCATATATTATGCCCACCAAATTGTCCACTAAACACTCCTCTTAATGGTCATATCCATAAATTAATGCTACTCTCACTTTTGGCTAGAGAATCTTCTCTTTTCAGATGGCAGTAACCTCTAGGAAGACTCAAAAGTCACCATAGTGCTGAGAGGCATGTTCAGCACTGAAACATCTCTATCATACCTTCCAAGGCTCAGGGTCCATTGCAGAAAAGGTGATGGAAAGAATTAAGAGCCAAAGGAAGGTTAGGACGACTTACAATGCAATTGTCCACACACAAAATGGCCTGGATATCCATGACCTCACAATGCCTGGTACTACCTACACAAGACCCTCAGAATAGGAGGAAAAGATGATGACATCAAAATAAAAGAGACAGCCAGGCATGGTGGTGCACGCCTTTAATCCCAGTACTCGGGAGGCTGAGGTAGGAGGATCACTGTGAATTTGAAGCCACCCTGAGACTACATAGTAAATTCCAGGTCAACCTGGGCTAAAGCAAAACCCTACCTCAAAAAGCCAAAACAATAAAATAAAATAAAAGTGAAACTAATTGAGAGGTGGAGGGGACATAATGGAGAGTGGATTTGTGAAAGGGAAAGTGGGGAGGGGAGGGAATTATCATGGTTTCTTTTCTATAATTATAGAAATTGTTCAACAAAAAAATTTTTTTTTTGGTTTTTTGATGTAGGGTTTCACTCTAGTCCAGGCTGACCTGGAATTAGCTATGTAGTCTCAGGGTGGCCTCGAACTCATGGCAATCCTCCTACCTCTGCCTCCTGAGTGCTGGGATCAAAGGTGTGCGCCACCATGCTGGCAACAAAATAATTTTTTTAAAACAGACTTTCTAAATTGGGCTTGGTGGCACACGCTTTTAATCCCAGCACCCAGGAGACAGAGGTAGGAGGATTGCTGTGTGTTTGAGACCAGCCTGAGAATACATAGTGAATCTACATAGTGAATTCCAGGTCAGCCTGGGCTACAGTGAGGCCCTGCCTCAAAATAACAGACAACAGCCAAAATAAACAAACAAAAACAGGCTTTATATAAGAAAAGCATTATTCAAAATGTGTATAGGCCATAATTTCCAAGAATTGAAGAAACATGACTTCAGAGTTTGAAAATGAATTCCAAAAGGTAAAGTGAGCCAAATAACTGAATCTACAGGCTAGGGGTGTCACTCAGTTACTAGAGAGCTTTCCTTCCATGCACAAAATTCTGGCTTTGATCCCAGCACCTCAAAAAAAAAACAATGCGTATGGTGGTGCACACCTAAAATTCCATCACTTGAAAGATCAGAAATTCAAGGTCATCCTCATCTTCAACTACAAAGTTTGAAGCTAGCCAAAGCTACATAGAATCCTGTCTCTAAATAAATAAACAAACACACACACACACAAAACCACAGTGTTGTCAAATTACAAACATTGTCAAAGCTACTAGAGAGAAAAGACAGACTCCTACAAGGCACTGACAATGAGACCCACAATAGATTCACTGTCCGCAATGGTGGGTATTCAGAGAAGGTGGAGTAGTAGCACCCACAACTGGGAGAGAATGACTAGCCATCTTGAATTTCATAAGCACCTGCCTGTCAGGCAACAGGACAGAAGGAGCATGGCCAAGCAATCTGGGAATATACTTCAGCAAGAAAGAATTCAGAAGACAGTGAGCTCAGAAATTAAAGACTATATATGTTATGTTTAGTTGCTATTCATAAAATAACTTGTATGGGTTCCTTTAAAGTGGGAAATAAAATCCTAAAACTACAGTAATAAAAAAAATCTGAAGCCGGGCATGGTGGCACACGCCTTTAATCCCAGCACTCGGGAGGCAGAGGTAGGAGGATCGCTGAGAGTTCGAGGCCACCCTGAGACTACATAGTTAATTCCAGGTCAGCCTGGACCAGAGTGAGACCCTACCTCACAAAAAAAAAAAAAAAAAAAAAAAAAAACAAATCTGGGCTGGAGAGATGGCTTAGCAGTTAAGGCACTTGCTGCGAAGCCTAGGAACCTCTGTTCTATTCTCCAGGTCCCACGTTTACCAGATGCAGTGACACAAGGGTGCAATGCCACATTTGCCCACAAGGGGATGCACGCATCTGGAGTTAGTTCACAGTGGCTGAAAGGCTGCTGGCACACCCATTCTCTCTCTCTCTTTCTCTCTCTCTCTCTGTCTCTCTCAAAAAAAAAAAAATCTATGGAGCCTGGAAAGATGATTTAGTGGTTAAGGTACTTGCCTATGAAGCCCAAAGACCCAGGTTTGATTCCCAGGATCCACATAAGCCAGATGTACAAGGTAGCACATATGTCCAGAGTTCATCTGCAGTGGCTGGAGGCCCTGGTGCACCCATTCTCTCACTCACTCTCTCTCTTTCTCTTTCTTTCTCTCTCTTTCAAATAAATAAATGAAAAAAAATATTTTTTAAAAAAGAATATTGGATTAGGGGAAGGGAGAATCAAGAGATTATTCTCTTATCCATAGAAGAGATGTACTGACTAAACATAGGTGGCATGGAAATTTCAAAAATTAACTACACGTGTCAGAGCTATACAGACAACCACTAAAATGAGAAAAATGCACATGTTTATTCCAAGTCAACAAAGACAATAGAGGAGGTCTAGCCTATAGGAGGTGGGAGGGAAGGGAGAATGGCAGGGACAGAAAAAGAGAGGACAAACACGAGAGCACAAAGCAGAAGTATTCAGACATCTTTTACACAGCAGGATTTGTTATTAGGAATTGGCTGTTGCACCATTTCCCAGGCTCGTCTTGCATCCAGGTTGGTCAATGACTCGATCTCATCAATGAAAGGTGAGCAAGGAGGTGATGTCCAGCCTCTGCTCCTGCCGTCTTTCCCTGCCGTCATGAAGCTTCTCCTTGAGACTATGAGCCAAAGTAAGCCCTCTCCTCCCTCCCCCAGCTGCTTCTCGTCAGATGCTTACATATATGACTCATTTTCCCAGAGTTAAGATCTAGGGAGTCAGCACCTCTCTATACACTTGGAAGGAAGAGTATGCTTCAGGGGTGTGATGCTTTATCGTAGTCCATTTGTACTGCTTTAACAAAATATCTGAGAGCAGACATTTATTTTCTCACTGTTCTGGAGCCCAGGAAGTTCCAAGACCATGTATAGTGGTTTGATTCAGTGTCCCATGTAAACTTAAGTGTTCCGAATGCAAGTTCCCAGCTGATGGAGATTTGGGAATTAAAGCCTCCTGGAGGCTGTGTATTGTTGGGGGTGGGCTTATGGGTATTATAGGCAGTTTCTCCTTGCCAGTGTTTGGCACACTCTCCTGCTGATGTTGTCCATCTGATGTTGGGTGAGAAGGTGATGTCCATCCTCTACTCATGCCATCATTTTCCCCTGCCATCATGGAGCTTTGCCTCAAGTCTGAAAGCCATAATAATCTTTTTTTCCCACAAGCTGCTTTTGGTCATGTGATTTCTGCCAGCAATGTGAACCTGACTGCAACACCATGAAACTAGCAAGTTTGATGGTTTGGTGAAGGTCTGGTCTTATTCCCAATAGGGTAATATGATTATTTCACCTTCTGAAGGGGAAGAATTTCATTCAGGCCTTTTTACAAGAATACTTAATTCCCTTTGTTAGGGGGAGTATGCCTGACCTAATCTCACATACATATATATGTACATACATACATACATACATACATACATACATACATACTTTATGTGCTTGAGAGATAAAGAGGCAGAAGCAGAGAGAGAGAGAGAGAGAGAGAGAGAGTAGGAATATGGGTGTGCCAGCACTTCCTGCCACTGCAAGCGAACTCTAGATGTATGTGACACTTTGTGCAATTGGTTTTACATGGGTACTGGGGTACTGAACCCAGGTTGTCAGGCTTTGCGAGCAAGTACCTTTAACCACTGAGCAATCTCTCCAGCCCCTAATCACTTCTTAAAGACTCTAAATCTTTTTTTTTTTTTATATATATTGCTGAACTTGATTATTTTTTTAACTTTTTTTTAATTTGTTTTTCAAGGTAGGGTTTTACTCTAGCCCAGGCTGACCTGGAAATCACTATGTAGTCTCAGGGTGGCCTCAAATTCATGGCAATCCTCCTACCTCTGCTTTCTGAGTGCTGGGATTAAAGACGTGTACCACCACACCCAGGTATATTTTTAACTTTTTATTGACAGCTTCCATAATTATAGAAAAAGAACAATTCTCCCCCTCTCAGATCTACCCTCTACCATATTCCCTCCCCCTCTCAATTAGTCTCTCTTTAACTTTGAGATCATCATATTTTCCTCCTATTATTAGGGTAGTGCCAGGCACTGCAATGTTATGGATATCAAAGCAATTTTGTGTCTTCAGTGCATTGTAAGCCATCTTACCCTTCCTTTGGCTCTTACATTCTTTCTGCCACTTCTTCAGCAATGGATCCTGAGCCTTGGAAGGTGTGATGGAGATGTCTTAGTACTGAACACTCAACTGTCACTTCTTCTCAGCACTATGATGACGTTTTTAATGATGACTTTTGGACCATCCCAGTGGTCACTGCCTTCTGAAAAGAGAAGTTTCTCTAACAAAAAGTAAGAGTAGCATTAGTATATGAGGTAAAAACCTTTTTTAAAAAGTGCTCACAGGGCATTTGGTGACCATAATATATGCATTTAGCTAGACAAAAGCAGGCATGACTCCCCGAGGTCTCATGACATCCCCAGCCATTGGCTTTTGATTAGGTTTTCAGTACCAGGCATGTATTTCCTCCTGTGGAACAGGCCTTCAGGTCAATTAGAGAGCGGTTGGTTTCCCTCATAAAAGACATGCCACTCTTGCACCAATTGGTACATTAGGCCTGACCAGCAAATCATTTTTTTAAATTTTATTTATTTATTAGAGAGCAAGGCAGATACAGAGAGAGTATGGGTGTGCCAGGGCCTTCTGCCACTTCAAACAAACTCCAGATGCACTTAATGCATCTGGCTTTACATGGGAACTGAGGAATCAAACTTGGGTCCTTAGGCTTTTCAGGCAAGTGCCTTAACTGGCTGACCAATCTTAAGGCTTGTCATGTGCTTTGCTGTTTACCACTGCTGATGACTTCCCTTTCTCACATGGCTGCATGCAACATAGCTTTTTCCAGCTTTCTGTCAGCTGGTCAATAAGGAGGAGCTTTGCAGCTCAGCTCCAGCTTGATTTCTCAGTGACCTGAAGCCCAAGCATGTGGTTTTCAGCAATAGGGTCTTACTATCTAGTTTTGGTGGGCAACTAAGAGCTTTGTCAATGGTCTGCAATTTTGGGGGGTCGGGGTCATGAAGACCAACAACTCACTGGAAGGTATCCCACCCCTGGCACTGAAATTTTTCTAGTAACACTCTATGGCTTTTGGGTGCACCATTATCCCAAGAAGTAGGTTTCCATATGGCTTATTCATAACATCTTAAATTTTGATTAACCCTCCTCCCACCCTTCCTTTACTCAATCTCTTCACCTGACCCTATTTAGGTCATTCCACCCCCAGTAATCTGTTTTTCTACTTACATATATACAATACTCTCTCCTTAAGTCTTCCCCTCTCCTCCCTCCCTTATGGCCCCTTTCTAGCTTGCTGGCCTGTACAATTGCCTTTTATGCCTACTCACTTACAAATCTAAACGCTTGTAGCTAGGATCCACATATGAAAGAGAAAATATGGTTTTTGACTTTCTGAGCCTGGGTTATCTTAATATAATCCTTTCCAGATCCATCCATTTCCCTGCAAATTTCATAATTTTATTTTTCTTTCCAGCTGAACAGAACTCAGTTGCATAGGTGTAGTACAACGTCATTAGCCACTCATCAGTTGAGAACATCTATTCCATTTCCTAGCTATTATGAATAGAGCAGTAATAAACACGGATGTGCAAGTATCTCTAAGGTAGTGAGTAGAGTCCTTAGGATATATGCCTAGGAGAGCTATAGCTGGGTCATATGGTAAATCTATTTTTAGCTGCCTCAGGAATTTCCACATCAATTTCCACAATGGCTGTACCAGATTACATTTCCACCAACAGTGTAGAAGGCTCCTGCCTGCATTTATTGTTATTTATTTTCTTGATGAGATCCATTCTAACAGGAGTGAGATGGAATCTCAAAGTAGCTTTAATTTGCATTTCCCTGATGGCTAAGAATGTAGAACATATTTTTTAGATGTTTATAGGCCATCTGTATTTCTTCTTTTGAGAACTCTCAATTTAGCTTGATAGCTAGTTTTTTGATTGGGTTGTTTGATTTCTTATTATTTAGTTTTTTGTATATCCTGAATATTAATCCTCTGGCAGATGCATAGCTGGCAAGGATTTTCTCCTATTCTATGCATTGCCTCTTTGCTTTATTCACAGTGGCTTTTGCTATGCAAAAGCTTTTGAATTTCATGAGGTCCCAATGGGTGACTAGTGGTTTTGCTTCCTGAGCAACTGGGGTTGTATTCAGAAAGTCATTGCCTAGGTCAATATATTGAAATGTCTCCCTTTTTCCTCTAGCAAAGTTTTAGATTAGATATTAAGGTCTTTGGTCCATTTGTACTTGATTCTTGTCCATAGAGAGAGATCAGGATCTATTTTCATCCTTCTACATATAGATAGCCAGTTTTCCCCGCACCATTTGTTAAAGAGGCTGTCTTTTCTCTAATGAATATAATTTTTGCATTTTGGGGGCATTTTTATAAAAAATAAGATGCCTGGGATGTAGAGATGGCTTAGCAGTTAAGGCACTTGCCTGCAAAGTCAAAGGACCCAGGTTCAATTCCTGAGGATCCACATAAGCCAGGTGCACACAGTAGTGCATGCATCTGGAGTTCATTTGCAATGGCTAGAGGCCCTGGCATGCATATATTCTTCTTCCCTCTCTCTCTCTCTCTCTCTCTCTCTCTCTCTCTCTCCCTCTTTCTTTGTATCTCAAATAAATAAAAATATTTTTTTAAAAATCAGATGGCTGTAGCTGCCTGGGTTTACATCTAGATCCTCTATTCTGTTCCATTGTATATGTGTCTTTTTTGTGTGTGTGCCAGTACCATACTGTTTTTGTTACTATGACTCTGTAATATATCTTAAAATCAATGGTGATGCCACCAGCTTTATTTTTATTGCCAGAATTGTTTTGGCTATTTGAGGTTTTTTGGGAGGGCTTCCAAATAAGTTTTTAGTTTTTTTTTTTCTATTTCAGTGAAGAATGTCATTGGAATTTTGATGGGGATTGCATTTAATGTGTAGATTGCTTTTGATAAGATTTCCATTTTCACAATATTGGTTCTTCCAATCCAAGAACATGGGATGTCTCCTGCAATTTCTCTCTTTAGTGTTTTAAAATTTTCATTGTAAAGATCCTTAAGACCCTGAATTTTAAAGTCATCACACTGGCAATTAAATTTCAATAGCTGAATTTTGGGGTAGAAGGGACACATTCAAACCATAGCAGTTATGGTGAAAGAAGATTGAGAGCTGTCTTTCTGTGAGTGGTGGACAGTAAGCAACCTCAATAATAGGTGCCTTGAAAATATATGTATGTTGATTTATCAGTTACCTAAACTATAAATCTCTTCAGAAGCTTCAGGGATTCCAAAGGAATAAAACAAGAAAACAGGGTTGGAGAGATGGCTTAGCAGTTAAGGTGCTTTCCTGAAAAGCCAAAGGACCCAGGTTCAATTCCCTAGGATCCATGCAAGCCAGATACACAAGGGGGCACATACATCTGGAGTTTGTCTGCAGTGGCTGGATGCCATGGAATACCCATTCTCTCCCTTTCTCTCTCTCTTTCTCTCTCCTTCTGTCAAATAAATAAATAAAAATAAAATATTTTTTTAAAACCAAGAAAACTAATCATCTCTTTAGCAGTGATTGACGGTCTCTTCTGAGTTTCTGGCTCAGTGTTTCTAAATGTCAAGGTATGTTAAAGCTTTGTCTTTAGGAAAATTCAGCTTAACTAAACAAGAACTCCTGAAGTTTTTTGTTTCGTTTTTTGTTTTGTTTTGTTTTTTGAGACGGGTTCTCATATATTCCAGGCTGGCTTCAAACTTTCTTTCTTTCTTTTTCTTTTTCTTTTTTTTTTTTTTTTTTTGTTTGTTTTTGTTGTTTTTTTGAAGTAGGGTCTCACTCTAACCCAGGCTGACCTGGAATTCAGTCTCAGGGTGGCCTCGAACTCCTGGTGATCCTTCTACCTCTACATCCCAAGTGCTGGGATTAAAGGCATGTGCCACCATGTCCAGCTAGCTTCAAACTTTCTATGTAGCTGAAGATGACCTTAAACTTCTGACCCTCCCACCTCGACCTGATTACAGGTGTGTACCACCATGCCCAGTTTGTGCATTGCTAGGGATTGAACCAAGGCTTTATGCATGCTAGATAAACACACATATCCCCAGCCTATATATCCCCAGCCTATGAAGTATTTTAAACTATTCAAATGTATATATATGTATGTAAGTATATATTTAAATTTTTTCACCATCCAGGTTTTTTTTTTTTTTTTTAATTTACTTACTTATTTGAGAGAGACAAAGAGGGAGAGAGAGATAGAATAAGTGAGCCAGGGCCTCCTGCCATTGGAAACAAACTCCAGATGTATGCACCACTTTGTGCATCTGACTTTATGTGTGTACTGGGGAATCCAACCATGCTTTCAGGCTTTGTAAGTCAAGCTCCTTTAAACCTCTGAGCCATCTTTCCAGCCCCAGGTTTTACTAATAATGAATTAAAAGTTCAGGGTCAACTGTTCTTGGTTGCCAACCAGAACTAAATGGTAAGATCCTATTTCTGAAGACCCCATACACTTCAGTTGAAAGACACACAGAAATCAAGCTAGAAATGAGCTGGAAGTTTCCATCCTGCTGGCTAGCTTTCAGATTGCTAGAAAGTACTATCAGGCTTCTGGGGAAGAAAAGTTATCAACAGTCTTACCTAGATAAGGACATTATGTTCTGCACAACTGATCATCCAGGCAAGGTGTGCCCACTGGTTCAACAGTGCCATGACTATTATGGAGGTAACTAACCACGTTCTAGTTGCATGTGAGGCCCACTCCATAGGAAGGAGTTCATGTTTGGCACTGTAAACCCTTTTAAAACAATATTTTTATTTACTTACTTGAGAGAGGGACAGAGAGAAAGATGCCAACAGAAAGAGTGAGTATGGGCATGCCAGGGCCTCCTGCCACTACATACAGACTCCAAATGCATGTTCCACTTTGTGCATCTGGCTTTCGATGGGTACAGAGAAGACAAACCCAGGTTGTCAGTCTTTCGAGCTTTGCAAACAAGCACCTTTAACTGCCAAGCCATCTCTCCAGCCTTATAAACCCTGTTAAAAGTTCATGGCTGTGGAGGTCATAGACCCTGGGGGCAGGGGGGGGCACTATTTCTGCTTTGCTAAATGGACAGATTATTTCTATCAAACTGCCATAGGAGAGGATTAAAGATGTTATGAATAAGCTATATGGAAACCTACTTCTTTGCTAGCTAATAATATATATGCTAAAGAGGGAGTGTGTAGGTTTCAGCATATAAGTTTGGGGAACACAAACACTCAGCTCCCAGCAACAGCATCAGTTATGGCTCAGGTGTTTGCAGTCTGGTCCCCACCATCACATGGTATTTCTGTAAAGCCACAGCTTTATTTGTACTTATAAAAGGGACATGTGCATGTTAAACACAATTTGTACATTGAAAGCAGTATAAAGGACATCAAATCACAAAAATAAAAATAAGCTGGGCGTGATGGCGCACGCCTTTCATCCCAGCACTCAGGAGGCAGAGGTAAGAGGATAGCAGAGAGTTGGAGGCCATCCTGAGACTACATAGTGAATTCCAGGTCAGCCTGAGCTAGAATGAGACTCTACTTCAGAAAACCAAAATAAATAAAATAAAATAAAATAAGATAAAATAAAATAAAATAAAATAAATAAGGCTAGAGAGATGGCTTAGAGGTTAAGGCACTTGCCTGCAAATCCACAGGACCTTAGTTCAATTCCCCAGGACCCATGTCAGCCAGATGCACAAGGTGGTGCATGCATCTGGAATTTGTTTGCAGTGACTGGAAACCCTGGTGTGCCTATTCTCTTTCTCTCTCTCTTCCTCTTTCCCTCTCTTAAATAAATAAATTTTAAAAATAAAATTTTAAAATAAATAAATAAAAAATAGAGAAAGAGAGTCTGGGCAGAAGCACCCTGTGGGGGTGGATAATGCTGTGTCCAGAAGCTATAGATTCCAAGGTGCCTCTTAGACCTACTTACTGAATCACAGTCTCTGGAGGGAGGAGCCAAGAGTGTGGATGCAATGAGCTCAGGGGAGGGAGGTACTAGGCACCACTGTGGCAGAGGCAGAAATGCATCTTTCTTCCATACAGCAGAGCCGGTAGGCAGAGCTCCCAAGGAGGAACTGAACCCTAAGAGGCAAGAGGATTCTCAACAGTATAGATTACAGGCAAAGAGTAGCAACTGAAAAATACAGAAAATAAGGAATTTACAAAGGTAGGGTGGAGCAGAATTATGCCCATCACAAAAACTGGGGATTTTCCAGCTGACACACTGCGGTGCTTGCTGGCTTCTTCCCTCTGAAGTCTGAGATTACACTGAAAGCCTTCTAGCTATCTATGGGAATCGACTGAGGTCAATAGGCTAATAGATATGTGTAATACGATGCTTAAGTTTTAACTCCCTAAAAATGACAGTGGTTCTTATCGCCTTCATTTTCATCATGGACTTAAATTAACAAGGATGCCCCAAATGTACATAGTTTTTGGTTTTCATAAATCTTAAGAACCATGTTTCAGCAGGCACCTCATATTTTTAAGCTTTGGAGGAAAAATGATTCCCCCAAGTATGCATTTCCTCAAAGTTATATTATCTTTTCAGTTGTGGTATTTTCAAATGTCAGTTTCCAAGGTAACAGTTAATAGTTATTGAGGGGCTGGAGAGACAGATGGCTCAGCAGTAAAGGCTCTTGCTTGCAAAGCCTAAGGACCCAGGTTTGGTTCACCAATACCCACATAAAGCTGGATGCACAAGGTGGTGAACGTGTCTGGAGTTTGTTTGCAATGGCTCGAGACTCTATCTCTCTATCTTAAATAAATAAAAAAATAAATAATTATTGACTTGTGTTCCTCCTCACCAAGGCTGTAGGCAGATGCTCTACAGGATATAGTGGAGGCCTCTTATACAAACACCCACACATTCTCAAACTGAGTAAGAAGACAAAGAGAAGGAAAATGGGGATGGAAAGGGAATCCTATTACTCTAAGCCTTCATGAAAAACTTGCTACAACAGTAGCAATTTGTATACCCACAATGCTTTCAATGCACAAGACCCTTTCCCAAACACTATTCTCAGGTGCTCTTGTGGATAATTGCTATGAACTTCATTTTACAAGAGGATAGATGTATATTGTTTAAGGGCTGAATCTGGGGTTTGATCTCCAGTGATCAGATCCCAATATCTATCCTCCTGTAAAAATAAACCAGAGGAGGAAATTAGGCTGATAAATGTTTTCATTGCAGTTAACCTTATTAAATACTGTATTTGAAGGTGTGATGGTTTGATTCAGGTGTCCCCCATAAACTTAGGTGTTCTGAATGCTAGATTCCCAGCTGATGAAGATTTGGGAATTAATGCCTCCTGCAGGCAGTGTATTGTTGGGGGCGGGTTTATGGGTATTATAGCCAGTGTCCCCTTGCCAGTGTTTGGCACACTCTCCTGTTCCTGTTGACCACGAGGTGATGTACACTCTCTGCTCATGTTGTCATTTTCCCTTGCCATCATGAAACTTCCCCTCAATTCTGTAAACCAGAATAAACTCTTTTTTCCCCCACAAGCTGCTCTTGGTCGGGTGGTTTTCTGCCAGCAATGCAAACCTGACTGCAACAGATGGTGATGATGATGATGATATTTTGATAATAGGGTTAGCCTCGGTTTTTTGGTGGACTTGAAGCAAGCTTCAACTGTGTTGGGAAATAAAAAACTTCAGCTTATGGATGAAGATAACAGGAAACAACAGGAAACTGAAACCACAGAGTAATTGGATGTGAAAGGCAAATGCTTTGTTTATTAGAAACTAACTCTTACTCACTTTATAGCCAGGAGATATAGAGTCGCTCCTAGGAGCAGTGGGGCTGGAACACAGGGGTCATCTTTTAAAACCATTTTTACTTATTTATTTATTTGCAAGCAGAGAAGGAGAGAGAGAATGGGCATGCCAGGGTCTTTTGCCATTGCAAATGAACTTCAGGTGCATGTGCTACTTTGTGCATCTGGCTATCCATGAGTACTGGGGAAATCAGCAAGTGCCTTAACTGCTGTGCCATCTCTCAAGCCTTTTATTTCCCCCCATTTTTTAGGGGTCAGCTTATATAGGATCAAACTGGCCTTCTAAGGAAAGAGAATATGAGAAAATATAATATGAGTTCATGGTGCCATTCTACCACACAGGAATGAGTTAGGAATATGTCCCAGCTAGGACAGAGGGCATAAAGATTAAAAAAAAAAAAAATCAAGTTAAACAAGATTCACCTAATATCTTTCTGAGATGCTGAGCATGCATTTCAACACTCTTGCAGTGCTGGTTTTGCTAAAGAGCAATGTGAGATCTCACTGGGGTATAAAAGTTATTTCTTTTTTTAAAAAATATTTTATTTATTTATTTATTTGAGAGAAAGAAGCAGAGAGAAGGGGGGAGGGAGAGAATGGGTGTGCAAGGGCCTCTAGCCACTGCAAACAAACTCCAGATGCATGCACCCCCTTATGCCCCTTATGTAGGTCCTGGGGAGTCGAACCTGAGTCCTTTGGCTTTGCAGGCAAGTGCCTTAACTGCTAAGCCATCTCTCCAGCCCTATTTCTTTTTCTTTTTTATATATAACTATGTAGTCTCATGAACTCATGGCGATCCTCCTACCTTTGCCTCCCAAGTGCTGGGATAGAATGCGTGTGCCACCACACCCGGCTAGAAGTTATTTCTAAATGGCCTCATATTTAAATAAAAATGAAATATTTTAGAAACAAAAAGGGCCGGAGAGATGGCTTAGCAGTTAAAGCACTTGCCTGCAAAGCCAAAGGACCCAGGTTCGACTCCCCAGGACCTATGTAAGCCAGATGCATAAGGGGCGCATGCATCTGGAGTTCATTTGCAGTGGCTGGAGGCCCTGGTGCACCCATTCTTTCTTCTCTCTCTCTCTCTCTACCTGCCTATTTCTGTATCTCTATCTCTCAAATAAATAAATATAAATAAAATATTTTAAAATTAAAATAATATAAAATGGCTTCATATGAGCACAGAGCATCTTACCTTGAAGTAAGTGGGGAAGTCATGGAAATCTGCCTCCTATTGTATGGCTTCACTGTGCATTCATTATCTCAGAAAATACTAAGGTCAAATTTTATGACAGATAATGTAGGTAGCTAAAATATAACAGTAGAAAATACAGATGTGATCTTGTTTGGGGGGAATTTTATTCTAGTAGGGGAAAGAGAAAAATCCTGCCAATCAATATGTTTGTGTTTGTGAGATATATATATACACACACATATACATACATGCATATATATATGATATATATCTGTATCTATCTATCTATCTATATCTATATCTATATCTATATATTTCAGTCTAACCAAGTAGGCTTTATCCAAGAGATGCAGGAATGGTTCAACATATACAAATCAATAAATGTAATACACTATATAAATGGACTGAAGGACAAAAATCACATGATCATCACAATACATGCAGAAAAGGTAAAATCCAGCTTCCCTTCATGGTAAAGGTCCTAAAGAAACTAGGAATAGGGCTGGAGAGATGGCTTATGGTTAGGCACTTGCCTGCAAAGCCAAAGGACATTGATTCGATTCCCCAGGACTCATGTAAGCCAGATGCACAAGATGGCACATGTGTCTGGAGTTCATTTGCAGTGGCTAGAGGCCCTGGCATACCCATTCTCTCCCCTCCCCCTCTCTCTCTCCATATACATACATACATATATATATGATACTAGGAATAGAAGGAACATATCTCAACAAAATAAAGGCTATTTATGACAAACCTACAGCCAACAAAATACTAAATGAGGAAAAACTTTAAGTTTTTCCACTAAAATCAGGAATAAGACAAGGGTTTCCACTGTCCCCACTTTTATTTAATATAGTACTGGAAGTCTTATTTATAACAATAAGGCAAGAGACACACATAAAAGGGATACAAATTGGAAAGGAAGAGATCAAATTATCATTATCTGAGATGATATGATCCTATACATATAGGACCCTCAAGACTCTACCAGCAAACTGTTAGAACTGATAAACACTTTTAGCAATGTAGCAGGATACAAAATAAACACCCAGAAATCAGTAGCCTTCCTATTTACTAACAACAAACATGCTATGGATGAAGTCAGGGAAATACTCCCATTCACAATTGTCTCAAAAACAAAAAAAATGAAGTAGCTTGGAATAAACCTAACCAAGGAAGTGAAGGATCTCTACAATGAAAACTTAAAAACACTCAAGAGAGAAATTGCAGAAGACATGAGGAAATGAAAAGACATCCCATGTTCTTGGATTGGAAGAACCAATATTGTGAAAATGTCTACCTTACCAAAAGCAATCTACATATTTAATGAAATCCCCATCAAAATGCTAATGGCATTCTTCACCAAAATGGAAAAAAAAATCCTAAAATTCATTTGGAAGCACCAAAAAACTAAAAATAGTCAAAACAATTTTGAGCAACAAAAATAAGGCTGGTGGTATCACCATACCTGATTTTAAGCTATAATACAAAGCCATAGTAACAAAAACAGCATGGTACTGGCACAAATACAGACATATTGATCAATGTAACAGAATAGAGGACCCAGATATAAATCCAGGCAACTACAGCCATCTGATTTTCAACAAAAATGCCAAAAATATTCACTGGATAAAAGACAGCCTCTTTAACAAATGGTGCTGGAAAAACTGGATATCTATATGCAGAAGGATGAAAATAGATCCTTATCTCTTTCCATGCACAAGAAATAAGGCCAAATGGATCAAAGACTTTCATGTCAGATCTGAACCCCTGAAACTGCTAGAGGAAAATGTAGAGGAAACACTTCAACATATTGACCTAGGCAACAACTTCCCAGTTGCTCAGGAAACAAAACCAATAATCAACCATTGGGACTTCATGAAATTCAAAAGCTTTTGAACTGCAAAGTGTGAATAGAACAAAGCAGGAACCTACAGAATAGGAGAAAACCTTTGCCAGCTATACATCTGACAGAAGATTAATATCCAGAATATACAAAGAACCCAAAACACTAAATAATAAGAAATCAAACAATTCAATCAAAAAATGGGCTATTGAACTAAATAGAGAGTTCTCAAAGGAAGAAATACAGATGGCCTATAAACATCTAAAAAAATTGTTCTACATCCTTAGCCTTCAGGAAAATGCAAATTAAAACTACTTTGAGATTTCATCTCACTCCTGTTAGAACAGCTACCATCAAGAAAACAAATAATAAATTCTGGTGAGGAAGTGGAAAAACAGGAGCCCTTCTATACTGTTGATGGCATGTAAAGTGGTACAGCCATTGTGGAAATCAGTATAGAGGTTCCTGAGACAGCTAAAAATAGATTTACCATATGACTCAGCAATGCCACTCCTAGGCATATATACTAAGGACTCTACTCACTGCCTTAGAGATACTTGCTCATCCATGTTTATTGCTGCTCTATTCACAATAACTAGGAAATGGAACCAGCCTAGATGCCTATCAACGGATTAATTGGTAATGAAGATGAGGTACATTTGTAAACTGGAGTTCTATTCAGTGCTAAAAACAAAGCAAAGTCAGAAAATTAACAGAGAAAAATATATTTAAATTATAAAAATAGTCATTAAATTACTTTTGTCATTTAGAAGCCAATAAAAATATGTGTCTGAGCTTAAGCAACCTACAAACTATACCTGAAAAGTATACCTGGTATTGTTAGTTCATTGAAAGGATTTTAAAAATAATATGTATTAAAGATTGGGCTGGAGAGATTGCTTAGTGGTTAAGGCATTAGGCTGTGAAGCCTAATGATCCAGGTTCAATTCCCCAGTATCCACATAAGCCAGATGCACAAGGTGGCACATGCATCTGGATTTCATTTGTATCATGGCATGCCCATTTTCTCTCTCCATCCCCTCTCTGTCTCTAATAAATAAAATGTTTTTAAAAAGATTTATGTAATATATTAATCAATGAAGAAAATGGTAGGTGTTATAACAAATCCAAAAAGTCAAAAAAGCAAAAATTTTAGGTAGAATAAAGGTATGTTGAAATAACTTTGCAAATAGTAATAACTTTGCACAATGGTAACAAGAAGCCAGTTGAAATTCAACTGGTCAGGCCAGAATCTGTATGTAGAAACAAGAATTATTTTGTATTTCTTTCAGTTACTTACAACCTACAGAGATCTAAAATAGCTTCAACAGAGTTTGAATCATTTATTAGATCCCAAACAATGAAGTTTTCTATCTGGGCATGTATTTTCCCACAGAAGGGACTCACCTTTAAAACAAGAAGAGAAGGGATAGAAGGAATGAGGTGTAAGCACAGGTGAAGTTGCAGTAACTACAAGAAAGGAAGGTGTATTAGTCAGGGTTCTCTAGAGGAACAGAATGGACAGAATGAATTGTATTAAAAGGGGATTTATTGGATTAGCTTACACAGTCCAGCAATAGCAGGTTGCAGGTCCGAGAGTGAAGAAACCCGGTAGCTGCTCAGTGCACGAGGCTGGAGGCCTCAGCAGTCCCAATCCGGCACTGAAGGCCTGGAGGCTTCCTGGAGAGACGCTGCTCTTCAGTCCACCCTGGTCTTCAGTCCACACTGGAGAGCAGCAACACCAAGCAGCAGGTACCAAGCAGAAAACACCAAGCAGCTAGTAGCACCGGCAGCCAGAGAGAGAGCCTTTCTTCCCAGAGCTCCTTTTTATCAACCAGCCCCCTCCTCCAAGAGGGCCGCCCACTCTGGGCCGCCCACTCTGGGAAGGCTTACGCCTGGGGGAAGGACTCTTCCTTTAGTTAATCCTTCCTAGAGGCAGCCTCAGTAACACACTTATGAGGAATGTCTGTGGATTCCTAAACAAATCAAGTTGACACAAACTTAACCATCACAAGTCCACCCCTTGTCAACTTGACACCAAACCATATATCTTTACATTCTACTTAATTTCCAAATGAAGACAGTAACAAGGTCATAATTCCGCCTAACATGATATAACTATCCCCTCATACAACCGGAAACGCACAATCATCCCCCCCCCACACAAAGCAAGTTCCTTGAGGAAGGCTTAGTCTCATATAACAAGTCAAATATAAATTCAACAGTGGTTAACTAGCAATATGATCTTAATCAGTATTAATTACCTAACAGAGAAGTAGAGGAAGAACAAAACATCTTAATATTGGTGTACATATGTACAAGCACTCTTAACAAGGTAAGACAGGAACACTCATGGCAATTACAGACCACGTTTTTGTAACTGGTCCCGTGGCCTTAGCTGGTATTTGTTACTGCCTTCTTCTACTACCCATTCAGTATTTCCTCCACCTTCAGCAAGCACCTCAGCAGGTCTTGGTTCTTTACCTGGAGGGTGACCCATACCTTCATTCCTGAAGGATCTGGGCCATTTATCACACTGCCTTGATTGGGTTGTTGCAGTTGTCCATTGACTTTGATAACAGGGCATGGTAACACCAAGAGACGCCCTAGAGAATCTCCAGCACTCCAGACATACTCTTCCTGACCTCCATTGTGGAGGAGCAGTCCAATTTCACCCTGGTAATCTGGATCAATTACCCCTGCTAACACTGTAACTCCTTTCTCAGCCTGTGCACTCAAGGGCATCAGGAGCCCAAAGTGGCCAGGGGGAAATCTCAGCTTCCAGTTCAATGGAATGTTCTTTGTGCCTCCTGGCGAAAGCACTCCCCCCTCTGGAACCAAGACCTCTAGGCCAGCAGAGCGTAAGGTTGTGGGTACAGGAAGCAAAAATTTGGCTAATGGGTCACTTGGGGTGATGGTAAGTGGTACCATTCCCATTTCCACCCCTTGATTCCTGGACCCGTGAATCCGGGCTATAGGAGAAACAGCAAGGACGCTGATTCAGAGCATATACAGCCTGCTGGAGGACACGCCCCCAGCCCTCCAAGCTATTGCCACCTAGTTGGCACTGCAGCTGTTTCTTTAAAAGGCCATTCCACCGCTCTATCAAGCCAGCTGCTTCAGGGTGGTGGGGCACATGGTAAGACCAGTGAATTCCATGATCATGAGCCCACTGCTGTACTTCCTTGGCTGTGAAGTGAGTTCCTTGGTCGGAAGCAATGCTGTGTGGAATTCCATGACGGTGGATAAGGCATTCTGTAAGCCCACGGATAGTAGTTTTGGCAGAAGCATTACGTGCAGGAAAAGCAAATGCATACCCAGAATAAGTGTCTATTCCAGTAAGGACAAAACGCTGCCCTTCCATGATGGTAGAGGTCCAATATAGTCGACTTGCCACCAAGTTGCTGGCTGGTCACCCCGTGGAATACTACCATATCGGGGGCTCAGAGTTGGTCTCTGCTGCTGGCAGATTTGGCACTCAGCAGCAGCCGTAGCCAGGTCAGCCTTAGTTAGTGGAAGTCCGTGTTGTTGGGCCCATGCATAACCTGCATCCCTGCCACCATGGCCACTTTGTTCATGGGCCCATTGGGCAATGACAGGGGTGGCTGAGGAAAGAGGTTGACCACTGTCCACAGAACGGGTCAGCTTATCTACTTGATTATTAAAGTCCTCCTCTGATGAGGTCACCTTCTGATGAGCATTAACATGGGACACAAGTATCTTTATATCCTTTGCCCATTCAGAGAGCTCTATCCACATACATCTTCCCCAAATGTCCTTTTCACCAATTTTCCAATCATGCTCCTTCCATGTCCCAGACCATCCTGCCAAACCATTGGCCACAGCCCAGGAATCAGTGTATAACCGCACATCTGGCCATTTTTCTTTCCAAGCAAAATGCACAACCATGTGTACTGCCCGTAGTTCTGCCCATTGAAGACTTCCCTTCACCACAGTCCTTCAGAGTTGTCCCAGAAAGGGGCTGTAATGCTGCAGCTGTCCACTTCTGGGACGTGCCCGCATAGCGTGCTGAACCATCTGTAAACCATGCCCTGGTCTTCTCCTCTTCAGTCAACTGATCATAGGGCACACCCCATGATGCCATAGGTGCATGCTTGGGGACAGAAGGCATTGAAACAGGAGTAGCAACCATAGGCATTTGGGCAACCTCCTCATGTAACTTACTTGTGCCTTCAGGGCCTGCTCGAGCCGATCACGGATATACCACTTCCACTTGATGATGGACTGCTGCTGTGCACGTCCAACTTTATGGCCTGGTGGGTCAGATAACACCCAGCTCATAATGGGCAGTTCAGGTCGCATAATAACTTGATGGCCCATTGTCAAGCGTTCAGTTTCTATTAAGGCCCAATAGCAAGCCAAGAGCTGTCTCTCAAAGGGAGAATAATTGTCTGCAGATGATGGCAGGGCCTTGCTCCAGAATCCCAAGGGCCTCCGGTGTGATTCACCTATGGGGGCCTGCCAAAGGCTCCAAACAGCATCCCTATCTGCCACTGACACCTCAAGTATCATTGGATCTGCTGGATCATATGGCCCAAGTGGCAGAGCCGCCTGCACAGCAGCCTGGACCTGTTGAAGAGCCTTCTCTTGTTCTGGGCCCCACTGAAAACTAGTAGCTTTCCGAGTCACTTGGTATATGGGACGGAGTAACACACCCAAGTGAGGAATGTGCTGTCTCCAAAATCCAAATAGGCCCACTAGACGTTGTGCTTCCTTCTTAGTGGTAGGAGGGGCCAGGTGCAACAACTTATCCTTCACCTTAGAAGGAATGTCCCTGCAAGCCCCACCACTGGACTCCTAGAAATTTCACGGAGGTGGAAGGTCCTTGAATTTTGGATGGATTTATTTCCCATCCCCTGATGCGCATATGCTGTACCAGCAACTCCAGAGTGGCTGCCACCTCCTGCTCATTCGATCCAATCAGCATAATGTCATCAATATAATGGACCAATGTGACACCTTGTGGAAGGCACAGACGATCAAGATCCCTGCGAACTAAGCTATGACACAGGGCTGGAGAGTTAATATAACCTTGAGGTAACACAGTAAATGTGTACTGCTGACCTTGCCAGCTGAAGGCAAATTGCTTCTGGTGGTCCTTATGGACAGGTATGGAGAAGAAGGCATTTGCAAGATCAATAGCTGCATACCAGGTACCAGGAGATGTGTTAATCTGCTCAAGTAAAGAAACCACATCTGGTACAGCAGCTGCAATTGGAGTCACCACCTGATTAAGTTTCCGATAATCCACTGTCATTCTCCAAGATCCGTCTGTCTTCTGAACAGGCCAAATAGGGAGTTAAAGGGGGATGTGGTGGGAACCACCACCCTGCATCCTTCAAGTCCTTTATAGTGGCATTAATCTCTGCAATTCCTCCAGGGATGCGATACTGTTTCTGGTTCACTATTTTCCTTGGTAGAGGAGCTCCAATGGCTTCCATTTGGCCTTTCCAACCATAATGGCCCTCACCCCACAAGTCAAAGAACCAATGTGGGGTTTTGCCAGCTCCTAAGTATATCTATCCCAATTATGCATTCTGGGACTGGGGAAATAACCACAGGATGAGTTCGGGGACCCACTGGACCTACTGTCAGTCTAACATTTGCCAAAACTCCATTGATCACCTGACCTCCATAAGCACCTACTTTAACTGGAGGGCCACGATGCCGGTTAGGGTCTCCTGGAATCAATGTCAATTCAGAGCCAGTATCCAGTAAGCCCCTAAAAGTCTGATTATTTCCTTTTCCCCAGTGTACAGTTACCCTAGCAAAGGCCAGGTCCCTCTGAGGAAGGATAGGACTAAGCTTAATATTGAAACTTTTGGGGATTATGGGAGGGTCCTTCCTCAAAGGGACCCGGCCACCCCTTCAATCAAGGGGTTCAGGATCTGTAAACTGGCTCAAGTCTGAAACTGGTTAAGAGGCCTTGATTCTCTGTTGCTATAATTCAAAGTGGCCTTTGGGTTCTTTGCTCTGGAACTTTTCTGCTTATACAGATCAAACAGGAACTTAGTAGGCTTTTTATCTATTTCACTTCTGGGAACACCATGATTAAGCAGCCAGTACCAAAGGTCTACACGAGTCATACTGTTACGAGCATTGTTTTGCCTGCGCTGTCCATTATGGTAAACACGCTCACCTTGCCTTTGGCGATTCAGTGCTGATACTTGGCCCTTGTTACCCCGAGAGCCAGTTAGACCCATTGCATCTAAGTCACCTAATGCAGCAACTGCGGCTCCCACTGTGATGTCTTCTTTACATAAAAGACCAATGATTGGGGACTTTAAGTGTGCTGGTGCTCCCCTCACAAATCTGTTTCGTATAGTCTTAGTGAAGGGCACATCTTCTGCACGCTCCCATTGCGGGCTTAAAGATGAGTTTACATGGTAAATCCACTCCAGCATTCCAAGTTCTCTGAGCCTTTTAATCCCTTCATCAACATTAAGCCAAGGGATATCAGGCAGCTCAAGCTCATTCACAGTAGGCCATCTTTGGATCCATACTTCAGCCAACCAATCAAATAAACTCTTGGCACCTCTTCCAACTGCATGAGCTGCAGTGTTAAATCTAAAATCTCTGGTTAGTGGGCCCATTTCAATAAATTCAGCTTGATCTAATTTTATATTCCTTCCTCCATCATCCCACACCCTTAAAATCCATTCCCACATATATTCCCCATGCTTCTGCCTGTATAAGTTAGAAAGCTCCTGAAGTTCTTTAGGGGTGTATCTCACTTCCTCTTGAGTCACGCTTTCTAACTCCCCTTTAGGGGCATGCCTAGCCTTACGCCTAGTTATAGGCCTTGAGGCAAAGATGGGTGGGCTCTGAGAAGCATCAGCACATCCTGCAGGGAGGGTCATTACTGCTTCCTCAGACAAAGAAGGAGTGATTCCCTCAGGGGGTGGGGGTGCACCTGCAGCTAAAGGAGGGGAAGCCACATTCTCATGCAAAACAACTTCTTCAGAATCGGAGAGTTCAATGTCCCCAGATTCTTCAGGGTCTTCCCATACATCCCCATCCCAAGTCATGGGATCCCACTCTTTTCCAACCAATGCCCTCACTTTAACTTCTGATAGTTTGTGAGGCTGGGAATTGAGCTTACGCTGCAAGTTAGCCAATCTTACAATGAGAGCTTGAGTTTGGTTTTCTGCAATTGAGCCCTGTTCTGACTAGACAGGAGATTTTCCTCCAGGGCACCCTTAGAAACCTTCAGATCATGTACGTGGGTCTTAAGCTTGAATTTTCCTTTTTGGAGCTTCTGCTTTTCTCTCAACAGTTTATCTAGAGATGCCAGAAGAAACCATCCAGCATCATCATTAAATCTTACTTTTCCACAAATATTCAAAGGTTCTAGATACAGAGTCACTAAATTCCTTGCTCCTCACAAGATATGACTCAGAATCACTAAATACATCTATCTCACGGAGTTCGTTAAATAGTTCACACCATGGATTATTAGTGCCCTCCTTATTACCACTTAAAATGCTCTCCTTATTACCAGCAGAGCCTTTAGTGGTACTAGAGTTGGAGAACCAACTCCACAGAGCACCAAGCCTACTAGGGAAACCCATCCTTACAATTCTGTTTCTCTAGAACCACTCCTGGTACCAGAATCTGTATTAGTCAGGGTTCTCTAGAGGAACAGAATGGACAGAATGAATTGTATTAAAAGGGGATTTATTGGATTAGCTTACACAGTCCAGCAATAGCAGGTTGCAGGTCCGAGAGTGAAGAAACCCGGTAGCTGCTCAGTGCACGAGGCTGGAGGCCTCAGCAGTCCCAATCCGGCACTGAAGGCCTGGAGGCTTCCTGGAGAGACGCTGCTCTTCAGTCCACCCTGGTCTTCAGTCCACACTGGAGAGCAGCAACACCAAGCAGCAGGTACCAAGCAGAAAACACCAAGCAGCTAGTAGCACCGGCAGCCAGGTGGGAGAGAGAGAGCCTTTCTTCCCAGAGCTCCTTTTTATCAACCAGCCCCCTCCTCCAAGAGGGGCCGCCCACTCTGGGGGAAGGCTTACGCCTGGGGGAAGGACTCTTCCTTTAGTTAATCCTTCCTAGAGGCAGCCTCAGTAACACACTTATGAGGAATGTCTGTGGATTCCTAAACAAATCAAGTTGACACAAACTTAACCATCACAGAAGGTTATTCGTTTCTGACAGACCCCTCTTTCCCTTCACTGAGACAGAACTAGGGTTACCTGCTACAAGTTAAAGGAATCAGTTACTGAGAAAAAGCTCTATGTGCAAAAATATCCCATAGCACCATCAATACAAAACACAGCTCTCACTCAAGGGGAGTAACAGATTTGTTTTTTCCTGGAGTGACTATGGCTCAGGAACACAGATTCAGGTGACTCCAAATACCATGTTCCAAGGGAGTAACAGTTTTATCAAGTTCTTATCATTACAGAACAAAAGAAAGTTATAAATTATGGCATTTAAAAATATATTATTAGCCAGGCGTTGTGGCGCACGCCTTTAATCCCAGCACTCGGGAGGCAGAGGTAGGAGGATCACCGTGAGTTCAAGGCCAGCCCGAGAATACAGAGTGAATTCCAGGTCAGCATGGGCTAGAGTGAGACCCTACCTTGAAAACCAATAAATAAATAAATAAAAATAAAAATATATTATTGGAAACATCCCAACAAAGCTGGGGAGTCTCTGTTATAGTGGAGCATAGGGAAAAGCTAGATTTTGTTGGGCAGTTTCACTTAGAGATTGAGGTGCAAAGAGAACAAAGAGATGCTACCCCACATGCCACCTTGGCCTGGCACAAGAATGGAAGTCTTGGTAGGAATGGAACTGGTGTCTGGTCAAGACTGATCTACAGCGCCCCCAGCTGCTAAGAGTCTAGTGCATATCCTAGTTAGGCTGACCCTACAAATTTACTATCCAATCACTTCCCCTTACACACCTGAATCTGATGCTATAAAGGCTGTGGTCTTCCAGCCCCTCCCTCTCTTCTGGCGTGACCTCGTGTGTGTGTGTGTGTGTGTGTGTGTGTGTGTGTGTGTGTCTCTCTCTGGCTCTTACCACTGTGCTGTTCGGAGTTACTTAAGTCTGGCCTCTACCCCCAGCCAGCCAGGCCGAGAGCATAGTATTGTTTCTTGATCTAAACTTCTCTGCTTGTCTCTGCTTTATAGTTTAGCAAAGCTTCTCACTTTGATTACATACCTGATTTTCCTCCAGTCTCTGAATCTACCTCATGGGTGCTTTCACCAACTCTAGACTTGTTACTTGTGCACTTACTCAACACATGGGGTAACCATGCGTGTGATCCTCTCTATAACTCATTTCCCCTCTGAATTTCTTGCTCTCTGATTTGATATTTTCCCCTTTCAGGAAAGCACATGGCAGATGCCATGTGCGTTCTTTCTTAAGTCTCTCTACCTAAACATCTAAGTTCTATCTCCATGTGCTATGGCTCTGTTCCAGTCTTTTTCTAAAGACCTAATTTCTCTTAAATGAACTTTTAAAAACTACAGTGTTTCCGCATGAGAGTGTTTTCTACTGCTCACGTGTTTAGCCTCCCTTCCTAGACCCCAATCTCCCTTAAATAAACCGCACAACTTGAGATCTCCCCCCCCCCAAATAAATGTAATAATTTGCTGGGCATGGTGGCGCACACCTTTAATCCCAGCACTTGGGAGGCAGAGGTAGGAGTATCGCTATGAGTTCGAGGCCACCCTGAGACTACAGAGTGAATTCCAGGTCAGCCTGGGCTAGAGTGAGACCCTACCTTGAAAAACCAAAAATAAATAAATAAATGTAATAATTCATAATTTATCCTTCTTGAGTGCATCTTTATTAATTCTTTATTAAAAGTAGGACAGAGCTTGGCATGGTAGCACATGCCTTTAATCCCAGCACTTGGGAGGCAGAGGTAGGAGGATCACCCTGAGTTCAAGGCCACCCTGAGACTACATAGTGAATTCCAGGTCAGCTTGGACTAGAGTGAAACCCTACCTTAAAAAACAAAAACAAAAACAAAATAAAAGTAGGACAGAACCCAAAACTTGGGGTTCATTAATTCTAGAGGACTCCTCCTAAACCCCCAAATCCTCCAACAATAGGTTTTAGAAGTTATTTGATGACACTTTTACCTTTGGGGTTGGTAGAAGCTAATGGCCTGTTAATACAACCCCAATGGTTTCACAAAAATATTAGGCCAGGGTTGGAGAGATGGCTTAATGGTTAAGGCACTTGCCTGTGAAGCCTAAGGACCCAGGTTCAATTCCCCAGGACCCATGTAAGCCAAATGCACAAGGTGACACATGTGTCTGGAGTTCCTTTGCAGTGTCTGGAGGCCCTGGTTTGCCCATTCTCCCCCCCCTCCTGCTTTCTCTCTCTTTCAAATAAATAAAATATGTTTTAAAAACATACTAGGCCAATTGGAAATGAAGAAGTTAGCCCTATTTGCAGATGACATGATCCTGTACATAAGCAACCCAAAAGTGTCCATCTCAAAACTTCTAAAGGCGATTAATTCCTTCAGTAAAGTGGCAGGATACAAAACCAATGCACAAAAATCAGTAGCTTTTCTATATACAAAGGACAAATATACAGAGAAAGAAATCAGTGAGGCTGTCCCATTTTCAATAGCAACAAAAAATTAAATATCTTGGAATAACACTGACGAAGGATGTGAAAGACCTATATAATGAAAACATAAAGGCACTCAAGAAAGAAATAGAGGAGGACTTGAGAAGATGGTAAGACCTCCCATGCTCCTGGATAGGCAGAATTAATATTGTGAAAATGGAAATTCTACCAAAAGCAACATACAGATTTAACACAATACCAATAAAAATACCAGCATCATTCTTCACAGAGATTGAAAAAATGATCTCAAAATTCATATGGAATGGCAGCAGGCCTCAGATATCCAAACATAACCTCAGGAAAAAAAAAATACCCTCTGGAGGTATCACCATACCTGATCTAAAGCTATATTACAAAGCCATAGTAACAAAAACAGCATATTACTGGCATAAAAACAGAAACATAGTCCAATGGAATAGAACTGAAGAAGACCTTAGGTCAAGTAACTACAGCTACTTGATCTTTTGTTTGTTTTTGTTTTTGAGGTGGAATTTCACTCTAGTCTAAGCTAACCTGGAATTTACTATGTAGTCTCGAACTCATGGTGATCCTCCTACCTCTGCCTTCCAAGTGCTGGGATTAAAGGCATGAATCACCATGCCTGGCTAGTACGTGATCTTTGATAAAGGTGCCAATAATGTAAACTGGAGAAAAGACAGCATCTTCAACAAATGGCATTGGACAAATTGGATGACCATATGTACAAAAATGAAATTAGATCCACTCATTTCTCCATACACAAAAATCAAGTCCAAATGGATTAAATACCTCAATATAAGACCTGAAACTCTTTAACTACCAGAAGAAAAAATAAGAGGCATGCTCCACGATATAGGATTGGGAAAAGGCTTCCTGAACAAAAAACCCCAGTAGCCCAGGAAATTAAATAAGCACTCAACCAATGGGATCTCATGAAGCTAAAAGGCTTTTGCATAGACAAACATACCATAAGCAGAGCCAATAGATTACCCATTGAATGGGAGAAAACCATCACCAACTATACCACTGATGGAAGCCTAATATCTAGAATCTACAAAGAACTCAGTTCTGAGTCTGTAACATTTGAACTCTCCACAATCATGAAGTTCTAATCAGTTAATCAGCCCTGTAGCAACTTTAACAGAGCTGTGACTTTTTTTTTTTTTCCCCTGGGAACTTTAGATCACACTAGCCTTACAAAAACAACTATTTCATTACAAGTAGCTTTTAAAACACAAACTGATCATCTGGGAGGTATTCCAGACCAAACATTGAATGACTGGAATAGGCCAATCTTTTGGAGACTGTAAGAAGTTGGGTCTGGGAATCTATCACTAAACAAATTTGGACAGTATAACCATAAAAAAAAAAAAAAAAAGGATGAGCATAGGAAAGGAATGAGGCTGGTAGAGAATTCAAGACACTCTGCTGCCCAGGATATCTCATGGAAAAAAGAAGAGAAATAAGAAAGAACGATGCTGACAACTGCAGCGTGAATCTTACAAAGGCTGAATTCAGGAGGGAGGGAGGGACAGAGAAAGAAGGCACAGAGATCTCACAGATAGCCCAGCCCATCAGGCACTATTAAAGCAGAACTTCCATGAGAGTGCTCATGCACTGATATTTTGAAAAGCTAGCTACAGTCTGGAGCCCAGGGTGATCACCTCTGTGACCCAACTTGAGTATATCACTTTCACAGGAAGTGAAGCATGTCATTGATCTGTGGTTCTGAGTGACTCAACTGTTCCCTGGGAATGAGGATGTAAGGACTCATTTGAGTTTCATCATCTTTTTAATTAGAGCAAAATTCACGAAGAGGAAATGACTTGTGGTGTCCTTTCTTCCCCCCTATTTTCAATTGTGCCACATCTCAGAATGTTCCTTTTCTGTGAACAAAAAGAAAACTAACAAGGCCCACATTCTAATTATCACTGTGCTCTGTCTTTTGGTCAAATGAGAACACAGAAATACAGTTGCAAAGTGACAGACTGAAAGTCGTCTTGGTTTCTTTGTAACCCATTGCCAACAATAGGAGTTGATGATGTTCTTAGCGATGCAGTAGAAAGAGCAATGGGTCAGTGCCTGTACGGGGACAGGGAAGTTGTTACATGTAGCCTCAGTTTCCTTCTCTGAAAAACATCTCTGTTTGGATTTATTTACTTTTATTTATTTATTTGCAAGCAGAGGGAGAGAGGGAGAGAATGGCACACCAGGGCATCCAGCCACAACAAACAAACTCCATATGCACGTACCACCTCCTGCATCTGGTTTTATGTGGGTACTGGGGAATCAAGCCCCAGGTTGTTAAGTTTTGCAGGCAAGTGCCTTAACCACTGAGCAATCTCTCCAGCCCCCTCTGTTTGGATTTAAAATGTAATTGGTTATAAACTGTCCATAGTTTTATACTCCACTAAGAAAAGCAGTTATTTTACTCCATTGTGGATGTGAACAATTATGACTGAAGGGTTAAGAGCCTTCCCTGAAAACTAAAGGGAACTAAAGAGTTAATAGCTATCTCTAAAGCTTGCGGACAATAAAGAAGTTTGGCACCCTTCCCAGATTGATGTACTCCCCTTAGCCTAGAATGGCCTTGAAGGACCAGAGACCATCTGAGTGTCCTCCCTTAGACAATCCTGGCTGAAGAATCGTATTCTGAACTAGGACACAGACAGCTACAATTTTCTTATCAGCTGCACCTGGTCCAATTTGTTTTTCTTAGGATTTTCCTTATAAACTTGCAGCCTAGCCTACCTCAGTGCTTCAGGCTTCATCCTTCAGGAAAGCTGAGGCCCCTCACTGTTTTTCTCAATAAAGTCTTGTCTGTACAGATCAAATCTGATGTTCTCTTTTGCTTTTCTCTTACATTTTCCTTACAATGACAATGTTTACTGATTACACAGTCTAAATGTTCCTGAATATAAAATTTTCTTCTTATTAAAAAATAGTCTTAAGCTGGGCATGGTGGTGCATCCCAGCACTCAGGAGGCAGAAGTAGAAGGATTTCCATGAGTTCGAGGCCACCCTGAGACTACATAGTGAATTCCAGGTCAGCCTGGACTAGAGCCTGGACTATCTCGAAAAAACGAAAACAAAACAAAACAAAACAAAACAAAACAAAACAAAACAAAACAAAACAAAAGCCATCCCAAAAGGAGATGAGAGGGGAACAGGAGAAACAGGAAGAAAAGACTGACTGGGGAGGGGGGCAGAGAAAGAGATCTGTATAACAAAAATGAGAGACCAGAGTATGGAAATCCAAGATGTTAAGTGTAAACACCCCTAGCACATTGTCCTAATGGACGAGACTTTCAGAAAACAGCATGTACAAGATAACCAGAAAAAAAAATAATAATAATTCATGCAAACTGAGATGAATGGGAAGGAGAAGAAAAGGTATTTTTGCTTAACTGCTGAATTTAACAGAAAGTGTAGATGAAGGACAGCAATGTAGGTGGCCTGGCCACTCAGGATGCAGGTTTAGCATTAAGGTGTCCCAAAAGAACCCCTGAGTCATGAGGAAACATACAACCAATCTAGCTTAAGTGAGAAAAGTAATTTGTTACTGGAGTGACCACAACATGGAAAGCATCAATTTACAGAATCAAGTGTTCCAGAGACTCAACCTTCATCGTTTCTTTTCCTCCTCTCATCTTGTTTTTTAAAATTTATTTATTTCATTATTAGAGAGAGAGAGAGAATGGGCACACCAGAGCCTTTAACCACTGCAAACTCCAGACGCATGTGCCACCTTGCACATCTGGCTTATGTCCGTCTTGGGGGAATCGAACCTTTGGCTTTACAGACAAGCACCTTAATCACTAAGCCATCTCCGAGGCATCCTCTCATCTCTTAATTCACTTGCATAAACTGTTTGGTAGCGACAGGCTCCCAAAATGGAGTCACCAAGGACAGCAGGATGGTGACAGGCATAAAGAAGTGAATTATCCACATTCCTCAAGAAACCACCCAGCCATTATCCCTTCCTTGCCTAACAATGCCCCCAGGTCATGGTTTCCTGCCCTCTTATCTCATAAGTCATCTGCTCACTGTTCTGGTCTCACACTCTAGCTATTTGAAATGGCTAAGGTAAAGAACAAAGGAGTTCCTTTCCCTTCCTCACCTTCCCCCAAATGAAGAACCTATAAAGCCCACTACCTACAAATTCAGGCAGGCTGTGCTCTCTCTTGAGAGCCAGCCCAGGCAGCTCGTGCTTTTCCCAAATAAAAGCTTTCATCTTTGCCTCAGAGTGGTCTGTGTGGTCTTGGTCACTCTGGAAACCTTACATAAACCAATGGTTAAAAACAAACCAGTCCCACTAGACCCTATGCCTGGAAAATGTTCATTATTGTAGTGTAAAACCATTAAGCTAAAGATTCACAGACGTTTTTTATCAGGAAGAGGACAGGCTGCTGTCCTCCCCTAGAACCCAGAGAGGTCAGAGGTGGCATCGTGTAATACAAACACACACTAAAAATCACCTAGGCGCCAGAAGAATATAAGGACCTAACCCTTTATGCATAAGCATAAATTTTCAAGATAGGGTGAATAAGCAAATTAAATGACATCGTGAGAAGTGAACTAAATCCAAGACACATCACAGAGCAGATAGTTCATTTTCTCAATAAGTCAACGGCACGAAGAGAAACGAATGGTGATTGTTGGACAGTTGAGAGGCATGTATAATAGCAATCAGATACAACATGGGCCTAGCGTGGGCCTTTATGACTAACTACAAAACGACATTGTTTAAACAATGAAGGAAATTTGAACGTGAACTGAATATTAGGTAAAATTAAGGAATTACATGAACTTTTCTAGGTGTGATAATGATCACGTGATTAGGGTTATGCGTGGTCTTTACATTCGATGCTCTCCGCGGAGGAGGTGCTGTCCCAAAGCTAAGTCCAGCTTGCAGCAGCCTCCTAGACAGAGTAACCTGGACTCGCCTCCGCGCTCACTACCCGCATGCTCCTGCGGAGCACCAGCGAGCTCAGCGCCCAACCTCGCACCCAGAGGAAACCCTTTACCCGGCGTGCCCCGGGCGCTCATTTGCATGTCTACAGGTGAGCTCCTCTGTCCCGCGGGGACAGCGCTTGGAGAGCAAAAGCGCGAGCCTCGTGACGGAGCTACAGCGGCACAGCGCGTGGTGGGACTATGCTACACGCTGGGGCAGATGGAAGATGCGCACGGATAATCACCATAATCAAGAAAGATCCCATACTCCCAGGCTTTATATAAGCAGTGGACGGAGGCAGTAGCGTGCTCGCTTCGGCAGCACATATACTAAAATTGGAACGATACAGAGAAGATTAGCATGGCCCCTGCGCAAGGATGACACGCAAATTCGTGAAGCGTTCCATATTTTGTGTGGCTTTCATTTCGAGGGAAATGGAGTATTAGTACCCAATATCGGAATTGTGATTCCCACTGCAAGGATATATATGTATGTTAGGGCAGTCTATGATAATGCTAATGGAGCGGAATTGTATATGAAACAACCACGGGAAAATGTGTTAATATTTAACCTGAAATAAGAAAATGGCACCCTGCATTTCTAATTCTGAAACTGACAGCACAAACTCCAGGAGTTCATTTAGAATACCGTCTGGTTTGCTAAAGTGATGACTCCTCACTGAAGGAAGCAGCAAGAGCGCTCATTTCTTGAGCCTGCCTTGTGCCTCTTGACCTCGAGCGGCACAAAGGCAGGGACTATTACCAAGGGTTGGCACTACCGGACTGGCTCTGGAGCTCCAGGAGCAAAAGAAAAACTCATGCTGAGAGCGCAAACCTGTTGGGATCTGTTTTCCCTGGAGTCTTCAAAGTGCACTTAGAAATTCTGGCTTACATATAATGGGGTGGGTTGTGATGGGAATTTTGATTAAAAATTGCTTAAGGTAAAAGCAGATTTGTGGGCTGGGGAGAGATGCATCGCTCAGGGGTTAAAGGCGTTTGTTTGCAATGCCTGTCAGCCAAGGTTCAGTTCCCAACTATCCAAGTAAAACCAGATGCACAAAGTGGCATGCATCTGTACTTCGTTTGCAGTGGCCAAAGGCCCTGGCGCGCCTATACTCACTCTCCCTGCTCCAAATAATTAAAAATGCTTATTTTTAAAAGGCAGATTTAAATTTTTTAAGTTCCAATTTTTACACTTACATATATATAGTGTTTTTTATTCCCCCCAATTACCCTCTCCCTTCCATTAACAAACTTCTCCCTCAATCTGCATCTTACCTTCATGCTTCTTCAATACACCCATTAGTCGTTAGACGGTCACTGTAGAATGGGCAGTTTGCTAGAGGATACATCACTGATGAACATGACTTGACCTACCAACAACCATAAATTGCTATTAAGTACCCTGGGAAGGGTCTGGGGTCTGGTGTCTGGTGTATGTGAAATATTGACAGGTTCGATTTCGTGCTGGAAACCATAGATTTCGTAAGCATTTAGATGCAATACCAGACTTTACCTCGCACCTTTAAAGTAAGGTCACACCTTGGAAGTCCAGCTCCTGCAAAATATGGAACGCTTCACGAATTTGCGTGTCATCCTTGCGCAGGGGCCATGCTAATCTTCTCTGTATCGTTCCAATTTTAGTATATGTGCTGCCGAAGCGAGCACACTACTACTATCGTCCGCGGCCTATATAAAGTCTGGAAACGTGAGCCTTCTTCTTGATTATGGTGACTACCCCTGCACACTTTCCATCCGCCCCAGCGTGTACCATAGTCCCACCCATGCGTCTCAGCCCCACCACGAGGCTCGCGTATTTGCGCTCCAAGCGAATTCCCCCGCGGGCCCGCGGAGCTCACCTGTGGGGTGAGACATGCAAATGAGCGCCCGGGGCACGCCGGGAGAGCGGCTTCCTCGGGGTCCGAGGTCGGGCGGTGAGCTCGCTGGCGCGCCGCCCAGGAGGCCTGCCATGTCGGGAGCCTCGGGGGCCCGGAGCCCAGGGAGTTTTGGAAGCGGGTCTGGGAGCTTGCGAAGGCACTAAAACCCTGACACTAGCAAGGGCCCGTCCATAAAAATAGGAAAGTGTTGCCAACGCTCCACAGTTCAGACATAGCCCGGCCCTCGAGGCGACTCTTCCCCACGACTGGAGCACTCGGTTCTGGAACAGTCGACGCGCCATCCTAGGTCTCCCGGGGCTCCGCGTGCGCCCCGCCACGCCCCTCCCCGGTCGCGGAGGAAGAGTGACGGCCACGCCCCCGCCCCGCCCCCGCAGGTAACCAGGCCCGCGTGAATTCTGCGCAGGCGCCGCTGACGCCCGGGAGAGGCCACGCCCCTTTCGCAGGTGCCTCCCAGGTCGCTATCATTGCGCCTAGCAACCAACTTCCCTAATAACAGGACAGGAAGGACATTGGGGAAGGCGCACTGTTCACCTTAATGGTATCTCTCCCTGAATATTAGCGACATATTTGCGCACAGCCCTGATAGGATGTAAACGTGGTGAAGGACGGACCTACTTGCAAGAAATATTATACTCGTGTCAAATAGTCTGATCTTAACGACAACAGAAAGAATGCTGTTCAAAAGTCGTAGCCCTGCGCGTTGTGAAATGAGGGGGAAAGGTCAACACTCTGGTTATGGATATAGTTTGCGTATTTCTCAGAAGTAAGGGCAAAGGTTTGCTTGGATTGCTATAAAATAGCACCATTATCCGGCTGTGGTGACTCAGGCCTGCAATTCTAACTCTTGGAAAGTGGAGAAAGGAGAATCAAAGAGTCCCAAAGCCAGCCTTGTCTACTATCTTTGTATACTGAGTTGGAGGCCAACCTATGAAAGACTCGAAAAGAAAAGAAAAGGGAAGGGGAAGGGAAAAGAAAGGAAAAGAAAAGAATTCCAGGCCACCCTGGGCTAGAGTGATAGATAGTCTGCCTTAAAGATCAACAACAACAAAAAGAAACACAGGCTATTTGTCCAAGCACTTACTTTTACTTGGATGAGTTTGAGGCTAGCCTGAGCTAGAGGGAGACCCTGCAGCGAGTACCCACAAAAAGACGTGCAAAGTGGCACATCGTCCCTTTGCAGATCCCCCTCTCTCCGTCTTTCTGTCTCTCTGCTTGCAAATAAATAAACAAGTGGTGCCTGTGCCTGGCATTTATTTGCACTGACAATAGATCCTGGCGAATTCCCTGCCACACATACCCCAAATAAATAAGTAAAATGAAATGCTTAAAATTGTTTTTAAAAAAGAATGAATAAAATATTTTATTTATTTGAGAGAGGGGTAGAGAGAGAAAGAGGCAGAGAATGAGAGAGAAAGAGGCAGATAGAGAACGGGTGAGCCAGGTCCTCTAGCCACTGCAAACGAACTCCAGAGTTGTGCCTGCTGGGGAATAAAACGTGGGTCATTAGGCTTCCCAGGCAAGTGCTTTAACCACTAACCCATCTCTCCAGACCAGAGTTTTGGCTTTTCTTCTTCTGTCATCCCACCTTTCCCCCAAATGTGACACAATATTTTAAAGGAACAGTCATAAAATTTTAAGAAATTGTTTAATTGGTATCAATCTTTCTGATATACACAAAGAAAATAGTGTGAAATCATGTAAGAATTTCTAGTTTGCTGAGACAAAAACAGAAAAGAAAGCCTGCAGGGATTATTATTGCTAAACCCATCTTTCTTTGTGTTTACAGTTGTGAGTTTTCTTCATAGCTTTGGAAAAAAGCACTATGTTCTTCCCTCCCCTCCAAAAAAATAATTTAAAAAAGGCATGCCTTTTGAGTTAAATTGCACAATTACAAGCAAAAGAAATGCTTTTATATAATTCTCCTAAAACCTATCTTTCAATAAGCTATTTCTGAATTCAAAGCTATTAAGAAATAGTAAGTTGGAGCTGGAGAAATGGCTTAGCAGTTAAGGCACTTGCTTGCAAAGCCAAAGAACCCAGGTTTAATTCCCCAGGACCTACTTAAGCCAGATACACAAGGTAGCACATGTGTCTGGAGTTTGTTTGCAGTGGCTGGAGGCCCTAGTGCACCCATTCGCTCTTTCTTTTTTTTTTTTTTAATATTTTATTATTATTTATTTATTTGAGAGAGAGAGATACAGAAATAGGCAGGTAGAGAGAGAGAGAGAGAATGGGTGTGCCAGGACCTCCAGCCACTGCAAACAAACTCCAGATGCATGCACCCCCTTGTGCATCTGGCTTACGTGGGTCCTGGAGAATCGAGCCTCGAACTGGGGTCCTTAGGCTTCATAGGCAAGCGTTTAACCGCTAAGCCATTTCTCCAGCCCTCGCTCTTTCTTTATCTGCCTCTTTCTCTCCATTTTTCATCTCTCTCTTCCAAATAAATAAAAATAAAATATTTTTAAAGAAACAGTAAATTAATGTTCAATTTTATTATTTGAAGAAATATATCAAAACACTTTCATGTTCTTTTAAAAACTTTATAACTAACAGTTTATTAAAGGATACAAGTTAAATAACAGTTAGAAGGATGTCAGAGTTATGGGCTCATTGATGTCCCTAAAAGTTAACACCTTCAAAAATCTAGCTATACTCCACAAAGATCATTTATAAACTCTTTCTATTATGAAATGACAAGTTATACTCTATACAGAAGTTGTAAGAAATTATATTTATTGGGGAAAGGGTAATTTTTAATTTTTACATTATTTTACATTATTACATATGTCTGAAATAGCAAGAGAACTCAATTTTAGAATCATGGCATTATTGAACAATATAATGTTAAAAGAATTTCTTACAAATAAGTTTTAATATTTTATACTTATTTATTTATTTATTTGACAGAGAAAGAGGGAGGGAGAGAGAGAGAGATAGAATGGGCGTGCCAGGGCCTCCAACCACTGCAAACGAATTCCTGACACATGTCCCCCCTTGTGCAGCTGGCTATGTGGGTCTTGGGGAATTGAACCTGGTCCTTTAGCTTTGCAGGCAAATGCCTTAACCACTAAGCTCTTTTTTTAATATTTCATTTTTCTTTATTTTACAAGTAAATTTTATATGATCCATTTAAAGCAAGACATTCTCCCTATAGTTCCAATGTTACTTAAGTGACTTCAATTATTATTTAAATACATAAACAGAAAATCAAGTATAAATTCATTATTCTTAAGCTATTGTATAATTATAGCAAAAAAAAAATCTAAAAAAGGAAAAATTCTACCCAAAGCAGATTTACAAATAAAACTGCAACTCAACAAATTCAAATTAACAACATTAACTTATTGCAGTAGATGATGTATGTGTTTGGCTGAAACTCAATCACCACTATTGAGTTTGCTGATGGAAAAATGTAGCCTCAGGACATGGCACACAATAGTGGAGAGTCTATGAAATGAGATAGTTAAGACTACCAGGACTCTTATTTTAAAACTGCTAGTGAGGAATCCTTGAATGCTAATGTTACTTGATAACTCTTTAAAGATATATTTAATTTAACACAGAGTTGACATAACAATATAGTTGAAATCAGTCTTAAATATATAATCTGATCAAATTATGCTGAAATTTGAAACAAGAAAAAAATCATGTGAACTTAATTTCAAATTCCTACAAATATTTTTAAATGTTTTTTGTTTAGTTTTAGTCCTAATTGACTGTTAAGTAGCAAGCCTTCCCAGTTTGGCCATTATTTCAACTATTGGCAGGAGAGAAAAAGATTACCAAACAGTCTGTGTACTCAGAAATTCTCTCTTATCCCTAAAACAAGGCAGACAGGTTCCTATGGTGAAACTAGTCTGACACAGGCGTCACATGTCTTGTTTTGCAGACAGACTCAGCATCATGTCTGCTCTGGATGAGGCTTGGGATGCTGAAAGTCACTCACTCACATTTCAAGTCTTATTATTATTGCTTCCATTCTGTTTCCAATTTGGAGCATTCAAATTAATGTTAAACCTTTATTTGTACAGCATGATCTGAAAGCATTGGCTTTGGTTTGATGCAAATGCAGTATTTACATTATTCAGACTGCCTCTGTTCATTTCTGATTAGCTCCTACCCTACCACGCACTTCATTACTCAGTGACATACCATTTGCATGATGTGATCTATTAAAACATGAGAAACTAAAGTCCTGGTTATTGAAAATGTTATTCGTGTGATAACAATCACTGGGGAAAATAAAAACCTCCATAAAATGCTTAGAATATGAGGAAAAGACGATGACATCAAAATAAAAGAGACACTGACAGAGAGAGGGAGGGATATGATGGAGAGTGGAGTTGTGAAGGAGAAAGTGGGGGAGAGGAGGGAATTATCATGGTTTATTGTCTGTAAGTATAGAAGTTGTCAATAAGAAATTATACATTAAAAAAAGTTTGCCTCCATGGAGAAATAATTCGGTACAAGTATAGTTACAGAAAGTAGGGCATATCAACCTAATGGCAGCTACTTAAAAAGACTGTCAGTCTGATGGTCTGTGAGCTCAGTAAGATGACAAAACAAAATAAATGTGAATTTGTATTGAAATAGCAGTAATTATAAGCTGGTTATCCAGATGTTTTAGGCTCCTATCTTAATTATTTACGATTATCACCCTAATTAAAACCATTAACAGTAGACTAGGTGGATTGTAGCATATTAAACCCTGGAGTACTGTTCAGCAATAGGAAGAAGCATGTTACTGATTTGCACATTACGGGTGTATTTCACAGGCATACTGCACAAAGGAAGGCAAACTTGAAGCCACATGGGTAGTATGAGCCCATTCATACAATCCATGAACAAACACAGCTCATCTAGAAGTGGTAGAAATCATAACAGAAATGCTTAGGGCAGTCATGTCCAAACTTTTGACATTGTGATATGACACTGTCATGTGGAAACATGTTGGACTGCATTCATACCTATTCTGGGATGCATATGGGCTGTCTTAGAAGAAGACATTGAGACCTGAGTAGAAAATGGTAAAAAAGAACTTTCTGGAATGATATAAATTTCTACCTTTTGTTGGGTGTGGTGGTGCACGCCTTTAATTCAGCACTTGGGAGGCTGAGGTAGGAAGATCACTGTGAGTTTGAGGCCAGCCTGAGACTAATTCCAGGTCAGCCTGGGCTAGAGCAAGACCCTGCCTTGAAAAAGCAAAAAATAAATTAAAAAAACTAAATATGTATCAGTTTCCCATAGCTGGTATATCTAGTACTTGGAGAAGTTGAGAAATAAAAATAGAACCTTATGAAGTTGTTCACTGAATATTTTTCAATTTACATTAATGACTTTATTTAATAAGGATTTATTGAGCATTTATTTAGGTGCCAGGCAATGTTCTTGGCACCAGGTTCAGCAATGATCACAACACTTTACCTCTTGACTCTTGGAGTTCTACTTGTGTGCAGAAGAAACAGATAATGAAAATGTATGCAAATAGAGGAGATAATTTATGGTGTCGATGAACATAATGGAGAAAATGAACAATTTGACCATATTTTACTTATTTCTGAGAAAGGGTATGTGAAGCACTTGTAATTGCATGTCAAATTATACTGTGTTTAGCTCCATTATAATCTCAAAGATCAACCCGCACCCACTTTTGCTTTCATTGTACAGTGAAAACAGTTTCAACATATGAGAGCATGAAGCCCTATTTCACCAGTGCACACTTATGTACATTTTATTTTCTCACACATTTAAAAATATATATTTTACTTAGTTATTAGAGAGAGAAACAGGGGGCAGTGGGAGAGAGAATGGGTGCCAGGGCCTGTAGCCACTGCAAACAAACTCCAGACACATGTGCTACATTGGGCATCTGGCTTACATGGGTACTGGGGAATCAAACTTGGGCCCTTAGGCTTTGCAGGCAAGCACCTTAACTACTAAGCCATCTCTCCAGCTCTCTCACACACTCTTTAGTAAAAGGACAAATTGATGGCCATCAGATCATGATACATAAATTCACAGTACATGGACCATGTATTTAAAGAAAGTATGACACTGCTAAAATCCGCCACCATCCCTCCTTTTCACTGGCACTGGCTTGAGTGTTTAGGGGGTATACTAGTCAATGACTGAGAATTTTTAGAAAATATTTTATCTTTCTTATTAGAGAGAGATAGAGAAAGAGGCAGATAGAGAATGGGTGCACCAGGCCTCCAGCTGCTGCAAACAAACTCCATACACTCCAGAGATTCTAGCTGTTGCAGTCAGCTCCACATGGCTAGGGCAAACATCCAACCAGACACAGTTTATGGGAGGAAAGGGGTTTATTTCAGGCTTAAAGAGTCCAGGGGAACACCATCCGTGGCAGAAGAGGCTGGGTCCCTTTCATAGATCCAAGCAGAGAGACACCACCAACGGACAGCACTACCAGCAAGCAAAACCAGCCAGAGCTCCAACTGCTCTGAATACACATAGTAGGACCAGACTCAAGCTGCCCCCCCCCCGCCCCAACACACCTTAGGGCTGGACTTCAACATCTGCCCCCAGTGACATCTCCTGTCTGCCCACTGGAAACTCAAGATTCAAGCCCGAGTCTATGGGGCCATACATTTAAACTACCACACTAGCCATTCAAGTTTTGGCTATGTTTGACATTAATTACAAGCTAAAATTATAGTACTCTCAACTATGATCTCAGATGATGTCAAATCCCAATTTTCTCAGACAAGATCTATACAAGGTAAAACATGAACAAAATCATTTCCAAGTATTTTAGATTCTTACAATGGGCTATACCATTTTGAGAAATAATACTGTCATTCATTAGTAAACTCTGTGCAGTTCAGGGGAGATAGCAGGTAACAAGCAGCATTAGTCATTGCCTACATAGAAACCGAGGCGCCTGCCAGGAGCCATAGTCTGCCCAGTGACTTATTTACTTTGAGAATAGAAATTAGAGCAGAGAGCACTGGGTTGTCATTTCCTGGCTAATCTTCACTTGATCTTAGCCAAAAGGCCAAGAAGTGATCCCTGGTTAGTCTTCTAAGCATCCCCACTGCACCACACAACTCACGTGCAAGAGAAACCTGTGTTGCAATGTCAGCTGAGCCTGTGTATGATGAAAGTCTGTGTTTGTATCCATTTGCCCGGGGAGATGGTGACAACCAGGATGGTAGCTTTTGAGAAACCATGAGTCAGGAGTGCAAATGAAGACACGCAATTAGATTGACATAGGCAACTGGGGCTGTATAGTCTCCTGAAGAGAATAGGAAGAGTCAAAAGATCATTTATATAAATAGTGATATTAATAAGAAAAACCTAGACCCTATGATTTATACAGTTGGGTTAAGTTAGGTTTGTTTTTGTTTTCTGCTTCATGAGAATATATTCAGAGGTCCAGTACTTTTGTGATTAACACAGCTCAGTTATTTGCATCTCTTAAAGGCAGAGTCTGAGACTGATGGAGACACAGAAATGCTTGCTGATCACACTTTATCCATGTGTTCTGGCTGCAAAAAGAAAAAGGACAAACAATCCCACTCAGATCATAAAACACTTTACCCTCTCCCTGCCCACCGCCCCATCCCTCTGAGATACAGGGTTTATAAAAATCCTCGGGGGGAGCTCAATGGTAGAGTATTTGTCTAGCACCTGACATGGCAAAAATCGCAGTTCTCTTTTCAGTCGACTACATGGCTCTTAACCTTCAGGGTTGTTAGAAACACATGCCTCATGGCAGGACATCAGAATTTGAATCTTAGCTTCCATTAAATAGTGTGATCCTGGATGCTTTGTGCTTGCTAACAGCTCCTTGAGTTGAGAATAGACATACTTATAGAATGCTACTGAAGATAATATATAGACATGCCTGGGTCATAAGATACTGAAGTAACCATTGTTTCATTTCCCCTCTGTTTTCCAATAGTTCATATCACAGGATGCCTTGAAAATTATCTAGGTATGTCTTATCTTGGCCCCTTATTAGACAGAGATGGCAGCTTGTTCATTTTTGTGTCCCCAGAGATCCCCACACATTGCCATAGACAGAGCAGGCACTTGGAAACTATATATTGAATTTCTTGTAACTCAGCATATACTCAGAAATTTAATGAAATAAAATGATAATCAAAATGCCTAGCAATGGGATGGGGAGATAGCTCAGTGGGTAAAGGCACTTGCTCAGGTTTGATTCCCAACACCCATGTAAAGCTAGATGCACAAAGTGGCACATGTGTCTGGAGTTCACTTGCAGCAGCAACAGGACCTAGCACACCCATTCTCTCAAAATCTCTCTCTCCCTGCCCTCTTTCTCTTTTAAATAGTTTTTAAATGCCTAGTGATACCTCTTCTCCAACAAGCCTTGTACAGACAGTCTACCCAGGACTGACTGAGCTGTTCTCATGATCAAGCTGAGGCTTTGCTTTCATGCAGAATTAGTTTATGACATGATTAACATGCTCCCAAGAAGTAAAGCAGCATCCATTGGTGCAATGAAAGATTTCTTGTATAGCTGAGAGCCAGGCGTGGTGGCACATGCCTTTAATCCCAGTATCCAGTAGGAGGCAGAGGATACAACAGACTGGAAACAAGATTGGATTGCCATGAGTTCTTTAAGGCCACCCTGAGAATACAGCCTGAGCTACAGAGTGAGAGCCTGAGCTAGAGTGAAAAACCAAAAAAAAAAAAAAAAAAAAAAAAAAGAAACAAAGAAAAAGAAAAAGAAAAAAAAAGATTGCATAGCTGAAGAAGAGTACTGGAAAGGGGAATTGCAAGGGAATAAAAAGAAAAGAAACAAAAACAAGGAAATTCACGGCAATCTGCTTAGAAGGAGCTTCTTGTAGGCCTCAAAGAACTCCTTAAAAGTTACAAAGACAGGAGCCAACACTGAATAGTTCTAACAGAGGACTATTCATGGCACATTGTCTGCTTAGGAGCAAACCTATGATGGGAATTAAAAATAGTATGTCCCCAAGCAAACTAATACTGAAACATTTCTGAAGTGCCATCCTCTTAAGAGGAGTCCCAGGCAGGTCCTTCGGGCATATTACAAAACATCTTGTTATCAGAGGAAATAGCAGTGTGTGTGTGTGTGTGTGTGTGTGTGTGTGTGTGTGTGTGTGTGTGTGCCCCTGAACCCTCCAGTGGTCCAAGATGTGAAGGTGGAAGACAGGGATGTTAATTAACTTGACCTTGACCCTGAGTAAGCTTTGGCTGGTAGTGTTTGTGTCTTCTTTTTTTTTTTTTTTCTAGTTAAACTCTTGCTCTAGCCCAGGCTGACCTGGAATTCACTATGTAGTCTCAGGCTGGCCTTGAACTCACAGTGATCCTCCTACCTCAGCCTCCAGAGTGCTGGGATTAAAAGTATGCACCACCACACCAAGCTGTGTCTTGATTTTTTATTTTCTTTCTTTCTTTCTTTCTTTCTTTTTTTTTTTTTTTCTGGAGAGAGACACAGAGAGAGATAGCGAGGGAGAGGAAGACAGAGAATGGGTGTGCCAGCAGCCTCAGCTGCTGTGAACGAAATCCAGATGCGCGTGCCCCGCCCCCTTGTAGGCAAGTGTGGCATTGTGCCCTTGCGTCACTTTGCATCTGGCTAAACATGGGACCTGGAGATTGGAACTGAAGTTCTTAGGCTTAGGAGGCAGGCGCCTTAACCAGTGAAGCCATCTCTCCAGTCCGATTTTTTCATTTTTATTTTTTTGGTTTTTCAGATAGGGTCTTGCTCTAGCCTAAACTGACCTGGAATTGTGTAATCTCAAACTGGTCTCCAAACTCATGGTAATCCTCCCACCTCTGCCTCCCAAGTGCTGGGATTAAAGGCGTGTGCCACCATGCCCAGCTTGTATGTCCATATTTTTTTTTAGAGAGTGAGTGAGAGACAAAGACAGAGAGAGAAAAATGGCACTCCAGGGCCTCAGCTACTGAGATTGAACTCCAGATGCTTGTGCCATCTAGTGGGCATGTGTAATCTTGTGCTTGCCTCACCTTTGTGCATAATGTGGGATTTGGAGAGTAGAACATGGGTCCTTGGGCTTCGCAGGCAAGTTCCTTACCCATTAAGCCATCTCTCCAGCCCTGTATCTTCATTTTTAATAAAGGATGTTTTAAAAAATAAATTTAGCTGGGACTACAGAGTGAGTTCCAGGTCAGCCTGGGCTACAGTGAGACCCTACCTGGAAAAAATAATAAAATTAAAATAAAATTAAAATAAAAATAATTTAAAATAAATAACTCCATAGAATCAGACTATAAATGAAGCATTTTGGACATGTGCACAATGCATTTGCTTTAAGTAGATTTTCCAAAAAAGGTCAAAATACTTTTTTAAATTGAAAAGTGCATAAAGTAAAAATAAAAAATTTACAACAGCTAAAGTTAATTGATTGTGAAAGAAAAAAGTTAATAAATGTAGTGTAGCATAGGTGTACATTGCTTATAAAGTCCACAGTAGTGCACAGTAATGTCCTTGACCTTCACATCCACTCATCAGTTTCACATTGACTCACCTAAGGCAACTTTCAGTCTTATAAAACTCCATTTCATGCTAAGTGCCCTACACAAACAAATCGTGTTTTATCTTTCATGTTGAATTTTAACTGTGCCTTTTCTATGGATAGATATGTTTAGATAAAGAACTGCTTACCATCATGTTGCAATTACCTATAATATTCAGGAAAATAACACTGTCTAGGTTTGTAGGCTGAGAGCACATGGCTATGTGATACAGCCTGGGTATATATAGTAAGCTCCACCATCCAGGTCTGTGCAAGTATACCCTTGTACTCTGCATAAGAATGCCATCACTTACATGTCCTATCCCTGTTGTTGAGCAATCCCTCTCTCTTTCTTTCCTTCTCCCTCTCCTAGGAACCCTAAATGTGTTCCAACCTCTGATCCAAGAACATTTATTATTTCAAGTTTTCCAGTGATAATATAAATACCATGCAAATGCTTCAACGAGGTCAAAATAAAATGAAAAATCACTCACAGGACTCATTGCTTATTCATTTTACCTTAGGAAAAATATTAAGTAAACAGATTAATAGACTTGATTATTTGTTAATTAAGTGTGATTTTCCTTTTCTCTTTGGCACTTTGACCTTGGAGAGCCTCACTGGGCTATTTTAATGATTTAGTAACATAAGTATACACAATCTCTAATTGTGCATACAGGACATAACAGAGGCTCAACTTTTGGTGGCTTGTGTTACCATTCAAGGCACTCTGTAAGTCTGGGCCTTCCTTTTCGCAGGAGAAAAGGGAGAGCTCCTAACTCCTTTCTCCCCCATTCCAGAACATTCCAGAGTCCTTTGCTTTGAAATACTGTGAGATTTCTAGTCACAGCCAAAATCCATCAAGTTCATTACCTGGAAACAAGCAAAAATACTTTGTGTCAGCCAGGTGTTGTGGTGCACACCTTTAATCCCAGCACTCAGGAGGCAGAGGTAGGAGGATTGCCATGAGTTTGAGTCCACTCTGAAGCTTCATAGTGAATTCCAGGTCAGCCTGAGCTAGAGCAAAACCCTACCTGGAAAAACGAAAACAAAAACAAAATGAAAAAATATTGTGTGTGTGTGTGTGTGTGTGTTGTGTGTGCATGTATGTTTTGCATATTCATATGTATATGCATGCATGTGAGTTTTGGTGCACTTACATGCATGTGCATAAGGGGGCCAGAGGTTGACTCTGGGTGTTTTCCTTAACTGCTCTCCACCTTATTTTCTAAGTTAAAGTCTCTCACTTGAGCACAGAGCTCACTGATCAGGCTATTCTAGCTAGCCAGTTTGGCTGGGGCGTTCCCTGTTTCTGCCTCCCAAGCACTGGGATTACCCATGGTCCACCAGGCCCACCTGGCATTTATGTGGGTTCTGGAGATCCAGACTCTGGTCCTCACACTTGCCAAGTGTTTTATCCACTGAGCCAACTCCCTAACTCCTAAAAATACTATCTTAAAAAAAAAAAACACAGGAAGTGATTGCGAGTCACTCAAGAGGTTTCTGGGAGCTGGTTGTGTTCTAGCTCCATATAGTGTCTGAATGGTTTGACTTTATGGTCATGAAATTACACTAATGTTTTTTGCACTTTTCTGTGTGAAGGTCATATTTCATAATGTAAAAGGTTGAAAATAAGATTGTACATGTGTGTCTTAAAAAATAGCTTCTCAACTTTTTAGTATTTTATGCTTCTCACAATGCTTTCGAGCTGGTGACACACTAAATCACATGTGCTTCTATTTGATACAGTCACTAAAACTCTTATGTAAAGTCATATCCTGTTAGGTCTTAATAGACACTATTTTTCTTGGAACTAAGATGTCCTAAATTCAGTGCTTTTCCTTCTCAAACTACCTACTAAACTGAGGTGTGCACTTACTTTCATGTTAATATGATGTAAACTAATAGAATCTTAAATGTTTTAATTATAAAATATTGTGTACATATGTGCAAGCATAAATGTTAATATATCTTATTTGCCTGATTTATATATATATGTATATTACTCTTTGTGTGTATTTCTCAATTCTCATTCTGTGTCTTCTCTCCCCCAAATCCAACTTTATGAATTTTAAAAATAACTTCTCATATGCATATGTATGCATAAATATATAGTATTTTGGGCTGGGACTCAGTAGCTAAAGGCACATGCATGCAAAACCTGCTAGTCTGATTGTGGAAGAGGTGGTGAAAGAATGTAAGAGCCAAAGGATAGGGAGGAATGCTTTGGAATGCTGTCTGCCAGACACAAAGTGGCCATTGTTCTTGTGACCTCACAGTGGCTGATGCAGCCTACAACAAGACCTGCATATGATAGTACAAAAAAAAATGAACAAAAAATAGAAGAGAGAAAGACTATGAGTCTGTGTGGTGAGGAGATGCTTAAGGGAAGACAAAAGAGGGAGGTAAGACACGATTATGATGAAGGTACTTTGCATATATGTACGGAAGTGGTCAATAAAAAATTAAAAAACACTCCCGGTTCAACTTCAATTCCCAGCCACCTACCAAAAGCTAGATTCAAAAAGTGGCACATGCATCCAGCATTTGTTTGCAGCAGCAAGAGATTCTGACATACTCAGGCACATGCACACACACACACACACACACACACACACACACACACAAAGCTTCATTTACATTTATCACATTATAAAATCCTACTGAAACATTTTTGAGGTTATTTTCAGCTCATAATTGTATGTTTAATAGTTATCATGCTAATACATGTAGCCACTAGACAGTCTTCCTTGCATATATATATCTTTTGCTTTATTCGCTTTCCCACAAAATTAAGTTGTATTGAACATTTTGCATCTAAAATAATACTGCTGGAGACATCTTTATAGAGCAAAGGGTTGGCTAATTACAACTCATGAGCCTGCTTTTTATTTTTGCATAGTCCATGAGTGAATAATGATTTTTATTTAAATCATTAAAAAAAAGAGTACTTACATTTGTGACAATGAAAATTGTATGAAATTCAAATATCAGTTGGAAAATAACAGTTGGAATGCAATGTCCACTCATTTTTGTGTTATCTTAATTATAGAGTTGAGGAGTTGGGATAAAGATCATGTAGTCCATAAAGTCTAAAATTTACTAGCAGATACTAACAGAAAATGTCTGTGACTCTTATGTAGAAGCCTTTTCATGCATACATATGACAGTTTCTCATTTTCTAGTATACATTTTCAGAACCTAAAATAGCAAGTCATAACAAAATTGGAGTCCAGGTAATTATCTCAGTTTACACTGCTGTGTGAATCTTCCTATTGATTAATTCATTAATTCTCAATTTTATAGTCAAGACTGCCAGTTTGATTGGGGTGAAATTGTATCTCATTATGATTTTTTGTCTGTATTTCCATAATTACTAAGGTAGATAATCATGTTTTCCTATATTTATTATAAATTTCCATACAGTTTTTTATTTTTTCTTTTTGCACAGTGTTATTTAATTTACTTCGTTTTATTTATTTTTATTTTTTATTAATAAGCCTACTCAGTTTGGTTAACCTTCCCTCCACCTTCCTCTCCCCTGCCCCATCTTTCTGCCTGCCTCCTGCATTCATCATCCCACCCCCAACATTCTCCTTTTGATTTTCATGTCCCTTAAGCTCTGTTCCTTCCCTCTCTTAAAGCCTGATTTCTCTCTCATGGGCTCCTTTCTAGTTTCCAGGCATCCACACACATTCACTCCCATAATAACAAACACATTTAAAGGTTCTAAGCTAGAGAAAAAGAGTTGGGATAAAGATCATATGAGAAAGAGAACATGCAGAGTTTAGTTTTCTGTATCTGAGCTACTTTACTTAATATATTATTTTCTATTTCCACCCATTTTATAGCAAGTTTCCTAATTTCATTTTTCTTATGGCTGGATAGAATTCCATTGCATACCACATCTTCATAATCCATTCATCAGTTGATGGACATCTAGGCTGATTCCATTTCCTAGCTATTGTGAAGAGTGCAGCAATAGACATTGACAGATAAGTATGTCTGCAGTAGAGTGTAAAGTTTTTTGGGTACCTGTCCAGGAATGGTATAGCTGGTCATATTGTAATTCTATTTTTAGTTTTTTTGAGGAGCCTGCATACTGATTTCCATAGTGGCTGCACTAGTTTACACTCCGAGCAACAGTGAACAGGATTCCTTTTTCCCCACACCCCCATATTTGGTTTTATTTATCACTTTATTATTTATTTTCAAGAAGTCTTTTTTTCTAGAGAGATTCTTTCTATGTTGTATTGCTTACTAATAACTTCTCATTATCCTTTTGAGTCTTTTAACTATGTTTGTGCTATATTGGTGTGTGTGTATGTAAATTCATACATACATATATATATATTTGAACATAGTCACATTTGTTAATTTTTCTGTCATGAATTATGCATTGGTTCTATTTTTTTTTTTTTTTAGGTAGGGTTTCACTCAAGCTCAGGCTGACCTGGAATTCACTAGTCTCAGGGTGGCCTTGAACTCACGGTGATCCTCCTACCTCTGCCTCCCAAGTGCTGGGATTAAAGGTATGCGCCACCATGCCTGGCTCTATTTGGTTTTTTTTTTTGTTTGTTTTTTTTTTTGTCATATGTGTGCATATGCATGTGTAACTGTGGTCATGTGTATAAGTGAGGGTGTGCATGTGGAGCTCAGAGCACAACTGTTTGGATCTGTCCTCACCTCATTTGGAGCAGGATTTCTCTCCATCTTGCTCTGCTGTTTTGCTTTTTGCTGCTCTTGCTGAAATTCTCCCGTCCCCACCTCCCCTTTCACCATCAGAGTGTTGAGATTACCGACATCCACCATGGCTTCCAGCCCTTTATGTGGAATCTGATGATCAAACTTTGGTACTCAGGCTTGGGTGGTGGGCACTTTATTCACTGAACCGTTCTCACAGCCCACTTCCCATCAAACTAAAATCATCCTCTGTTTTAATATCATACAAATAATCTCCTATATTAAGTCTAGAACAAAATAAGACATTTGAGAAATAATAATATACACCTAACTAACTAACCAGTTCAAAACCAATAGGTGTCAGTTGCTAACATTAACCCAGCTCCACCTATGCTAGTAGGAGCTTGATGTGAGTCTCATCAGTGATGAAATGCAGTGCAAAACAGAGAGAATAAGAGAATACACCAATAACTGGGAGAGTTGGTGGAAGTAGAAACTAGTTAATAGTAGGAAGCGAATTAATGGGAGATATGGTGAAAAGGTTGACTCTAATTGAAAGAATACATATAAAAGAAGATATAAAGAAAGGTTTTTCTTCTTAGAGGAGCTTGGGTATCTTCAGATGTCGATGGGAAAGAATGGAGCAGAGATTGAAGACATAGGAACACAGGGAGATCACTGATGGAACAAGAACACGAGGAAACCAAGGAGGTGAGTTATCAAGCTTGGATGGAATAGGACATGTGCTGTCACTCTTGCTGTAGTCAAACCTCTGAGACATATCCTTTGTTTTCTCTCTAATCTCAAAAATACATTCTTAACTCAGAACATGTGGTATCAGCTCAAAATATAAACAAGCAAGTTATGGTGATTTGATTCACCCAAAAAACTTAGGTGTTCTGAATGTTAGGTTCCCAGCTGATGGAGATTTGGGAATTGATGCCTCCTGGAGGCAGTGTATTATTGGGGGTGGGCTTATGGGTGTTACAGCTAGTTTTCCCATGCTAGTGTTTGGCACACTCTCCTGTTCCTGTTGTCTACCTGATGTTGGCCAGGAGGTGATGTCCACCCTCTACTCATGCTATTGTTTTCCCTGCCATCATGGAGCTTTCCCTTGAGTCTATAAGCTAAAATAAACCTTTTTTCCCCTCCAAAAGCTGCTCTTGTTCAGATGATTTCTGCCAGCAATGCAAAACCTGACTGAATTTGCTACTAGATACCTGACTCTGTGGCTTTGGCCTTTTGGAGCTGATTTTCAAGAGGAATGTGGCAGGATTTGAAACCTTGGCCTAAGAGGTACCTTGCAGTGCTATAAATACAGCTTGATTGACTATTCTGGTCAGAATTGAAATACCTGACTGCATTAAGAACTAAGGACTGTGAGGTTTGACTTATGAGGGTGAGAAAGAGCTTTACCTGAACTGGGCTAGAAGCAGTTTGTGTGAGAGGCTTGCTGTTATTCCTGTGCCCTGAGAAGTTGTGCAGGGTTGCATTGCATAGAAATGGATGGGTATGAGCAGAGGGTTATGGCACAGAAAGGAATCTTTAAGCTAAAACTACTGGCTGTTCAGCTACAATTATATGAAAGATTACAACCATTGAGATTGGGCCAGCTGACCTGAATTGGGACAACAGAAAGAATGCAGTCTTTTAAAGGGGCCTGATGCTGAAGAAGTATCTATTCTTCAAAGTCTGCTTTATTCCTCCCTGGATTAACAAACTGGCACCCCATCTAGTATTATAGAGTATAATAAATGCAAGAAAGAGAGAGTCATTGAGTTTGCAATGGGGTTTTGTGTTTTGGAAACAGCGTGGGCAGTGCGTGGTAGGTTTGCTGGATGCCTGCATGGAGTCCAAATGGAGCCATGAATATGAACTGTGGGTTGCAGTGGAGACCCAGTGGAGATGCTGGGACCATGAGATGGCTGCCAAGGAGAGCTGCTGGCCCCAGATGAAGTTTTCCAGGCCCGTGAGTAGCCTAGCTGGAGGGGTGGAATTGAAACTCCAGAGACTAGTTGCTAGTTAGAATTATCATACTTGGAGATTTGTCACTGGCTTGAGTCGTTGGACTTGATGCTACAGAGTCTGATGTTTGCCCTGGTTGTTTTAAATCTTATATTGGTTGACTATTTCTTTGCAATGTCCAATGCCATCTTTTGCAGTGTGAATGTTTATTCTGTGCCATTGTGGGTTTGTTGAGGTTATTTTTTGGTAATATGGCCCATTTAAAAGACCTTGGATTATGGGGATGTATGAACATCATTGAAGAATGCATTGCATTTCACATCATGGGTGGTTATCAGTTTATGGGAGCCAGGGGCAGAATGTGGTGGCTTGATTCAGGTGTCCCCCATAAACTTAGCTGTTCTGAATGCTAGGTTCCCAGCTGATGGAGATTTGGGAATTAATGTTTCTGTAAGGGGGGGCAGGCTTATGGGTATTATAGCCAGTTTCCCCATGCCAGTGTTTGGCACACTCTCCTGTTCCTGTTGTATACCTTATGTTGGCCAGGGGGTGATGTTCACCCTCTGCTCATGCCATTGTTTTCCCCCACCATTATGGAGCTTTCCTTTGAGTCTGTATGCCAAAATAAACCTTCCCCCCCCTCAAAAAGATGCTCTTGTTTGGGTGATTTCTGCCAGCAATGCGAACCTGATTGCAACAGTAAAGCAAACCTGGCTGCAACATAAATCAATAGAACCTCAAAAAGAGGACCATCCTTTAAAAGTCACCTAACTTATGGCCAAGGTCATACTGGAGAGCAATGAAGTGACCTGTCTAATAGACAATATTGGGTCAATTGTGTCTATTTAACCAAAAATAAATCTTGGTTTCAACCTCATGATATTTTCATAAATAAATTCTAGGTAGTGTTTACATCAATATAAAAGTAAAACAATGTAAGGAGATAATCTTAATGACTTTGAAGTTTAAGATTTCTTAGTGACTTTAAGTTTTCTTTCTTTCTTTCTTTCTTTCTTTCTTTCTTCTTTCTTTTTTTTTTTTTTTTTTTTTTTGAGGTAGGGAGGTAGGGTCTCCTTCTAGCTCAAGCTGACCTGGAATTCACGCTGTAGTCCCAGGCTAGCCTTGAACTCACAGTGATCCTCCTACCTCTGCCTCCCAAGTACTGGAATTAAAGGCATGCACCACCCACACCCAGATACATTTGGTGGGGGAGAAGTGTTTATGTATTTATCTATTTCAGAGAGTGAGGGGAGAGAGAGAGAGAGAAATGGACATACCCAGGCCTCTAGCCACTACAAGTGAACTCTAAATGCATGCACCACCTTGTGCATCTGGCTTACGTGGGTACTGGGGAATTGAACCTGGGTCCTTAGGCTTCACAGGCAAGCACCTTAACTGCTAAGCCATCTTTCCAACCCACTTTTTTTACTTTTATTGTTATGTACTTTATTTTTTTTCCTTTTTATTGACAGCTTCCATACTTACAAACAATAAACCATAATCCCCTCCCCCACTTTCCCCTTCACAAATCCATTCTTCATCATATCCCCTCCCTCTCTCCATTAATCTCTTTTATTTCGATGTCATCATCTTTTCCTCCTATTATGAGGGTCTTGTGAAGATAGTGCTAGGCAGTGGGAGGTCATGGGTATCAAGGCCAATTTCTGTCTGGTTGATTGCATTGTAAGCAATCCTATCCTTCCTTCAGTTCTTATATTTTTTTCCACCACCTTTTCCGCAATGGAGCCTGAGCCTTGAAAGGAGTGATAGAAATGTTTTTGTGCTGAACGTTCCTCCGTCACGTCTTCTCAGCATTATGTTGCCTTTTGGGTCATCCCAGTGGTTATCACCATCTGAAAAGAGAAACTTCTCTAACCAGAAGTGACAGTAGAATTAATTTATGGGTATGAACATTACGTAAAGTGCTTATAGGGCAATTTGGTGAGCATAATATATCCATTTAGCCAGACAAAAGCAATCATTACACTCCTAATGCTCATGACCTCCCCCACCATAGGCTTTTATTAGGTTTTCAGTACCAGGCATGTATTCCCTCCCATAGAGCAGGCCTCCAGTACAATTAGAGAGCAGTTGGTTTCCTCCATAACAGACATGCCACTGATGCTCCCAGTGGCTCATCTGGCCTGTCTGGCCAAACTTGAGGCTTGCAGTGTTCACTGCTTTCACCACTGATGGCTTTTGTCTCCCATAGGCTGCATGCAGTGCAGCTTTTCCCAGCTTTTTGTCAGCTGGTCTACCAGGAGAAGGTTTTCAGCTCAGTCCAGTTTGATTTCTCTCACACCTAGATACTTTAAGTTTTTTTTTTTTTTTTTTACATAAGACACAAAATATAAACTATAAGAAAAATATTGGCTCCATTAAAATTAGGAATTTATGTTTATCTTTAAAAAATCACCAGTAAGAAAATGAAGAAAAGCTGGGTGTGGTAGCACACACCTTTAATCCCAGCACTTGGGAGGCAGAGGTAGGAGGATCACTATGAGTTTGAAGCCACCCTGAGAATACATAGTGAATTCAAGGTCAGCCTGAGATGAAGTGAGACCCCACCTTGAAAAACAAAAAACAACAACAAAAAAAAAAAAAAAAAAAAAAAGAAAAGAAAAAGAAAAAGAAAATGAAGGGGTTGGTTGTGGTGGCACATGCCTTTAATCTCAGCACTTGGGAGGCAGGTAGAAGGAATGCAGTGAGCAGTGAGTTTCAGGCCACGCTGAGACTAGATAGAGAGTTCCATGTCAGCCCTGAGCTATAGTGAGACCCTACCTCAAAAAAAAAAAAAAAAAAAGTACAGGCAAGCCATAGAATAAGAGCAATATTTATAACACATATAACTAAGGGCTCATATATAAGGAATCCCAGCAACTCAATAAGAAAAAGCCCAATGGAAAATGGGCAAAAGATCTGAGTAGGCAAAAAAGAAAAGGATCTCCAAGTGGACAGTATGCATATGAAAAAGTCATGTTGGCATTGGTTGTGTGAGCTTTTCGTTGCTGAGACAAAATACTTAAGATAAATCTACCTAGAGGAGAAAAGACTTATTGTGACTCATGATTTCAGCAGTTTCATCCATTGTCACTTGGTTCTGTTGCTTTGGGGCCTGTAGTGAGGCAGAAATGTAGAAAGGTATGGCCAAGAAAAGCTCCTTACCTCATGACAGCTAGTAAAGAGGAGGAGGAAGTGAGATAAGAGCCCCCTTCAAGGGCACCTCCCAGTGACCTCACTTCGATTAGCCCTACCTCCTAAAGGTCTTACTACCTCCCAACTGATCCACTGATTGTTCATCAATAAAATGCAAATTAAAATTGTAGTGAAATTCTACTAATTACTTGACAGAATGGCTGCATTTGAGACTGGCAAGGCCAGGGTTGGCACAGCAGTGCAGTATTCTGCCTTCTCTGTGTTTCTGGTGAGATGTAAGTTGACACACCACTTGAAAACTGGCAGCTGAAAGCTGAATGCAATCCCACTTCTGTTTGTACACAAGTTATTCATAGCAGCATTGCTCCTAATAAAGACACACATACAGTAAAATTCTGCAGTCATGGAAATAGCATTGACCAAATAAATAAATAAATAAATAAATAAATAAATAAATAATCCAAGGCAGAGGTAGGAGGATCGTTTTGAGTTCGAGGCCACCCTGAGATTACATAGTGAATTCCAGGTCAGTCTGGGCTAGAGTGAGACCCTACCTTGGGGAAAAAAACTGTTTGTTAAATAGTCTATCTCACTTATATGAATTTCCAAAACAGACAAAATTTTAGTCTACTGTGTTGAAATCATGATAGCATTATCTTTGAAGAAAAAAATGTGGAAGATGATAAGACACAAGAGAAATTCTGGAATTATTCACTTTAGTTTCCTGGGTGCTAGTTATACTGCTCCATTAATTTTTCAATAATTAAAGAAACTATGTACTTTTGATACGTTCTGATAGAAAAGGATACAATATTTTTCTATATATTCTATATACTTCAGTAACATTGTTCATTGTGGATAAATAATATCTATTCTGTCATAAATAGCATCTCGTCTTGAATTCTTTCTCATCTATATAAGCACTTTCTATGTTTCTATTACTTTAACCTTTTCAGTCACTTCTCAATTCATCTTGTTTTCCTAATTAGAAGTATGAGATCAGAGACTGAGTGTTACTTATCCTTTGGTTTACTTAAAGATCTTTGCACATAGTAGGTTTTTAATGCATGCTTAATGCACTGAAATGAAACAAATATAGTGTATTAGAAGGCCTTGCAGAAAGTTTTAAGTAGACACATGATCAAACAATTACTTCTGACTGAACCTTTCTCCACCAACCCGCTGTCTTTATAATGTCTTAATACTGAATACACAGAAACTGTCAGTGGCCCACTACCATTGCTCTAAAAAAATAATTATTTTTGAACAAGTTTCTATAAATTTTAGAATTTTTATGAGTTATTGTAAATGTATAAATGCATGATTCATAGATATAATTTGTTCATATGTGGATGTCAGAGGCAGCAGCAAAATTATATTTTAATTATTTAAATTCACTCTGCCTACTGCAGAGTCATATAGTGTCTGCTCCCTAGGATAAATATCCTTTATCTTTCAGTTAAATAGCTACTTCTATACATATAACATTATTGTGGTGGTTTGAACATGAAATGTCCCCCATAGCCTCATGTGTTTGTGATTAAGCCTCATACCCAATCCCCAGTTGGTATTGATTTGGGAGTGGAACCTTTCTACAGAAGGTATGTCAATGGGGACAGACCATGAGGTTTATTATCCCAGCTCTAAGAACTTAAACTATTTTCACCCAGATATGTGACAGCTTCCTGCTTTTGCCATGCCTTCCACACTGTAAAACTTCCCCATGACTGTAAGCTTAAAATAAACTCTTTCCTTCTATATGCTGCTTCTGGTCAGGTGGTGTGTCCCAGTAATAAGAAGGTCATTCCTACAGAACCATGTAGGCTGTTTTGTCCTGTAATGGTACAGGGATGATGGACCCATCCATCTCTCTGTTGCTAAGACACATGGTTATCAACTGTTACCTTGCCTTTGCTACCAGTAAGATTAGGGATAGAAACAGCTTTTGTCGCCACAGACCAGGGCTAAGATGAGATGCTTCTGCAGGAAAGTACACCTGAGGTTGTCCTTCAAACCATCTTATGCTAACTGATTGACCAAATCAGATTTTGCTGACCATTCTACTGATGACAAGTTCTTGAGCATGCTGGTCTTCCAAGAAACCTTTCACTTTTCTAGAGCCTGGTTGAGATACCCTTGTCTGAGCTCTCATAACCCCAGGACAAACTTCTTTCGTTGCTTCTGTGACTGAGTTACTTCAAGTTTAGACTTGTCTCTTTACTGTCTCTCCTTCTATATCATAAGGTCCTCGAAGACCATGTCTTTATTTAAACTCCATTTTCTAACATATTACCTAACATAAAGTTAGCACTGGACTAGAATTATATATTTGAATAAGGAATTAATTATAGACTTGATCTGTCACATTCCTTACTTAAACAAGGCTGACTGCCTGGGGATGAGCTATTAACTCACTGAGTTAACTGAGTGTATGGTGAAAGTGTCATGGTACAATTAAATTGGACATCCCGGAAGCAAGGCATGGGAGTAGTGACCATGAGTCATAAAAGATTCAGTTTCTGTTTTGGGCAATATGAAAAGAGGATGTCCCAAGGAATTCTGTCTGTGAAAAATGCTAAGAAAAAAAGAAAGATTGATAAATAATTTTAAAGTCTTTGTAAACACATAGCTGAAAGATGGCAAGAAAATCACCTTCAGGTAGATAATGAGCACCAGGATGATAGCTGCCTGCACAGTCTGATAGTTCCTGATAGCACATACCTTTTGGTATTAACTGACTATATACAAGAGACAAAACTAAGAGTTTGTGTAGATGAGAAGTCAGAGCAGTGTGTTGGCATAAGTTGAGATTCTAAAGTTATCTCTCTAATGAAAGGATGAACTCAGGTGAACACTACACTACACACACTACACTACACAGAGAAAGACAATTTAAAAGCCTGTCCATCTCAGCCTTATTTATGAATAGAGCAGGGCAAATGTTCTCTCAAGATTTTCTAATCATGAATGCACCTCTGCTAGTGGTTCCAAGACAGAATTCATATTAGATAAATTGAAGTTTTGGGTTAGAGTCATATTATCATTTCATCACTGGGACTAAATACCTGAGAAGAAGAATTTAAAGGATGAGGATTTGTTTTGGCTCTTGGTTTCAGAAGTTTCCCACCCCACCTCAGAAATAATCAAACTGAGACTTCTAAAACCATAAGCCAAAACAAATCCTTCTGACAAAAGAAAGATTAAGACAAAAAAATGAAATAGATGTGAAAAATCAGTGTTTAAGATGTGAAGGAGGACAATCCCATATACAGCAAAGATTAAACTTAAAAATATAAAAAAGAGGCTGGAGAGATGGCTTAGTGGTTAAGGCATTTGCCTGCAAAGCCAAAGGACCCTGGTTCGATTCTCCAGGACCCACATAAGCCAGATGCACAAGGGGGTGCATGCATCTAGAGTTCGTTTGCAGTGACTGGAGGCCCTAGCATACCCATTCTCTCTCTCTCTCTCTATCTCTTTCTCTCTCTCTCTCTGCCTCTTTCTCTCAAATAAATAAATACAAAAATATAAAAATGAAAAATTCCAACAACTTTGTGTCAATAAATTTGAAAACTTAAATGAAAGAAACAATTTCATAGGAAAATATTGCCAATCATATTAGATTAATGAGATTTATAGACTGATATAAATTGGAAAATCACAAAGAATTCACCAAAGAATTTCCTTATGATCATTCCAAATTTGAATACTTCCTAACAAGTCTCAGGTTTCATGCTAAGCCTCTCATGGTAAACAGGAGCACAAACGAAGTACGATTTGAGGATAGAATTAAGGGGAAAGGGATTTTCGGCACTGGACTAACCCAGTGAAAGAAATGATCATGAAGTCACAGGGATTAGGAGAGCACCATCATAGCTCATTTCCTTCCCATTTGGTGCAACTTCAGAAGTTCAGAAATTTTACACTTGATTTTAGACTTGGACTTTTTATAGCTTGATCCATAGGCTGGAAGAACATCTTTCAGACTTACTTGTTACTTCCTGTAAAAATTCCTAACATTATGAGCATTTTCACACAATCAACAGTTTCTTCCACCTCTGCCCTATCACAAAATCACATGATTGATATTTGGAGAAGGTTGTGCAAAAATGTGAGATTTGGAGTCTGTAGTAGACAGTTTCACATTGCTGTGATGAGCATCCAACCAAACAGTTTTTTTTTGTTGTTGTTGTTGATGTTTGTTTGTTTGTTTGTTTGTGGGTTTTTTTTTTTTTTTTGGTTTTTCAAGATAGGGTCTCACTCCAGCTCAGGCTGACCTAAAATTAACTATGTAGTCTCACGGTGGTCTCGAACTCAAGGTGATCCTCCTACCTCTGCCTCCCAAGTGCTGGGATTAAAGTCGTGTGCCACCACGGCCAGCCCAAACACAGTTTATGGGAGGAAGTGATTTATTTCAGGCTTACAGATCCAGGGGAAGTTCCATCATTAGCAAAAAAAGCTGGCCCCCTTTCACAGATCCAAGCAGAGAGAAACCACCACCAGCTAACAAACACCAAAATGCTACAAACACAAACCTTCAGCAAACAGGACCCCCAGAGCTCAGACTGCTCTCCACACCTTTGAACTGGAATTCTGATCAGCCCTCAGTGACACCTTAGGGCTGGACTCCAGGATCCACCCCCCAGTGACACCTTCTCCAGCCAAGTGGTTGGGGACGCAAGTTAAAAGTTTAATTTTTAAAAAATATTTAGTTTTTATTAAGTTAAACAAAAGAGAGAGAATGGGTGCACCAGGGCCTCTAGCCACTGCAAACAAACTCCAGACAGATTTGCCACTATGTGCATCTGGCTAGCATGGGTACTGGGGAATCAAACCTGGGTCCTTAGGCTTCACAGGCAAGTACCTTAACCACTAAGCCATCTCTCCAGCCCCTCTTTTCTTGTTTGTTTTCTGGATGTAGGGTCTTAGTCTAGCCCAGGCTGACCTGGAATTCACCATGTAGTCCAAAAATATACAAGTTTAATTTTAACACTGGAGTCAATGGGGTACATACATTCAAGCTACCAGTCACAGAAATATGTGCTCAGATCCATCATATATTTTACATGGTTGTATAAGATATGATTGTGCATAGATTTACTGAGCTCAGTCCAGAAAGGGGCTGGTTATTAAAATAGTGAGCTCCCTATCTGCTCCTTTCTGTGTTGGTGGAGAGGGGTTTCTGAGTATAACTCACATATGATGAAAATGCTTCTAGCAAGGATCTGGCTTAGGAAATTCTTATTTAATAATCTTATTTGGAAAAAATTTTAAGTTTGAAGATATTTTAATTTTTGGTTAACTATACTTCCAAGAAGGCTTATTAACATTGTTTAGTCTTAGTATAAAAGAAAATGTCCTGCTTTGTGTACACCATCCTGCCGTGTTTGGATAAATGTAAAATGAACACACACCAGGCAAAATATGATTGAATGGAGGGTTGGGGGATACACTTGAATGCTCGCTGAGCTGACTGTACTTACAGCTTTTTTTCAGATCCAGGCAGTCAAAGCTATGGGGAGTCTGAGCACGAGACAGATAAGGAGTTCCCATCAGATCAGATCCTGAGTTGTTTGTTTATGTTAATCAGGACATCTTTGGAGAAGCTATGAGCTTCCAGTCTTTGAGAAGCTCCACCCAAGGCTCATAGTCTTCCATGTCCCCAGGCTTAGTTGTGCAAAGATTAGCCTTTTGCCAGTTAGCTTGACCCCCACACTGCTTTTCTGTTGTTGTGTATGTCTGGGTATGTGTGTGTGTGTGTGTCAGAGGACAACTTTGGGGGCAGTCCTCACCTTCCAACTGTTTTGAGGCAATGTCTTTCAGTTTTCTTGCCTCTGCCTTCTCCAGCTTAGCTGGCCCATAAACTCTCAGGAAATTCTCCTGTCTCCGCCTTGCTTCTCACTACAGGCATGCTGAGTTACAGATGCTCACCACACTGTTGGCTTTTCGTGGGTTTAAGGATCTGAGCTCATGTATTCACTTTATCCACTGAGCTATCTCTCCAGCCCCATGTCCTGCTTTTTGAGTGGCTGTGGAAGAAGACAATAGAAGAAACCAGAGAGGCATCATGAGGTGGCTGGTTGCCAGCTCCTAAGTGGCTACCCTCATAGTACTCTACTCGTGTATTCAAATGTATAGAAACACTTTTATGAACCAACTGGCTTTATATCTTTAAAGATATATTCCCCTAGTGGAAAACCTAGTTTCCATCTAAACAAGTATCTTCTAATAAATATTTCATATTTGGAAACTTAGTCTCTGAGAACATTCTGCTATGAAGTTACTTTTAGACTCTAGAATTTGTTAGGCCTAAAACTCATCAACTTTTTTTTAAATTGTGGGACCCAACTTATTACTGAGTTCCTAAATCACCTGCTTAGGAGAAGCACTTACCATCAGGTAAGTATGAACAATACTAGAATATTCATAGAAAGCATTATATCATACAATGAGGAAGTATTTTTTTGAGACACTTTCATAGCTATGTTACGTGTGTGTGTGTGTGTGTGTGTGTGTACATGCACATATGCATTGAACTGGGTCATGATGTCAAAAGTATTTCCTAGTTTGGGTCTTGGTTGAACCAACATGCAATATGTTCATGAGGTAAATGTAATTAATTTAAATAAAAGAATGATTGCTGCAGTTCCACATGAACTCACAGAAAGGTTCTTCCAGAATGTGGGTCAGGGGTGAGATTCTGCCCAGTAGCCCTAAAGCTTGAGAGCCCATGCCACATTCCTCACATACCAGCCCACACACTGAGTATTTCCCAGCAGTCCAATTTGTACGTCAGCTTGGAGGGTCTCACAGTTCATCACATAAAAGAAAGACTTACCAAATCAGGCCACAAAAGTCTTGTTATCCTCTAATGTACTAACACAGTACCACTTCAACATCCTAAGAATCATGTGTAACCATGTTCCATAGGGACATGTAATCATTTATGAAGTGAAAGACTCATGAACCTGGTGACTACTTTGGTTAAAGCAGTCACAAATCTCTGGACTCCAGGGCCTCAGAAGAAAAATGAGAAGGACTTTAAAGTCTCTTCTTCCTCCATAGAGTGATGTTTCAACATCCTTCCTCCTCACAATGGAATAAGGAGTGTGGGTGGTGGGAAGAGCATTCACATTGTGCACTAGATACAAACCACTTCTAGTATGCACTCCTATTTGACTTACTCTGTTTTTCATTTCTAGTATTTCTGATTGGTATTTTTTCATTATTTCTATTTCTATATTCATGTCTTGTATTGACCTCCTTATTTCCTTAAGTTGGTTTCCTGTGTTCTCTTGGGATTCCTTCATGAGTTTGTTTCCTTCTTTGATTCTCTTGATTTCTTAGAACATAGATATAATCATTTTTTTAGAATTCTTTGTCAGACATTTCATTTCACTGAAGGGCATTTCTGATGAATTTATAATTTTTGGTGGAATTGCATTGTCTTGATTTTTTGTGTTTCTTGCATTATAATGTAGAGATTTTTGCATCTTGCATTTATTTGATGCTTGAGTTTTCTAGTTATCTGCAGTATTCTTAGATGTGTAAATCCAATTTTATATATCTTCAGGGTAGGAGCTGAAAGTGCCAGGTGTGGCTCTTATATTACTCCCAGAGAAACAGCAGCACTGACCCTAGGTGTTGAATTTGCCTGCTATGCAGGTATTCTAGTAGGCTGGGTGAAGCAAATTACTGGCAAATTCTAAAATTCAACTGAGCAATATATACATTCAATCAAAACCAACACAGAGTATTTATGCAAGAGTGACAATTAAAACAAACAGATAATCAAATAAAGTTAGAGTCTCCAAGGCTGTGTGTTGTCTCACACCCTTAATCCTGTCAACTGGAAGGCTGAGATTTCTAGTCTGAAATGGGTTCCAGGTCAGCCTGGTGCTGAGTGAGACCCTGTCTCCAGTAAGGACAGAAGAAAAAGACAAAGGCCCTATAAGTCAGGAAATGTCAAAGGTGACAATAGTCAACACCAAAATACAGCTTATTTGAGAATGGTAAAGCTGACCAAGAATACATCAACCAAATCTAACACATAGCCTGCCCTTATATGGAAGGTGAGATTAACACTTCCTGTGCAAACCTATGTACCTGGGTTTGTGTAGGTAGGCCCTGCTACCTTTTAGGAAGGCTTCCAATGTCACCTATACTGAGTGCCCACCTTGGTCCCTCTCTGTTGTGCTGTGGACTGGGTTAGGCTGCTTGGGTTGCTGGATGTGGGGTTCCAATCGGCCATATAGGATGTTGTGTGGCAGGGGGTGGTTCTCCAGTGTTTGGCAGCACTGGCAGAAAGGAAGGCTGTGCAGGATGCCTGGAGTTGTACTGGAGTTGATCAGCTAGTCCCATCTGTGTTCTCCCTCAGCAGCTGCTCAGCTGGTCCCTCTGTCTTCTCCTTCAGGTTTCTTGACTTTGCAAAGAGGCTGGTGTGAGTGGAAAATCCCTCCACCTGGTTTCTCCTGTGGCTCAGGCAGAACCAGGTGGCTGTGTGGACCTGTGATGTAGCAGGAGCCTATTCTGACTGGTTGCCTGCTTCCTAGAAGCTCTGGGTCTCCTGTTTCTCTGCTGAGGTTGATAATACCTTACATACCTTCACTTTTTAGTAGAAGAGTATATTTTGCTGTTTTTCTGCTTAGTTCCTCCCGTAGGCTGCTTTGGGGTGGCTACTATGCTGCCGTCTTACCTGGAAGTTCTCTGGTATCCAATCCTATTAGTTCCCTTTGCTCTTTGCTGTCTCAGAAAAATCTCCAGTTTTCTTTCTTTCTTTCTTTCTTTCTTTCTTTCTTTCTTTCTTTCTTTCTTTCTTTCTTCTTTCTTTCTTTTTTCTTTTGAGGTAGGGTCTCCCTCAAGCACAGGCTGACCTGGAATTCACTATATAGTGTCAGGGTGATCTCAAACTCATGGCTATTCTCCTACCTCTGCTTCCTGAGTCCTGGAATTAAAGGCATGCACCACCATGCCCAGATAAATCTTCAGTTTTCATTTATGTATTTATTTGTGTGTGAGAGAGAGAGGAGAGAGAAACTGGGCATGCATGCCAGGGCATCCAACTGATGCAAATGAACTCCAGACACATGCACCACCTTGTGCATCTGGCTTACATGGGTACTGGGGAATCAAACCTGGGTCCTTTGCCTTTGCAAAGCAAGCACTTTAGTGCTAAGCCATCTCTCCAGCCCACATCTTCAGTTTTCATTTTAAAAAATATTTATTTATTTATTTTATTTATTTAAGAGAGAGAGAGAGGTTAGGAGAGAGAAAAATGAAGATAGAGAGAGAATGGGTGTGCCAGGGCCTCTAGCCACTGAAAATGAACTCCAGATGCATGCGCCACCTTGTGCATCTGGGTTATATGGGTCCTGGGGAATCAAACCTGGGTCCTTTGGCTTTGCAGGCAAGTGCCTTTACCACAAAGTCATCTCTCTAGCCCTAAATCTTCAGTTTTCTTATGACCAATATAAAATAATCTATTTCTCACTCAAGACATTATTGATGGATACAGAGAATCATCAGTTCAGCTATAATATTATAAAATATCTGCCGGGCATAGTGGCACATGACTTTAATCCCAGAACTTGGAAGGCAGAGGTAGGAGGATCACCATGAATTCGAGGCCACCCTAAGACTACAAAAAAAAAAAAACCCTGTATATATTGATACTTATAGATTTATTTATATTTGATAAGCATTATTTTAGAGTGAGAAAATGAAAATTAAAGTATCATATAGCAAGATTTGAAATATCTTTTTTTTTTCAAGGTAGGGTCTCACTCTAGCCCAGGCTGACCTGGAATTCATCAGGTAGTCTCAGGTAGCCTCGAACTCATGGCGATCCTCCTACTCTGCCTCCCGAGTAATGGGATTAGAGATGTGCACTACCACCTTTCACTCAACCCCAGAGCTGAATAATTCAGCTAGAGAAGCTACTCACCAAGTACCAGGGATGTTCCTGTCTCCACCCTTCCAGCTCCAGTGATTATAGGCACACAAGCCCAGCTTTTATGTGGGTGCTGGAGGTTCAGATCCAGAAATTCCTTTTTGTAAGGACTTGGGAAGGCTACAAAAGAAAGGTAAAATAAAAGATGAACAAGACCCCTCCAGGCCTCCTATCTGAACAAGTAGATAGCATGCCTTGTGGTCTGTAAGAAGATGGAGAATTTATTCTGATTTGGCTGTAGCCTCACTATGATTGGTAGATAATGTACTTAGATGTTTGAATTGTGTTCCTTCTAAACTTGAGTCCTAGAATTCAGAACTTATTACTTAAAATAATATCTCAGGTTCCACTCTCAGATAATAAGTCAGCTTGGTTCTTAGGACACTGAAAAAGTGCTTCATCATTAGAGTTACTAAAGCTGTCTAAATCTTAGAGCCAGGGTCCTTTAGCTTCTCCTCTAGGCTCAATGTTGCCTCAGACTTACAAATGGGTGAATGAATGAATCTCATAACAATGTACAACAATTCTGTATTAGGTCAGTTGTGCAAATGGCCCTGTACCAAATTCTTTACAGCTTCTAAATTGTATACCTATGTATCCAATTCATTAATCTATTGCCTAAATTCTTGCTTAAGGATGTAAGTGACTACATTGTGTCATTTTCTTCATTTCTTATTCTGCCACTTCATGGTTTGGCTTGAGTCTTTGTTCTTGTCAATATTCTAGAATCTTCCTCCTGAATCCCAGATCCAGGGCTGCATCCTTTGCAGAGGTCTATGCTCTGCTTATTCAGCCCACAACCTATGACCCACCTTAGTCTCTCCAAATGCATTCTTGTATAACCATAGGTGCCAGTAACTGCTTGCCCTACTCAGCGGTCAGTCTAACGTCTGAGGCCTAGCTTTCTCAGCTCTACCAGGAGGACCAACTGTCCTAGGATTGAAGAGCTTCCTGAAATATGAGATTCTTAGTGCTAAAACAAAAGGTGGGGAAAAGCAAGATGAGCAGGTTATCGAATTTCTTTCTCAATTCTGATTTGAATTTGTGCATTCATCCAAGGATCTCTTCTTGTGCCTTACTCTACATAGGAAGTGATATATATATAGCCGATTACTTGATATATTGGCAGTCAGAGTCCCTGAGAGGCCATCTCAGAAAACATACATAGAAAGTTTATTACAGAATGCTGTTATGAGGCAAGCCCTGTGTGCTCTGATGTGCTCCTAAATGCTTACCGCTTGCTTTCTGGAGGGAGAGGGGTTTGTAGGGTTTGCTGATGTCTGGAGTACAAATACTCCCACAGTGACCAGTTTTAAGCTGTCACACTGATATCAACCACTCTGGAAACAATGGACTCCATAATCCAGTACAAAGTAGCTCTAGGAGACCATTGCCCATGAAGGAAGAGATGAGAGCTGTGCTGAACAGAGAGAAAAGATGGGCTGTGATACATCACAAAGGTGGCCTCAGGCAACTATACCCAGAACCCTGAAACTGACACGACCCTCAGAACTACTCCAAGTTAGGATAAGGGCGCTGGATATTTGTGCCTATATAATGCCATCAACTGGATATAGGCTACCTTGAGGAAAGGATTACAACATTGGCAATTTTTTTTTTTATCAAGAGTAATTCCTAGAGAGGGGTGACAAGCTTCAGCTGTCAGCTCTTAGGAGTTGTTGGGTTGAGTTTATTATTAGAGCAAGTGGAGTCTGGGCAGTGTGACACAGTACCCACTAGACTCCACCCCTCACACAGCTCAGAGTCATAGTTCAGTAGCAGTCCAGGGAGCAGCCTCTCCTCCAGTTCAGTAGGCTTCTTCTGAAGAAACCACAAATGACACTCACAGTGTCCTTCATTCCATCTCGCCTCTGCCCTTCCAGATCTGGCTGGCACGTTTCTCAGACACTTAACCATAAGTGCCTGCTCATCATGTCGTGTTAATGCCATGGTGGCTATATTTAAAAAAAATTTATTATTATTATTTTTTATTTATTTTTGGAGAGAGACACAGAGAGAGACAGAGAGAGAGAGGGAGAGGAAGACAGATAGAGATGGGCGTGCCAGCAGCCTCTCAGCTGCTGCGAATGAAATCCAGATGCGTGCGCCCCCTTGTTGTCAAGTGCGGCATTGCGCCCTTGCCTCACTTTGCATCTGGCTAAACGTGGGACCTGGAGATTGGAACCGCTGGACATTGGAACCAGCGTTCTTAGGATTAGCAGGCAGGCGCCTTAGCCGCTAAGCCATCTCTCCAGCCCAGTGGCTACATTTTTAAACTTGCTGTTAGGTGTAAGGCAGTCATACCAAGTAACACCAAAGTGGATCACCTGAGTGTCAGATATATTCCTTATAGTCATGGTGTAATTGCTGCTCAACTTCCTTCTCATGGTTAAGGCTACCTGATGACCTCTCACAACATAGTGACTATTCCGGTTCGCTGGACCCTTTGACACAGAATCCTAACGTATTTGGATGATAACCATAGCTTAACCTCCAACATCAAAACTCATAAAGCCTGGAGTTAGGGGCATGAGAAGCACAACTTACCCAAGAGCTGCAGAAAAAGCCCTGTGGTTCCTGAACTCATGGACTGAACCTACAGGTGGATCAAACACTTATTCAGATAGTGAATGCACAGCCAGAAAATGTGTCTTGTTCCAGTTAAAATGGGTCACTACTCCTTCCAGAGTGAATGGGGTGCAAGATAATCAATGTGCCACCAGGTAGTTCACTGGTCTTCTTGAGTGATGCCCTCTTAGAGAGTCTCCTTGTGAGGCTTGAGGAGTCATTGTTTATCTCTGGTACTAGAAGTGTAGGAAGGATGGACTTTCATATATATACAGCCATGATGGTACCATCATTAGCCTTCTCCCTGTCCTCCCCCCATGGGTTATGTGGGTCTTGCCTTATGTGAGAGGTATTATATGAGTATCAGTTATTCAGGAGAGGCAATGACTCTGTGTATAATGACCCAACTCATGGCTCTAACAATCTTTCTGCCCCCTTTTCCACGTGAATCCCTAAGCCATGTTGGGTTCATTTTAGGTCTATTTCAGTGACAAGGTTTTGTGAGTCTCTGTGTCTCTGGATATCTGATTTGGTAGGGGTTGAGAGTTCTTTATGTCTATCTCCTTCATCCTTGTGCTGGTACCAGGTTCACCACTGCAACAGCACTCTTGCTCATTTCCCCTGTAACTCAGTGGCTTCATCTGGTGCCCTGATGTGCAGAGATGGGCTGATTCTCTCCTCAGGATATGCGTCCATCTGAAAGAGAGAAGCAGATTCTCCAATGGGGAGTGAGGTCAATGCAAAATACATGGATAACCTTTATTATTTTAGAGAGAATTTAATAGGTATAGGTCCTCTTGTATCCCACTATTTGTGGGAGCTTGATATTGGAGAACAGGCTCATTTTTGGATATGGTTCTGACTTGTTTCCTGTTTCCTGTTTCCAGGTGTGGGTTCCATTCCACTGAGCAGATCTGTTAGCTAAATATAGAGTAGTTGGTAACCCACCGTGGCTGTGTGCCACTACTGCACTTGAGTGAGCATCACGTCAGGTTGTTTGCTGCTGAGTAGCTTAGACCACGAGTTGCTTAGACAGATGTTGATCATTTTCCCCCAGTCACTTGTTTAGCTCCTTCTGGAACTAGACAAGCTAACTGTCTGGGGACTGACTCTCTTCCAGATTCCATCCAGGGCTCTCCATGTTCCATCCAAACAGCATATGGTGTCTTCAGCAGTAGGGTCTTACCATTAACTTTTGGTGGGTCATCAAGTCCTCTGACAGAAATCTGTCTTCTTTTGGGAAACTTTGTAAGTCTTACTGATCAACAGCTCCTTGTGGATGTTAACCACATGCTGGTATTAGGAGTTATAGGTCAGCACCAAGGGAAAAGAAGGAAGAAAAAATATAGGTAATATGAAAGAGAAAGAAAGAAGAGGGAGTGATAGAAAGAGAAACAGGAGAAGATTGAAGTTAGTCTTCATCATACCCTCTCCAGGCCCCTATGATTCAGGTGTTCTCTCCAAGCACCTGATTTAGGTTTGACCTTTTAGTATGTCCTTCAGGATATAGAATTTTATGGTACCATTTCCATTTGGGTCCAGTTTTTTGTCCCACCCACCCAACCATCCCTATTGTTCAGTCCTTGAGATGTTTAGTAAGTGTGTCAGCATCTCAAGAAAATACAAATTAGGAGCACAGATGAGTGAGACCATGCGACACTTATCTTTCTGTGATTGTGTGAGTTCACTAAGAATGATCTGTTCCAAGTCTGACCATTTTTCTTCAAATTGCATTGTGTCATTTTTCCTTACTGTGTAGATTTCCATTGTGTACATATGCCATATCTTAGTTATCCATTCATCTAATGATAGACATCTGGGTTGATTCCAGCTCTTAGCTATTATGAATTGAGCAGCTGTAAACATGGTTGAGCAAATATCTTTGGACTGAGGCTTGGAGCTTTTAGGGTAAATGCCCAGTAAGGGGATAACTGGGTCTGTTGGTACCTCTATAGACAACCTTTTCAGGAGTCTCCATATTGCTTTCCATAGTGGTTGTATCAGCTTACATTCCCAGTGTAACAGTGAATGAGGGTTCCTATTTCTCCACATCCTTGCCAGAATTTGTTGTCATTAAATTTTTTAATTTTTGCTATCCTTACTGGGGTAATGTGGAATCTCATAGATGTTTTAATTTGCATTTCCCTGATGATTAGGGATGTTGAACATTTTCTTAAGTGTGTGTTTTCCATTTGTATTTCTTCCTCTGAGAACTCCCTGTGCAGTTCTCTGCTCCATTTTGTTACTGGGTTGTTTGATTTTTTTATTGTTTAGGTTTTTGAGTTCTTTGTAGATTTTGGAAATTAGGCCTCTGTCCGATGTATACCCAGCAAAAATTTTCCCCCATTCCATGAGTAATCTATTGGCTCTGCATGTTGTATATTTGTCAGTAAAAAAACTTTTTAGCTTCATGAGATCTCAATGGTTGAGTGATTATTTAATTTCCTGAGCTACTGGGGTTTTGTTCAGGAAGTCTTTACCCACTCCTGTATCATGGAAAGTGCCTCCTACTTTTTCTTCCAGTAGTAACAGTGTTTCTGCTCTTATATTGAGGTCTTTGATCCATTTGGACTTGATTTTTGTGCATGGGGAAATGTGTGGATCGAGTTTCATTTTCCTGCATATGGTTATCCAGTTTGTCCAGCATCTTTTTTTTTTTTTTTTTTTTTTTTTTTTTTTTTTTTGTTTTTTGAGGTAGGGTCTCACTCTAGCTCAGGCTGACCTGGAATTCACTCTGTAGTCTCAGGGTGGCCTCGAACTCATGGCAATCCTCCTACTTCTGCTCCCCGAGTGCTGGGATTAAAGGTGTGTGCCACCACGCCCGGCTTTCAGCACCATTTTTTAAAAATGTTGTCTTTTTTCCAGTCTATATTGTTGGGGCCTTTGTCAAATATCAAGTAGATGTAGTTACTTGCCCCAAAGTCCAGATCCTCAATTCTGTTCCATTGGTCTATCATCCTGTTTTTATGCCAGTACCATGTTGTTTTTATTACTATGGCTTTGTAGTATAGCTTAAGATCAGGTATGGTGATGCTTCCAGAGGTATTTCTTTTGCTGAGATATGGTTTTGCTGAGATATCTGAGGCCTTCTGCCATTCCGTATGAATTTTGAGATCATTTTTCTATCTCTGTGGAGAAAGAAGGTGGGATTTTTATTGGAATTGCATTAAATCTGTATATTGCTTTTGGTAAGATTGCCATTTTCACAATGTTAATTCTCCCTATCCAGGAGCATGGGAGGTCTTTCCATTTTCTCAAGTCCTCCTCAGTTTCTTTCTTGAGTGTTTTTATGTTTTCATTGTAAATGTCTTTCACCTCCTTGGTTAATGTTATTCCAAGGTTGTTTTTTTTTTTTTTTTTTTTTTTTTTTTTTTTATGCTATTGAAAATGGGACAGTGTTGCTTATTTCTTTCTCTGTATCTTTGTCTTTTGCATGGAGAATAGCTACTGATTTTTGTGCATTGATTTTGTATCCTGGTACCTTACTGAAGGAATTAATCACTTTTAAGAGTTTTGAGATGGAGGTTCCTGGGTCACTTATGTATAGAATCATGTCATCTGCAAATAGGGCTAACTTAACTTCTTCCTTTCCAATTTGTATCCCTTTTATTTCTTTCTCTTGTCTTATTGCTTGAGCTAGTTCTTCTAGTACTATGTTGAAAAGCAAAGGTGAGAGTGGACACCCCTGTCTTGTTCCTGATCTCAATGGGAATTCCTTCAGCCTCTCCCCATTAAGTATTATTTGGGCTTTAGGATCTTTATATATAGCCTTTATTATGTTGAGATATAGACCACCCATGCCTAATTTCTCCAATGTTTTGATCATGAAATGATGTATTTTGTCAAAGGCCTTTTCTGCATCTATGGAAATGATCATGTGGTTTTTGTATTTGAGCTTATTTATGTGGTTTATTACATTGACAGATTTCCTTATGTTGAACCATCCCTGCGTTCCTAGAATGAAGCCTATTTGATCCAGGTGGATAATGCTTTTGATGTGCTAGTGAATTTGGTTTGCGAAGATTTTGTTCAGGATCTTTGCATCTAATTTCATCAGGGAAATAGGCCTGTAATTTTCTTTTCTTGTGGCATTTCTGCCTGGTTTTGGTATACTAGCTTCATAGAAGGTGTTGGGGAGATTTCCCTGTTTTCTGAGTGTGTGATACAATTTGAGAAAAATTGGTTTCAGTTCTTCCATGAAGGTTTGATAGAATTCAGTTGAGCCATCTGGTCCTGGGCTCTTCTTTTTACAGAGGTTTTTGATTACCCTTTCAATCTCGATGGTTGTGATAGGTTTGTTTAGGAGATTAATCTGCTCTGAGTTTAGCTTTGGTAGGTGGTATGTGTCCAGGAATTCATCCATTTCCTCCATATTATCCAGTTTTGTGGAGTAGAAGTTTTTGAAGTAAGTCCTGATGATTGTCCCGATTTCACTTTTGTCTGTTGTGATCTCTCCTTTTTCATTTCTAATTTTGTTAATTTGAGTTGTCTCTTTTTTCTGCTTGGTCAAATTGGCCAAGGGTTTATCAATTTTGTTTATTTTTTCAAAGAACCAGCTCTTTGTTTGATCAGTTCTCTTAATTGTCTTATTAGTTTCCAATTCATTAATTTCTGCTCTGATCTTAATTATTTCTTTCCATCTGGAGCTTTTTGGGTTGGATACCTCTTGTTTTTTCAATGCCTTTAGATGGATGGTTAGGTTGTTGATTTGAGATCTCTCTGTCTTTGTTATGAAGGTATTCAGTGCAATGAATTTCCCCCTGAGGACCACCTTCATTGTGTCCCATAAGTTTTGGTATGATGTGTTCTCATTGACATTCATTTCCAGAAATTTTGAAATTTCACTTTTTATTTCTTCCACTACCCATTTATTGGTTAGGAGTGTATTATTCAGTTTCTAGGAGCTGGTTGGGTTCCCAGTGCAACTTTTGCTATTAATTTCTAGCAGTACAGCATTGTGATCTGATATCATGCAAGAAATTATGTTGATCTTCCTAAATATATGGAGGCAGGCTTTATGACCCAGTATGTGATCCATTTTAGAGAAGGTTCCATGAGTATCTGAGAAGAATGTGTAATCTGTGTTTTTTGGGTAGAATGTTCTATAGATGTCTATTAGGTCTAGTTGCTCTATGGTGATGTTGAGCTCTCTTACTTCCCTATTAATTTTCTGTTTGGATGATCTATCTATTGCTGATAGTGGAGTATTGAAGCCCCCAACTATGATGGTATTGGTGGTTATTTCTGTTTTGTTGTCCAGTAGATTTTATTTTATGAATTTTGGTGAATCTGTCTTTGGTGCATAAAGATTGATGGTTGTGATATCCTCTTGTTGGGTTGTTCCCTCAATGAGCAAGAAGTGGCCTTCTTTCTTTTTTTGATTACTTTTGGTTTGAAATCTATTTTATCTGATATAAATATAGTTACACCTGCTTGTTTTTTGTTTCTGTTTGCTTGGAATATCATTTCGACCCTTTCACCCTGAAGAGGTGTCTGTCTTTAGTGGTGAGGTGGGTTTCTTGAAGACAGCAGATTGAGGGATCTAATTTTCTGATCCACCTTGTTAGCTTATGTCTCTTGGTGGGTGAATTAAGGCCATTAACATTTGGGGTAATAACTGTGAGGTTTGATTTAACACCTGCCATATTGTGGTGGTTTGTGTGGCTTGGTGGTTTCTTGGTCTTTGTAGTTTTTGTGCCTTCTCGCAGTTTGCTTCTCACAGGCACTTGCAATTGATTATTTGCTTCTTCTGTGTGTAGAATTCCCTGAAGTACTTTCTGTAGGTTTGGCTTTGTGTTCATATAGTTGCATAACTGACTTTTATCAATCATGGAAAGTTTTTCTTTCACCATCTATTATGAGGGATACTTTTGCTGAATAGAGTAGTTTGGGTTGGAAGCCATAAGTTCTTAGGGTTTGCAGTGTTCCATTCCAGCCTCTTCTGGCTTTTAGGGTTTTCATTGAGAAGTCTGAGGTAATTCTGATGGGGTTTCCTTTGTAGGTAATGTGTTGTTTCTCCCTAACGTCTCCTTTAGTCTAGTCTTTTTGGAGTTCTGCTAGCTTCTTGTGTTTTGATGGGACTTTCTTTTGAGATGATGGGAAAGTTTTCTTTGATAATTTTGTTGAATAGGTTTTCCATGCCCCTGGTGGAGGGGCAGTAGTGAGTTTAAGGGCGATTGCCTGAGGATTTCAGAGAGGCTGGGTGGGGGCCTGGGTCCCTGTTCGGGGTTAGGGGGGTCAATAGTGAGTGCGCATGGGACTCAGTAAAGCTAGGGCAGGAACACTGGCCCATGTCCCTGTTAGTGTGTGGGAGGAGTTTGTGGCAGGTACCAGTGATCACGCACATGGACCTAAGTAAGGCTAGGGCGGGGACACTGTCCTACTGGCCTGGGTCCCTGTTAGTGGATGATAAGGGTCCGTGGTTGGTATTGGCGATCGGGCACGCAGGGCTCTGAAAGGCTAGGGTGGGGACAATGGCCTGCTGGCCTGGGTCCCTTCTCAGTGGCAGGCCATAGAGTGGGACACACAAGGGGCTCAGAAAGGCTACAGCAGAGACACTGGCCTGTTGGGCTGTATCCCTGCTAGGGGGTGGGACTGCAGAGTGGGAGGGAAGACATGCCCAGGGCTCAGAGCAGCTAGGGTGGAGACACTGGCCTGCTGGGCTCTATCCCTGCCTGGGGGTGGGACCACGAAATATAGCTTATTTAAGAATGTCAAATCTTACCATCCATCAGATTTAACATATAATTTACCTTGACAAGGATGGTGAAATTAGCCCTTCCGATGCAAGCCTATATACCACGCTTATTTCGCGTGTACTGACCTGGTGTAATCCCAGCTACCTTTTGGGATGGCTTTTTTTTCTTTTTTGGTTTTTCGAGGTAGGGTCTTGTTCTGGCTCAGGCTGACCTGGAATTCACTATGGAGTCTCAGGGTGGCTTCGAACTCTTGGCTATCCTCCTGTCTCTGTCTCCTGAATGCTGGGATTAAAGGCATGCACCACCATGTATGGCTTGGGATGGTTTTGGTCTCAGCTATGCTGCACAGCTGCTTGTGTTCCTCTTTGCTGTGCTGTGGGCTCAGGTAGGCTGGCTGGGTCAGTGGGTCCCTGCTCTGATCAGGCTGGGTGCTGTGTAGGTGAGCTCCCTTCCCAGGTCTCTGGTGCTTGTGCTAACGTTGCGGGGAGGGGAGGCTGTGGATGGAGGGTGAAGTCCACCCACCGATCCTCACAATCTTCTTCCTCACAAGTTGCTCCGTTGGTCTCTGCCATCCTGCTTCCACGTTTCTTGAGTTTGCGAGGAGGCTGGGGTGAGTGGAAAAATTCCCTCACCTGTTCCCCCTCCCCTGTGGCTCAGGCCAAGGCTGCTGGCTGCAGCAGCGTGGAGCTTGCTGCCACTGCTGGAGCTGCTTCTGCCTGTTTCTATGGGCTCTAGATGGTCTGGATCTCTCTTACTTCTCTGCTGTGGTTGATAATTTAGTATACACTTTACTTTTTAGTAGAACAGTGTATTTTTTTTTTTTTTTTTTCTTTTTCTTCTCTAGGCTGTTTTGGCATGGTTCCTATGCTGCCATCTTAACCCGGTTCCAGGTTGGACATTTTGAGGCGGAAATAGCTAGATTAAACCTGGTAAGTGGGAGATCACAGTATTAAGCCCATGCATAGTCTCCAGCCCTGCCATCACAGCAACTTCGTGTGCTCATGGTGCCAGCACTGAGGGGGGCAATGACACAGCTTGGTTGCTGTTGATCAGCCAAGTCAGTCTGTGGAATTAGTTATTTACTTCCTTTGGCATGGCATGTGACTGTGGTAGGCATTAAAACACAATACAAAAATCTGCACTTATACATCTATCCCAGATATTTTACTCCCCAAAACCTTAGTCCTATGCCACTGCTCATAAGTCTGTGTATTTGTTAACCTAGAGCCACTTCTCCTTCAGTGGATGTGAATGACTGATGTGGCCCTCCTCAGGATTTCCTTCTATCTGTTGTCCATTACAACTCCTCCTAAATATAGCTGGGGTGATGGTGCAGTGCATTTGTCCTTTTTACCCCCACACAAATGAACCTAATTTTCTAGGGCATCCACTCCTACCACAATGTGGCCAGTGTTATTTTGGGACCTTGAGAAGCAGACAACAGTACAAAGTTGGAAATGCAGGATTATGTATTGGAAGTGACACCTGTGAAGGATGAAGAGGAGGAGTCAGGACAGGAAGCCTGTGAGGCCAGTAGCTTCTAGATGTGTGCTGCAGAATACACAGGGGATCCCATGACTGTGGATCCACTCTTGCTTTCTCACTGGATGCTACATTAGGACTTTCATGCCTATTGACTGGGCACTTCCCAAGTCCTGACGGTGCTGCAGAGGATCTGGAGACAAGAGCAAGCAAATCAACACCTGATACTGATGTCTATCCTTTTGTGAACGTGTGACTTTCCTGCTTCTACTTCCCAATGGCCTCCCACCTTTGCCTCAGTGGCCACTCTGTTCATGATCTTAGTGCCACTGATGACAAAGATCGGCTAATGACAACTGGCCGGCTCATCTTGTGATACATGCCTGTGTGGTTGATGCTTTCTATGGGGATACTAAATAATACATCACACTGTACACTCATTCCTACATGGCCACTTGCATGCTTCTACACAGACCTCATCTTTTCTAGTCTGTTCTCTTATAGGTCCCTGATTTCCCAGCCAGGTGATCTACCCATACATTGACGTCCATAGATGTTGCCACCTCACAATGATGTATAGAATGTGGGGAAATCTTTCACCGGTCTTTGGGCTGTTATATGTTCTTTTATGTGAGGGTTACTCAGATGTGACCATAAAAGGACAGCCCCAGGAAAATAAAGTTCACCATACTGACAGGTCCTAGAGACAGAAGACACAGCACATCACACAGGGAAGAAAAAAATCAAGGTGGCCAGAAGGCAAAACCAAAACCAAACTAAACCAGTATTATAGGGAAGCATTACAATGAGCTTTAATTGGGGTTTCTGCAAGAAAGACAGGGCATGATGAGCAGCTTAGGACTGGCAGCACTGGGTAATTTTGGAGGGCTCTGCGTGGTCTCTCATTGTTGGCTACCTGGCCCTGGGATGATTATGGCAGAAGTATATTGTTAAATGGGTCCAATTATCCAAATAGAGGTAGTATGCTTTGGAATTGGTTGAGATCAAAGACATGCTTCTAGTTTGTACCAAGACTGGTTTAAATTCTCCTCCATCTGGTCTTACAGACCTTTCAGACAACCAGAGATGTAAGTTGAGGGAGGGGCAAACAGGTGCCATTGGGGATATAGATAGCACAAGATACACTAATAATAAATATATATTAGTGTAGCTATATTATTAGTGTAGCTGACTTGTGCTATAAAATTCTGCCTGGGTGCAGACCCAGATGTATTATTTCCATTTAACAATGGATTGCTGTTAGGACTGTCTTTATGACTGATGAGTCTTAAGAAAATTCATTCATTATAGGCAGTTCCAGATGCATGGTTGCCAGACGTTCCTTTCTGTCTAAAAATATTCTAGTGCCTGTTTTTCAAGCCCAATGTAGATAGTGTGGTCTTGTTCCAGAATCTCATTGCATTATTTTTGCTCCCATGAGAGCTTTCCATCACTTTTCATTGTGTGTTTCCCATTATTGATCTCTCCAGTATCAAATAGTAAAGCCCAAGCCAGAGAGTTACTTGTTCAAAGCTTGGGCCTCTGCAGAGCTTTCCTTGGCACTGTGAAATGTGGCAGACTTCCTTTTCCTCGGGAAATGGGTCAAAACAAAATTCCTAAGTGTTAAATAGTAGTTCCTAAACTAGGGGTGATTTTGTTTTCTAGGGGACACTTTGCAAAGTTGGAAGCTATTTTTTTATCCTCATGATTCAGACAGAGGGATACTACTGGCAGCTCTCGGAGAGGCCAGGGAAGTTGCTTTTTGGTGCTGGGATTATAAACAAGTGCTGCCATGCCTGAATTCTACACGGATGCTAGGGATCTGAACACTGAACTATCTCCCCAATGTCTGGGAATTTTTAAGATTTGCTTATGATTTTATAATATCTTGGAATTTTTATAAATCTTGGATTAGTTTTCTTCTCCCCTTTTGGAAGTGTTAATCTTTATGGTAGTGACATTTAAAATTCTTTTTTTCAGCTCATCTACTCACCCTACATGCAACAGTATACTACATTCATATTTAATTGTAACCTTGACTTCTCCCTTGTCTATGGTAACCACAATTCTCTCAATTTTTCTTTCTTGAACATTTACTTGCAAGCAGAAACAGAATGGGCATTCCAGAACCTCTAGCCACTGCAAGCAAACTCCAGACACATGTGCCACTTTGTGCATCTGGCTTTATATGTGGGTACTGGGTCCTTCAGCTTTGCCGGCAAGTGCCTTAACCACTGAGTCATCTCTCCAGCCGTTTTATTTTAAAATTAGTTTGATGGAGAGAAAATGAGAATGGGCACACTATGGCCTCTTGCTACTACAAAGAACTCCAGCTGCATTTTGTGTGCGCACGCACGTGTATCTGTTTACATGGGTAATTGAATCCAGGTTGTCAGGCCTTGCAAACAAGCACCTTTAACTGCTGAGCCATCTCTTCAGCCCAATTTCTGAGAGCCATTTAGATGCAATATTCTTGTCTTTGTGTACCTTTTTCCACCTTTTCCTAGATGCTCTCCACTAAGTTGGCCAAATCACCTTAAAAATGTCCTGCTGCTTTAAGTCTTTCATTGTTAAACTACAGAAAAGTTTGGCTTTCTGTAAGATAAGGGCAATTTGAGAAAAGTGTACACTTAGAACTGTGGTCAAAAAATTATATAATCAAATCTGGCCTGATTTTAAATTCCATGTGAGCTTTATGATCACAGAAAATACTTATAGTCATATAGAATAACCTTAGTATAACAAAGAGAGCTCCATACACAAACATGAATACAAGGAACCATCTTAGAGTCTGGCTGACTGTAATTCAATAAGCAAATTTCATTTGTGGTTAGCAGCCCTTTTATATTTCAGTATGGTAATTCAGTATGAAATTCTGGCACTTGAATTCACTTCTGGGTGAAGGCTTTTCAATCCATTCATATATCCAGAGTGAATTCTCTGATACAATATCACGGTGATCTCCAGTGTGGGTTAATGTGAAGAGATACGATCCTTTGGTGACCATCCCTCTGTATTTAACATACAATTTCTTTACCAATTACAGACACTGAAGTGTAACTTCCTAATGTCCTGTTATTAGTTATATTCATTTTGAATTCTCTGATGTCCCATAAAACATACCTGTGAATGAAGACCTGTACAAATACACATATGAAAGTTTCCTAAGAACTCCAGTATTCTGTCTAGTGAGTGAGCTCTACATAGAGACCACTCATTTTCATATACTTTTACAACCACTGTGGGTATGATTCTGATGTTTTTGGTTTACTATCACTTCAAAATCTCTGTACAACTTACTGAAATACTGCAGTCATGAATAATGTACATCATGTGGATATGTAATGAATGCTTTCGAGTCTTTAAATCATCCTTTAGAATAAAAATAAGCTTTGCAAACAACCCATCAATGACATACACAATTAAAATATGAGCCCTATTTTCTCTATTTAAAAAATAATTTAGGGCTGGAGAGATGGCTTAGCGGTTAAGGCGCCTGCCTCCTAAGCCTAAGAACGCTGGGTCCAATCTCCAGGTCCCAAGTTTAGCCAGATGCAAAGTGACTCAAGGGCACAATGCCGCACTTGACCACAAGGGGGCACACACATCTGGATTTCGTTCACAGCAGCTGAGAGGCTGCTGGCCCGCCCATCTCTGTCTTCCTCTCCCTCTCTACAAAAAAAAAAAAAAAAAAATAGTAAGTAAGTAATAATTTAGTAAGATCTTCTAAAAGGACCATTCCTGGGACTGGGAAGATGTCTCAAGGGTTAAAAGTGCTTGCTCGTAAAAGTCAGCCTGCCAGGATTCAATTCTTAAGCCACTCACCTAAGTCAGATGCAAAAAGTGGTGTGCCCGGTTATTTATTTGTAGCAGCAAGGGGCACGCACACATGCGCGCACACACACAAACACACACACAGAGTTCCTTATAGCTCCCTTGTTATTTATTACAAAGGAAAAAGATTATTTCCTTTGGAAAAATAAAAAGAATAGAAGGGATTGTTTTCTTTTGTAAAATTTTACTCCAATATATATTTGAAATCATAAATTATTACACACATACAAACTGGAGCTTTTATTTTACTAACATTCTATGCCAGCGATCAGCCAACTGGGTTCTGTGGGAAAAACATAACTTCATTAGAACACAGCCATGCTCACTCATTTCTAAGTAGTTTATGGCTACATTCACACTACAAGAGTAGGAATAAGTAGTGCTGTAGTGATCATACATCCTGCGAAGTGTAAGATATTAACTCTCTAACTTCCTAAAAAAATTATATTAGCTTCTATTCTACACCATGAAGAAAGCAATTTTATGGTAAACCATCAGTCATTTTGTAATTGAAGTACTAAGTGAAACAATTTGTATTTTAAAAATATACTGCAAGTAACAGTTTTATTTCAAACATTACAATTCAAAAATATTCAGCAATCATGCCTGACTGCCAACAAATGAAAAAAAAATCTAGAAATTTCTCTTAAGTAAATTTAGGAATAACTCTTATGTCCTTTCAGGCAGCTAGGTATTTTTTTATCATTTCATCTACACATGTAAAAATTATCTGAATCCTACATAAATATTAAGACAGTGTATATTATTTCTGAGTCTTTTACTATTTTAGGGACAAATATCATGTCTGCTTCTTGAGCACCTAAATTTATTTGGAGAAAATGAAATACCAAGAATATGGATAAAAAGAAACTGAAAGTTCCAAAATGTAAAGCTTGTGGTAACATATTTTAACTCACAAAAGTATTTTGAAAATAAAACTAAATAAAACATTCATAATCCAGGAACATAATAAATGACCTGATGAAGAAATATACATAATTTAAAAGATTTAAGATCAGTTGTGAAGCAGCAAAAAGGCAATTGCAAAAGCCATACCACTTACACTGAAATTAAACAATACAGAAATAAATTTGAAAAAAATAGGCTAAACACTAAGAAAAATTTATCTGAATATTGGGCAAACTGTTAGGACAGGAGAGCCATTACCAAATTGCTCACAATAACTTAACATTTGAAGAAAATGTACTTGAACAGGAAGTCTATTCTGTGGGAATAAAGAAGTTTTGTTTCTCAAATTCTTTGACATCTACTTCAAGTGTCAAAATATAAATGTATTGCAGGTCTTAACACTAATTGGTAAATACAACTAAATAAGAACTGCCAACATTGTATTACAGGACTATAATTTTATATTTATTTGTAAGAAAAATGTTAACTCTCACCATCACCTACTGACTTTTCAAACCACTCCTACTACCTGCAAAATTTCCATTAAAAACTAGTTTTACACTATTTAATTCAGATGTGAATGAGATTCCGTAGCTCTCCACATTTTCCTCTCTAAGAAGTGTATGTGAGATGTAAATGAAGATCCCAGAGTTCATTAGAGTAGATTTGAACTGGTATATGATGACTGACATGTGGGTATCATTAGATGGAAGACTATGAGGAATTAATATTTAAACAATCTTTTCAAGAACATGCAGAAGCAACCATAAGAAAATAGTTTTTGAAGAGTAGTCCCTTTCTATATTAAATCTTACACACTTTTATCTTCAAAAATGTGGTGATTTGAAAAGGCCAAGAACTTCAAGAATTCAAATACTATTAAAACTTAAACATGTCTCCTATGCATTGAAACAAACTGTTCAGTCTAAAAGTAAATAGTACTTAATGAAAGATATTAAATTTAAGATAAACAGATTCAAGGGAAACAGACCTCACCAGAGCCACAGAAAATGACAACATATATCCATAAAGTTTAGCTTAATGGTAAGCCATAAAAAGAAAACAAAACTATATTCTCCATTGTTAACAGCTCTGTGACAACTAGAATAGGTTTTAAAGTATTTCCAGTGGCTCAAAATTCAGATTCAAATCTGTGCATTACCTCATTTTCCTATTTTTAAAAATCTAATTTTCACATACAACCAGATTGATTTTTGGATTTCCTGTCATAGTACAGGGGAAAGCTCAATAATATGGCTAATAAATTACATTTTATTAATATAAAATTCATTGTTTTCATATTTTACTTGAAAAAATTAGTGGATTTTCACTAACAACATGGTAAAAACAGAGATAACTCTAACTTAAAATTGCACAGCTTCTTCATTTTTATTCACAGCACTCTGTACATCAGCTTTACCAATACTTAAATTTACTGCAGCATCCTTTGGGGGAAGCACAAAATTACATTAATTACAAACAAAGAAACAAGCCACTTTTGACTTTTTAAAATTATATATATATATATATTTATATCCAGTTGACAAATAGCATCACAATTAATACTGTATAAAAAACTAAAAATTACCATGGAAGCTAAGGCCTAAGTTCTCATTTTAATTGTTCCCTTTTTATATATCTAAGAGATATTAGAAATTAGATTCCAGTACCTCAAAAAAAAAAAATAAAAAAGGTCTACATTATTTATGTACAGTATGGAAAATAAATGCTGCTTTTTGGCTAAGTTAGATTGCTGTTACCTATAGTATTTACACTGTAAATGTTAAGGAGAAAATGTACTAATAAAAATATTATTTCAAACAGAAATATATTGTGCCTAGAATTTTGTTCTTAAGATTATTTGTCTATCCTAACAAGTATACATTGAACAGAATTTGACTTTAAAACAATTTACTCAATGTTTCAGAGACCAGCTATGCTTCTTTAGAGTGCTAATCTAGATACTTTTGAGTCAATATTGTAATAAAAGTAAGTACTGAACTTTAAATGAAACAATGGAAAATTGTGTAAGTGGAATTTTATTTAATATTGTAAAATATAATGCCTTAATGTTGACCCATAATAAGACTATCTTACTATTCTTTTAACCCTTTAAGAAATCTCATATATATGCCCTTCAACAGTGAAATAATCCAGTAACTTGCCAGAAAAAAATTAATTTAATTATGTTGTTATTCTTAGAATTATTTTTCTAATATTTAAAAACATAATTAAACCCTTAGCAAAAACAAACACAAGTAAATGTAGCTGACTGAGCTTTAAACGGCACTTTAATTTTCAACAACTATAATTTACTGTTTAACTGAATCAAATGTAGAATATTTAAATGACTCACTATGTAGTGTGCGAGATCAATGACAGAATGCATAGAAGAGCAGAGGTAAGTCTTAGGAAAGGTATAAGGTGGTTAACATGGAAAATGATAAGCACTAATATTAATAATAAAATGGTTTTAAATGTAGGTGAATATTAAATTAACACAGTATAAAAGAGAATAGCTTAAATAAACTGGGGTTCACATATTACACAGTACAGTTATGACAGAATGAATCAAAGATATGAATAGTTCTGAAAATTCTTTTCAGCGTACTTGCAATAGAAATAATCAGGCTTTTTTCCTGTACATAGTTTGATGCTTTGTCTATACCATTTATAGTAGAAAAATAAATTCTTTAGCAACCTAGAAACAGTTTATAAAACTCTTAAAGTTTAATTTTCTTTGCCAGACACGCCAATGTTAACTGACAGCTATAAATTAAAGCTATATATAGACAACATGTATAAGTAATATAGAACAAGTTAAGAATACTACATTTACCGGATTTTTTTTAAATCACTGTACTTTCTTAATTCCTGTGTGCTTTGCAATAGGAACAATAGGGACTTTGTTTTCTTAGAAAAGATAATAACATATAAGCGTATAACACAAATAAGATAATTTATAATATACATGTACTTCAACAGCAGCCTGGTTCATTTTGACATCTTGGTTCTGAAGTTGAAATTGGAAGTACAATACCTAGGACATAACAATTGGGAAAGAATATTTATTTTAGGAAAAAAATGGAGCAAATCAAACTCTTAGGAGCCTCGAATCTCAAAACCATCTATTTACTATAATACACATAAGGTCACCTTAAAATTGCAGTATGAAGATTACAACATTGAGAAGGAATTTTTCTTTACTAGACAAAATATGACCTAGCAATGGAAAACAAAACATTGTTTCCCTTTTCAGAAAAAAAAGGTATGATTTGATAATGAAAGAATTCTGAATAAAGCCCAACTAAATTTACCTGTGTTACCTACTCAGAAAATTTCATCCAAAATTTAATGTTCTGACAACCCCAAAAGCAGCAGTCATTTATAGCAACTCTGGTACCAACATCAAAAGGAAAAATAAAATGGTGCAAAAGCCATTTTGGATTTTAGTACAACATATCACAGAAAAGAATATGAATACAAGTTTGTGATTTTATATATATATACACACTCCGAGGAGTCTGTCAGTACCCAAGGTATTTTTATTGCTATTATTAGCAATGGACTTTTTTGGATATGTTCAAGGGCCACATAAAAATAGATTCAAGGAACATATTTAAGTCCTAGATTAAAATGTTTGGTTTAAAGAATTTAAACAAATTTCATGGTTACGTATGAAAAGTTATATAACCTTATATGAAAATGTCATGAAGTATTTTTCTACACTATACTAAATGTATTCCCCAAGAGGGAAAAAATTAAAATATCTAAAATATATTAGATTAAGATTACAAGACCATCATAGATCTTTTGAACATGCATCTGTTTACAGAATTAACCGTATACAAAATGTTTATTCATTATGGACCATGAAGAAATGAGGTGGCAACAACTACCCTTTGGACCACACTATCAACTCACTTTAGCCACACGCATGTCCTCCATATATGCATAAAAGAAATAGGTTCATTTACCCCCTCATCAAATATTTCACAGGTTCTCTTAGAAGATGAAGGTGCAGAAATGTGAGACATGTTAGGTGTATTTTTTTTCTTTCTTTCAAACAACATCCCAAGCATGGCATAAGTGGCCTGAAATCATAAAACACTTCACTGGGCTTTAGTTATCTACACAGACTGCTAGAATGTAAATGAAGTTCCCAAATTAGCACATCAAATAACAAAACCAGCCATAAAGCAGGCTGAAAGCATTAAACGTTTCATATATGAGTTTTTAAATCATTTAATTTCTATAGAAAAATTTTATTCACAATATAATGTGACAGAAATTGCCACAGGAATGATATACTGATTGCAATAAGGTTGCATGCAACAGCAGCTTTGCATTTTATAGCTATTTTTGTTTATAAAAATTAAACCTCTCCAGTCATGCTTACCACATGTTTTTAGATTTGTAATGTAAGTCAATAAGGAATACCATATAGTTGAAAGAGAAAATGTCTTATGATTTTGAATGTGGATATCTGTATGAAACATGAAATATACTACTGAACCCTGAAACATGCACATCTAGATTTGCTTTTTGTCCAATTTCAGGCTGTCTGCAATCACATTCTACTTATATAATACCAAGAGGATCTGTTTGTAATTGTGGTTGAATTAGTTGAGGTTGCAATGGTGGTGGCAACTGAAGTGGTAACATTGATTCCACCAATTGTCCTGGGTTGGAAGGTGGTGGAGGGGCCACAGTGTTTGCAGTTTCTACAATTTCTCCATTGTAAAAGAAAAACTGACATTGCAGAATGAACGTTTCCACAACAGACTGATGGATCTTAGTGGTAGACAGAAACTCTCGATTTTCAAAATCAGGTCTCATCAAGGTTGGCCAAAAACAGATGGATAAGTTGTCTGCTGTCATTAGGTTGATTTTATTTTGCTGACTAACCCTGAAATTATAAAAGGAAAAACAGGAATTACAACTGATTACAATTACAGAATCCCAAGCTGTATTATTTACCTTTTATCCTATCATCAAATTTAACATATCTTTCCTTCCAGGGATTCTACACTGAACTATATCCTAAAACAAGAGATAGCAAGTCAAACCCATTTATTGTGTGAAAGTCAAACAGTCTTAAAAATGTACATACAGGGCTGGAGAGATGGCTTAGTAGTTAAGGCGCTTGCCTGCAAAGCCAAAGGACCCAGATTCAATTCCCCAGGACCCACGTAAGCCAGATGGACAACAAGGTGGCACATGCGTCTGGAGTTCATTTGCAGTGATTAGAGGTCCTGGCGCACCCATTCTCTCTATCTGCCTTTGTCTCTCCCTCTCAAAATAAATAAAAAATTTAAAAAGTACATATAGAAGCCTGAATTTTATTTTATTATTATTTTTTTTTTTGGTTTTTCGAGGTAGGGTCTCACTCTGGCCCAGGCTGACCTGGAATTCACTCTGTAGTCTCAGGGTGGCCTTGAACTCACGGTGATCCCTCCTACCTCTGCCTCCCAAGTGCTGGGATTAAAGGCGTGCGCCACCGTGCCCGGCTCTGATTTTTAATTTTTATGAAAATAAAAACCTTTTTCCCTCTAGGACAAGAAGAACAAATAACAAACATGAATTGGCTTCCAAACAACCAATTCTAATTGTGTACCCAAATTTTTAAGACTATCGTGGGAGAATAAAAAAATAAGCCAGGGGCTGGAGAGATGGCTTAGCAGTTAAGGCGCCTGCCTGCTAAGCCTAAGAACCCGGTTCCAATCTCCAGGTCCCACGTTTAGCCAGATGCAAAGTGACACAAGGGCGCAATGCCACACTTGACCACAAGGGGGCGCACACACTTGGATTTCGTTCACAGCACCTGACAGACTGCTGGCACGCCCATCTCTGTCTTCCTCTCCCTCTCTCTGTCTCTCTCCAAAAATAAATAATAAAAAATTTTAAAAAAGCCAGGGTATGGCCACTTCTTTAAACCACCTCTGGAAATATTTTATCATAACTCATTCAACCAAGAATATTTTTAACCTTCAAAATTTTTCCCATAAAACAACTTATTAGATATCTTCTACATTGCTACAAATTTAATTTGCAATATATTTGATTCAAAACAAAATATACTTGAAAATTTCTCATGATTTAATAATTGATCAATGGTCATACATCAACTGGTTTGCATCCACTCCTTGAGGCAATGAGCAGGACCTTCTATCACCTTTAATAAGCAAGGCATAAAAGGCAAATCTTGAAACAGAACTCAAAATTACTAAGAAGAGATCTTTAGGAGTTTATCCAGCCCTGTTATGTCACACATAAAGCTAGGCATGGTAGTACACTATAATCCCCAATACTCTAGAGGCTGAAGTAGGATAATGCGGACAGGAGGGAGAACAATCCAGAAGTCTGTAGAGTAACAGGATAATCCTGAATTTGTAGTCTAAAAAAAAAAAAATTAAAATAAAAAAGAAAGCTAAATGAAAGGGAACTCACAAATACAGAAGATGATCATCTGAAATACAACAGTTCTGTGGTAAAGGTCATTATTACTTGTTCAAGAAGAATTAAACAGAATATGCAAAATAAAGCCAACCTTTTGTTAATAAACAGAAGGTTCATTATATTTTTTCTATATAGCTTGACTCTGAAAATATCTATAAAGTTAGGAGTATGCCAATGAGGTCTAATTGAAGAGTCCAATAATACAAAAAGAAAGTTAGAAATGAGGGTGAGAGCTATACAGATGGCTCAGCTGTTTAAGGCACTTGCAAAACCTAATGGTCTGGGTTTGAATCCCCAGTACCCATCATGTAAAGCCAGATGCACAAAGTGGCACATGCGTCTGGAGTCATTTGCATTGGCAGGAGGCCCTAGTACACCCACACTCACTCTCTTTCCCTCTCTCCCTCCTCCTTCTTTCTCTCCCTCCTCCTTCTTTCTCTCCCTCCTCCCTCTTTCTCTCCATCTCTCCCAAATAAATAAATTAAAATAAATTTAAAAAGAAATTAGAAATGAGGGTGGCCAGGGAAGGTTTCATGGAAGATAATATTTGAGTTAAGGATAACAGATATGGGAAGAATGGCAGTAAAGAAGGGAAACTAAATTAACACAGCAGTTATAACATTTGTTAAAACCCTCTGAGGACTTGATAATGATGCTGCTATTGAGGAGCACAGCAAGAATCACTGAGGCAAGGATGTGAAGGGAGAACACAAATGGACACTTCTGGATAACTGCTATTAGTTTAACAAAACAAAGCTTAATTGGGGTATGGGGGATAAAGCAGAAGATATTACTGAAGAAGCTATAACTGTTTGTATTAAAACAGTTTTGATTCTATCTAAATGACAGAGTACTATTTAATCCTAAGAAATTTTAATACAAAAGTGTTCTCAAAAGATCATTTTGGAATTAGAATCAAGGGAGGACAGGAATGAAAGCTGGCAGAGGAAGAATAAATTGTAACAACACTAAATATTACTAAAAGGAAAGTGATAACTAAAGCTGTGATAAGGGATAGAAACTGAAAAGAAAAGATTTAGGAGTAATCAAAGAGATACCCCATAAGTTCATTTTTACAACCTTGGCCATCTGTCAACTATCTATTATATGTGGATTTGTTTTTTTCCTTTACTAGAATGGAAGCCCCATGAAACAAGAGAAAAAATGTGCACATGCACATCAGTGTGTGCACACACACACACCCTATTGAATTGGTTTAGTTGAGCAATCCTTGAATGCAGCCATCAGTCTTTGGGTGGGTGGGTGGGGCAAAACATTCCTTTTAAAACTTAAGTCTGAGTATTATTCGTCTATTCTCCAGTGTATCTCAATAGCTATGAAAATAACTGATAATGTAAATCATGTGTTACAGTCAGGTTTGCATTGCTGGCAAAAAACACCTGACCAAGAGCAGCTTGAGGGAAAAAAGCTTGTTGATTACAGATTGAGGGCAAACTCCATGATGGCAGGGAAAACAACAGCAGGAGCACAGGGTGGACATCATCCCCTGGCCAACATCAGGTGGACAACAGCAGCAGCAGAGTGAACCAAACACTGGCAAGGGGAAACTGGCTGTAATATCCATAAGCCTGCTCCCAACAATACAGTGCCTCCAGGAGGTGTTAATTCCCAAATCTCCATCAGCTAGGAACCCAGCATTCAGAACACATAAGTTTATGGGGACACCTGAATCAAACCACCACATCATGCAACATGTTTCTCTTAAAAGAAGTATGATCTAAAGGGGGTGGGGAGAAGTGTGATCCCACTTCTGACTAGAAAGGAGTAAAAATAAGTTTTTTTTTTTTAAACAAGATTTCTTAAAGTCCTTAGTTTGCTAATAAAACATTTTTAAGACTAAAGCTAGTCAATGAATCATACTCTGAACAGCATTGAATATCTATGTATATTTGAAATCTGGTACCATCCTGCTTTGCCTTTGGGATTTATCTCTTTACATTCCCCATCCTTACTTTCTTCTACTCACATAAGTCCTTTCTCACTGCTCTTCAATACAACAAATAAGCTTTTGGCTATGGTATTTGTTATTATATCAAAGCCAAAACCAGTTCCAGAATGCAGCACTTAAAATAACCTTGATGATGGCCCAGTACTGTGATTCTTTAAATATGCTCTACCCACTGGCTCCTTTTCCCTCATCTGTTTAATTAAGTGCAGTTTTTATTTTAGCCTGTAATATGTTCACAAAGTATCACCACACTCCATACTAGGCCAAGTAGACTGTTAATCACCTACTGCTAGTTATTTTCAAAAGAAGAAATTCCATTATCTACTACAATACTATCAAGTTGTTATTTTATTTAGAGAAGACTTGGAGAAAGGGTTATAAATATAATTTTATGTCGCACATTGATAGCAATCCTAGGACATATTGGTTAATATTCTTTTCAGATGCATAGACTAAAATGTACTTAACTCGGGTCTTGATATTATTATTGCAGTTATCCTCCCATTCATTTTTTTGTGTGTGTGGTGCTGGAGATCAAACCCAGGGCCTCAGAGATGCCAGGTAAATGCTCTACCACTAAGCTACACCATAAACTTGCAATTCCTTAAAATGCCACAAAAATACTTAGCACCACCTCTCAAGTGCTGGGATTAAAGGCATGCGCCACCACACCTTGTGTTCTAAGCCTTTAGAGTACCTTTCACTTAAAAACTACTATAAGTCTATTATAAGGGGGAAAAAATCATAAACTGAAGTATAACGTCTTTAAGGTTATGAATACAAGAATCAGTGCCTTGTAATCCAGGTAGCAGAACAGTTTGTGGTTTTAAGAGATCACCATGTGGTGTCTGAGAGGCAAGGTCACTGAGAAATCAAGCTGATGCTGAGCAGAAAACCTTCTCCCTGTAGACCTGCCAACTGAAAGCTGGAAAAAGCTGCACTGCATGCAGCCAGATGGAAGACAGAAGTCATCAGCGGTGAAAACAGTGGACACTGGAAGCCTCAAGTTTGGCCAGACAGGCCAAATGACAGAACGAGTGCAATAGTGGTATGTCTGCTCTGGGGAAACCAATTGCTCTCTAATTAGACTGAAGGCCCGCTCTATGGTAGGCAATACATGCCTGGTACTGAAAACCTAATCAAAAGCCTATGGCAGGAAAAGTCATGAGCCTTAGGGGTATAAAGCCTGCTCTTGTCTGGCTAAATGTATATATTATTCTCACCAAACTGCCCTGAAAGCACTACACTTCATGTCCATATTCATATATTAATGCTACTCTCACTTTTGGTTAGAGAAGCTTTTCTTTTCAGATGGTGATGACCACTGGGATGACCCGAAAGGCAACACAGTGCTGAGAAGAAGGGACGAAGGATTGTCTAGCACTGAAACATCTCTATCACACCCTCCAAGGCTCAGGAGGTGGTGAAAAGAATGTAAGAACCAAAGGAAGGGTATGACTCCTTACAATTCAACTGCCTAGACAGAAATTGGCCTCGATATCTATGACCTTGCAGTGCCTAGTAATACCTTCAGAAGACCCTCATAATAGGAGAAAAAATGATGACATTAAAATAAAAGAGAGACTAAGGGAAAGAGAGAGGGAATATGATGGAGAGCAGAGTTGTGAAGAGGAAAGTAGGGGAGGGAAATATGGTTTACTGTCTGTAATTATAGAAGTTGTCAATAAAAGAATAAAATAAAATAAAAGCTCACCATGTGGAATATATAAGGAACACAAAACAGTAAAGCAGACAGACAAAACAAACCACTTAAAATTTGCAGTCTTCTAAATTAATTAAGTGATTTAGGTGCCATTTCTCTCTTTAAGACCCAATTTTTTTCAACTTCCAATAGACAGACTTGGTCAATTATAGAACTGTCATTTTACTCTAAGATTGTACCCCAGAGAAACACAAAAGCAAAAATAAGCTGATGGGCTGAGGCTAGCTCAGCAGGAGTGCTTGCCTAGCATGCGCAAAGCCCAGGGGTTTATCCCTCAGTACTGTAAACAAACACACATACTACTGATGCAATATGTCTCAAACAATCACCATGCTATACATTTTTAGATACAAATTAGAGAATACTGACAGCCATTTCAGAGAACCAAAACTGAACCATACTTTGCATCCTCATAAAAAAATATATATATATCTGGGGCTGGGGCGATGACTCAATTGTAAAGGCACTTGCTTGCAAAGCCTACTGGTCCAAGTTCAATTCCCCAGTACCCACATAAAATCAGATGCATCAAGTCATATATGCACCTGGAGTCTATTTGCAGGCTGTGGCATGTCCATACTCTCTCTAAAATAAATAAATACATTTTTAAAAAGTCTTCTAATTACCAAATTGATAAAGTTTACAGGTTTAAAACATGTAGTGCATGTTTTATGTGCAAAAGCAAATCAAGTACCTGTTTAGATGTGTTATTATGTATCTGAATACATCATAGTTTACAGGATGAAATTTCTTAACAATTTCTTTCAAGGCATGAAGACGTTCTGTTTTATCTGGTATTTCTGTAAAAGGACAAAAAATATTGTGTAAAATTAATACCCTTTCAGATATTTCATAAAAGTTTTAATAATTAAGAATGTGTTTGATGCATATTTGTATAAGTATGTATCTTTTTAGAATTAACTACTTACAAATCTGTTTCCCTCTTAATACCCATGCTACAGATAGTAAATATTTCAGGCTTTATGAGCACTACTCAGTCCTGCAAACGGGACCAGAAAAGTGGTAACAGATAACATGTAACAAATGAGCATTGCCTGTCTTCCAATAAAATTGAAATTTTTGTACTACAAATACTTGTAAACCACTTTGCATACTAAAATATTTCCTTTAAACACAGTATAAAGTATTTAATGTAGCTACTTTCCAACTTTATGCAAATTATAAAACTGAGTACCTAAGATATAGTCCTGTAATAAATAAGGGACAACTTTCCTGTTCTTACTCTTTTCATTTGAGGGTAATGTGGGTATCATATCATCATGGTAGTATGATTAAGTACTAACAAATTCTCATTTGTTACAGTTTACTTCTAGACTTGTCCTTTCATATGTCTTAAGTAGGAAGTTTTGAGGCTACCATTTATGGTCAAGACATAAAACCTAAGCTATGAAATGAGCCTTTTTCCCAGTTTACATATGGGAATGTGTATATGGCAAGTATATCTTCTAGTATTATACTGAAAGTTTTTAATTAAAAATAAAAACCCCTGAGGCTGTTAATAGAATTAAAAAAATATAGTGAAGTAATCTCACCTAAAAGAATTTGCAGTGTGAGAAGAAAATATTAAAAAGGAAAAATTAGAAATCACATTATTAATATAAAATAAGTACTAGATTTCTTGATGCCCAAAATAAACCTCCATTTTCCAGGTAAACGAATGTGCAAACTGGAAATATGTAAGTGATATCAAAGTAGGAAAACACACTGAATTAAGTGTTATATGTTTCTGCCTTGTAAATGCGCTTGCCTGTAAAGCCTAACATCTGGAGCTCAATTCCCCAGAACCCATATAAGCCAGATGCTCAAAGTAGTGCATGCATCTGGAGTTTATATGCAGTGGCTATAGGTCCTGGTGTGTCCAGTCTCTCTCTGTATCTTTCTACTTGAAAATAAATAAAATACTTTAACAGGTGGATTAGACAAGTACTAATCAAGCTACATCATTAACTCCATATACACGTGTACAAGACTATATATACAAGTTAATATTTTACTGAAGTATATTACACATACATTCATTTGAATAGTTTAGTTAATTTTCTTATAATGTCTTTGGGTTTGAATTAAAAATACAAGTCTTAAACTTTAGCACATACAATGATCTTCTACAAGTGCTTAAATTATTTGCTAGGCTAGCTAAAACTGAGTATTTCTAGGGCCAACCATGGAAATCTGAGTTCATATTGATTTAGAAAAGCTGAATTTTGAGTTGTAAATTCTAGTACACAATTTATTTCAACAAAAACAATTCAAAGCCTGATATCACCATCTCCTATGGAAGTTATACTCACTTGCAGCTTCCAGCAGCTCTGGATGAAGTGCGTATGGAATCAAGGGATCTGGCAAATCTGCAAAGAAAGCTTTAAGAGCTCCAGCTACAGCATTTACTGTCACTTCCATTGACACCAGACTGATGTTATGATCTGTAAGACAAATATGAAAAATTTATGTGAAAATTTAACTTACTGTAGAGGGAAGCCATACAGGCTTGAAGTTATTTCTCATTACTCACTTTTCTTTAGAGGCTGACAGAACTACCTGATTAGATCAGGGGAAAATAACTGGCAAACAGAGCTTCGTGTTAAACTGTTTAGCATTTATCAGTATATACTTATTATTGTGTTGAGGAACTTTACTAATACTTTCTTTTAATTTCCTGTGCTTACAGAGAGACTATTCAAAAAGGACCACAAGGAAATAGATGATAGAAATTATGTATATACATTCTAATTTAGACCTTTTAGCTTTATATTTAATTTCTAATATAAAAGTTTAGGACTGGAGAGATGGCTTAGCAGTTAAGGCGCTTGTCTGCCAAGCCTACGGACCCAGGTTCGATTCCTCAGTACCCACATAAGCCAGCTGCACAAGGTATCGCATGTGTCTTCAATTCATGGTGTGCCCATACCCTCACTCTATCTTGTCTCCTCCTTCTCAAATAAACAAAAATAAATTTTTTTTTAAGTTTAAATGATTATCTTATTAGTGAAAAATCAACTTTATAACAAAAAGGAACAGTCAGATACAGTGGCACATGCCTATAATCACAGCCCATCTCCAGCGAGAATAGAAGCAGATACCAAAGCACCCTCCCCCCAATCCCGGAAGCTTGCAAGCTAACTAGCTTGGCAAATCCAGCAGAGAACTCTCAGAGACCTTGTCTTAGAAAGGTTGTCCTTGAACCTCCACATGGGCATTATATCACATGTACACCCAAGCTTATACACAAACATACACTCACAAGAAAATATTATCAATTTATATACTTACTAGATTTAAACTTTTAAAGCATTATCTAAGGCTATTAAAATTTTACAAACTGCTGGGTGTGGTGGCACATGCCTTTAATCCCAGCACTCGGGAGGCAGACGGAGGAGGATTGCCATTGAGTTCGAGGCCACCCTGAGATTACATAGTGAATTCCAGGTCAGCCTGGGCTAGAGTGAGACCCTACCTCAAAAAAAAAAAAAAAAAAAAAAAAAAATTGCAAACAACTTTTAAAACCACTTTGTTTTTCCTGAATAACATTTAATTGCAATATAATTGAAAACTTTCAAAAGAGTTCTAGCGCAGACTTGTAGTGCTGGTGTGTAAGCCATCACTCAGGAAGCTGAGATAGAAGGATTACAAGATCAAGAACAGCCCTAGGGCTGGATGTGGCAGCGCCCGCCTTTAATACCAGTACTTGGGAGGCAGAGGTAGGAGGATCACAGTGAGTTCAAGGCTGACCTGAGAATAAAGAATGAATTCTAGGTCAGCCTGGGCTAGAGTGAGACCTTACCTCGAAAAACCAAACAAAAAAAAAAATAGCCTAAGGAACTGAGTGAAACCCTATGCTGCAGTTATCTTTGTGTTGCTGGGACAGACACCCAATCATAAGCAGCTTATGGGAGGAAAGGACTGATTTTGCCTTACAGTCTTAAGGGGAAGGTGACATTAATGGCAAGGGAAACCATGCCATGACAGACTGGACGTTAACTCTGCCACAGCAGGTGGAAAATAACAGCAGGAGAGTGACCCAAACTAACACTGGCAAGCTAGGGTCTACCTCTAGCAAGGCTTCACCTCCCAAATTGCCATCAGCTGGGCATCAGGCATTCAGAACATTTGAGTTTATGGCGGATGATATCTGATTCAAACCACCACACCCTGTCTTCAAACACACACACACAAAAAGAGAACTGGGAATACAGCTTGCCTAGATGCATGAAATGCCTGGTTCAGTCCTTACCCCAGAATCACCAATTAGCATTTAGTTCTACATAATCACTCTGTATTCTCAGGGTGGCCTAGAACTCACAGCGATCCTCCTACCTCTGCCTCCCGAGTGCTGGGATTAAAGGTGTGCGCCACCACGCCCGGCTTTCTACATAAAAAATTTTAATACAAACAAAATATTTCCAAAGTGACCAAGTCATATATTATTTTATTACTGAACATTTCAATTTATTTAATTTAAAATGTGAAGAAACACTGATAAAGTTCATTTTCTCAGACTACATTTCTTGAAATAATAGGTACTTGGGGAATATTTAATATGGTGCTTGGCACAGAAAATTCTTCAAATGCATTATCATTATCCTTTTATTCACTCTTATCACCATCAATGTAGTGATAAAAAAGAGGAGATCTAGAAAGATCAACTTGTCAGGCACATAAAGACTGTAAGAGACAAGCAAGACTATAAAAACCACTAAATCAAATCCAAGCGTCATTATTAGAAGTGAAACTTTACCTATTTGGTATTATAAAGTCTAAATAGTTTCTCTAATTTTTTTATTTATTTATTTTTTTAGTTTTTCGAGGTAGGGTTTCACTCTAGTCCAGGCTGACCTGGAATTAACTATGTAGTCTCAGGGTGGCCTCAAACTCTTGGCGATCCTCCTACCTCTGCCTCCCGAGTGCTGGGATTAAAGGCGTGCGCCACCACGGCCGGCTCTCTAATTTTTTTTTAATGGAGTAGAAGAATACTTTTTGACAATGGCATATTTTTAAATATATAAACAATATTTTGGTGTTTTATCAAACACATCAATTATTCTACATTTAGTCAACATTTATAAGAGACATGGGGCCAATTTCCTCCTACCATTTTTTTTGTTTTGTTATTATGATCAATGCTGCAACAAATGCCTTTGGTATGCTTGTGAAAGGGCTTCTGCAACAAATTCCTTTAAATAAAAGTGATCTTCCTACCTCAAGTTCCCTAGCACTGAGATTAAGTGTTGTAGCACCAAAAAAAAAAAAAAAAAAAAAAAAAGTTCTCTAAGAAGGCTAAATTTTACAATTTAATTTACCTTCAAAATGTGCCCACAACCAAGTGTATAAAAGGCCTAATACTCTACCAACAATCTTTTTTTTATTGATAATCTTGTGTGTGTGTGTGTGTGTGTGTGTGTGTGTGTGTGTATGGAAGCGCATGCATATGCATGCGCACACATACATCATGGAGACCAGAGGACAACCTTAGGACTTTAGCTCTCTCCATTCACCTTTTCTAGTTTTTTTTTGGTATTTCGAGGTAGGGTCTCACTGTAGCACAGGCTGATCTGGAATTCACTCTGTATTCTCAGGGTGGCCTCAAACTCACCACAATGATCCTACCTCTGCCTCCTAAGTGCTGGGATTAAAGGCATGTACCACCACATCCAGGCTTCCTGTCATGTTTGAGGTCTCTCTTGTTGCTGCATACACCAAGCTATCTGACCTACGAGCTTCTGAGATTCTCCTGGTCCCACATCCCATCTTGCTATAGGTTTGCAGGGATTAGATGCCTCTACTACTGAGAGTGGCTTTTATGTGGGGATATGAACTCTGGTAGTCAGGCTTGAACAGTATTTTTAAGCATTGAGGCACCTTTCCAGTCTTAATAAATACAATTTTTTTTTAAAAAAATCCTTTTTCTTTGGCACTTGTAGAGGCTGAGTTTATTTTCAAATATTTACTGGTAGTTTAATCTGTATAGGTATTCCCCACAGCTTGTCTCCTATGATGGGTAATCCTTATTGTCTACTTGATAGGGTCTATAATCATCATGGAAACAAGCTTCTGGGCATATTACCATGTTACGGATTATCTGGACTAAGTTAGGTGGGTGTCACCATCTCACAGGGTTCCAGACTGAATAGAAATGATTCAGATCCACTGTAAGTCAAATTATCTTTTTCCTAGTTCTCATGATGGATTTTATAGTTAGTCTCTTATTTATGAGATAACTTATTCGATTAGGAAATACAAAACCTGTCAAGTAAATTCCTTCTAAGCCTCTGATAGACTTTAAAGTGTCTTTTTCAGGAAGTTATTAGTTCTTTTCGATTTTAATGTGTGTGTGTATATAAGTGCATGCACAATCCCAACTGCATGTATGTGAAGGTCAAAGGACAACTTTCAGGAGTCAGCTTTCACCTTCTACCTCATTTAGGGACGGGTCTCTTGTTCTCATTGTTGTTCCCTGCTACGTTCACCAGGCTAGCTGGTCCATGAGCTTCTGGGAAACTTTCCTATATCTGCTTCCCATCTGGACACTGGCATGCTACAATTACAGAAGCCTGCCAGGGTTTCAGTCCCTTACATGGGGTCTGGAGATCCAAATTCAGGCACCCAGGGTTGTGTGGCAAGCATTTTATCTGCTGAGCCATCTCCCCAGCCCCAGTGGCATTTACATCAAAATATACATACTATTTTGTATTTTCTTTTTTTAATTTATTTGAAGGGGAGGGAGAATAGACACAGAGAGAATGGGCATGCCAGAGCCTCTAGTCACTGCAAACAAACTCCAGATGCACGCTCCACCTTGTGCATCTGGTTTATGACGGTCCTAGGGAGTCAAACCTGAGTCCTTTGGCTTTGCAAGCAAGTGCCTTAATTGCTAAGCCATCTCTCCAGCCCTCTTGTATTTTATTTTTATTTTAGAGAGATCGATGGGGTTAAGAATTGGCACCCCAGGGCCTCAGCCACTGCAATTGAATGCCAGACACTTGCGCCACCTAGTGTGCATATACAAACTTGCGCCTGCCTCACCTTTGTGCATCTGGCTTACGTGGGATTTGGAGAGTCAAACATGGGTCCTTAGCCTTCACAGGCAAGTGCCTTAACCACTAAGCCATTTCTCCAGTTCCCTCTTGTATTTTTTTGATCCAACTGTCAATTGTCTACTACCTTCCTTCTATTCCCAGTCCCTAGCTCCTTAACAAAAGGCTGTAAAGGAATTAATAATTTGTTTTTGGTATAAAGACAACAGATTATTCCTAGCTTTTCTGTACCTTTACTGTGTCATGCATTTTTTAAAAGTACTTCTAATCACACCTTCAAACTCTTCTCTCCAAACTCATTCTCTTAAGAAGTTCAAATAAAAAACAATTATCAAATCATAAAACCTCAATAAGGAAAACAACAATTATCTTACCTTGATCGAACTGCTTTTGAATGTTGTCTTGATCAGTTTTATTTCCACTAACACGGTACAAGCCTTCAGTACATAGTCCTAAGATTAAAGAAATACACATTTCTTATAACATATATGTGTATGTGTGTGTGTGTGTATATATATATCCATAACAAAGAATGTTACTCCTGTACCCTTATTGACTTACTGAAATATAATGAAATGTTTAAGAATAGGGTATTTTGAGCATTTTAAGTAATTTTTTTTTTTTTTTCGTTTTTTGAGGTAGGGTCTCGCTCTAGTCCAGGCTGACCTGGAATTCACTATGTAGTCTCAGGCTGGCCTTGAACTCATGGTGATCCTGCTACCTCTGCCTCCTGAGTGCTGGGATTATAATTATGTAAGTTCTTAATGGACAAATTTTCTCATTAGAAACAATTTAAATACTCAGTTCCAAACAATATAAGCAGACAATTTTTTCTTTATTTTTTTCACTAAGTGTAGATCGAAACTCTGAAACATACACACATACACATAAACAATCTCTTTAAGGCAAATCAATTAAAACTAAATAATATAACAAACCAAAATATCAAAAAGAAAATCCTTCTCCTCAGAGAAAGCTGCAGTTTAGCAAGACAATTCTTTCTTTTTGACTTCAGTCACTCAAGCCAAACTGCATGGAAATCCCTCTCCTTATTTGGAAATTTAAAAACAACAAAATATAGTAACAGAAACAAAAAATTTACTAATAGCTCAATGCCAGTGTAGATAACACAAAACAAAGAATTACTGAACTTGAAGATACAGTGGTACAAATTACCCAATTCTACAAGTAACAGAAAGAGATTAGACAGTCTTTAGAGACTTCTGAGCCAAAAATTTAGGTTTATTTTTCTATAACTAGCCAAAAGTATGTATCCCTATGTTTAATGAGAAGCACCTAAAAGCATTTTTCAAAGACCTCATTTGTTTAGGCATCATGTGTCTCTGGTCATAGTTTATAGAAAAAAACATTAGAAATGTAGGTTCTGTTCAGCTTATCCCCTGGGGCCTCTGAATGGAAAGACATAATTCTCGATTTCTCTCTGGTTAGAAGCATTTCGTTCTTTACAAAGATCATTCTATAAAAGAGACAAATGTTATCAGTTTTCAAAAATCTATGAAGCTGATAAAAAGAAAATGGACAAAAACTACTGTCAAAAGTTTTATGGAGACACAGTCATAGCTATAAAAAGCTGTAATTAATCTCATAAATACTCAGATTTGTGAAAGAAGCCAGCTAAGTCGGATGTGGTGGTGCATGCCTGAAAACCTAGCACTTGGGAGACTGAGCCAACCTGGGCTCTATAGCCAACTTTCAAAAAACAGATGGACAGAAAAGAAGTCAGAAACAAAATAATATATTTGCCATTATTTGATTTATGTGATGTTCTAAAACAGGTGATTCTTCAGTACAATAAGGGAAAATGTAAAGTGGTTGTTTCTGGTGGCTGGAAGATTTGTTAGGAAAAGACATAACTGGGAGGCAAAACATTCTGTATCATCACAGGTATATGCATTTGTCAAAATGTACCTCTAAGTTTAGTGTTCTTTATGTAATCAGTCCTGAAATATTAACTGTAAGCAAATATTCACATCTCCATTCTTGAATGGTATGTATACTTTCTGTGTATTCTAGACTTGAACAAACAAGTAAAAATACTGAAAATAAGGAAAGCAAGGTTTTTCACTCTCAGAGAAAGAAGGGACTTATTGATACAAAAAGGGAGACTAAGACTAAAATATATTTCCATAAGTAGGAACACAAAACTATCACTATTGTAAAGCTTCAGGCAAAATGTCTAATTTGAATCTAGTAATAAGGAAACAGACAAACCCAAATCCAGAGATATCCTACAAATCATTAGCTTGTGTTGAAAACCATTGAGGTCAAGAAAGACAATGGAGCCCAAGGATTTCCTCCAAATTAAGGGAACTGAAGGCCCAATCAGGGTTAGAGATAGAGCATGTTTGCCTAGCAGTTGTGGTGATCCAGTTTTGATACCCAGCACCTTATACAACTAGGTAAGGTGGTTCACAGCTGTAAACCTAGCACTTGGAAGGTACAGGCTGGGGGATCAAAAGTGGGAGGCTATCCTTGGTTAGATAATGAGTTCAAGGCAAGCCTAGGCCTGATTCAATGAGACCCTGATTCAATCAATCAATCACAAAGAAAAAGACTGGATCAGAATACAATGTACCTAAACTAGGTTCTCAACTGTCTGTTTGTTATTTATTTATTTTGTTTCTTAATTTTTGTATAGGAATGTTTTTTGTTTTTTCTTTTTTTTCTTTTTGAGAGAGACACAGAGACAGAGAGAGAGAGAGAGGAAGAGGCAGAGAGAGGGAATGGCGCTGTGAACTCCAGACATGGGCACCCTCTTGTGCACATGTGCAACATTGTGCACTCGTGTCACTTTTGCGTCTGGCTAAACTTGGGACCTGGAGATTCGAAAGCGTGTTCTTAGGCTTTGCAGGCAGGAGCCTTAACCACTAAGCCATCTCTCCAGCTCTTTTTTTTTTTTCAAGGTAGGGTCTCACTTTAGCTCAGGGTAACCTGGAACTCACTATGTAGTCTCAGGGTGACCTCTAACTCATGGAGATACTCCTACCTCTGCCTCCCCAGTGCGGGGATTAAAAGTGTGCGCCATCATGCCCAGCAAGAATATATTCTTATGGTAAAAATATACAAATTTAGGCCAGATGCTTCCAACTTACCCTCACATGGTTTGGGGAAGAAGGCACAGAAGCAGCAAATGGAGCAAATGAAAATATATGGCAACTCCTTATAATAGATTTGTACTTTTCTCTAAGCATGAAATTATATTTTTATGAGTTTCATACTAGGCAGTTCATATATCCACTTACAAAAGACATGAAAAAATATATGTCTATTCTTAACATTCTATCCTAAATATAGATAGTAAAATGGTCAGTTTTGCTACAGAGCCTACTTTATTTGATCAAATATTAGTCTAGATGTCACTCTGAAGGTCTTGGCTGATACAGCTATCATCTACAACCAGATGACATTTACCACCAATCATGTGGGTAGACTTGGGCGTGGTAGCACACACCTTTAATCCAAGCACGCAGGAGGCAGAGGTAGGAGGATTGCTTTGAGTTCAAGACCACCTTCAGACTACATAGTGAATTCCAGGTCAGCCTGGACTACAGTGAAACCCTACCTTGAACCCCTCCCTCCCAAAAAGAGCTAACTTATTAGTTAAAAAGTATTAAGGTTTAAGGCAAAGAATAAATTTTTCTTGTGAAGTATTAGTCCTTGCCCAACAGTTTCTAGTTAACAATTTCTCACTACCTGTGCTCTGATTGATTCTAAACTTAACCAGAATGGCATGATCAGCTAAGCCAATGTCTTTTATTGTTTTATTTTTATTTTTGGTTTTTTCAAGGTAGGGTCTCACTCTAGCTCAAGCTGGCCTGGAATTCACTATGTAGTCTCAAGGTGGCTTCAAACTCTCGGCGATCCTCCTACCTCTGCCTCCTGAGTCCTGAGTGCTGGGATTAAAGGCATGAGCCACCACACCCAACCAATGTCTTTTAAAAATGTCTTCTATTCTGGTTTTTACCTGGGAAGAAATCTGATACAGATCAACTTTCCTAATACTATAAACAAGAAACATCACCTCTCAAGAACATGTAATTCCCAATAATAAAGATTACATGGAGCTGGAGAGATGGCTTAGCAATTAAGGCACTTGCCTGCAAAGCCTAATGGACCTGGGTTCAACTCCCTAGCACCCATGTAAGCCAGATGCACAATGTGGTGCATGCATCTGTTCATTTGCAGTAGCTGGAGGCCCTGGCATGCCCATTCTTTCTATCTGGCTCTCTTCCTCTCTCTGTTAAGTACATAAATAAATAAAATATTTTTAAAAAGTAATGTCCAATTCTTTTCTGAGATTTCGTTCCAACATATCTTTTTCCCCACATGCCTCTCATTTGTATCACAGGTATACATTACCTATAAAATTTAACTGTTCTGTAATTTTTCTTGCCTTTGTGAATGAATTTTTTATAAAAGTAATTTGCCTCATTGTCACAGTAAGAACACCTCTTCCTTGCCTTCCTTGTTATTCCCAGTTACAGCTAATTTCCTTCGGACTCTCACAGCACCTTACAAAAACTACCACACAATAATTTCTACATTGTTATAGAACATATTCTTCTACTCTTCTGTAAATGTTAACAGTGTTAGTATTAGCAGTATCCTTCCATCCTCAAGATCCTTTTCATGGTACCATGGTTCTTGGGGTGAGGGATTACATTTCAAGGAACACTTGGTAATATCTAGAGATATTTTTGAACACTCTAGGAGGAAGAGTATTTTAGTTACTTTTCTCATTGCTGTGACAAAATAACTGACAAAAGCAAGTAAAGGAAGGGTTTATTTTGGTTCACAGTTTAAGGGTAAAGTCCATCAGTGCAGGGAAGATATGGTGGCAGAACCATGAGGGAGGAAGCAGAGAGAGATGAATGCTACTACTCAGCTTGCTTTCTCCTTTTTCATCAGTCTGAGATCCCAGCCCATGGAATGGTGTACCAAATATTTAGGGAGGGTTTTCCCACCAATTTAACCTAATCTAGACCATCCTTCATAGCAAGCTCAGAGGTTTGTCTCGTAGGTGATTCTAGATCCTGCTGACAATCAATATTAAATCATTACAGAGAATTGCCAGCAAAAGTAGGCTAAAGTGCCTGGCTAGGTGGCTCACTTTAATCCCAGCACTTGGGAGGCAGAGGCAGGAGAATCACTGTGGGTTTGAGGCCAGCCTGGAACTACAGAGTGAGATCTAGGTCAGCATGGGCTAGAGCTAAAAGCTTGTAAGAGAAAAACAGTTTGTTACATACAGAGGTAAGCCTATCAGAATTACCTTAAGTTTTTCAATGGAAATTCTTAAAAGCCAGAAAGGCTTGGAATGGAGTATTTCAAAAGCTAAACGACCATGGCTGCTAAACCAAACAAGTATACCCAGCAAAATTATCTCTCAGAATAAAAGGTCAAAGAAAAACCTTTCACAATATAAACTAGCTGTAAAATCACATGAGCACCAGACCAGCGCTACAGATTGCATGGAATACTCCATACCCAGGAAAGCAATCAACATGCACATGAGGAGAGAAAAAGAATAAAAACTAAAATGGATATAAAAGCATGTGAAGACCAAAAAAACAACAAACTCCACAAACCTTCAACATGACAGGGATTAACTCATACCTCACAACTGTAACTCTGAACATTAATGGGATCAATTCCCTCCCCACTCAAAAGACACAGGTTAACAGGCTGGATCAGAAAGTTGGATCAATCCATTGCTGTCTACAAGAAACCCACCTTACAATTAAAGATAAAAACTACCAAAAAAAAAAAAAAAAGATAAAAACTACCTTAGGGAGAAAGGATGGAAAAAAGATATTCCAAGCAAACAAGAAAAAGAGACAAGAAGGAAAAGCTGTACTGATTTCTGACAAAATAGACTTTAATCCAAAAGTAATCAAGAGAGAAAGAAGGCTACCTTCATACTCATTAATTGAACAATTCAATAAGAAGAAATTGCAATCATAAACTTATATGCACCATTACAGGGGCACCTATTTTATGAAGCAAAATTTACTAGACAATAAAACAGACATAGGGCTGAAGAAATGCCTTAGAGGTTAAGGCACTTGCCTGCAAAGTCTAAGGACACAGATTCAATTCCCCAGTAACCCACATATACATCTGGAGTTGTTTGCAATAGCTAGAGGCTCTGGTATGCCCATTCTCTCTCTCTCATAAATTAAAAAAAAAAATAAAGATAATTTACAAGACAGATATAAATCCCAATAGAATTATAGCAGGATACTTTAATACCATACTATCATCAATATACAGATCCTCTAAGCAGAAACCAAACACATAAACAATGGTGTTAAACAACAGCATAGATCAAATGGACTTAACAGATATCTACAAAACACTCTACCCTAAGTCTACTGAATACACATTCATAACTGCTCATGGAACTCTCTCCAAAATATACAAAAATATTTTAGGACAAAAGGCATGACTTCACAAATACAGAAAAAAATGAAATAACTCCTTGCATTATATCTGACCACAGTGCATTAATATTAGAAATCAACACAATAAAATACCCAACAACTTCTGGAGATATAACAACTCACCATTAAACAATGAGTGGGCTGTTTTTTTGTTGAAGAAATCTGAAAGCAAATCAGTAAATTTATTGAACTGAATGACAATGAAACCACAACATAACAAAACTTGTGGGACAAAATGAAGGCAATCCTAAGAGGAAAGTTTAGAGCACTAAATGACTACATTACAAAAACAGATCTCCCTTAAATAACATAAATATCCATTTGAAGGTGCTAGAAAGACAAGTGTAGTCCCAGCCAAAAAGTACCAGACAGAAAGAAATTATCAACACTGAAGCAGAAATCAACAAACTGGAAATAAAAAAAAGAAGACTGAAGTCATGAAAATGGAGACATCACACTGATGCCAATGAAATAGAAAATCATGACATATTTCAAAAACCTGTATTCCATAGAATTGGAAAGCCTGTAAGAAATGGATGAATTCCTGGACTCCTATTACCTTCCAAAATTAATCCAGAACAGATAGACTTCTGAAACCAACCCATTACCTCTATGAAATTAAAAAAGTAAAAAAGTAATTAAAAAGTCTCCAAACAAAAAAAAAAAAAAAGTCCAGGCCCAGATGTCACTACTGAGTTCTACCAAACCTTCATTTAAGAACTACAACCACTTCTCAAATTATTTTGCACAAATGAAAAGAGAGATGCTCCCAAACAGCAAAAACAAGCACCAGTGAGTGGGAAGAATCTGATTTCCAGACCTGCCATACTATAATTCAAAGCAACCTATTCTCACCAATTAAGAGATATAGAAAGGGAGCAACAAAGTATGATCCATTACAGGAAAACAAATCAACAGAAATTGTTTATGATGAAGTCCAGCCATTACACTTATACAGGTTTCATATAAACAAAGAGATAAAGGAAACTATGAACAAAGAACTACAGGAAATCAGGAAAACAATGAATTGATGTTAGAGCATGATGGCGTGTGCTTGTACTCTAGCACTTGGGAGGTATAGGAAGGAGATCAGGAGCTCAAGGCCATCCTCAACTACAGTGAGTTGCAGGGCAGGTTGGGCTACATGTGACCCTGTCTAAAAAACAAAAACAAAACAACAACAACAAAAACAAAAACAAAGCAGAATTGAGTGTCAATAAAGACACAGAAAGTATAAAAAGACTCTAAAGAGCAATTAGAGTAAGTGAAATGCAGGATTCACTACAAAGGTTTACAGCAGATGTGGTAGGAAGGGGAAAGCATCCATGTGAATTTACAGCATGCTTGAAATTATCCAGTTTATTTTTATTTCTTAATTTTTACTTATTTGACAGAAGGGGAGAGAGAGAGAATGGGCGCGCCAGGGCCTCCAGCCACTGCAAACAATCTCCAGATGCGTACGCCGCCTTGTGCACCTGGCTAACATGGGTCCTGGGGAAATGAACCTGGGTCCTTTGGCTTTGTAGGCAAATGCTTTAACTGCTAAACCATCCCTCCAGCACAGAGATTATCTAGTTTGAAAGAAAAGGGGGTTGGGTGTGGAGGTGCAATCCTTTAATCCCAGCTCATGGGAGGCTGAGGTAAGAGGATCCTTGTGAGTTGGAAGCCAGCCTGAAACTACATAGGGAATTCAAGGTCAACCTGGGCTGGAGCAAGACTACCTCAAAAAAAAAAAAAACAAGAAAGAAAAGAAAAACACAAGAAAAAGAAGTGAAAGGACTATCACATAACATACGGCATTTCTTCAATAACAGCTGCACCCTATTTATTTTCCAGGAACCATGGAAGTCAGAAAGCAACTGGATGATATATTTATGGTGCAACAATTTAAAGAAACAAAAAAACAAAAACCCCAACTACCTACCAAAATTTTTTTTGGCAAAACCAGTCTTCAAAAATGAAGGAGAAATTAAGGCATTCTGAGAGAAACAAAAGTTGAGAATTCACCACTAGTAGATGTGTCCTGTAAAAAATGATAAGGAGTATTCTAAGCTGAAATGGAATAGACAGAAACTTGAAGCTACAAAAATAACAAAACACAGAACAGGCAAACAACAAACAAAAACTAAAGACATATAGGCAAATGCATCACCCACTAGCTATATTTCAGTTCCAATCCATAATTCCTTATTTTGTTGATATTATTTAAAATGACAAATACATAAAATAATAGCTACAACTAGATGTTAACAGACACACAAATATATAATTTGTGAGATTAACAAAAAGGATGGGGCACAGACCTGTAAAGGAGTTTTGTATACTTTTGAAACAAAGTTGGATATAATTTAAAACATGATTATTAAAAAGGTAAGATGTTAATTGTAACCTCTCCAAGGTAATAATTAAAACTTAACTCTCCTTCCTTTATAATAGAGACTAACAGATTGGATTAAAGGAAAAATATGATACAGTCTATAAGATATTTATCACAAAAGCAATGACACAAATATTTGAATGTAAAAAGGATGGAAGATGTACATGCTGTTGTATCAGCTATTGGAAGGCTGAGGCAAGAAGAATTGCTTGAACCTAGAATTTCAAGGAGAACTATGTAACACAGGAGAACCTGTCTCCAATAAAACAAAGTAAAACAACCTAAAAATATTGAAAAATATGTCCAATGAAAATACAAACACAGACAGACTTTCCTGTCAGAAAAAATAAGAATGTAGGACAAAAAAAAAAAAAAAAATGCTGAGCGTGGTAGTGCATGCCTTTAATCCCAGCACTCGGGAGGCAGAGGTAGGAGGATTGCCATGAGTTCGAGGCCACCCTAAGACAACATAGTGAATTCTAGGTCAGCCTGAGCTAAAGTGAGACCCTACCTCAAAAAACCAAAATAAATAAATAAATAAAAATAAAAAAATCATTATCACAGAGGTTATTATATATTAACAGAAGGAATCCTTCAAAAAGATGTAATAATTATGAACATATGTACCTGATGTACATCCCAAAATACAGGAGGCAAAACTGGACAAAACTGAAGTTCAACTATAAAATTGTAGAGACTAGACTATAATAGTACACTACAATTATGAAAAGAACAACTAGATAAAGATCAATAAAGAAAATTTAAGAGCCGGGAGTGGTGGCACATGCCTTTAATCCCAGCACTCGGGAGGCAGAGGTAGGAGGATCACCGTGAGTTCAAGGCCACCCTGAGACTACAGAGTGAATTCCAGGTCAGCCTGGGCCAGAGTGATACCCTACCTCGAAAAACCAAGAAAAAAAAATTTTAAGACTTGAATAACAGGACAAGCTAACATGACTAGACACTATACATTCAACAACACAATATACATTCTCTTAAAATGTACAGAGAATTGGGAATAGACAGATGGCTCAGTGGGTAAGATGTGCTGTGCAAGTATGATCCCCAGCACCCACATAAAAAGCTGGGCATGGCTGCATACGCCCGTGCCTCCAATGCTGAGAGAGCAAATAGAAATCAGATATGCACAAATGGCACAAATAAATGAGATGGCTACAAATGATTAAACCTGTAACGATGTACTTAACAATAAAAGAAACATGAACATGTGGAGACCTATTAAAATTGTCATTTAAAATAAGATTTTGTGTTTCTTGATCAAATGTCACTATGCTATGTGTAAGAATATCCATGTGTAATGTAAATCATAAACTGTATTGTCCCTGATACTATGCAGTGTATTGTTCAAGAAGTCTGCTATTCTTAGTGCTTGAACAATGTTCATGCTAACTTCATTCAAGCTAAGTGAAATTATATTTATCATATGCTAAAAAGATTAGGATGAAGTTAATATTAACAGAAGAATTTTTACCAGAAGTGTGTGACATTTCAGGCACAAACTGTCATATAAAGAATATTAAAGGCAGTGTTTTTCTTAATAAGCATTTTTTAATGCCACGGAGTAGGAGTATATAAAAAGTTAGGGTGGATTTATTTTGGCTCACAATTTAAGGGCACAATCCATCATAGCAGCAGGAAATAGATAATGCTGGTGGCTCAGTTTGCATTCTTTTTATTCAATTCTAGACCTTAACTCAAATTAGGATGAGTCTTTTCAACTCAATTAACTGAATCTAGAAACTCCCTCACAGACGTGTCCAGAAATTTGTCCCCTAGATGGTTCTAGATCTTAGTTGACAGTAGAGATTAATCATCAAATGCTTCTTGGTCTTTTGCTTATGATCAAGTACAAAGATGACAAGTCATCCTTGACTTTCTTTTTGGTTGTTCAAGGTAGGGTCTCACTCTAGCCCAGGCTGACCTGGAATTCACTCTGTAGTCTTAGGATGGCCTCGAATTCACAGTGATCCTCCTACCTCAGCCTCCCAAGTTCTGAGATTAAAGGTGTGCACCACCCCACCGGGAACACTCCTGACTTTTAAGCATTAACCTTTTGTCCCCATATGCTCATGTCCATCTCATACTGCAAAATGCATTCAGTCCAATTTCAAAAGCCCCCATATTCTTTACCAGTCCCAACACTTTGAAAGTCCAAAATACCTTCTGAGACTCAAACCAACTTCTTAACTGAGAGTCCTTATGAAATTATTAAACCAGTTTTACACACTTCCAACAGGGAATGACATACAGTAAGCATTCAAGCCCAAGAGAGGAATGAGGGCATACAAGGAATGATTAAACCAAAGCAAGCCCAAAACACAGAGGGTCAAACACCAAAATCCAAGGATCCACATCCAGCATCTGGGGATGGTGATGGAATTATCTGGGTTCCAAAAGGTTTGGGTAGCACCACTCCTCCAGCTCTGCCACCTGTGACACATAGTTTCTCCTGGGCTGGGCTCTATTCAGTGCCTACATCCCATGCTCAGCAGACATCCCATGCTCCTGGAATTTCCAACATCCTGGAGTCTCCATTTTAACTTCACTGGGTTTCATCTTCACACAATGGCCTCTCAGGGCTTCCTTGCAGGGACTCTGACCCTGCCACATACTACTTGATCTCTGGAAACATGGAGCAAGCCTTCAAGACCCTTTCAGCAGCCTTCAAGACTACAGATCATTAGAATAAGGTCAAAACTGCCAAGTTCCGTTGTCACCTTTGGATGAAGTCTGGCCCCTTAGATCACATTTCCATTAGCTTCTTCTATGTACTCATGAGTGTGTGTGTATGGTGGGAAGGGATGTGGACACACAAAGACACTGGGTAGACAGTTGTTTTCAAACAGTGAACCTTTTCAGTGGCATCCTCAGTTTCCTTCTCTCCAGTCAAATGAATTTGTATTTTCATAAGGATTTTACAATGGGTGGGATCTTGCCTTCAGGACACATTTCCTATTATCCTAGTGCAGAACACCAGATTTCTCTTTAATCCTAGCATTGGGGGAGGGGATCACTGAGAGTTCAAGGCCAGCCTGGGACTACAGTGAGACCCTATCTCAACAGAACAAACAAAAAGTGCTGGGGTTAAGGAGATGGCTCAGTGTTAAAGGTGCTTGCTTGCAAAGCCTACCTACTCAAATTCGATTTCCCAATACCCACATAAAGCCAGATGCACAAAATGGTGGGTGCATGTTTGTAGTAGCAAAATGCCCTGGAATGCCCATGCTCTCTTGAAAATAAATATATAAAAATATACAAAAAACAACAACAAAAAGTGCTTTGTTTTTGCCTAAGAATGGTCTTTAGCATAACCACAGTGTATCACCTTTATCACCAAATGTCATACATTTGTTATAAATAAAACCACTCAAAACCCTTTTATTATTGTAATTTAATGTCAGCATAATTGCTAATTAGTTGATATAGGTCATAGGACACACAGTATAACCATAGCAGTAGCAAATGATTCTATTCTCTGTATATTTGAAATGATTTTGCCCTCTTTTTATTTGTAGAAAAGAAACAATAATGCTAATTCTACTTTGGAAAATAACGACTCATCATCAGTGTCTAATGTCATAAGGGCAAGCATCTAGTTTCTAAACATTAAGGGTATAATTGATGTTGGGTAAAACAAAAAGCTTTAGAATTTTAGTCTGTTAAATGACCAGATATTTTAGTAAGACAGAGTTACTAGATATAAACATACTTAAAAATGTGAAGAAATGCTTCAAGGCATTGTGCTAGAGCAAGAATAGGTAATTCTTGCATTGTTAAATTCAAATGTAAATGACTGCAACTTTTGACACTTAAGTGACAGTGGCTTGAGGTTATTAAAGCACAAGAATTGTGCTTGCCTACTGTGGTAGCTTGAATATATGTCCCCCAATATATTCAGTGGTTTATTACTTATAGTTTGCATCTAAAATCACCTTGCTAGAGGCAAGGTCACTGGGGGCCCCGGTCTTAAGGTGTGGTGATGGTTTGAGAGTCCATTGTAAAGATATGCAAATGTGTCTAGCAGGAGTTCCTGAAGTGTGCTCTGTGACCTTTTGGCTGTAGTTTTGCTCTATGTGCTGTGGTGGCTGGTTGGCTTTTGCTCTCTCTGCTCGGCCCTGTGAAGAGCAGGCTGCTTCTCCTGCCTTTATGGAACTTCCCCTGGATCTGTAAGCTTCAATAAATAATATCCCTTCCTCCATAACTGTGCCTGGTCTGGAAGTTCATCTCAGCGAACCTGAAGCTGTCTACAACACCTACATAGCCAAAGGACCCCTGTTTGATTCCTTAGGACCCATGTAAGCCAGATGCACAAGGTGGTGCATGCATGTGGAGTTCATTTGTAGTGGCTGAAGGCCCTGGGGTGTCCATATTTTCTATTTGCCTATCTTTCTAATACGTAAAAAACAAAATACTAAATATATATACACAAAGTAAGAAATCATTCCAGATTAAAGAAATCTAAAGCATACCATAATACTACATGAATGATCCATAGTAGATGCTGACTAACAGAACAAAAAAGCACTGAGAAGGTATCACTGGACAACTGATGGAATCTGAATATATAGAGTACACAGAATGATATGGAGAATGAGAGGGTGATGAACAATAACAGTAGCAAATGATCTAACTTGGCTTAAATAAAATTTTTCTGCCTAAATAAGTATTGCAGAAGAAAATTTGGCAAAAAGTTAACGATTGGTGAATCCAGGTCTGTAGATGTTCAATCATGCTACTCTTACAAAATTCTAAAATATGAGAAAAGAAATAAAGAGCCGAGCACTGTGGTATACACCTGTAATCCTAGCACTTGGGAAGTAGACAGAGGAGGATCAGAGTTGAAGGCCAGCTTCAGGATTTCAAGGCCAGCCTGGACTACATGAGACATAGCCTATTTCAGTCAATCAATAAATGAAAAAGTGACATTTAAAAAACACAATCCATTATGCGAGCAAATTGACTAGGGGAATGGGAGAAATACAGGTGGTTATTTAACATTTGTAGTCATATAAATTTAGATGGATGAGCTTTTGTTTTGCTATAGCCGTGATCCACTGGTTTGTTCCAAATGTAAGATTAGACAGTGTTTAACCAAAATTGAGGTTTAGTCAAATGGATAAAATAGTGGGAACTGTGTGTGTACAATATACATAAAATATAATATAGGTGAAGAATTATCCAGGATAAGATGGATAAAGCAAGAGAGTGATATTTAGTGAAAAACGTTAATGAAATAAAGGTGGGAGTTCTTCTAAACAGCAAGTAGAAAAGATGTAGTTTGAATAAGAAAGTTTAAGAGTTATGTTGACATTAGTAATAAAAAATGCATTCATATATTTCATGTCAATTATTTTAACCATAATTGATATGTCAGAACACAATATTTACAAAAATATAGAGAATGGACTAGAAAGATGGCTTAGCAGTTAAAGCACATGTCTGTGAAGCCTAGGGACCCAGTTCAATTCTCCAGGTCCCATGTTAGCCAGATGCATATGGTGGCACATACGTATGGAGTTCATGTGCAGTGGCTAGAGGCCCTGGCACACTCATTTTCACTCTTTCTTTTCTCTCTCTCCACCAAATAAATAAATAAATAAATAAATAAAAATAAAAATCTTTTAAAACACACACACACACAAAAAAAAAGCGAACAAAAAAAGACTATGAATAACCACAGTTTATAAGATGAGATAAAATCCTGCCACTAAAATACCCAAGTTCCTTTATAGCAGAAACATCTTGGATTTTTTCTACAGATTCTATTTAATTTAACCAAAAGCACAACTTAATCTAATTTGGCCTTGTGTTTTCCTGACAGCTGATCAGAAATTACAAATTAGAAAAATAAAATGGCATTAGCAACAACAGTAGGAGGCACACAGAGAACAAAACAGAGCTAAAAAAAAATTCACAAGATGCAGGAATAAAAGTTAGGGAGCATAAGTCTATAACATAGAGATGTCTCAATAGGCTCTGAAGACAGCATGCTTTTCAAACTGGAGACCACTGACACCACAGAACCATTCTGTAAGAGCAAATACTTTCTAACTCATTCTATAAGGCTGGTATTATTAAAATATTAAAGCCAAAGACACGAGAAAATGAAAAAAAAAGACCAATATACTGTTTAAGCATAAATACAAAACTCTTCAATAAAATACAAACTGCATATATGAGCAAGTGAGACTTATCTTTTTATTTTTTCATTTCTTATGTATGTGTGTGTCTGAGAGAGAATATGATGAGAATGAGAATGGTTCACCAGGGCCACTAGCCACTGCAAATGAATCCCAGACACATGTGCCACCATGTGCATCTGGCTTACCTAGGTTCTGGGGAATTGAATCTGGAACATTGGGCTTCACAGGCAAGTACCTTAACCGTTAAGTCATCTTTCCAGCCCCACAACCCCAGGAATGCAATGGTGGTTCAACTTTAAACAAGCAAGCAGACTCAATACAATAATTCAATAGAATGAAAGAGGAAAATTCACATTATCTTGACCACAGGAAAATTATTTAACATAATCAACACCTTTTATGATAAAAAAAAAAAACCCAACACAACACACTAGGAATAAAAACTACTAATGGGTTAAATTATGTCTCCTCAAAAGATTTTCTAAAACAGTAACCTCCAAAATCTCAGATGGAGACTTTATTCAGATATAGGGTTCTTGCAGAGGTAATTCAAGATTAGGTCATATTGGCTGGTATCAGGTGGTTCTTTAACCCAATATTATTTTGTGTCCACATCAACAACAAACAGACAGTAAATATGTCAAAGTCAGCTGGGCATGGTGACACATGCCTTTAATCCCAGCACTTGGGAGACAGAGGTAGGATTGCTGTGAGTTCGAGGCCACTCTGAGACTACATAGTGAATTCCAGGTCAGCCTGAGCTAGAGTGAGATCCTACCTCAAAACACAAAACAAACGAAAATATGTCAAAGTCAGAGACGGGGGTAATAATAGCTGCAAGCCATGAATTCTCCTCTAAAAAGCAAAAGCAAGGAAGAATTCAGAGGAATCCTTCTCCAGCTGATTGATTCCTTGATTTTAAACATCCAGACTTCAGAACACTGACAGACTAACTTTCTGCTATTTTATTTTATGCATTTCATAAGACACTGTTATGTCAGCTTCGGGACACTACACAGAAGAGAATTTCCTCACCAAAGCAAAGAACATTTATGAAAAAGTTACAGGGAAATCACAATGATGACAGAGCTTTCCCCTAAGATAAGAAGGCACCAATGTATTAAAATTTCAATTCAGGACAAAGAAATAAGACCACCCAAGTCAGAAACAAGCAAAGCTACTACTACCCACAGAAACACACACATTCTCTCTCTCTCTCTCTCCCCCCTCCCCAAAGAATATTTACATACAGAAACACTTAACAGAACTAATAAAATAATTCTTGCAAGCCACAGGATCAACAGTTCTATATGCCTGCATATGTACCGCAAAAAATGAAATGAATAAAAACGGTTAAAATTCTGGGCTCAGGAGATGACTGAATGGTCAAAGCTCTTCCTGGACAAGCATGGTAACCTAATTTCAGATCCCATTACCCACCACAAAAGTGCCAGGGATGGAAGTGTGCTCTATAACCCCAGTGAAGGGGGAGTGAGAGAGAATTCCTGGGACTCACTGGATAGCTAGTGAGTTTTAGGTTTAGTGAGAGACCCTGTCTCAAAGAATAAGGTGGAGAGCAGTTAAGATGACATTCAATGTTAACCTCTAGCTTACACAGTATATATATACACACAGTGTATTCACACCTACGTACATATGTGTTCCCATACACATACAGACAGGTAGACACATAGCCCGCACATATATATGCCCCAAAATGAAAACAATTCCATTTACAAAGCATCTAATTAAAACATTGGAATAAGCTGGGCATGGTGGTGCACACCTTTAATCCCAGCACTTGGAAGGTAGAGGTAGGATTGCTATGATTTCAAGGTCACCCTGAGACTACATAGTGAATTCCAGGTCAGCCTGAGCTCGAGTGAAACCCTACGTTGGGGAGGGGGGAACCTTGGAATATATTTAATCAAGTTAAGATCTGTACTCTGGAGACTACAAAATGGGGTTGGAAAACTTAAGAAAGACCTAAATAAATGCAAAGATATAAAGCATTTATGGATTGGGAGACAATATTGCTAAAATAGCAATACTATCAAAATAATCCACAGATTAACTGTAACTCATATTAAAAGGGATACGGTGAGAATTAACACATAGAGAATACAAGTGTTAGTGAGGATGTGAGCAGATTTGAACCTTCATACATTACTGGTGGTACTGTAAAATGGTGTACATTATTGTGGTAAATAGTTTGCCAGTTTGTTCAAACAGTTGGTTACCATTTGACTAATATATTTGTATATAACTGTTTATTGCAGGACCATTCCCAAAAGGTAGAATCAATCTGAATGTGTCTATCAGTCAATGAATGAAGAAACAAAATGTAGTAGTTCTAAATAAAGGTACATGTGACCACACAGATGAATCTCAAAAACATTATTCTAGATGTGAAAGAAGATGAACAAGCCAGGCGTGATGGCGCACACCTTTAATCCCAAGTACTTAGGAGGCAGAAGTAGAAGGATCACTGTGAGTTCAAGGCTAGCCTGAGACTATATAGTCAATTCCAGGTCAGCCTGGGCTAGAGTGAGACCCTACCTCAAAAAACAACCACCAAAAAAAAAAGATGGCCAACCCATATTTAATGCATTGGGTCATCAAAAACAAAACAAAAAATAGGCAAAGTAGAAGGTCGACTAGTTGGAAGGAGGAAGGAGATCAGTGGGAGGGGGGCAAAAGAAAGTAATAGGGGAGTGTGGTAGTTGGAATGGATGTCCCTCAATAGATTGTTTTATTCCAGCTGCCTGGCTGGAAGAGGTGTCAATGTGGGTGGATCCTAGGGTCCAGCCCTAAGGTGTGTTTGTGGACGGATCTGGAATTTCCAGCCTAAAGGTTTGCAAAATTCTTGAGCTCTGCCTGGAATTCCTAGAGTGCACTTGCTTTATTGGTGCCGGTGTTTTTTTTTTTTGTCTCTGTGCATGGACCAGTGAAAGGGGGCCAGCTTCTTCTGCTATTAAGGAACTTCTGCTAGATCTGTAAGCACCAATAAATCCCTTCCTCTTGTAACTCATGCCTGGTTTTGGAAGTTCATACCAGCAACGTGAAGCTACTGTGACAGGTAATGAGTGGGATCAAAATATATTATATACATTTTCACAAATGTCATAAAGAAACCCATTATTATGTATAATTAACATAAAGCTTGGGAATAGATTAGTGATAGAGAGATTACCTATAATGTACATAGCCCTGGGTTTGATTCCCAGCTCTAGGGGGAAAATAAATTACAATTATATATAATCATAAAAGAGTAGATGCTTTTCTGGTACAATGAAAATGACCCATGTCTTTATTGTGACCATGGTTACTAAAGTAATAAAAATTAATACTGAAGCTGGAGAAATGGCTTAGCAGTTCAGGTGCTTGCCTGAGAACCCTAAGGACCCATATTCGGTTCCCCAGAATCCATGTAAGCCAGATGCACAAGGTGGTGCATGCACCTAGAGTTATTTTGCAGTGGTTTAATTTCCTGGTATGCCCATTCGTTCTTTCTCTCTCTCATAAATAAATAAACAAATAAAATTAATCCTGTACAATTATAATAATTGATGGAAGAGACTGGGGAGAGACCCAGTGTATAAAGCACTTGCTGCACAAGCTTGAGTACCAGAGTTCAAATCCTCAGCACCCATGTAAATGTTGGGTAGGCATGGCTTACCCAATGCTTAGGAGGTTGAGACAGGGGCTTCCTGCAGCAAGCTGCCTATTTAGACTAACTCAATCAGCAAGCTCTGGGTTAAAGTGAGACCCCCCCCCTCAGTAAATAATGTGCAGAGTGATCAAGGAACACACCCCATGTGTACCCAAACACATGAAAATGTCTATATACATGCATTCATATCTCACACACACAAATTTATTGCATATAAATTATAGCAATAAAGTGGATTCGCCAACTCTTGAAATTATCATTATGTTTTCATGAAGGTTAGGCAAAAAAGTTTAGAGGTTTTTTTTTTTTTTTTTTTTTTTTTTTTTTTTTTTTTAAGCTATCTCCTCTCTCCCTGCCTCTTTCTCTCTCTGAGGCTGGTCTTGATCTTTTCTGCTTCAGCCTTCTCAATGCTGAAATTTATAGGGGTGCTTTCACCATTTAAACTGAAATTCTCAAGCAACTGACCATCTGTGCTAAAACTGATGAGAAGCTTAAAACTCAGAAAATAAAAACAAGGAATATCAATAGAAGAACTAGCTTTAATCTTCTATACCTTGGTATATTTCTGCCAAAGCACTTCAAAATACAAATCACCTGTTAGTTGACCTGAACTAATCCAACTGTTAAGAACTATATTAGAACTGCATTTATCTTGTACTTCATATTCATTTACTCACCTCAAATCAAGTCACTTAACTACTGTGAAATATTCAAGAAAGAATTTAATTTTAACAGGGGCTGGGGAGATGACTTAGCAGTTATGGTACTTGCCTGCAAAGCCTAACAACCTGAGTTCGATTCCTCACATAAAGCTATATGCACAAGGTGGCCAATGCATCTGGATTAAGTTTGCAGCGGTGGCCCTGGCACACCCATTCTCCCTCTGTCTCTGCTTGAAAATAAATTTTTAAAAAATATTTTATTTATTCACTTGTAAGGAGAGAGAAAGAGAGACAGAGTGAGATTGAGAGAACAAGCACACCAGGACCTCTTGTCATTGCAAACAAACTCCAGACACATGCACCAATTTGTGCATCTGGCTTTATGTGGGTACTGGGGAATTGAATCTGGATCACTGCGTTTGCAAACAAGTACCTTGAACCACTAAGCCATCTCTCCAGCCCCCAAAATATATTTTTTAAAAAAGAATTTAACTTGAACAAATTTTTATTCTATTATTAGTAAATGCTAACTCACCACTTATTTTAATATTTTTCAATCAATAAGAAAAGTATTTTTGCCTCTATTACTCCACCTCTGAGTCTCATTTTTTTTCATTTTTAATACTTTACATTAGGCTAAATAAACATAAAAACAAACTTCTTAAAAATAGTAACACTATCAATACATTTATTAGAAAATAACTCAAAAACCAGGCATGGTGGCATACACCTTTAATCCCAGCACTCAGGAGGCAGAGGTAGGAGGATTGCTATAAGTTTGAGGCCAGCCTGAGTCTACATAGTGAATTCCAGGTCAGCCTGGACTAGAGTGATGATACACTACCTTGAAAAACAAAACAAAACAACCTACCTCCCCCCAAACAAACAAAAACTCAAACAAGGCAGGTCTGGTGGCACATGCCTTTAATCCCAGCACTTGGGAGCCTGAGATAGGAGGCTGAGTTCAAGGCCAGATTGGGGCTACACAGTGAATTCCAGGTCAGCCTGGACCAGAGTGAAATCCTGCCTCAGTGCCCCACTCCCCACCAAATAAAACCCTTCAAATTATATAAATTACATCAAGCTAGAACTACTGAATGAATATTATCATATATAGAATGAACCTACCCTTTTATATACCTGTAACTATGGCTCTAATTTTAAAAGTTCATGGGTAAAACAGGTAATGTAAATAGTATGAACTAAAAACATTGAAAAATGCCAGGCATGGTGGCGCAAGCCTTTAATCCCAGCACTTGGGAGGCAGAGGTAGGAGGATCACCTGGAGTTCGAGGCCACCCTGAGACTAGTGAATTCCAGGTCAGCCTGAGCTACAATGAGACCCTACCTCGAAAAACCAAATAATAATAAAAATAATAATTAAAAATGATGTAATTATCAATTGAAATCATAATGCTCTCTCTCTCTCTCTTTTTTGTTTTTGGTTTTTCGAGGTAGGGTTTCACTCTAGCTCAGGCTGACCTGGAATTCACTATGTAGTCTCAGGATGGCCTCAAACTCACGGTGATCCTCCACAATAAAGTAAGCTTAACTTTTTAGCTTTCAACTTATTAGGTTCATTATTAGGTTCAAAAGACTATCAAAAGCATTATTGACCAACAGCAAAACTTTCCTTCAAGTATCACATGGTTACTGCTCAAGATGATACTAATAATAAACTATCAATCTCTAAAATTTAGCTTTAAAAAATCACATCAGATCAACTGTAATTTTAGCAAAATTGAAACTTTAAATTAAATCTCTTATGTTCATTCTTCTGTCTTACCTGTATCTTCAATAAATTCCACACATTTTTCAACAAATAGTGGTATGGGCTTCTCAGCTGTAACCAGATCCTGGAGGGGCATTCCAAAGTAATTACTTTCCCAATTTCTACGTGTTGGTGGGTTGAAGTTCTTAGTTTTCTTTTTCTGCTACAATAAAGCATATTCAAGTTAAAACTATTAATGTTAAATTTCTTCACAATGTTATCAAGCAATGTAAACATATATTTTACCCAAAAATACTTTTAAAAACATCCAATTTTTTTAAAAAAGAAATATTTTATTTATTTACTTGAGACTGAGAGAAAGGGACAGAGACACATATAGAAAAAATGGGTGCCTCTAGCCACTGCAAACTCCAGATGCATGTGCCACCTTGTGCATCTGGCTTTGCATGGATTCTGGGGAATTGAACCCAGGTCTTTAGGCTTTGCAGCAAGCCATCTCTCCAGCCTGCAACATCCAATCTCAATGTCAAACAGTAATGACCTCAAGTCAATTCTGCTACAGGCAACCTGAACAAGGGAGATACAAAGACAAATAGAAAAGGAGGCCCTGGCGCTCTCATTCTTTCCCTCCCTCCCTTCCTCCCTCTGTCTCAAATAAATAAATAAATAAATAAATAAATAAATAAATAAATAAATCTTTAAAAAAATTTCTTTGGAGAATATTACTGGATAGGTAAAGAATGGGAATATTGGACGGGGAGAGATTGGAAAAGATCATTTCTCGATGTTAACACAAGGAACAACAAATGCCCAATTAAGTTTATGTGTGGTCTGCTAACTTTATTTAACTTTTGAGGTAGAATCAGGTATAGTTTTTGTATAAATCTGTAAGAACAAATTACTGATGATTATAAATGACGTTACATATCTCCATGAAGTTTTAGTGCCACCATTCCTCCCTTATTTTTCCATTTTATTCTTTCTTATTGCCTTTTTTTTTTAATGTCAAAATAATTTTCTAAAGAAATGTACTGTGGGCTGGAGAGATGGCTTAGTGGTTAAGCGCTTGCCTGTGAAGCCTAAGGACCCCAGTTCAAAGCTTGATTCTCCAGGACCCACGTAAGCCAGATGCACAAGGTGGTGCATGCATCTGGAGTTCGTTTGCAGTGGCTGGAGGCCCTGGTGTGCCTGTTCTCTCTCTCTACCTGCCTATTTCTGTATCTCTCTCTCTCAAATAAATAAATAATAAAATATTTAAGAAAAAAAAGGAATGTACTGTACAAGCCGGGTGTGGTGGTGCATGGATTTAATCCCAGCACTCGGGAGGCAGAGGTAGGAGGACTGCCATGAGTTCGAGGCCACCCTGAAACTATACGGTGATTTCCAGGTCAGCCTGAGCTAGAGTGAGACCCTACCTGGAACCCCCCCCCCCAAAATGTGTATTGTAAAAAGTTTTCAAAACAGAAAAAAAAAAAAAACTTAAATAAGACTTTTCAGAATCTAACTTTAACACTAGAGAGAAAATGGGTCTTCTAAAAAGATTTATTCATTGTAATATGAAAATGAAGAAAAATTTTTCTTCTAAAATTGACACAAGAGTGAAGTCATTCTCCATTCTGCAATTCCTAAAACTTAAGTGACTGATAAGTTTAAATACCTGGTAAACATGAATAGCTATTCCTGAAAATGGGATCTTTAACTAGGGTGTATACAACTCAAAAACATAAGGAGTATTGTATAGAATCAAACTGTTGAGATTCTAATTTCGTCTTTCTGGAGTAGAATTTAACAAACATCTCCATAAATGACTCAATTACACACACACATACACACCCCTGAAATATAGGAAGATGAGAAAAGAGAGTGTTAGAAAACTTTTTTTTTTTTTTTGGTTTTTCGAGGTAGGGTCTCACTCTGGTCCAGGCTGACCTGGAATTAACTATGTATTCTCAGGGTGGCCTCGAACTCTCGGCGATCCTCCTACCTCTGCCTCCCGAGTGCTGGGATTAAAGGCGTGCACCACCATGCCCGGCTAGAAAACTTTTGATAGCTATAGCTCCTTTTCAGCCTAACTTCATCTACAAACTTTTTTTCTTCTGATTAAAAATCTCAAATCTATTCATATTGACCAAAAATATTATTATAGACTTACAAATAGGACAAAACCATTTCTGGTTACAAAATTGGAGGACCGGAGATTGAGTGCAAGCATAGCATACAATGTCTAAAACCAGCTCTTGTTTTTCTTTTCCTTTCTTTCTGGAGGAGTCTTGCCTTCTGATGGATCCTTTAATATTCTTTCAAGCCTCCTGAAATATTGTGTCCTTCCATTTTTAGGTTGTTCCATCCAGCAAGCTGCCAAAGTTCAAGAAATCCTCATACACTAACTCTCTGATGATACAGATTATGTACAACTCAAGTTATGTACAGATTACACAAAATATAACTAGGTGTTTGAGATGCTAACAGAGCTTTGGAGTGTTTGTGCTGGTTCAAAACCTAATCTACCTAATGAAATGATCTGGATCCTCATTCCTTGTATGATCCATCCACTCCCACCATCACCAAAACAGAACCATGTGTTCATGTGATCCTGGTAAAAACTTGCCTCAAAAAACACTAAGTGTTGGATTCAAAATACCTATTATTAGCTTTTATAATCAACAAAAATGTATAGCATAGGACTTGTTTGTTGTTGTCATTGTTTTGAGACAGGGTTTCTCTCTGTAGCCCAGGCTGGCTTCAAACTTACAATAATCCTCCTGCTTTACCCTCCCAAATACTGAGATTTATTGAAACAAGCCATCATGCCTGGTTCAAACACAGGACTTTTGAAACACTCTCTAAATAATTCTGAGATTCATCCCTTATAGAGTTGCTGACCTACAGCCAGTAGCTCATACCAACTCAGAATGATTTATAAGTTTTAAAATCTATTTATACAAACATTTAGTGAGAAATGAGACTTCCAATTAAAAAACCATTGTGTCAGGGAGGTTAATCAAAACCAGAAATGTATGAAAAAGCCATATGAAAACATTACTATGTAAGCTAATTAAAAATATCAACTTAAGAAAAAGAGTTTGGGGCTGGAGAGATGGCTTAGTGGTTAAGGCACTTGCCTTTGAAGCCTAAGGACCCAGGTTCAATTCTCCAGTACCCAAGTAAGCACAAGGTGGACATGCGTCTGGGATTTGTTTGCAGTGGCTAGAGGCTCTGGTGCACCCATTCTCTTTCTCTATCTCCCCTCTCTCAAATAATTAAGTTAATTAATTAAAAAGGAGTTTGAATGGAGGTACTCCAGGGATGGATAATGCTACTCCACGAAGCCATAGGTTATTAATGAAAATCCCAGTGCTAATGGGAGTTGTTCAGGAAGGTTCCTGAGGTCCTCAAACAATACAGTCCACAACCACTACCCTTGGTGGCCCACAACTACATAGTAAAGCCCTACCGCTAAAGCCACCACACACACATCAATTGATGAACACGGAGAAATCAAGCTTGATCTGAGCTGGAGGCTTCTGCCCTGTTGGTGAACTCTCATAGTGCCAGAAGGTGCTATGCAGATTGATGGGGGAGACAAGTCAACAGCTATGGAATGCTCCTTCCAGGGTGTAATAGAACAGTGAGAACCAAAGAGCTGCTCAGGGCTTTCTGGAGTCTGCTCTCCACTCCACATTAACTCTATAAATAACTCCAACTCCTCAAAATTTAACTACTAATGGCCTGCTGCTGACCAGAAAGGAGCTGTATAAACATAACAAAGCAACTGATTAACACATCTTTTTTTTCTTAAACTCTGTTTGAGAGAGAGAGAAAGGGAGAATGAATGAGGGAGCCAGGGCTTTCAGCCACTGCAAATGAACTCCAGATGCATGCGCTACCTTGTGCATCTGGCTTACATGGGTCCTGGAGAATCGAACTTGGGTCCTTTGGCTTTGCAGACAAGCGTCTTAACCACTAAGACATCTCTCCAGTCCCTGATTAACACATCTTATATGCTATATGCATATGATGAAAAATAAGTGAGAACCTTGAAGAAAACGGATACTTTGGTTCCTCTGTACCTCACTCAAGGGATTCTCAATACATTCCAAAGAAACTCATTGAGCCACAAGTATTACTTAACTCTCCCTTTCTACTGTCCTTAAATCACATGTCATTAAGAAATAGAAAAGACAGGGCTGGGGAAATGGCTTAGCAGTTAAGGCATTTGCCTGCGAAGCCCAAGGAACTGGGTTTGATTCCCCAGGATCCACGTAAGCCAGATGCACATGCACCTGGAGTTCGTTTACAGTGGCAGGAGACCCTGGCGCGCCCATTCACTCTTTCTCTCTGCCTCTCCCCCCCCCCCAAATAAGTAAATGAAACATCTTTAAAAGAAAAAAAATAGAAAAGACAGAAACTCAACTATCTTATGTTACTTACAACCCACTTACAATTTTACCATTTTCTATTTTCTCTCCTACAACAACTTAAATCACAATTATATGATTGCAATCCAATCATCTAAATCCTGAATTCCCTTTATTCTAGTTTCTTCTATCCCTGATCCTTCTTGTCCTATACCATCAATTTGCCTCACTCGTACCATTCTTAAAACCATTAATTTCTCTCGTCCTTAAAAACAAGCATAAACTGGGTGTGGTGGTGCACGCCTTTACTCCTAGCACTTGAGAGACAAAGGTAGGAGGATCACTGTGAGTTCGAGGCCACCCTGAGACTACATAGTGAATTCCAAGTCAGCCTAGGCTACAGCAAGACTCTACCTCAAAAACCAAACCAAAATAAACATACACCCCCACACACACCCCACACCCAAGCATCAGAACCTTCCTTGATTCCCCATATTGTCTTCTGATTACTGGCTCAATTTTCTCTTCACAGACAACTTTTCTGAATATGTCAATCTGACTTTTAAGGTAGGATCTCACTCTAGCCCAGGCTTACCTGGAATTCACTATGCAATTTCAGGGTGGCCTCAAACTCACAGTGAACCTCTGCCTCCCTAGTGCTGGGATTAATGGCGGGCACCACCACACCTGGCCAATCTCACTTTTTAAAAATCGTTTTCAGCATTTCTAATCTACCCAGTTTAAATGTATCTTTCTTTATCAAACTGTCACAAATCTCGAAGAACACCACTGATTTACATTCGACTTCCCTTATTAATTCTACTAAATGATCAACATCAGATATTTTCATGTGATCAAACAGAAATGAAACTTTTCAGGCTGGAGAGATGGCTTAGCAGTTAAGGCGCTTGCCTGTGAAGCCTAAGGAGTTATGTTTGTCTCTCTAGGTCCCACATTAGCCAGACTCACAATGATGCAAGTGCACAAGGTGGTGCATATATCTGGAGTTCGAGTTCAGTGGCTGGAGGCCCTGGAGCACAAATTCTCTCTCACTCTCACATAAAAAAGTGTGTGGTGGGGGAGCCTGTTGGGCTTGCCAAAAAAAAAAAAAAAAAAAAAAAAAAAAGAGAGAGAAATTTTTCATTCTTGTGTTCTCACCAACTTTTTTCTTTTTCAAGTTAGGGTTTCATTCTAGCCCAGGCTGACCTGGAATTCACTTTAGAGTCTCATGGTGAACTCAAATTCATGGCAATCCTCCTACCTGTGCCTCCTGAGTGCTGGGATTAAAGGCATGCACTATCATGCCTGCCTTCTCACCAATTTTTTTTTTAATTATTTATTTGACAGAAAAAGAGGGACAGAGAGAGAAAGAGAATGGGTGCACCAGGGCCTCCCGCCACTGCAAACAAACTCAATGCATGTGCCCCCTTGTACATCTGGCTAACATGGGTCCTGGGGAATTGAAGGCAAATGCCTTAACTGCTAAGCTATCCCTCCAGCCCACCAATTCTTTCTTAAACATTTCTTCCTAAGCACTTGCTCTTTTGCTCCCTTATTGCTATTCTTTTCTCTTTTCATTCTCATTTGCCCACAATTCTTCCTCTTTTACACAGTCTGAGTTCTCTTTTTATCTCTAACTATTCTGTGCCCTTAACAGAATTTATCAAATTCCAGTTTTAAATTCTTTTACATCCTGGGAACTCTTCCTATAAGGCCCAGATTTATAAAAGTAATCTTTAGACTTTGTTAATTCCAGTTGAATGTCAATAGATATTTTAAAAAACACTTATTTACTTGAGAAAAAGAGAGAAAAGGAGGCAGATACATAGATAGACTGGGCATGCCAGGGCCTGTAGCCACTGCCATCAAACTCCAGACACATGAGCCACCTTGTGCATCTGGCTTATGTGGGTACTGGGGAATCAAATCTGGGTCCTCATCAGTCATAGCTTTTACTTCCCTTTCTTCACTGTGATTGAGCAAGAATGTTTTAAGTGAGGTGCTACTGCAGACCAGAGCTATATACTACTGCTATTTATCATACTTGGCTGCTTTTATTGTGATACGAAATATGTTGCTTTATTCCATCAGCACAGTCTAGTTGAGGTTGTCATTGCTTTTTGGATTATTGTAGTGACTGTTTTGTAATTAATACATTTTGTGGTATTTAATAGGTTCATGGCATTGTACAACGCAGAACAGATCTTGTGTGCCATTTTTCCCATTTTCTGCAGCGGCAAAACATCTTGTATCACTGTAGTACAGTATCACAAACAGTGTGCTGACATTAGTATGACCCATGGATCTGATTTGGAATTCCACAACTGTACTTGTATGCTCTTTTATTTAATTCTATGAATTTGCAGGAAAGCACCTTAACTGTTAAGCCATCTCTCCAGCCTACTACAGATATATTGAACGCAATATAAAAGACTCAGTAAATCCACCCAGTTGCTCAAACTATAAATCTAGGAGTCAGTCTTGATTTTCTCATTGCCACTAACTTTTAACAGTAAACAAATCAAAGTAGTTAGTACAACCTCCAAAATACTGTGCAACATCTGGTAACTTTTCTTTTTTCAGTTCCTCTACTGGGCACAATAATAACACAGAATGGATGGTAAGTTAACACTGAAAGAAGCAAACACACTATAAGCAGTAGTAACCTGAGGATAACCTGCTATCATATAAGGTTATGTTAATAAATATACCAAGTATTGTTGGTTTATTTACCAGCTCTTTGAAAGCTTTATTTACCTAATTTTCCATTCTTTGGAGTGTTAATAAATGGCTGTGCCTAATCTTAAGCATCCTAACTGACTCACAGACAAGAATTATTACTTGTCATAAAGTTATAGGGGAAAACAGCCAGCTCTGTGTAAATTCTTTTGGAAACAAGTATTTAAGAACTGAGGTATTCCCACATGTATAACATGCCAGATTACTGTGGACAGAAAAATCAGAAACATATTTATCAGAAGGAAAAAAAATTTACTACCAATTACTTAATCATATATACAAACCAGTATTTAAGTCTCAAAATATCTAGATAAGGCTCAAGCCCAGAATTGAAGCAGTAGACCTATCTACAAGGGATAAGGTCAGAGACATGTCAAGAATCTAGGATCCAGTCTGTAAGACCTTTTTCACTGAAACATTTGCCTACTATATGTAAGGTTAAGGACTGAGAAATTAGAAATTGTTATTTATTTGCCATTTACTATAGACACTTGTTAAGATAATACACATAATCCTAATCTTCACAGCAGCTCTACATAATCATTACCAGGTATCTGTTTTGATATTCCAGGGATTTAGAATTGTATGGTAGTGAATCATGAAGGTTGAAAAGTAAGAGCCACACTTCAAATGGCTTTAGGTTCCTGAAGAGTTTACACTTTATAGAGAGACTACAAATATTATGTTGTAGAAAGAGGGATCAAGTATTTTTTTAGTCCTACCCTCAGAAGGTAACATAAAGAGCAGTCGTGAACAAATGTTTAGTGAAACAAAGAAACTCAAAAAGTAATTACACCATACTGGTGAATATGGAGATCCTGGGTAGATCATCCACTGTCAATGGCGATATAAAATAGTATGCCCTCTAAGGAAATCAATCAGGCAGTTTTCTATGAGACTAAATATGAAATTATCACATGACCTAGCTATTAAGGTCTTTTATCCAAAAACACAAAATTAATGTTTATCTAAAAACCTATACTCAAATATTCATAGAAATTTTATCCATGATAGCCCAACACTGCAAATAACCCAGTACCCTTCATCAATAAGTTAAAGAGTGTGTATGTGTGCATGTATGTATATGTATGTGTGTGGATATGTGTGTGTGTATATATATGTATAAACATATATATAATTTTATGGCATATTTAGCACTAAAAAATAGCAGATAATAAAAAATGCAATAACTTAAATGAATCTGAAGAGAATTATGCTAAATGAAAAAAGTCAATCCTATAAAGTTACATGCTATTTGCTCTCTTTCATGTGACATTCTTTGAAATGACAAACATGCACAAGTATAAAACAGGTTACCAGCTATATAAGCAGTTAGGAATGGGGAAAAAGAAAAAAGGATATGGTGTCGGAGAGATGGCATAGCAGTTAAGCACTTGCCTGTTAAGCCTAAGGACCCCAGTTTGAGGCTTGATTACCTAGGACCCATGTAAGCCAGATGTGTGATGGTGCGCACACATCCAGAGTTCATTTGCAGTGCTTGGAGGCCCTGGTGTACCTGTTCTCCATCTATCTGCCTTTTTCTCTCTCGGTCTGTCACTCTCAAATAAATAAACAAATAAACAAACAACTCTTGAATCTATTGAGGGATATCAATTAATATTACCACATTTTTTAAAATTTTGTTTTATTTTATTTATTTTTGGAGAGAGACACAGAGATAGACAAACAGGGAGACAGAGATGGGCGCGCCAGCAGTCTCAGCTGCTGTGAACGAAATCCAGATGTGTGCGCCCCCTTGTGGTCAAGTGCGGCATTGCGCCCTTACGTCACTTTGCATCTGGCTAAACGTGGGACCTGGAGATTGGAACCTCTGGCGATTGGAACCAGCGTTCTTAGGCTTAGGAGGCAGGCGCCTTTACCGCTAAGCCATCTCTCCAGCCCACCACATTTTTTATAAAAAAATATGGTTAGATTTGGTTAGAAAAGAACACAGGGGAATTGGGCATGGTGGTGCACACCTTTCATCCCAGCACTAGGGAGGCAGAGGTAGGAGGATCGCTGTGAGTTCGAGGCCACCCTGAGATTACATAGTGAATTCCAAGTTAGCCTGGGCTACAGTGAGAGCCCCCAAAAAAAGGAAAAGAATAAAGGGATTGGCTGGGGAGGGAACTGTTTTGCATCTTTACTGTGGTAGCAGATATACAAGTCTATACATGTGATAATTTCATAGAATTAAATAAAAGAGCATACAAGTACAGTTGTGGAATTCCAAATCAGATCTATGGGTCATACTAATGTCAGCACACTGTTTGTGATACTGTACTACAGTGATACAAGATGTTTTGCCACTGCAGAAAATGGGAAAAATGGCACACAAGATCTGTTCTGCGTTGTACAATGCCATGAACCTATTAAATACCACAAAATGTATTAATTACAAAACAGTCACTACAATAATCCAAAAAGCAATGACAACCTCAACTAGACTGTGCTGATGGAATAAAGCAACATATTTCATATCACAATAAAAGCAGCCAAGTATGATAAATAGCAATAGTATATAGCTCTGGTCTAATAGTATATAGCTCTGGGAAGTAAAAGCTATGACTGATGAGGAAAAACCTGCCTTTCCTATTCAATGGGTACAAACATGCTACATATACCTAGTTTCTTAGAACCTCATAGGAATTTCCTTAAGACTGCATTCAGTCACACCATTTCTCACTGTCAGCATTATAGATGTTTTAGGCTGCACATTTTTGTTGCAAGAGATGACCCATGAATTTGGCAATGGTTCACAGCATCCCTCTCTACATGCTTATATACCAGAAGCAACTTTCATACCCAGTTGTGACAGCTAAAAGTGCTTCCTGACATTGTCACATGCTCCCTGGTGGGCTATATTAGCACTGGTTGAGAACCACTGAGCTAGGTTAGTAAAAACAGGGACTAAGAACTCAAGTTTGGTAAATGTCTAAAGATACATTCCTAAGAAGTATGAGAACTTTAAAGAAAAATCCAGGCATAGTGGTAATCCCAGCATACAAGAGGCAGAAGCAGTAATTATCTATCACTTGAGCTCAGCCTGGGCAACACAGAAGAACCTATCACAAAAACAAGCAGGCGAGCAAGTAAGCAAACAAACAGGGCCCTAGATAAACTAAAAGACTGAGAAATACCACTCTAGGGTACAAAGATTAATTTTTAATTGATTTTAGAATGCTTACAGTGTAATGGGAAAACAAAACAAAATTAAACAATAGAAAGCAAGAATTTTGCATTATATTATAACATATCCATATAAGGAAAAGAAGTCTGCAGCACTCTACAAGAGTTTACATCACCTCTTTTTTTAAAATTTTATTTATTTATTTGCATGCAGAGAGAGAGATAGAAGAGAGGCAGACAGAGAGAGAATGGGCATGCCAGGGCCTCCAGCCACTGCACACGAACTCCAGATGCATGTGCCCCTTGTGCATCTGGCTTACGTGGGTCCTGGAGAATCGAACCGGGATCTTTTGGCTTCGCAGGCAAACGCCTTAACCGCTAAGCCATTTCTCCAGCCCCATCACCTCTTTTTAAAAAGTCTATAACACCTTATGTCTATAAAAGCTGTAAGCATTGACTGAGATTCCAAAGGGGTTTTGCAAAATAGGGACTTGTCCCCTTAAACAAAACTAGTCATTCTTTCACACTAGGTGAAATGAGGGAAGAGAAAAATAACTGATGGAAAAAATGTGGTCAGGATTCTTGCCTACACAAGTTGAGGAAAACGGATTGTGGCCTTAATTAAGTAAATGTTACTAAGAGATCTTCCTACAAAACCACTTCATCATATAAGATTTATCAGTTAGATTATTTTATTAATAGCATTAACAACAAAATGTAAGTCTAGAGCAACCTAGACAGGGTTCTAGTAAAAAATACAGCTATACAAGTGAATTGGGTAGCTTTCTACCCAGTTTCTCTATACTCAGTGTGGTGGTGCACACCTTTAATCTCAGCACACAGGAGGCAGTAGTAGGAGAATTGCTCTGAGTTTGAGACCAGCCTGAGAATATATAGTGAATTCCAGGTCTGCCTGGGCTATAGTGAGACCCTACCACAAAATACAAAAAACTCATAGCTATCCTCCTACCCCTGCTTCCCAGTGCTGAGATTAAAGGCGTGTACTACATGCCTGGCTCTGTTCAGATTTTTTAAGATAACATACATCTTTTGGCATTCACTCAAATAGGCACCTAAGCTTTCCAAATTCTAGCTTAAGAAGTAGAAATCTAATAATGGAATTAGAAAATAGAAAGGAACTTGGTACTTGACAGATGGGTTAGTTAAAAACTGGCCATTTTATTAATGTGTCTCAAATTTTCTCATTTAGCTCCATTCTCTTAACGCACTGCTTTCCAAACACTAGTAAGTTATAAAATTAATTCAGTAGGTTACAGCTAGACTATTTTTCATTGTAATACAGACTCCAGATAACATATAAAGTGAGGCACTGCACTGTGAAATTTCAGTAACATAGAAATATTTACATATAATGGGCTATGATTAAAAAAACAAAAATCTGTTGGCTGTAATCAAGATAGCTGTAGAAGTTCCAAAAAGTAAGGCTAAACTCATTTTGGAGTATAAAACAAAAGACAGCTAAGCATTAAAACTCTTTCTGATTGGTAGGAATGACAAATTCAATTTAAGAGAAACAGTTCTCTAAACCTTCTTCAGCTGCTAGTATTCCCAATCTTCCAGATGGTAAGGAATCTGAAAAAAAAAAAAGACTACTAGACTATGGCTCCCATCTTGGAATTAAGGATGAAGGCAAACAAAATGATCTTGTTCTGTGGTAGGTAAAAAAGTAAAGCTGTGCATAAACTCAGAAAAATAACAGGAGAGGATTTTAAACTTTGTGGGGAAAGGGACCAAGCTTAGGGACTCACCATGCTAGCAAGTGCTCTACCACTAAGCAACACCCATGTGGTTTACTTTTACTGTCAGATTACTTAGGATACTTTTACCTGGCCATTTAGCACCAGCAGTTGCTCACATATATGTGTTAGGGGCTGGAGAAATAGCTCAGTCAGTTAGGTGCTTGCCATGCAAGCCTAAGGACCTGCGGTGTGGATCCCCAGCACCCATACATAAACTAGGTATATGGTTCCAGCACCAGAGAGGCAGAGACAGGTGGTCCTAATAGTCTACTTAATAAATGAATTCCAGGTTGTGTTGAGACCTTGTCTCAAAAAAAAAAAAAAAATAGAGTGATTGAAGAAGACACATGATGTTGACGTCTGGTCCCCACACATACATGCACCCATACATACAAAAAGAAATCTGTTAGATCATACTCTACCTTTGCTCCTAAGGAAATTTCATCTGTCATCATCGCTATTCTCTCTTCTTTGTTTTTCGAGGTAGGGTCTCATTCTGGCCCAGGCTGACCTGGAATTAACTATTAACTATATATAGTCTCAGGGTGGCCTCAAACTCATGGCAACCCTCCTACCTCTGCTATCTCTATTCTTATTCTCTCTCTCTTGATTTTTTTTTGATGTAAGGTCTCACTCTAGCCCAGGCTGACCTGGAATTCACTATGCAGTCTCAGGGTGGCCTCGAACTCTAGGCGATCCCCCTACCTCTGCCTCCTAAATTCTGGGATTAAAGGTGTGTACCGCCATGTGCGGCTCTTATCGTCTCTTAAGTATGTATCTCCAACTCATACCTCTCGAGAACTTATAACTATTTGATATCTTCACTTGAATACTAAAACCAAAGTTGTAATTTTTATTCTCCAAGTTCAAACCTGACAAGTTTATAATGCTCTATCTCATGAACAGTATCATCAGGAGGTATCTTTCTTTCTTTCCTTTAATTTTTTGAGGTAGGGTCTCACTCTAGCCCAGGCTGACCTGGAAGTCACTATGCAGTCTCAGGGTAGCCTCAAACTCATGGCAATCCTACTACCTCTGCCTCCTGAGTGCTGGGATTAAAGGCATGTCACCATGTCTGGGTTGTCTTTCTTATGTTATTATCTTCATCACATATGCATATTAAATCATACGGATTTTTAAAAAATATTGTTATTTATTTGCAAGCAGAGAGAGACGGAAGAAAGATAGACAGAGAGTGGGCACTCTAGGGCCTCCAGCCACTGCAAACAAACTCCAGATACATGTGCCACCTTGTGCCTCTGGTTTATGTGGGTCCTGGGGAATCGAGCCTGGAACCAGGGTCCTTAGGCTTCACAGGAAAGCACTTAACTGCTAAGCCATCTCTCCAGGCCCCATCATATGTATTTTTAAAGTCTCTCTCAAATCCAAGTGTTAGGTTTCATCATATTTCCCTTAAGTTATCTTAATATGCTAACAGGTTTTCCACATCGTCTTCAACCTTACTTAAAAGATTCTCCATACTGGCCGGGCGTGGTGGTGCACACCTTTAATCCCAGCACTTGGGAGGTAGAGGTAGGAGGATTGCCGAGAGTTCGAGGCCACCCTGAGACTACATAGTGAATTCCAGGTCAGCCTGGACCAGAGTGAGACCCTACCTCGCAAAACCAAAAAAAAAAAAAAAAAAGATTCTCCATACTGAATCCATGTCATTGTCAAGAAGCAAATCCATTCACTCCAGTTTCAAATGACTTTTAATCAAAAACAACAAACAAAACAAAATCCAGCACCACCAACAAAAAACAACACCAGGCTTCAGAATTTGTCTCTTCAAGCCTTTCCTTTTATCATTCAGTCCCCTAGAGCCAAGAAAATACACGACTTGGAGGCCAAATCCAACCTGCCATCTGTTTTGTTTTTTTTTTTGGGTTTTTGAGGTAGGGTTTCACTCTGGTCCAGGCTGACCTGGAATTCACTGTGTAGTCTCAGGGTGGCCTCGAACTCTAGGCAATCCTCCTACCTCTGCCTCCCAAGTGCTAGGATTAAAGGCGTGTGCCACCACGCCCGGCTCTGCCATCTGTTTTTAAAAATAATTTCATTAGAACGCAGCAATCATTAGTTTACACGTTACTAATGACTGTTTTTTTGCATTACAACATCAGACCTCACTGGTTACAACAGAAACTATAGTTTTGACTCAAAGCCTAAAATATACTATCTTGTCCTTCACAAGAAAGCTTGCTAATGCCTGCTCTAAATCAATGATCAAACTCCGACATCCTAAGGAACATACTATATTTTCTCCATCCCATGCACATGCTATTTCAGTCTTCTGGTCCACCCACTGTCTCCTAGTTAACTCATAGTAATCATCCAGATCTGACTAAAAATGACACTTAAAAAAAAAAAAAAAAAAAAGGTCTTTCCTCAACCAGTTAAACCAGAACATCCAAGCTTGAGATATAGTTGTTCCCTAGCATGTACCAAACCCTGGGTTCAATCCTAAGTGTGGCAGTTAGGGTAATTGGGCCCCTGAAAGTAAAAAGCAGGAATGTCTTTTGGCCTATCCTTGCAGTCTCCTCGTTACCAGAGAAGATGCTGGCTTTTCCTTATCTCTTGCCTAAAGGAGTTCCTTAGAACAACCTGAGCCCCTTCCTGGGAGGAAGGTTCCCTTTCCTAGTATTTCAATCTGATCTTGACATTGTGGTTGCTGTATCTCAGGCTCACCTGACACATGAGAGAAGAGCTCTCTGCACTTTCTTTTCCTTCCTCTTGAAATCACTTGCTTTTTACCTTTCTTCCAGGACCATCACAAGGGCTCTCACACCATATGGGGGTGTCCGTTTCCTTTCCCGTGGTTTTATACTTCCTTAAATAATTGCCCTTTTCAGTTTCATTTGCCCAATTATTTGGTTGAATTCAAACACAACTCAGGGTTTGGAATTCAAGGACTTTCTTGAACTCCCAAGACACACAACCCCATAACACAAGCACCGTATAAACCAGGTGAGGTGAAGTATGCTTGTAATCCCAGCACTAAGGAAGGACAGCACTAAACCACAAGTCTCTGTTACTGGGTTCTCTAGTCTGTTAGACATGTGCCTATATCATTACCACACTCTTAAATACTAAATTTTTCTACTTAAGAATAGAATAAGCAGACATGACACTGTCATAAATATTCCAGTCTTGCCTTCCTCTTCAGCAGTAGCCTGGGTATTCTGAGTCCTTTATTCTACTACACTAATTAGAACCATGTAGATTTTCTTATAAACCCTTGAAGCTTTCAAAGAAACACTAAATCTAAGCTCAGTATGATATATACCTTATTCATCCATAACAAGGCAATAACTGTCATTTAGTGGCGTGCCACTGCAAACAAATTCTAGATACATGCACCCTTTTGTGCATCCTGCCTTATGTAGATACTGAAGAATCAAACCTGAAACCTGGGTCCTTTGGCTTTGCTGGCAAGCACCTTAACCGCTAAGCCCCTTTATACATTTGTTTTTGAAGGGGTTTATATGTAACAGTTATTCTGGAGACTTGATAATTTGCCATACTCCTGTAATTATTTTGTCTAGCTATTTGTTGCTGATATACCAAGATGCAACTGACTTTGGGTTATTGATCTTCACTTGATCTTAGCCAAAAGGCCGAGAATCAATGGGTTATTGATCTTGTATCAAGCTACTTTGCTAATTCATAAATACTTACTAATAATTTGCCTGTGTGTTATTTTTGACTTTTATATTAAGAATCATATTACAGGTCAATAATGACAATTTTATTTTTATTTATTTTTGCAGAGAGACAGAGAGAGAGACAGAGAGGGAGACAGATAGATGGGCGCGCCAGCAGTCTCTCAGCTGCTGTGAACGAAATCCAGATGTGTGCGCCCCCTTGTGGGCAAGTGTGGCATTGGGCCCTTGTGTCACTTTGCATCTGGCTAAACGTGGGACCTGGATATTGGAACCAGCGTTCTTAGGCTTAGGAGGCAGGTGCCTTAACCCCTAAGCCATCTCTCCAGCCCCTGGACATTTTTTTTAATGAGAGAGAGACAGAGAGAAAGGGAGAGAGAGAGAGAATTGATTGGCATGCAGGGCGCTTCCAGCCACTGTACCAAAACTCCAGACATGTGTGTCACCTTTCACTGGTGTCACCTTTGTGCATCTGGCTTACATAGGATCTGGAGAATTGAATATGAATCCTTAGGCTTTGCAGGCAGGCGCCTTAACCACTAAGCAATCTCTCTAGCCCCACCATTATATTTTTTACCTTTAAGTTGTTTATAGAGTAACTTTTAAGTTGTTTATAGAGTAAGTTTATTCTATAAACATTTATAGCTGCCGGGAGTGGTGGCTCACGTCTTTAACCCTAGCACTTGGGAGGTAAAAATAGGAGGACTGTCATGAGTTTGAGGCCACCCTGAGACTACATAGTGAATGCGAGGTCAGCCTGGGCTAGAGCGAGACCCTACCTTCAAAAAAAGAAAAAAATTGAACAACAACAAAAATCATGTATAGCTTTTCCATAGTGCATGCATCTGGAGATTGTTTGCAGTGGCTAGAAGCCCTGGCATACCTATTCTCTATCAAATAAATAAATACATTTTTTTTTTTAAAAAGATAAACTAATGATTATAAGAAGTTCACATCTATTCAAGTTGCCACAAAAGAAAACAAATCAAATAAGGTTTGCTGTCAAATTATGAAAAACATTTTGGTTTTAAAATTCCTGTATGATGACATATACCTGCAATTTTAGCACTAGGGAGGCCGAGGTGAGAGGATGGCAAGTTAGAGGCTAGCCTGGCCTAACAAAAAACAAAGAAGTTACTGGATTTCACAACTACAATTGAGTCTGTGGACCTGTCCTTAGTTATAATTTTTGGGTTATTTTTTTTCAAGGTACTCTAGCCCAGGCTGACCTGAAACTCACTCTGCAGTCCCAGACTGACCTTGAACTCATGGCAAACCTTTTACTTCTGCCTCCTGAGTGCTGGGATTAAAGGCGTGCACCACCACACCTGGTGTAGTTATTATTTTTGAATACACATAGTTGAGTAAAATAAGTGTATTTTTCCTTTCTTATACTATCCTTGTCTGGTTATAAAAGATATAAGAATAAAGAATATATTCCTTTGCTTTCTATTCTCTGAAGTAATTTGTACAACATCAAAATGACTTGTTGACTGCCAATTTTCCAATAAAATTATCCTGGTCTGGTATTTCCATGGGAGGAAAATTTAACAACATCACAATTTAATGGCTATAGGATTATTCAAAGCTTTCTTATTTAGGCAAATTTTACTTTTCTTGGTATTTATTTTGCTTAAACTTATTTTTTGGCACAGAATTACTAAAAGGTTTCTCTATTATCTTTTAAATTTGACCTACCTCTAATTATATCCTTTTATTCTTAAGATTTATTTATGTCCTCTCTTATTTTCTCATCAATCTTGTCAGGCTTGTCTATTTTTCATCTTTCCCAACAATCAACTTTCAGCTTTTTAATTTCTCATGTGGCCTCTGAACTTCCATCACTTTATAACTGAAAGTTTACAACTGTCTCCTAACTAGACTATGTGATGCAAATTGAGTTCCAACATAACATTCCTCATGGCTAGGCTCTGCTTAGCTAATTCTAGCTCTGAACTGGCTCTTTAATTTAAGAAAGACCCTTATAAATGTAGTGTTATTTCAGTACTTCTGAACAGAAAGACAGATTTACTCATTTAGTAAGTTTATGCCTCTCTCCATCTAAAATATCATCATTTTATTATTTACGTATTTATTTGAGAGGAACAGGCAGGCACAGAAATAGGCAGATAGAGAATGGGCGTGCCAGGGCCTCTAGCCACTGCAAACGATACATGTGCCACCTTGTGCATCTGGCTTGTGTAGGTCCTGGGGAAATCAAGCCTCGAACTGGAGTCTTTGGGCTTCACAGGCAAGCACTTAATGGCTAAGCCATCTCTCCAGGCCCATAAAATATCATCTTTAATATCTTTTTTTGTTTGTTTATTTGTTTTTCGAGGTAGAGTCTTGCTCTAGCCCAGGCTGACCTGAATTCACTATGTAGTCTCAGGGTGGCCTTGAACTCATGGCAATCCTCCTACCTCTGCCTCCCGAGTGCTGGGATTAATAAAGGTGTGCACCATTATGCTCAGCTCTCTTTTTCTTTCCCTTTCTCCTTTCCTTTCCTTTCTCTCTCCTTCCTCCCTCCCTCCCTCCCTCCCTCCCTTCCTTCCTTCCTTCCTTTCAATATTTTTGGTTTTTTGAGGTAGGGTCTCACTCTGGTCCAGGCTGACCTGGAATTCACTCTGTAGTCTCAGGGTGGCCTTGAACTCACGGGCAATCCTCCTACCTCTGCTTCCCAAGTGCTGGGATTAAAGGCGTGAGCCACTATGCCCGGCTTCTATTTTTCTTTTTGAGACAGGGTCTCTCATTGGCCTAGTACTTTCCCATAGGCTAGACTAGCTGGCCAGTGAGCCAAGGGATCTACCTGTCTCAGCCTCCCTAGCACTGGGCATCCAAGTGCTTGCCACCATAGTTGCCATTTCTATGTGGGTTGTGGGCATCAAACTCAGGTCCTCATGCTTTGTGAGGCAAACATTTTACAGCCTCATTTCTGCAATAAGAAAAAATATTGAAGGGCTAGAAAGATGACTTAGTGGTTGAAGCAGTTACCTGCAAAACCAAAGGACCCAGGTTTGATTTCCTAGGCCTCAAGTAAGCCAGATGCAAAAGGTGGCACACGTGTCTGGAGTTTGTTTGCAGTGACTGAAGGCCCTGGAAAACACATGCGCACACACGCGCTCTCTCGCGCTCTCTCTCTCTCTGCCTCTTTATTTCTCTCAAATAAATAAAAACACTGAAGACTAATGATTTACTTTTTTCATCGTTTTGTGAAACTAACAAGTAGTCTGTGGTGATCTCTTCCCATTCTATGTTCTCCTAAAATATTTATATTTGGGTTGGCCTGTCTCAAAATTATAATTACTTTTGTTTAATAAATTTGGCATAATTTAGGCATTGTTCTAAACGAACATTAGCTTTTTTAATAGCAGCTGTAAGAAGTATGATTGTTTTCCTAGATAGAGGTACAAACATGGTGTTATAGTTACACAGCTAGAAGTGGCTGAGCCTAGATTTAAATAGACCTTTAGAGCTTGTTTGGAGGAGGAGCACACCTAATTGTATACCCTTGACAGAAGACCTGTTCTCCTCTATTCCTATTCAGGGAAGGTTGTCCTTTCAACTGAGTGCGCAGTTTCCAAAGGGACACACACAGGTCAGTAAGGGAGGAAAGGGACATCTGCCTAGCCAGCCACATCAGCTGAATCAACCCTGGCAATAAATGGGATGAAAGATGTAGCAGCCAGACTACCCTCACACCCACTGAGCCTGGATTCAAAACTCTGAAGCCTAACTTTCTACCATGAGCTACCAACCAACCAGCACAATTTCTTTCAATTCTTCCAACAGTGCTTTCCTAAACCTGCTCCAACCACAGGGTTATAATCCCCAGATTATCTTTAAGGGATGTAAATCTTCACATGGTTACAATCTCCAACAGCTTCTCGAAATCCAATACAACTGAGTCCAGTTTACATCATGTTATATTATGAGGCTGCACACACAGCTCAGTGGTAGAACACTTGTATGGCACGTGCAAGGCCCTGGGTTTTACACCACAGAAACAGCACACAGAACAAAACAACTTGTAGGCAAACTAAAGTGCCAAGTAATGTTCTAACCATTCTGTAATGGTTAAAAGAAAAAAAATAGGTGTTATATAGTTAACTCTTAAGAGATACAAAGCATTTCACTGTGTGTATTTAAATATAAATGCCCAAAGTATAATTTGGCACAAAATTGTATCTATGAAGTAATATTAGAGCTTATGTTTATCTTCTGAAAATCATAGATGAGAACCAAACACTTACATGACACCAAACCTTAGAATTACTTACAGATCTAAAAGCTTCTATGAAATCATTTCCTCCATGTTCTTAGAGTCCAAATAAATAAACCATGAATCTAATTATTAATGCCAATACTATATAAAAGTACAAGGCAATTCTGAAAAAAACTAAAAATTTGGCTGAGGAGTGTGACTTTAATCAACTATAAGCAAAGTACAAGTGTGACTTAAAGCCAGTTCACCACTTTAGGGCAAGTGAAGAAAAGCATGTAAATAATAACAAAACTTGAAAAATTAAAGAAAAGTGGGCTGAAGAAATTAAAGAAAAAATTTAAAAAATTAATTAAAAATTAAAAAAATTAAAGAAGAAATTAAAGTGGGCTCAGCAGTTAAAGATGCTTGCTTGCTTGCAAAGCCTGATGGCCCAGGTTTGATTCCCTAGTACCCATGTAAAGCCAGATGCACAAAGTGGCACATGCACCTGGTGTTTTGTTTGCAGGGGCAGGAGGCCCTGGCATACCCATACTCAATCGCTCTCTTAAATAAATAAAAATATTTTTAAAGCCGGGCGTGATGGTGCATGCCTTTAATTCCAGCACTCAAGAAGCTGAGGTAGGAGGATGGTCATGAGTTCGAGGCCACCCTGAGACTACATAGTGAATTCCAGGTCAGCCTGAGCCAGAGTGAGACCCTACCTTGGAAAACCAAAAATTAAATAAATAAATAAATAAATAAATAAATAAATAAATAAATAAATAAAAATAAAGTTTTTGATTTAAAGATTCAAAGATACTAGTGACTATAAACACAGTATGTGCTCTAAAAAGAAATGAAACCCCTACATCATTGAAACTGATATACTTTCACAGCTTGAGTTCAACACATTCAGGTTCCAGACTTGCAGGAAAAAGGATATTCAGAATCAAATAATTGGACTGTAAAGTCACTAAGTTAGATTTAAGGAGAATGAAATTCAAAGAAAAACATCCAACTCAAGAAGCATTAGCATTAACTAACTGGAACTAAAGACCATGCTAAATATTCCAGAATATATACTTACACAACAGCCTTATGTTGTGCTCAGGTGAAAAGTAAAATAAATTAATATTAAACACTGAATCACTAAAATACTCAGGCCTTTTGAATCTAGTGATTTCAACGATGTATTCTACAGAAAAATCCTAAAGGAACAAACTTTCACAAAAAGTGACCACTGCAATAAACAAACAAACAAACAAACAAAGACAGCAAAATTTAAAATTTGAAACCCTAACCAACCAATTTTGATCAATTTGCTGCATGGACAAGCATGTAATGACTACAAGTATATTTTGAAAGGCAGGTATAAAATTTTCTATGCTAGCATCATGCTGGAGCTCAAAAGGTTTCAGATTTTTAAACATTTCAGATTAAGTAGGCTCAACTTGTATATACAAATTAAGAGGGGAAAAAATGAAGTTATTTTGGCTTGTTTGCAGTGGCATGCCACTGCAAACCATACTCAATCTCTCTCAAATAAATAAATAAAAATATTTTTAAAGTATTTGATTTAAAGTATCAAAGATGCTTGTATAAACACAGTATCTAAAAAGGAATGAAAGCCCTACATCATTGAAATTGATGAGGCTAGGTGTGAAGGCAAACTCTTATAATCCCAGTAGAAAGGGGCCACACAGGCATATCACAAGTTTTTTTTGAGGTAGGGACTCACTCTAGCTCAGGCTGACCTGGAATTCACTATGTAGTCTCAGGGTGGCCTTGAATTCATGGCAATCCTTCTACCCCTGCCTCCAGAGTGCTGGGATTAAAGGCGTGCACCACCATGCCCGGCAATATCACAAGTGTAAAGCAAGCCTTGACTACATAGTGAATTCAAGCATAAACTGAGCTATATAAAGTATGATCCTATCTCAAAACAAAACAAAACCAGAAGTGTAGATGAGGCCAATCACATAAGGTTGCATATAAAAGATGCTAAAGATATTTAATATTAGTATGTATCATGAAGTAGTAAGGATATATGCTTTATGTCTAGACGAGTCTCATTTAAAAACAGTTTACATGCTTAGTCCACAGATAAAATACTATAGCTTAAATTTTGAAAATAAAATGTTTATCCAACTGTAATCAGAAGTTTGCTACATTTAGGAGAAAATGAAACCAAGCTGGGTATGGTGGCTCATGCCTTTAATCCCAGCACTTGGGAGGCAGAGGTAGGAGGATCGCCATGAGTTTGAAGGCCTCCCTGAAACTACATTGTGAAATCCAGGTCAGCCTGGGCAAGAGGGAGAACATACCTCAAAAAAACAATAAACAAACAAACAAACAAACAAACAAAAAAGAAAATACATATTTAAGTTTTTTTTTTTTTTTTTTTGGTTTTATGAGGTAGGGTATTGCTCTAGCCCAGGCTGGCCTGGAATTCACTATGTAGTCTCAGGTTGGTCTTGAATCACAGCGATCCTCTTACCTCTGCCTCCCCAGTGCTGGGATTAAAGGTGTGTGCCACCACGCCTGGCCATATTTTAGTTTTTAATGCTTAATACTATCAGATGAATTAACATTTATTGAAAAAGACAGATCAAACATATTCACCCAGAATTTTCATGATGGATAAGAAGTCAAACCTCTATTCCAAATAAAGCACAGGAAAAAAATGCACTATTTTTTAAATGCCTCTACAAAATACTGAACAAATTACAGAAGTTCTAATTCTACATACTAAAGTCTGAAGTTCCTATTGATGTCAAATTTATTAACTAAAGATATACATTCTTTAAAAAGGCCAGAGCAAACACCTTTATAAACACAGCTAACCATAAATTAAACTTACCTTTTTATCTTCTTTTACTTTATGGGGTTTCTTCTTCATTTTCTTATCATCTACTTCCTGGTCAGAAGTGATTGCAGGGTTATCAATGCCACCTTTCCAAGTTTCAACGGGCGAAAGCAGTGGATCTTCTTCACTACCACGATGTCTACCTTTTCTTTTCGTTTTAGAAGTAGTGAAAGCCTCATCATCACTTGCATCTGAATGTGTCCTTCTATAGTATGACTTGGCTTTACTAAATAAAGTTTTAGACTTATACTTGTATTTTGAAGGCCTCCGTTCCCCATGGCCTTTTGAAGTTCTATCAGAAAACCCATTCTCTTCATCTCCTTGAGTGTTGTTTACAAATGAGTTTCTAATTTTAATAATTCGATTTTGGGTATCGTCTGGGACGACGTAAATCTCATCAGAATAGCCCTTCTGTTTGAAAATTGTGTCAATGGGTTCCGCGTAGTTATCTGAAGAATCCATATCTTCCGGATGTGCCAAAGGCACCCGGGAAGTCTGTTTTCTTGGATTTTTACCAATGCCCGCTTCAATTGTTTTTAAAAGGTTTGGATCCAGTTTTTTCACATTTGTTTTAGGTACAACTGGTTTAGGTTTAATAGGTGGAGGCACTTTATGGTTGCGTTCGTGATCATGAGAGTTTGGGGTGCTATGAACAGGATACTCATTTCCTTCCAAATCTAGCCTGTATCTGGAACGGTCACTAGGTGTTGGGAGCAACTGTACATCATCCCCAATTGGACTGTAAGGAGGTGGCGCTTCTGTGTCATCATCTGAATCAGGGTAGTTACTATAAGGAAAACAATCTCTTGGAGATGGCAGGAAAACATCTTCACTTTGATGGGTTGATTCCCTTGTATTATCAGACAAATAGGAATTTTCTATCATATTTTTTTTCTCTAGAACATCACTGAAAAACAGAGTGAAGACCTCAGTTTGTCGATGATACTGAGATAAAGAATACAATGCTGTAAATTTAGCAGTTATCTCTGTAGCAATGTGTTCCCCTTCAGTCATCAACTCCTTGATAGCCTCATTTTCAAAAAAATCTGCTTGACTGTCAGTAACTGCCACCAGTTGTACAGGAATGGTATCTTGAACTTCTGATAGAAATGCTCTAAGCATTCCCATTGATGCTTTCCGTTTTGCAGAGTAAACTAATATATACCCATGAACCAGTTCATCTTTTCTTACTCCAATTGAAGAGTGGTATGATAATATTGTGATTTGTATTCGCCTCCTTTTTTCCCCAATAATTTTATCAAGCATTAGGGAATTATTCTGTCCAGCTTGAGCAGCACTGCAGGAATGAGAGTCAAGGAAGGGTGACAGAATAAGATCCACACTAAATGGATCACCACACATGGCACACATGACAATCCTCAAATCAGCTTCCGATATATCCTTATTTGTGGGAACCGGGCTCACCACATCTAGATTGTGTTTAACTGATTCCAATACTCCTCTTAGAGCTTGTTTTACCTGGGATTCATTAAATTTACGAGGATATGTACCAGTAGGTACATCTACAAAAGGACACTGTAATTTATTTGCCAACTGCTGCCCTTGGTGCCTGAGAATTGGTAGATTTTTACTAATGGAATCTCTCTGATTAGCCAGAATTAATGTAAATGGAAGACTAGCCATGTATTTATCTTTTCTGATCTGAGAAGCTTCAGTTCTTATTTTTCCAATAAATTCCCCAATAAAACTCAGTGACTCAATGGAATTAAATACACAGAAGCACCCATGTGGTTTAAAGGCTGTAGTCCATAACTGACTCAAAATGTAAGGCGATTTGGCATCAACAGGCCGAAGATCAAGTTCATAAATTTTTCCATCTAAGGCATACTCATCATCAGTGGACTGTGTCCTTATCTCATTTGCTAGTTCCTGGGCAAGGCCATCTTTTCCTAAAATGAAAAGGTTAACTTTATCAATATTGGTACTATCATGATACAACCGTAAGCGGCCATGATCCAACTGCAGAAGACTGCTGGCAAGTAAGTGTTCCACTTTAATGTCTGTACAATTTTGGCCGCTAAGACATGTTTCTTTAGTGGGATGATAAACAAAGCCTATATGCTTAAGCAGAAGAGATTCCCTATCAGGTGCAAGTTTCTGTAAAGCTTTATATCTAGGTTCTTCACTCAGAACTGTGTGAATTTCACTCATTTTATCTGAACTTGGTGTGGCATTAAGATCTAAATCATAAAAAAGCTCAGAATGCTCAAAAAGCATTTCCTGAAACTCTTCTTTGGCTTTCTCAACTATCTCTCGCTGATGCCTACCATACACCTCTCTGCTATCAGCCTCAGTGATGTACTTGAATGCTTCATCCTCCATAACAAAGCACATAACTTCCTCCCATGGCTGGCCAGGTGAAATGAACTGAATTTTTTCCAAAGTTTTTTTGAATTTCTCCTTCATCTCTACTCTCCTTTTCTCTGATATCAGATGTTGTACATGGTTCTGATAGACTTTTTCAGCTTCTAAAGTGCTCAGGAGGTCAAATGGGATCCGCCTATCATTAATTTTGTCTATATGGTCAGTTTCATCCCAAGGTGTTTTTTCTAGCACCACAAAACATAACAGGAAATCTGCTCTCTTCTCCATTAACTTCAAAGCCTCCGACCAATTTAAATGTTCAATCTCCTCCAGATTTGGTAAGAGAGTATTAAAAGCCCTTGGTAAGGTACTTATGTATTCTTCTCTCCTTTTTCGTATATGTTCCTGCTTAAGTTGTTCTATATGCTTTGAGAATGTATTTCTGGCCTTTCTTGTTCCCTCTAGGTTGATGTATTCTTCATAATCAGGATGATTTTTTAATTTATTACTAACAGTTTTCCAAGTTGCATGATAATCTCTCACAGTCTGTACAAGTTTTTCGAATTTATCTGTTGCTGTGACAACTAGTTGTCTCTGTGTTTTATAAGCATCCAGATAGGGAATAATTTTAGGCTTGCCACGAGTTTTATCCAACATTTGTACCAATGCAGTGAAACACGTCTCAATGTTGACATTAAATCGTGCTGATGTTTCCACTACAAGAAGGTTCTTTTTGTTTGAAGCAAATGACTGAACTTCTCTAAGATAATGATCTACACACTCATCACATTTAGTTGCTGCTATTATTATGGGTTTTTTAGATTTTGATAGCTGGACAAAAAGGTTATTCACAAATTTAAGTTGATCATCAAATTTTCGATTACATCCCTGACTTACATCAATGCACAATAAAAATCCATCTACATTGAGCTTCCCTTCAGGCATCTGCTTCTGCTCAAAATCTTGCTCCAAGCCGAGTTGATCAGTGCAAATGTACATTAGTTTTTCTGCTGACTGCAATTTGGAGGCAGCTGCACGTTTTATATATGGTTGCAAATTTGTACTCCGATGAGGCAAGAAAGTCTGATCATCAATGAACTCTGTTTGTTCAATGACATGAATTTTGCATTCTACTCCATCTTCACCATTCTGTATTATGTCACCCCAGTACAAAAAGTGATCATTGTTTACTACTCGTCCTCCAAAGTCAATGGTGCTAAGTACAGAAGTATGCTCTGGATAATATTCATCTGCTTTTGAACGCACAAATCTATTGCACAAACAAGACTTTCCAACTCCACAGTTACCTTTATCTTTTTCAGTCCCAGAGAGTCCAACTACACTGATAGTATAGGACGGGGGACGAGGCTCTTTGTTTTTTGCCATCATAACTCTCTTCTCATGTCTCTACATTCATAAAAGTAACCACATATACTCTTCATTCTGAAAATAAACTCATCTCAAAAAACAGATCCTGAATTTCAGAATTATATTTGGTTCTTTGTAGCTCCCTCATTTCCACAGAAAGGTCTTCAAGATCATATGGATCATCTTCCTAGAAAGTGACAGAAAAAGGAGAAATTTTAATCATGAAGTATGTATACACAAATACACAGTGAAGATGCTCATAAAACACCATCTAAATTAAGAAATTACATACAATTTATATAATTGACTTATGAATACAAGATAACCTCAAATTTTAAGGTAATCCTAACAATAAAATCATTAAATACAGGGCTGGAGAGATGGCTTAGCGGTTAAGGTGTATGCTTACCAAGCCTAAGGACCCAGGTTCGATTCTCCATGTCCCACGTAAGGGAGCTGCACATGGTGCCATGTGTCTGGAGTTCGTATGCAGTGGCTAGAGGCCCTGGTGTGCCCTTTCTCACTCACTCTCCCTCTAATAAATAAATAAATAAAAATAAATCTTAAAAAATTCTATACATCTATTTATAAAAAATCATTAAATACAAAAATATAATGGCTCATAAACTTTAACATTTACTATTATCCAAAAATAAACTTTAAAATAATTTTTTTTATTTATTTGAAAGAGACGGGGAGGGAGAATGGGCACACTAGGGCCTCCTTCCACTGCACATGACCTCCAGACACATGCACCATTTTGTAAATCTGGCTTTAGTGGGAACTGGGAAATCGAACCCAGAACAGGCTTGCAAGCAAGTACCTTTAATGGCTGAGCCATCTCTCCAGTCCCCAAATGTACACTTACTTCTAATTACTCCTTCCTGTACATCTGAGGAAAACTAGTCCTTTCCACTCCCATAATTTTCCTGTCTTCTGAGACCATGCTGCTAATAACTAAAATGTACTGCTTTATCAACTCACTGATAACTTTTACTTGATTATTTTATTTTTTATTCTGTTTCTAAACTGTGTCAGCGATAGAACAGGGATAGAATCACGGGCCTTGTACTTGCTCTAAGAGCTCTAAAACTAAGGTCTATCCCATCCCCCAAGGCTTTAAAAAATATAAAGCAACCTGTTTAATATATTTATAGCTTACACAGTTCCTCAGTAATTACTCCCTAAAACTTACCCCTTATTAAGTTCATATGAACTTACTGAGACTTAAGTGCATATGAACTAAGACTTTTTGAATTTTAGAAACACTTTTCAAAAAGTTCCAACACTCCTGTGAAATCGATCACATATTCTCATTCCAAATAAATGGGGAGGAGAAAAAGGATAAGAGAAGGGAGAGGAGAGAGGACTTGAGTACTATAGAAAATTTCAACTAAAACCCTTTCTCTTCCATAACAGACACATCTTCAATAATAGTGCTTATATGTGCATATCCAAACACCATGTGATTCTGGGTACCATTATTTACTGAAAAGACAGACTTGGAGCTGGGGATGTAGCTCAGTGATAGAGGACTTGCCTAGTATGTATGGAGTCCCAGATTCAATGCCCAGGGAAAGACAGACAAAAGGCTAAAGCACAAACTCCAAAATACTGATACATACTCTACAGCTTAAGAAAACACTACTAAGAAATGCATTTTAAAAGCTTTAAGGGGTTTGGGGAGATGGCTCAGTGTAAAAATGGTTACCATGCAAACATGAGTAGATGAGATCAGATCCCCAGAACCTATGCAAAAGCTAAATACTATGGCAGGCATTGGTAATTCCAGTGTGCCAATGAGAAAAATAAGCAGAAACAGGAGAACCTCCCAGAAGATTATGGGCTTGCTAGCCTGGTGAACACAGCCATGAACAATTGAGACCTCTACTCAAACAAGGTGGAAGGTGAGGACCAACAACCAAAGTTGTCCTCTGGCCTCTATCAGTGTTCCAAGGCACATGCATGTCTTTACTCACAAACATTAATAGGCACATACACACTAAGAAGAAAAATTTAGAATTTCAGAAAGGGTCTTATAATAAGATGAAAATAACTAAAGTCATTAAAGTCATCACTCCATCATTGGTCACGAAAAACTGGACAGCTTTTTATCTAATAGACAAATAAAACTCTTATTATACTAAGGTTATTTATTAAGGTTTAATTTTAAGGTTTCAACACATCCTAATTAACCGGACAGTGGTGATCTCTGAATCATGAATATTAAAAGTTTAAATTATAGGAAGCTTCTCATGACTTTTATGATTTTCACACCAATTCACAGTAAACCACCAATTAGCCACAGTGCAGATCATTCAGGTCCAGCAATGCTGTTTGGCAAGTTACCTATTCTCAAGTCAGCTCCAGAACTTATGGTATGAATCACAATACAATGACTTTTAAACTATGGTGAAAAAATTCTTTAATCTAAGGGTGGGAGAAAAGGATATTGGGCACAAAGTTGTCCTTTTCTCTCATCTCTCACCAGAGTAGTGGCTCCTTTACCTGATTTGCAAGTTTAACACAGACATTTTAAAAAAAAAAAGTTTTCAAGTAATGCTTGAAAAAACAGTCTAGACAAGGATTTTACCTCATGTATGAATCAGCCATTGGCCTCCAAATTGTCCTTCATTACCTATACAAGGTAGTTTTGGGTATATGTGCTACAAACTAATCTTTAATAAACTGATGATCACTAACTTTGAACTATATATATGGGTTGTTAGATTTAAATTAAAAGTTTCTTTCAAATACAATCAGTAGTAATGGTGGTTTGAAGATAAATGTATATCCCCCCATAACCTGAACTACTTTTGATTAAAATTAAGCTTACTACTTAGTCTTTAGTGGGGGAGCCCTGCTGGAGGAGGGGTGCCACTGGGGGCAGCCCTACTATGTGTGCACAAAACCAGCTTGAGCTCCGACTACATGTTCTGCCTGGCTGCTATGGATGGATGAAGTGAGCCAGGTTCTTCCACCATGATGAAGCTTCTCCTGGAATTTATAAGCCTGAAATAAACCCTCTCATGAAATGCTTCTGGTCAGGTATCCCAGCAACAAGAAAATAACTGCAACACTGGGTCAATCACGCACACAAAAATTTTCTCTATTTTTGATGTAGCTTTACTTTCATACATACTAGTTTGCTTTCATAACATCTAGTATAATATGTATTTTTTATTGATGAGGGATCTAGAAAAATGAAAAGATTCTTATGAATTCAAAATTTAGCCCTAGGGCTAGAGAGATGGCTTAGCATTTAAGGCATTTGCTTTAGGACCAAAAGCCAAAGGACCCAGGTTTGATTCCCCAGGACCCACATAAGCCAGATGCACAAGGGGCACATGCATCTGGAGTTTGTTTGCAGTGGCTAGAGTCCCTGGCATGCCCATTCTCTTTCTGTCTGTCTCTCTTATCTCTCTCTCTCTCTCTCTCTGCTTGAAAATAAATTAATTAATTAATTAATTAAGTCTTAAAAAATAAAACAGTTTTAAAAAAATTAGCCCTAAATATTTTTAGATACCAAAGCAGTAGTAAACAGAGCCTAGGAAAGGTATCTAGAGGGAGGAACGAGGAGAGGATGGTTAATGGGTATTGAGATACAGTTAGATAGGAAGAATAACTTTGAATGTTCTATGGGACAGTAGGCTAACCAGAGTCAACAATAAAATATTTCAAAACAGGTAGTAGAGAGGATTCTGGACCTTCCCAACAAGAAAAAAGATAACTCAAGGTAATACCTGTACCAATCACCCTGACCTCGTACTGAAACGTCACATTACTCTATAAATTGTACATATTTATTTGTCAATCAAAACACATATAAATAAGAATAAAGGGCTGGAGAGATGGCTTAGTAGTTAAGGCATTTGCCTGCAAAGCCAAAGGACCCAGGTTCAATTCCCCAGGACCCATGTTAGCCATATGCACAAGGGGGCTCATGCATCTGGAGTTCGTTTGCAGTGGCTGAAGGTCCTGGTGTGCCCATTCTCTCTCTCCCCCTCCCTCTTTCTCTGTCAAATAAATAAAAATAAAAATATTAAAAATAAATAAAAATAAATTTATAAGCATTAATCTTTCAATGAAAGTCTTCTATTGTACCTTTTCATAAAATTGCTTCATCAAATATATAATTTTTAAAATGCTTATGCTTTTACATTACTATGCTGTTTCTGAAAATTCCTACTGGCCCTGTCTTTAAAATACATCCATAACTTATGATATCTTATCCATAACTTAACTGCTATAACCTAAATTCTACTTACCATCATGTCTGGTCAACTCCAAAGCTTTCTAAATTCATTTCACTGCATCACTCTTATTCCAGGTAAGTTCTTTTAAAAATATAAATCAAGGCCTTCTATTTTTCTGTTCAGAACTAATGCTTGCTCCTAAAGGTAAACACCAAGTACTTTCAAGATCTACTATTACAAAATTTACCTTCTCCAAACCTCTTCCCTCTCTGACTTAACTCTAATACTCTTCTCCCATTCAAATTCTGCCCCAATCACACTGAAGAAAACATTGTGCTAACATGTTCTAGTCTACACATTCCTAGTATTCCCAAAGATATTAGACAACTTATTACTTTATCCCTAACCCCATCCTATTCTAGGTTTAATCTTGATTTATTTTTATTATTTAACAAATCTTTATTTATGCCATGAGAACAGTCCAAGATCCTAGGATAGTACTTCTTACATAATAGCTCTTAATAAATACATGAATCCTAACAAATATTAAAATGAAAAAATAAAGGTATTAGAGGGCTAGGATGATTGCTCAGTGGTTAGTGGTGCTTGCTGACCAGAGTTCAAATCCTCAGCACCCACATAAAGCTTATTAATCACAATAAACCTAAATTCATGGGAAGAGGAGTCAGGATAATGTCAGACTTCCCCGCAGCAAAAAACAAGAGGCCTTATCTCAAAGTGGAGGGAGGAACAACACCCTGAGGTTGTCTTCTGACTTCCACGTGTGCTGTGGCATAACTGTGCCCATATACACATAAAAAATGAAGACAAATTATAATCCATAGTAATATATTTGACCAGAATAATCAACACAATTTCTATTCCTAACACTTAAACCTAATTTAAAAAATTATTTTATCTATCTATCCATCCATCTGAGGGGGCATTTAGAGAGAGAGAATGGATGTGCCAGGACCTCTAGCCACTGCAAACTCCAAATGGATGCACCACCTTGTGCATCTGGCTTTAAATGGGTACTGAGGAACTGAACCTGAGTCCTTTGGCTTTGTCTACTGCTAAGCCATTTCTCCAGCCCTAAACCTAATTTTTTAAAATTGAAGTATAAACCTAAATATAGCTAATTAAAAATATCTGGCTTTTTAAAATAATTCATAGTATTACAGGAAATTACATTTCTAAGACTTGATTATACAGAAGCAACTTTGTAATTACCTATTCAATCTTGTCAAATAAATACTCCTATGTAATCAGTTACTTATAAGACAGACTTAGTAAGGCAGACTCACAAGGTGATGCAAACACACAAGGTCGCACATGTGCACAAGTGGTGCACAAATCTGTAGTTCGATTGCAGTGGTTGGATGCCCTGGTGCATCAATTCTTTCTCCCTCTCATAAAAAAAAATTACAAAAAAAAAAGATTTATTCCACAATCTAAGGAAAACTTGTCCTAAAGAGTTTAAGAATTAAAAAAAAAAATCAACTGCAAGCCATACTAAATAATGAGTAGTGTTTAATTCCACTATATAATGCTTTATCCACTCTGATAAATAAGAAATGTCATTTGAGCTTATGTGAGATAGCTAAGTCATCCAACAATTAATGCTTGTAGGAGTCAAGATTATTTTACCTTTGAATCAAGATTTCAAAAGCACAAACTTATTTTTAAAATAACTGCTGTAAGTCATCATTTCTATGAATTATTATTTAGTTAAAACTATCATCAGGTGAATATAACCTATTGAAAATTACAAATCAGGCTAGAGAGATGGCTTAGAGCGGTTAAGGCATTTGCCTGAGAAGCCTAAGGACCCAGGTTCCATTACAGTTCATTTCAGTGGCTAGAGGCCCTGGTGTGCCCATTCTATCTGCCTCTTTCTCTCTCTCAAATTAATTAATAAAAATAAAATAAAGCCGGGCGTGGTAGTGCACGCCTTTAATCGCAGCACTCAGGAGGCAAAGGTAGGAAGATCACTCAGAGTTCAAGGCCACCCTGAGACAACTGCAGGTCAGCCTGAGCCAGAGTGAGACCCTACCATGAAAAACCAAAAAATAATGATAATAATAATAAAATAATTTTTAAATGGTACTAAAATTATAAAACTATACAGTGACTAAATAACCTGGAAGCATTGGAATTTCTTCTATTTTACTCAATCTCCAAGCATGCTGTATGTTAACACAGGTGGATACACAACAAATATTTGATGAATAATGAATCAGTCTCCAGACTCAGAACACTCAGCAATAAAACTACCATATAGCCCTGAAATCACAATTGTAAGCACAACTTACAAAAACCACTTATGGCTAAGGGTCCATAAGGTCTAATAGAGTATTTACTCTAAAAAGTCTAGGTTAAGCTGGGTGTGGTGGCGCATGCCTTTAATCCCAGCAGTTGGGAGGCAGAAGTAGGAGGATCCCTGTGAGTTTAAGGTCACCCTGAGGCTACATAGTTAATTCCAGGTCACCCTGGACCAGAGTGAGATCCTACCTCAAAAAACAAAAAACAAACAAAGTCCAGATTGTTTAAGATCACTCACACACACTATGGATTTATGAACAGTAAGCCTGAAAATTCCATGGAAGTACTTCTAGGAGGGTCCAAGCAGATGGGACACTCTGGGAGCTTCCCAAGACCTACTCAACAAAGGTAATTCTGCTTTTATCCATTTCTATCTTTTGATGTTTCAAATTACTGTTTGGGTGGAGGAAGGGAAGATTTCCTTGCTAAAAATAGCTGAAAACTAGCTAAACTGATTCCAAACAGATTAAAGACCCTATTATTTAATCTACACCCTCTGATACCAATATTGTTCCCTAGGTCATGATGTGAAGCATATTCCAAATTATTCACAGCCCATTCCTTTTTCTGTGGTAAAAACTAAAGAACCAAAGGTCATCTCATTTACATCAACCCAGGAGAACAATCTGTAAGTATTTGCTATGTTTAAATATTATATGCTTAACCTTATGTCACAGTTTGTGTGTGTGTGTCTTTTTTGAGTGTCTCCCACATTAGCCTAGAGCTCACCAAGGAGGATAGACTAGCTAGCCTCAGGGATCTATCGTTCCCTTCCCAGAAGTGGATTATATGTATTATATTTACACCATAAGCAGCCCCCCCCTTCAATTTTGAGGATCAAACTCAAATCCTCATATTCACTTGCAAGACAAGGTCTCCTTAGCTCCTTACCAGAAGTTTGGAAGGTCCAAAAGTATTTCTAAGGAAGTCTATTAAACCAGTTCTATGAATATGCTCACCTCTCTTCCTGTGAAGAACTAAGAAGTGGGGAAGGGTATATTAATTACACTCAATACTGTAATGCTACAGAAAAGGATCCATTATTTTCATTATGTAAATGACTTTTTAGGTAAGGTTCTATAATTTTTTAAAAAAACAGAAACACTTGGTGATGAAAATATTAACAGGTAAAATAATCATAGGGAAAGGGTATAGAATTTAAAACAGGTTTTTAAAAAATTTATTTGAGCAAGAGAAAAAGAATGGGCATGCCAGGGCTTCTGCAAACAGACACATGCACCAAACACATTACAGACATTGAACACCACCTTTGCAGGCAACTGCCTAAACCACTGAGCCCCCAGATTTTTTTGTTTGTTTGTTTTTGTTTTTTTGAGGTAGGGTCTCACTCTGGTCCAGGCTGACCTGGAATTAACTATGTCTTTAGGGTGGCTCGAACTCTCGGCCATCCTCCAGGCCTCTGCCTAAACCACTGAGCCCCCAGATTTTTTTTTTAAGTTTGTTTGTTTGCTTATTTGTTTAAGAGAGAGAAAGAAGGGGAGGGAGAGAGAGAATGAGCGGGCCAGGGCCTCCAGCCACTGCAAATGAACTCCAGATGCATGCGCCCCCTTGTGCATCTGGCTTACTTGGATCCTGAAGAATCGAACTAAGACCCTTTGGCTTTGCAGGCAAATGCCTTAACTGCTAAGCCACCTCTACAGCGCCCCAGATTGTTTTAAAGATAGTAAGGAGCTGAAAACCAAGGTAAGAATCCTAGTGAATCGAGGTGACTCATGCCTGTAACTCCACCACTTCGGAGACTGGCGCAGGAAGATCACCATGAATTTCAGGCCAACGTGGACTACACAGCCTGGCCTAAGAGTGAGAACCTGCCTCAAAAATATATAAATATCACTGGGTATGGTGACATGTCTGTAATCTCATTTAGGAGGTGATCCTCCATCCTTGGCCTACATGCCTGTAATACATGAGACCTTGCCTTCAAAAAAAAAGTCCTTTTCTCTTTAAGTTCCATATGTGGATAATGATGATGATGCGTGTGTGTATATGCATGCACAGGCACATGCACATTGCCATGCAAGTACGAAGGTCTGAGGACAACCTTGATGTGTTTGTCCTCACCTTCCACTTTGAGCCAGGGTCTCATTTTATTGTTATTTTCCACTAATTCATGTGTGCCAGTCTAGCTGGTCCCTGCCAGCCAGCCAGCCAGCCAGCCAGCCAGCCAGCAGACTTTCCTGGCTCCACATCACAATGCCATAGGCACGTTGGGATTACAAACATGTATCACCTTGTGTCCCTCGGGTGTCAGGGAACTCAATTCTGGCCGGTAGGCTTGCAAGCAAATGCTTCTAATTGCTGAGCCATCAACTCAGTCCACCCAATTAAATCTGTTCTTTTTCCGAGGTACGGTTTCACTCTAGTCCAGGCTGACCTGGAACTCACTATGTAGTCTCAGGGTGGCCTTGAACTCAAGCTGATCTTCCTACCTCTGCTTCCCAAGTGCTGGCATTAAAGGCATGTGCCACCACACCTGGTTTAAATCCTTATAGAACTATAAAGAGATAAAAGCAATATACTCTGTCATGGAGGTGGAAATGCAGTATGAATTCAAATAAAGAAAGAAAGAAAGAATAAAAGATAAATACATGCCAGGCCAGGCAATAGTTTAAGCTTGTATACTGTATAGTGTCTGCTACACTACTTGACTCTGCCATCATAGTATAAAAGTAGTCATAGTTAATGCTTAAATGATCTTGTTTGTATTGCAATAAAACTTTATTTAGATACAGGTATTTGGATTTCGTATCACAGTAAAAAAGCCATAATGCAAAAGCAGCTATCAGGCCAAGTCTGACCCAAGGGCCATAGTTTACAAACCAAATGAAATGCAATGTTTTTGTGACTAGAATGGATTTAAAATACACTGGGTTTGATTTTCAAAATAGTCATTCCAGATGTGTGAATACTGTAGAGTGATGCAATAGCATTATTGGAAAATAGAGAAATAGGTTGTATGCATAAAATACTTATAAACATATCCTCTCTAAGGACAAACAAGAGGCGGACTTTAATAAGCAACTAAACAGTGTAAAAGTAGAATACAAAGCTGCATTTGAAGAGGACCTAACCCTCTCCCAAATGGGTACTTTAAGTCTGAAACACCTAAACTAAAAGTGAAAATAGCAATCCTCAACAGAGAGCTTAGTTACTGGCATTAGACATAAGAAATAAATGAGTCAGTGTTTCTTAATGAAAAGCTAACCAGTTTTAGCAAAAGACTGGTGATATCACTTGAATTTCAGGTGTTATCACAAAAGACAAATAAAATTTTAGTAATGAAATGAGGCAAGGTTAAGATGAGTAACAAGACTAAGACTATAAACTTCAGAAAATTATCTATAAGACTATTTAGTATTCTTTTTTTAAAAAATTATTTTCATATTTATTTATTAGAGACAGAGAGGGAGAGAAACAGAGAGAATGGGCATGCCAGGGCCTCTAGCTACTGCAAAAGAACTCCTTACATATGTGCCACATTGTCCATCTAGCTTGTGTGGGACCTGGATCCTCAGGCTTCACAGGCAAGTGCCTTAACCACTAAGCCATCTCTCCAGCCCCTATTTGGTATTCTTAGAGGCATCTGAGGAGTCACATAGTTAAATACAGAAGAGTAGAAACCTAAATCTTTCAATTCTCTAGACCATAGGAATGTTAATTTCCTAATTGCCTTTTAAAAAATATTTAGTGTGTGTGTAAGAGAGAGAGAGAGAGAGAGAGAGAGAGGACAGCCACACAAGGGCCTATTGCCATTCCAAATGAACTCCAGGTACATGTACAACTTTGAGGTTCTAGCTTTACATGGGTAATGGAGAACTGAACCAGGGCAGCAGACTATGCAAGCCTTTAACAGCTGAGCCATCTACCCAGATCATAATTTTCTACCAGTTAACTTAAGCAGTCAACAACAACAGTAAAAAAAACGTTATCTTGACTCCAAAAAGGTATCACAAAAATAATAAACACACAATTTTTAATCAGTAAAAGAAGATGGTCAACATAAAGAATATGGACAAAACTATAGCATATCAGAAGCCAAGGTTAAGAGTTTTTCTAAGGCTGTTTAATAATGGCAAAGGCAGAACAAATAGTTTATTTCTCCATTGTCCCTTTTATTGTCCTTGCATTAACACGACCCTAAATCTTTCAAGTTAATTCATAAGAAACAAATGGATGCACTTACATTTTTAACCTCCTATTTTCTTCTCACTTGCCAACAGGGCCTACACTTCCCAGGTACTTTTGGTCTATACGTTTTGGGCATTATTTTGGGCACATATTTTTTCCTCCTCACTATCCCAATCCTATGCTACCTTCAAGTCCTTTATCTAAGTTCCTTTTAAAACAGTAATATACTATTCTTCAGTGACTGGCATTTAACTATTCCTATGTTAAGATATATGCGTAAGTTCTCCCCAGCTCCCTTAAAGCTATAAGCTTTAAGAGCATTTAAGGTGGCAAATTCCATTTCTTGTATAACTCATAGTACCTAGCTGTTCAATCTAATAATTTTCCAGGCATAATATGATAAATCTGAAGCTAGGAAAAAAAACACGAAAAACTCACTTCTACCTTTAACTCCTCATGATGAAAACCTTAAGAATCTAATCAAGTGACACATCTTAGTCATTATTGTAATCATGAAATTACAAAGTTACATTATTGCAGTGTATATCTCAGGCATTCTGGACAGTCAGTATCCAAAACACAGTGGGGAGAAAACAAGACAATCTTTTTTTTTCTCTTTTACACTCAAACTCATACTTGAGCTAAAACACCCAAATGTTTCTTCTGTAAAGGATTCCCAAAGAGATGCTGATGGAAATAATGGAAACAGTTGTTCTCTTTTCTGCACCTCACAGTACTTTTATCTACTTTTTGTTGTTGTTGTTGTTTTGTTTTGTTTTTTGAGGTAGGGTCTCGCTTTAGCCCAGGCTGACCTGGAATTCACTATGTAGTCTCAAGGTGGCCTCAAACTTAACGCAATCCTACCTCTGCCTCCTGAGTGCTGGGATCAAAGGCAAGCGCCACCACGCCCGGCTCTTAAACTACCTTGATTTCTAAGTTATTGTATTCCCAGATGTGTACTAAGTGCTAAATAAAAGTAGTAAAATTAATAAATAACCCATCCGAGGTTTAACACCTTTTAATGCAGACAAACTCTCACAGGTACACACAGAAGCTGCCTTGGTTTGGAAGCAGAGCTTGTCAGGGAACCTAGGGGGCACACTCTAGGGATCCAAGGTACAGATTTTGAAACTCAAGAACAGTCTTAGCTTTCAATTACTTTTCATAATTTCTAAAAGGGCTTTTTTCCTAGCTTGCTTGAGGTATATGTTTGTCTAGTGTTCTACACAGAGCCACAATATTTTTTCCTAGTTTGATGAAATCAACAAAATCCTACACAAAAGATTAATTACTCAAATTACCAAATAATGGATGACTATTAAAATTTCTCTCATGCTCTTAGAAATCAAAGTTTCCTTCTTGTACTTTAATACAACACTACTCAGTAATTCTTGAGTCAATTATATAACCCACATCACCTTCTTGCTGTCCAAAGGAAAAAAGTAAAAAATCTACAGCCCAACAATTTAAAAACTGTACCCATAGAAACTGTAGTGATAGAATTTATTCTGTATTTATTATAAAATAACTAAATCTGTTATTTTGTATCTAAGAAGTAAGTAACAAAGGCCAACACTTACCCTACGTTCTGTTAATATTGAAAAGTTTAATATCATCTTCATGAGACACACTTTTCTTAAATTGAAAAAAGTTTGTTAGGGGCTGGGGATATAGCTCTGTAGTAGCATGGTTGTGTACTGTGCTCAAGGCCTTAGGTTTCAATCCCTACCACCAGCCCCCCTCCAACAAAAGAAGGGGGAAGTTACATAAATATTATTCTAAGCTGTTCCATAACTTCAAACAAAAATTCAAAAGGCAAATACAGTACTTTATTACATAGAAAATCTTAACTTTCAAGGTCAGAAATCCAGAATCAAAAACCATAGTAAATCTGCCTTTCAAATAGAAGAGGGAGGGGCAAGAAACATGTGACAGTAGTAGGATACTTAACTTTTTATCAGAGAGAGAGAAAAAGAGAGAGAAAATTGGCACACCAGGGCCTCCAGCCACTGAAATGAACTCGACACATACACCATCTTTTGTAGATATGCTCGCATCACCTTGTGCATCTGGCTTAGATGGGGCCTGGAGAGTCAAACATGAGTCCTTAGGCCTCACAGGCAAGCACCTTAACTGCTAAGTCTCTTCTCCAGCCCTAAGATACTAATTTTGAAAATGGCTACTGGAGAGGTAGCACAGTTGTTGATCACTTAAGCAAGACCCTCGGTTCAATCCCCATCACAAAATAAAAATTTTTAGTCCTAAAGTAGTATAAGCATAGGAGCAGTTAAAAAAAAAAAAAAAACACTAACAAAACAGAATTCTGTCTTTCAAAGTGTAACCAAGCCCACTCCCAATGACCTGAATAATTAATGTACAAAATATGGTAAAGACGTGCTGACCTAGGTTTAAAAATATGGCCTAAATAAGCTAACCAAATCAACAGTTATCTAATAGTCGGTGCTATCTAATTCTGCATGGAATCAATCAGATCCATACCTCTACTTCAAAGTTAAGCACATCTATACCTAGCCTTTCAATCTGGTTCATCAAAAACTGTGCCAATGCCTTTGCAAAGTTTTATAGTGATCCAAACTTGCCACTCTCTTCCTCTGCTCTATTTACTGTAGAAAGGAGAAATGTGGATAACTACAAATAGATGAAAAGTAAAAAATGAGAAATTTAAAACTGAAACAAAATTTACAATGTAAGCTGAGTTATCCCATACTATTAATGAGTATGCCAAAATACTAAAAAAGAGTATCATATTATCATTGAAGGTACAAATAAACTGAAGTTAAGAGTAAAACATTTCCAAATACATTGTACTTGTCTATATTTAAACTAAAATTTTTCTTACATAATTACATCTGGATGTAATGCTTGCTAAGTGGAGACTTGGAGAAATGTATGAAGTGAGTCATGTCAATACAGATAAACATCTCGCATTGTGTTCAAATTGGATATTGGTTTTGAATTTAAGGAGCACAGGCAATCCCACCTCCAACACCTGCAGAAGGCAACCCACACCTTAGAGTAGTAAACACGGAAAAACATTTCACTGTTTCACAGTGGAACATTTTTTTAATTGTCCTGGATTCCTACTCACACACAAAAAGCCAATTATTGATGGCATTTTAAATTTAGAAATACATATTAAAAACCCACGTGTGTAACTATTCTGAGCTAGTTTTCCAACACTTTGGTTGTCACATATTGAGCACTGACCCAAACTGGATGTCAATTTTGTGATAAAAGTATGAGCGTGTCCCTTACAACTTTCTGGGAATTTTACCATTCTTCCCGATAGTTTGCCCTCACTTGCCAGCACCTTTGAGGCTCAGCTCCTCGCAGAGCCTGCGCCTCCCTTGCATTTCTAATAACGCGGTGGAGGGAGGGAGGACGGGCGAGCAGGCAGGCGGGAGCGAGAGAGGGAGTGTATCTATGCGTGGATAAGTGCACGCGCGCTCCCGCGCGGCTCCCCACCCCCACCCGATACTTTTCCTCCGTGGAAACCGAGGGGAAATCCAGTGGTTATTCTAGCACAGACTCGATGGCACAGCCCAACCCAGCGGCCGCCCAGCTACCGGAGCCGGTGTGTCGGCTGCGCAGTGCAACTTCTCACCGGCTACTCGGAGCTGCGGGCCGCGCGGCCGGGGACTCGGCGGAGCACGCGGGGAGGCGTCGGGGAGAGAAGAGAAAAGTGAAAGGGCCGATCCCCCCGGCTCCTCCCGGCTCGGCGGTGAAGTTTGCAGGCGGGGTCGCTTCCGCCGAGCGGCGCCCACCCCTCGCGGCGCTCCAGGTGGAACTCGTTAAGAGCGGCGGCCCCGCCGCAGCCGCCACCTCCCTTCCCCGCGGACCCCCGGGACCCCGCGAGCCCGGGCGGCGCGGGGAGCGGGTGGAGGCCGGCCGGCCGGCAGGCCTGCGCCGTCCCGGTCACCTGTGGAGACGAGGCCGGCCGGGCGGGCGGGCGGCGACCTCCGGCCTCCCTGCCCTTCACGCCGCCCGCGGCCCCGCGCCCGCCCGCCCGCCCGGCCTGCGAGGAGGCCCGCCCCCCGCGCCAGCTCCCCACCCCCGCCCGGGCACGGCGACCGGCGAGGGCAGCGCAGGCCCGAGGACCCTACCTAAGGCCGTCGCTCTCCTCCGCGTCCTCGTCCACGGCAGCGGCCCCGGCGGCGGCGGTGGCGGCGGCAGCGACATTCCTGGGGAGCGCTCCCGCCGCCGCCGCCTCCTCCTCCTCCTGCACTCTCGGCTCGCCGCTCCCCTCCGCTCCGCTCCGCTCTCGTGCCCGCCGAGCGCGCTCACCCCGCGCCCCCGCCGACACGCACGCCCCGAAACCCTCAGCCCTCGGGCTCCCACCCGCGGCGGTGGCGGCCCGGCCCTGCCTCCCTGCCCGCCGCGTCCCCGGCGCCCGCCGTCGCGCTGCGCTCAGTAATGGCGGCCGCTCGCGCTCCCTCGCGCGGACGGATCCCTCGCTCTCGCTCGCTCGCTCGCTCTCTCTCCCGAACTTTACCTCAGCATCTCTGCCGGCGCGCACCGCCGCCGGAACGCGCGCACGCGCACGCGCGCAGCCGACCTCCGGGACGCGCCCGCGACGTTCGCCCCAGAACCCCCAACCCCGCCCCCGCCGCCCTCACCTCGAGACGCCTCCCGCGCCGCCTCGGCCCCGCCCCTGCCTGGTCTCCCGGGAGTCCGGACCGGCGCGAGCGACCGCGCCGCACGGAGAGAGGGAGGGAGGGAGAGAGCCAGGGAGGGAGGAGGAGGGGCGCGGGAGCGCGGAGCCGCGTCCTCGCCCGCGGCCGCGCTCCCCCATTGGCTTCTGCCCCTCCCCCTGTCTCCGCCCCACCCACCCATTGGTTCCCCCTGCTACTCCATTGCTTCTCACCTTTCCCTTTTACCCGTCGGCGTGAATATTTTTCCTGCGCGCTGCCCTCGCTCGGGGTTGTGCTCGGCGCCTCCTCCGCCCCATCCTCCACGCCCGTGGAAGCCGCACGCCGGCCGGGCGTCTTCTCCCTGGCCTGCGTTCAGGGTTTGGCGGTAACTCAGCACCGCACCGCGTTGCAAAGGAACTTAGGGTCGAATGAGCCCTTGCAAGGCATGGCATGGTATAGCATGGCACGGGCACCCACCGAACGCCTCTACCAATCCCTCTGTGGCCTCTGAGCGTTCAAGAATGCCAAAGAGGAAGGAATGTGCCCAAGCTCGTTCTCAGGATGCGTGTGTTGGGGGGGGGGGGCAGCGGAGGGAAAGGCTAGTTTTCTGCCTGCCAACTAGACATCGCCAGCCCGGGACCTGGCACATACCTCGAAACCGGAGCCCCAGAAGCAAGGAGTCCTTTCCACCATGCATACGGAACAATCCCGGCCCTTGATTTTGTCGGTTTTTAGGGAAGTTGAGCGAGATGCGAAGACTCCGCTGGTTTAGGGTGGTCCAAAAGATCCCCCAGTTCACATCACAACAGCCCAACTTCAGGAATAGTCGACAACCTGACTTGTATTATATCGCCTTAACTATACTCAGTATTTTTTGAGACTTCTAGAAATTTCTTCTTTTTTTTCTTTTGTTTTTTCGAGGTAGGGTCTCACTCTAGCCCAGGCTGACCTGGAATTAGTTTCAGGGTGGCCTTGAACTCACAGCGATCCTCCTACCTCAGCCTCCCGAGTGCTGGGATTAAAGGCGTGCGTCAACATGTCCGGTTTAGAAATTTCTTAAGTTTGGGAGTTGCTGGGTTTCCGGTGTATTTTTCAGGTGTGCGTTGACATTGAAGGGTAGAGAGAATGGACATAGAAACCATTGCCTTTGCTTTTAGCATTGAAGAAACTGATGTCCTGTGACTTTCCCAAGGTCATCAGAATCTGTCTTACCCAGAGATCTAAAATAGTGGCCCATAGACAAATGAGCAAAAACCAGATCTACTCCAGTTCGTTGTTTCCTCTAAAGTAATTTGGGGAGAATTTCTCTTTGAGGAAAGATTTATTTTCTGCACTGAAAATAGTTGATCATCAGTAAACATATAACAACTCTTTAAAATTCAAGTTATTATTTTTATGTTACATAAGGTACTGAAGTTGGCCAAGGTTGCTTTTTAGTGTTATAATGGTGCAGCTGCAGCCAACCAGAAGTTACATGTAGGCTCTGTCAGGAAAGAAAACAAAAACTGCCTGTTGGTAAAAATCTGTTAGAAAATATTTGTCAGTAAATCTGTCACAATATTCCAGCAGAAGTTCTGTTTGTTTGTTCCTTGCCCATTTCCCTCCACTGTCCATATTTCTCAAAGGTAAACTTAATAGTTAAAAGCAGAAAAAAATTTCTAGTTTCAATCTATGTCATTAGCTCCCTAATTTTAAGGATGCATGATTAAAATTCCTTATTTCAGCCACGCCCTTGTATCTGAATGATACCAAGATTAATTAAGAGTGGGTTAAGGGGCTAGAGAGATGGCTTAGCAGTTAAGGCACGTGCCTGCGAAGCCTAAGGACCCAGGTTCTATTCTCCAGATCCCATGTAAACCAGGTGCACATGGTGGCACATGCATCTCAAGTTCGTTTGCAGTGGCTAGAGGCCCTGGCGTGCCCATTCTCTCTTGCTCTCTCCATCTCCCTGCCTCTAATAAAAAAAAAAATTTTTAAAAGAGTGGTTTAAGGTCTGTAAGTACTTCTTTCAATTATAAACCATAGGCGAAGAAAGCACTGAAGGTAGCTTGCAATGAAAGTAACCCAGAGGTTAAAAGAATAGGAGTGAAGGAAATTGGGGGGAGGAGGTTAAACCACCAAAATGTACTAATCCCATAGGTACAACACTTCTATAGACTGGAATGTTAATGCATTTTTGTGTATTTTTTAATTATTGTACTAAAAGTCCTTAAAATGCATGAAGCCAATGCAAAGTCATAATCTAAATAAGACGTTAAATACTATATAGTATGTCCGCCCCAAAAATAATTTTAAAATTACTTCCTAAACAGAAAACTCTTCAGCCATTGACCATATCAATATAAACTAAAGTCAAATAAATCAAGCTCTTGAAGGAAACATTGACCTATAAAGATTGTAGTTGTCAGTTATACAACATGATATTCAGGGCAGGGGTTTGAAGACTTGAAAACTCATTTCTCTTAATGTCACAAAAATTTTAAATCATGGTTTGCAAACAATTTTCACAGCTGACTTTTTTTTTAGTTTTACATCATCCATCTTGACATAAGGGATTTGGAAATTTAGGATTTTGCTTCTTATTAATGCCAATAGTCTAAATCAGTTTACTTGAACCATTTTTGTAGTTTTTTTTTTTTGTTTGTTTGTTTGTTTTTTTAACTAGGGTCTCACTCTAGCCCAGGCTGGTCTGGAATTCACTATGTAGTCTCAAGCTGGCTTCAAACTCACAGAGATCCTCCTACCTCAGCTCTGAGTGCTAGGATTAAAGGCGTGTGCCACCATGTCAGGCTATTGTTTTTATATTACTTCTTTCTAAAAAAAAAAAAAAAGAAAGAAAGAAAGAAAGAAAGAAAGAAAGAAAGAAAGAAAGAAGGAGAGATGTGGTGTTCTATGCTCATAGAAATCTGGAAATGAGAACTGTGATTGATCATGTTGACATGTTTAAAGTTTAATAAGGCAATAAAGAGTGGGAGAGGGAATCTTAATGCCATCTCAAACTGATGGGCTACGTTTCAGAGAAAGCAAGCTTTAAAGGAGATTTTTATTATGTTTTTAATATTTTATCTTTATTTGAGAGCATGAAAGAGGCAGGGGGGTGGAAAGAAAGGGTGTGCCAGGGCTTCAAGCCACTGCAAACAAACATCAGATGCATGTGCCACCTTGTGCATCTGGCTTGCCTGAGTCCTGAGGAATCTAATCGAGGTCCTTTGGCTTTGCAGGCAAGCACCTCAACCACTAAGCCTTATCTCCAGCCCAAAAGGAGATGTTTTGAGAAATAAATTCTTTATACTCAAGTGTTTAAGTATGGAGGAGATGGGGTAAATATTACCCAACCCTCTTAGATCAGTTACTGTTCTTATCTGGACTAAAAAATATTAAGCACGTTTTCTGCTGTACTATATAATTAAAATCACCCAGAGCTTTGTTCTTCGTTTACTTATAAAAAAAATTGATAGAATAAGATTTCAGTTAGGCATTTTAGGTTTTTAATTTAAACATTCTTCTCCATAAATTTCTTGTTCTTCCACATATTCTAATAGAGTATTAATATGCATGGTCATTTTTGGATCAAAAGAAATGATAGCCATAAAAATGTTATGTTAATTCAACCCTCTGTTGGTAATAGTGCAGCGGTAATGCTGCAATATTCAAATGAATGAAATATGATGGTCTTGCAAGAACTTACCCTACAGAAGCATCTACACCCCCTGCTGGAAATCTTGGATTATAACAACTTTATCTTCTATAGCCTCAGCTAAGAACGTGAGTCAAATACAGGACCTTTCCACTTGTGACTGTATGACACAAGATGGCTTTTGGAGAACAAACACTCAGAATGTCACCTTGATTACAGATTAAATACACAAATAACTTGGAGAGTAATGGTGCAAATAGCAATATTCAAAAGCACTTATAAGATTATTGTCTAATTTTCTATTGCAATTCTCACCCCCCTACCTTATTCCCACCTCCTTCCTAGAATTCTCTTTCTCCCTTTTCATACAGTTAAGACTACTGGGATGGGGAGGAAGAGCGAGATCAGGCATCACTCCTGAAGGTCTACAAACCCATAGTATACCAATAGGCACAGGAGCCATTTGTTGAGATGCTTGAACCTTTCCACAACTTTATTTTACAGCTACCAATGAAGAAAGGGGGCTAACTATGTCTTGACTGCTACCATAAAAATATTTTTATAAGAGTTAAGGTAATCATGAGCATGCACTGGAACAGGAGAAAAGTAATGTATTGACCTTCCTGGCATTTTGTTCACAGAGCCGTGCTTGTTCTGTTGATTTTCCAGAATTGTATTTCCTGACTGAAATCCCAAAGATGGTATCAGAGTCTAGCTTCAAAATGTCATGTTCATGCCACTCTTGTCCTAGGACATGACTGAAATAGTGAAAGAAACACTCTATTTGAAAATAATTACTATTTTGTAAAGATTATTTGTAACACAGACTTCTCTTAAAGTACTAACAATTCACTCGGATCCCACCAGCACAAATACTTTAATTAGACAAAAAAGTCTTCAAGTTATTTCCTCACAAAAGGTGGTATTGCTGGGCCATCTGGACCCTCCATTGAGTTTTATGAAAGATCGCAGCTTGAATTTAATCAACCCCAACAAGGTTAACCCTATAAAGCAAAAAGTTAATTGAAAGGGTTGCTAGCTGGAGGATTTGAATTCTGTCTTTGAGATTGTAACTAGTGAATCATTTTGATGGGGAACGAGAACTTGCATTGCTTGACTGTTGAGCCACATGCACATTATTTGAATGTTTCGAATCTCCCCTATTCTCACTCAGCTTAGGTCAAATTTAGATTGTGAGTATCTCTAGAAAGGAATTATCAATGACTGGCTCTATGTAATACTAGAATAAATGATCATTAGTCAAAAGCTTAGCAAATGTTGGATAACATGAAACACTCTAGGTTTTATGGATTTCTGTGGATTTCTTGCTAATAGAAGGATTTAGATTATGTTTTGAAGTACTAGCTGAGATAATCATGTTGAGAAAAAAAATCACTTAAAGAAATTGCTGAATTAGCCTGTAAAAGTTGAGTTAGATGTCCTTCCCCAAGTACAGTCCAACTTGTCTACAAGACATCCCTCTAGTAGGTAATGTGAGTCACTAGCAACAGATAACTGTGGATAGGAAACACCAGGGAACGTTCAACAAACGCGTGCAGTATAAGAGTTTTGGAAATCAACAATTAGGTAGCTAATCAGTCTGCAATTAAGGCTTTGTCAGTTTTCCTTATTGTTATGATCTATAGTAGATAGAAAATATTTGCCTTGACAGTGCATGGTTTTTTTATGTTCTTTTTTAAAAAGGTCAAAAATATGGCTATTTTTCTAATTCAACTAATATATAGTTCTAAGTATGCTTTTTTCTTTCTTTTTTAAAGATCGGGTCTCACTATGTATCCCAGGCTGGCTTTGAGCTATTCATTCTTCTGCTTTATTGAGCTTTATGAATGCTGGGATCATAAGTATGTATGACTATGGCTATCATACTTCTAAATATGTCTATACTTCTCAAATGACATTGTGGTTGTTCTGATAGACACAGCTTCTTTCACATGTATCTATTTATAATAAAGAATATTAATGCCTAAAAATCTTTCCTTAACTAGGCTTCCCACCCCTTCTCAGCCCAGCTCTGGACAGCCTGTGTCAACATGCTTCATTTAGTTCTAATTCTTGTTCCTATAAGAATGGCTATTAAATAACTACTTTTTATTCTTAGACACAAAAGTACTTACATTAGGGACTCTGGGATTTTATAAATATGGCAAAAGTGATATCATAGAAATTTACAAAGAACTACATTTATTCTGTAAATCAAATTCTTACAAAATTAAATGGAGCCCCCCCTTTTTTTCTGGGGTTGAGAATAGAAGCCAGGGACTCAAAAATACCAGGCAAATACTCAATCACTGAGCTACAACTACAATGCTGGAGGCAATTATTTAAATGATATTTTGGAAGTATATATTATTGAGAAAAATAGCCGTAATATTTTATGTAAATGGAAGACAGGCTACAAAATAAAGAAATAAGTGGAATTATGGTTTGTGTTAAAAAGAGCATGTTAGCCTGCCATGGTGGTGCACGCCTTTAATCCCAGCACTCGGGAAGCAGAGGTAGGAGGATCACCATGAGTTTGAAGTCACCCTGAGACTACATAGTTAATTCCAGGTCAGCCTGGGCCAGAATAAGACCCTACCTTGAAAAAAAAAATAGCATGTTTGAAAACAAAACGACAATGTTATCTGTCAAAATGTTACTATCTAATCTAAATAGAGGAAGTACAGCTAATATCCATTTTACTCTGCTTTTTGGCATTCCCTAATTGTATACAATGAACATATTATTTATTATACTATGAACATTTGTATTTTACTGAATTGAAAACCGAGACTGCTCTCCTTAGTCTTCCCTTTTTTTCCTTTTTCTCCCTTACTTATCCTCTAGATGCCTTTCTTTCTTTCCCTGTCTCTCTCTCTCTCTCTCTCTCTCTCTCTCATCTCTTTGACACCTTACCTGCCACCTTGGGCATTATCTGGTTCCATTTGCATCAACCTCGGATGGAATGAAATAGTTTAGGTAGGCATCATTACCACCACTGGATTCTACTTCTGTAAAATTCTTACACACTAAAACGTATCAAGCAAAGAACACACATTTTATTATATTCCATAACTCCTGTTTTATCCTATTAGTATTTTTATTTATTTATTTATTTATTTATTTATTTATTTATTAAGTTGAGAGAGATTAAAAAGGCAGAGAGCGAGAATGGTCACACTAGGGCCTCCAACCTCTGCAAACGAACTCCTTGTGTATCTGGCTTACGCCTGGGGAACCAAACCTGGGTCCTTTGGCTTTGCAAGCAAGTACCCTAACCACGAAGCCATCTCTCCAGCCATTCTTTTGTTTTTAAATATGTAAATTTGTCAATCAATAGCATGGCCCATATTGAAGTTGGTCTCTTGGAGAAAACTGTTTCTGTAGGAGAACTGTTCCAAAGCTTTCAGGTACAGACTATAGACAGTTTTCACCAATGCTAGTAGGGCAAGCTGACCTTTCCACAGGCTTAGTCTTTCGCTTTTGGACTAAAAGGTTTATGACAAAATGTGTTTCATTTGGATGACTTCCCACCTGGATTTGCTGGCACCTGTGTACCTTTGCATTCCACCACCTCAAGTCACTGAGGGTCACTTTCCCAAGTTGGGACATTTCTTTTGCAGTGTATTTTACTCCTATATGTCCCTCAACACAGCACAATAACCAGGTTTTTTTTAAAGGTAATAATCTTACTACAGCACAAACAAATGAGTATATACAAATTAGTCTGTGGTGGGAAGACTACTGAACTGAAGCCAGGAGATCTGAATTTCATCTAGACTGTTCACTGTTGTGATCATCAAGTCACTGGGATACTTGTGCATATGTGCAGGAAATAATCCTTTTGCCACTCCAGTGTTGTTTAGTTGAAGTTATTTTGTGCAGTTAGCCCACAGACCAGGCTTCACTTCATACTAGTTTTACCACAATTTACACTCACCCACACCCACCACCACACCCAGCACAAAGCTGTCCCTCCTGGTTAGCTTCCCTTTGGGTTTTACTTTTTTACTACATCCTTCTCCACAAAGATTAAACACCAACCAAATCAAACAAAACAAAACAAAGTCCTTTCATTTCAGTGAAAGCAAATAAAGTTATGTTCCTTCAAACTCCATTCCTAAGTGTGGTGGCTCACTTCTGCAATTCCACCACTTGGGTAGCTAAAGCAGGAGGAATGTTACAAGTTCAAAGCCAGCCTAAGTTACACAGTGAGTTTCAGGCCATCCTTGGCCGCAGAGTAGACTCTCAAAAACGAACAAGCCAAACAGAAAAAAGCATAAGCCTCATTCGTGAAATCCGTTTCTTAATTTTGTTTTCTTAGTGGTGCTAAAGATTGAACCCAGGGCCTTACACATGTTACACAACCACTCTGCCACCAGGCTACTCCCCAGCTCTAAGACCCTGTTCTTTAGGATTGGGTTTCCAGACTTCTCTGTAAAATGTGTTCTATATTGTTCGACGGTCACCTGCTCTGTAACTTCTTTGCCAGAGTGTTGGCTTATACTTTCTAAGCTCAGCATGGTTCTTTAACCTTCACAAATTTGGTCATCACTTTGTCCCCAAACAGCACAACTCAGAGCATCTAATAGCCCATTCTCGATCTTAATAACCATGTTCTGGGCTGGGGGAATTGCTCAGTGGTTAAAGGTGCTTGCTTACAAAGCCTTCTGGCCCAGGTTTGACTCCCCAGTACCATCATAAAGCCAGATGCACAAAGTAATGCATATGCACCTGGAGTTTGTTTGCAGTGGCAAGAGGCCCTAGTGTGCTCATGCTTACGTCCTCTTTCTTTCCTTCCAAATAAATAAATAAAAATATTTAAGGGCTGGAGAGATGGCTTAGAGGTTAAAGTGCTTGTCTGTGAAGCCTGAGGACCCAAGTTCAATTTTCCCAGGACCCATCTAAGCCAGATGCTCATGGTGGCACATGTGTCTGGAGTTCATTTGCAGAGGCTGGAGGTTCTGGCTCACCCATTCTCTCTCATCTGCCTCTTTCTCTCTCCCTCTCTCAAATAAATAAATAAAATATTTTAGAAAATATTTTAAAACATAACCGTTTATTAACCTATTCAGGCCATATCTTTCCCCCAACCTTTGCCCATTTATGATCAATTTTGTTTCCATCCTTAGCCCCAGACAACAACTAATGTACTTTATTTTTCCAGAGACTTGCCTATTCTGGACATTTCATATAAATGGAATCCTACCGTGTATGTGATCTTTAAGATTTCTCTTCTACTTAACCTAATATTATTGTGGTTCATACATGCTTTAATATGTTTCAGTACTTCTTTTTCATTCCTAACTAGAATTCCATTGCATGAATACACTACATTTTGTTTGTCCATTCACTTGTTGATTGACATTTAAATTGTTTCCATCTTTTGACCATTGTGGGCAATATGCACCGCCACAACCAGTACATTGACATTTCTTTCAAGAAGATACTTACTGGGCAGAACTGATAGTTCATGGTAAATTTATGTTGAACCTTACAAGGAAATGCCAAACATTTTCCACAGCGATGGTATTATTTTTATATTTCTACCAACAGTGTATGAGTGTTATAATTTCTCCACAACCTGCTCAACACATTATTGTCAATATTTTTATAATATCCATTTTAATAGATATACACAAGAATTTTATTATGGTTTGAACTCACATTTCCCTGTATGATTGATGATGCTGATTAATTTTTATGTGCTTATTAGTTATTAATATCTCTTTACTGTGTTTGTTCAGTGTTTTGCACATTTTCAAACTGGATTATTGTCTTATAATTGAGCTGAGCCTTTTTTGGATCTTATATTATTGAACTGAATTTTCAAAACAAATCCTTACAATTTTTCTTAATGCAATGAAAATTTTATTTAAATATTTTCCCTGTAACACTTCCCAAAATTCATTTCCATGTATGTCTATAGTATTTCTTTTCCCAAACTTGCAAATGTTGTAAAAGATTCAATGTCATTGGGTATAATCTTTTTTTCTCTTTAGGGCATTCATAGAACCAGTCTACTTCTTTAATAGTACTTATACTTCTTTTTCTTATTTTTTCCTTGCTTAAATAGGGTAGGTGCATGTCACATATTTTAATTGATTGATTGATTGATTGGTTGATTGATTGAAACACTGCAGTCATTCTATCAGAAACTGGGTGACGAACTATTATGTGGTATATGAAATGCTCCCCAGCCCACTTACCATTAGGATCTTCATCTCATGAGAAGCATGACTTTGGAAGCATATCAAACAAAAGTTGTTACTCACCTTCTCCTTGGTGTCCAATTCATTTTCAGTTAGTGCTTTGGAAAATGAATTAACCCTTTTAAGCCAAGAAAACACAATTTTGGAATCATTCAAAGTGATATTTTTAATTGGATACTGCCATGCTCTTTAACATTTTACAGTGCGAGGCAATGTGTTGGCTCCAAAGAAATAATGGGTAACAGTGAACCAGAGATTAGAAAGAAAGAAAAGGTTACTTCTGATTTACTGTGTGTACATCCGTCAGGGGTCTGCAGGTTCATGTTATGGTGGTAAAATGGTATGAATCCCAAGTGTCATGCTAATTCTAATAACAGAAGTCTGGTTTTGACAGTGTTCTGCATATCTGTAATGGGACAGGCTTCTGACAGTTCTTATTTACTTGAGGGCAAAACTTTTAATTCTCCCTGGTCATCTCATCAGCCAGCTCGCAGTAATCCACAGCCACAGCCCATCCCTTGGATGAACATTCTGAGCTAAATCATCATGGTGATAAGTGTTTGCAAAAGCTTGCTGATCCTATGCTATTATTATGTCCAGCCACAGCTTAGAACCCAGTTGTGGATCACAGCCCCATGCAGGACTGGGAAACTTAAATGTGGACTTGCAAAAATTGGCAACAGTAAAAGTTTTTCTGAACATTCAGTGACCAAAACTTAATTCAAAATCAAACGTGTGAGGTATTTCTGGCAGTACTCATGTTGCACTGTACAGCTACACTGCAGTCTTGGTTGTAAACACACATGCTCACTTTGCAATGGTGCCTGTCGTCACACCATCAGCACCAATGGATGCTTCCTGATGCTGCCTAAAACACCTCAGCTCAGACTGGAGTCTGTTGTATGTTATAAATGGAAAGGTTTTTACTGTACACACAATTTCCTGCAGTTACAGAAACATAATGGTTTATTTACAAAAAGAGAGACAATGATTTCTTATGATCATTCCTCAACATGTAAGTATTAAATTAGTATATATTTAGATTTACTGTTAGAGTGTTTGATTTTAAAAATGAGTATTTGAGTTGATGGCAGGTTTCATTAAAAAAATCATTAAATGATGAAGACCGAATTTCCAACAACTTCTACAATGTCCCTAAACATACTTCAGTCATCTTACACTATATATGTGAAGCCAAATCGTCGCCAGTGGCCATTATAAAATATTGATCAATTCTGAAAAACCCTGAATATGCTCCACTACCTAAAATAGCAAATATTGAGACAAGACTTAATTCTTTACCTAAAAATAAGCAAGCATAGTCATCTCACTGGCACGCAGATTTGTTTTAATCTTTAATGTGATAAAATTAAATTTATACCAAAGAATTGTTTTAAAGTAAATTTCTTCATGACTTACTATCAGTGAATGTTTGATTTGTGTACCTATTTTGTTTAAACTTTTCTCTGGGAAAAGGTGGTTATGAATAGAAAAACTTTATGAAGCCTTTGCTTAGAACACCAGCCTGTCAGATTCTCCGGAGACATAGATAATACTCTGTAAATTATTAAGAGGAACTATCCTCATTTGAAAACAAAGTAGAAAACACTTTAAGAATATTGACAATCTAGTGATTCAGGAACTCTCCTCAGCTGCACCTTAGTTTTATTAAACTGATGCAGATCTTATTTAGTTCTGGTTTGCTTTTTTAGAGGTGGGGGCGTTCAAGGTAGGGTCTAGCTCTCTAGCCCATGTTGACCTGGAATGCCCTATGAAGTCCCAGGGTACCCTTGAACTCAAAGCAATCCAGTTACCTCTGCTTCCTGAGTACTGGGATTAAAGATGAATTTTTGTTGAGAACTCTGAGTTTGTTTTGTTTTTGTTATTTGTTTGTTCTGAGACAGGGTATCACTCTATATGTCTGGATGGCATGATCCTTCTGTCTCTGGCTCCTGAGTGTTGGGATTGCAGGCATACATCACCATGCCTATCTTGTTGGCAACTCTTACTGCTTAAAAGTGAAATGTATTACATTTAAGCTATTTTTTAAAATATTTTAATTTTATTTATTTATTTGAGAGAGAGAGAGAGAGAGAGAGAGAGAGAGAGAGAATTGGCATGCCAGGGCATCCAGCCACTGCAAACAAATTCCAGATACATGTGCCATCTTGTTCATCTGGCTTATGTGGGTCCTGGGGAATTGAACCTGGGTCCTTTGGCTTTGTAGGTAAGAGCCTTGACTGCTAAGCCATCTCTCCAGCCCCCTATTTAAGCTATTTTTTGAGGAATTTCTAGTTCACCAGCTTGAATTAATTTTTATATTGCCCTACTTTGGAGTTCTTTATGTGTGTATAAGCATGTTCTTCTATGTGCAGATGTGTGTGTGTGTGTGTGTGTGTGTTTGTGTTTGTGTGTATACATGTGGAGGCCAGAGGACAACCTCAGGCATTGTTCCTCAGCAACACCTTCTACTTCCTTTGCAGTATTGCCCTGGAGCTCATCAAATAGGCTAAACTGACTGGGGAGTGCTTAGGGTGTAGGCACATGCTACCATTGTTCAATTTTATGTGCATTCTCTCTCTCTCTCTCTCTCTCTCTCTCTGTGTGTGTGTGTGTGTGTGTGTGTGTGTGTGTGTGTGTGTGTATTTTGAGACAGGGTCTCATGTAGCCCAGGCTAGCTTTAAAATGTCTTGAAGTCCTAATCCTCCTATCTTTACCTAATGAGTTCTAGGACTACTGGCATGAGCTGCTATGCCTGGTAGTTGAAGCTAGCACTTTATGTATGCTACGCAAGCACTCCATCACCCAAGATCCATCCCCAGTCCCTGCTTAAGGTTTTAGATATTCTGAAAATTCAGTTATAACCTCAAACTTGTACAAATAAAAATACTAGGATAGTTAACCTGTAAGAAATAATGTGAAAAAAAAAATTAACAAAGGCCATGTCTGGGTAATTGTCCAAAAAAAAAAAAAAAAAAAAAAAAAGAAAACCGTTCTTCATTTTATATTTTGTTACATGTTCATCTTACATTCTTAGGAATACTTTCTCATGCATCTTTAAACTTCTTTAGAATTAAAGAAAAGAGAGAAGGGAGTATTTTATAATGTTGCACATGTTAACTGTGTCTTTCCATTCAAAACATTCCTAAAAATTGCACTGATGGGGACAATATGATCAACATAAATGTTGTTTGGTTTTATTTTGTTTTCAAGGTAGAGTCTCACTTTATCCGAAGCTGACCTGGAATTCACTATGTATTCTCAGGGTGGCCTCAAATTCACGGTGATCCTCCTACCTCTGCCTCCCGAGTGCTAGGATTAAAGGCATGTGCCACCATGCCTGGCTGATCAACACAAGTTTTGAGTCCCAGGTACACTGATTCTTTGAAGTGCTACTTTGAGACACTCTCGTACTTCACAGCCATTGACTCACATCTGCTAGTCTATGCTGACACCAGATATAGAAAGACAAACGACATGACCCTGCCTGCAACAAGCTCACTTTCTCATTTTAGGACTGGTTCTTAACTAAGAAGTATGCCTGGAGATGATGTTTTTTGGTGAATAACAAATAAATCTTTGCATTTCTGTAATGCCAAAATAGTCTTATCATTTACGACTCCTCATTTTAAATATGACAAGCACAGTAAGATAGTCTTTTGGAGAGTGAAAAAATGTGAAGATTAATAATTTCTCCCTTTTCAAACTGACTAAATAACTTGTTCAAATCACTCTGGGGATGAGGGTGTTTTCAAAACTCACATTCTGAGTGTTAGAGGCACTTTGAATGAACTCTGCTGTTTTCCTCTGCCATTGTCAGATTTGTAGTCTCGTGGTTTAGATTTTTGGCAGTGTTCAGGTTAGGGCCATGCCATCAAGTGAAACAGAGGACATTCTGAGACTGAGTGAAGTCTTGTTTTAACTGGCATATAACTGTTTTTATTTGGGTTTCTGTGGAATTTGGAAGCCTGCAACTCATCCAAAATAAGGGCATTCCTCAAATTCCATTTCATAAAAGCCATCCTTCTTTCATATACTGTTTCAATTTCCTTCCATGTAACTCAGCTTTTAGCGGGACATTCCAAGAAAAGTGATGAAGGGAGGAGTTTTAAGATAAGCAAAGCACAAAATTCTTACACAGCCAGTCCTGGCTGTATTAATAGTAATAGCTGCAGAATTGGTAGTTATAAAGAAAATAAAAATCATAATATAATTCTTAAAAGAACAATCTTGTTAAATGAATCCAGAAAATCCTGGATTTAAAAAATTATATACATGCACAAGATGATCTAATACAAATAATAATCCCCATTATTTAGCAATATGTGCTGTTTCAAATTGTTTAAATAAAAGCAGGTTTTGGGGTTGGAGAGGTGGCTTAGCAGTTAAGGCATTTGCCTACAAAGCCAAAGATTCCCAGTTCGACTCTCCAGGACCATGTACACAAGGGGGCGCATGCATCTGGAGTTCATTTGCAGTGGCTGGAGGCCCTGGTGTGCCCATTCTCTCTCTCTCTTTCTCTCTCTCTCTGCTTCTTTCTCTCTCACTTTCTTAAATAAATAAATAAATAAATAAATAAATAAATAAATAAATAAAATTTTTTAAAAAGGTTTTTCTGCATGGTCAAATGTTTTAAACTAAAAATCTTGTTTTTTTTTTCTTTTCCTTTTTAACAAACATATTTTATTTTTATTTATTTATTTGAGAGAAAGAGAGAGACAGAATGGGTGTGCCAGGGCTTCCAGCCACTGCAAATGAACTTCAAATGCATGTGCTATCTTGTGCATCTGGCTTACATGGGTCCTGGGGAATTGATCCGAGGTCCTTTGGCTTTGCAGGCAAGCACCTTTACTGCTAAGCCATCTCTCCAGCCCCACCTTTTTTTCTTTTAAATGAAAAAAAAAATTATTCAGAACCCAAACACGTTTTATTTATTTTAGATAAGACCTCATGTAGCCTAAACTTTAGACTGTCCTAAAACTCCCTATGTAGCTGAAAATTACTTTGAACTCCTGCTCTTCCTGCCTCCACCTCCCGACTGTTGAGATTACAAGCATGTGCCACCATACACAGAGAAACCCGAACACTTTATTTATTTTTAACTTTTTTTGCTTGTGTGTAAGTGTGTGTAATGTGGTATGTGTGTGAGTGAGGTGTCTGTGTGTGTGTGTGTGTGTGTGTGTGTGTGTGTGTGTGTGTGCCCCTGTAGTGGCTCATGTGCTTGCCTGAGATAGCTGAAGAGAACTGGATGTCCAGATCTCATCTTGAGTCTAAGTCTCTCTCTTCTTAATTTTTATATATAATTTTTTAAGTAGGTTATAGTTTTGTATGTCCTTATTCCCAGTCTCCAGTTACCCTGAGAGTTATCCTCAGTAGGGTCGTTGATGTTCATTGTGGGGTAATTTAGGGCCTCTGTTAGTTTCTGGGGGTGCTGTACCTCAATATTTCTACCCACCCTGTGGCTCTTACAATCTTCCTGCCCCCTCTTCTGCAACAATCCCAGAGCCTTGGGTGTGTTCGCACATGCTTATTAGTGTTGAGTTCTCTGTAGCCTCTGCATTTGTTACAATGTCTTTCAGTTCCTCTCCCTCTCCCTCTCCCTCTCCCTCTCCCTCTCCCTCTCTCTCTCTCTCTGTTGCTATTTCCCTGGAGGTGGCTGTCAGGCTAGCAATGGGACAATACTCATGTTGCTGCTTCCTCTGCAGTTTTTCCTGGGCCCAGGTAAATGTGGCAGAGGTGGCCACTTTATGGTGTGCAGTTGGCTGTCTTTTCTGGTTGAATTGGTGGATCTTGAATCTCTCCAGTATCCTCTGCCACCTATAACATAAAACAGATTCTCCAGCCTTGGATGAGAGCATCTTGATTAAGGGGCATGCCTATAATTTCGAGAGACATTTTGATGAGCATACCCTGATACCAGAGCTTGCTAATGTTTTGCAAGCTGGTGTTGGGGAGCAAAGGTTCCCTAATTCCCTAATTACAGCTGCCCTTCGTGGGACTGGGATTATGGCACTCATGGCCATGCCCAGCTGTTTACATGGGGTTTGAGACTCAAACTAGGGTGGTTTCAGGACCCCTCAGACCCTTCTGCTTGCACAGGAAACACACTTAACAACTAAGCCATCTCTCCAGCCTCAAAACACTTTAAAATTGTTTTTAATTTTAAATATTTTATTTATTTATTTTTGAGAGAGAGAGAGAGAGAGAGTCAGGCAGAGAGAGAATGTGTGCACAGGGCCTCTAGCCACTGCAGATGAACTCCAGATACATGTGCCACTTTGTGCATCTGGCTTACATGAGTACTGGGGAATCAATCTTGGGTCCTTAGGCTTCGCAGGCAAGCATCTTAACCACTGAGTATCTCTCCAGCCCTCAAAACACTTTTAATGCAAACAGAAATAGTGAGATATATTTTGCTAAGGAGAGGAAGCCTTAAGGAAGACCTCAGCTATTTTGATGTAGCATTCTGCCTACATCTTGTTTCCTGATCATGGCAACTCCCAAATACGAGAGCCAGCTCTTTTTGATATTCTGATAAAGCTTGTGAGAATTAATGGGACGAGATACATGAATTCAGGTGAAAATGGACCCTACAGAGGAAACCTGGAACACTTGGACTATGGCTGTTCCACTGGCTTGCTGAAGGGAAATGGTGTCATATGCTGACTCCCTCCTCAAGATTGCGTCTGCGCAGAAAGTCTCAGCATGGTTCCTTTCCTTTCCAGCTCTTACCTTCAAGCAGACTCATGGCAGAATGTGTGCGCTGCTGTCTCCACACAGAGCACAATTTGATACAAATGCTTCTGAGCATATAGGAAATACTCCTGAGAAGAATGGAAGAAACCTGGATGCTTTTGCTTGAGAAAAGAAAAATTATTGTGAGCTTATAATGGATGCAAGGAGGAATGAACAAAAGGAAATGAACTTACATTGCCATTCCATGAAAAAGAAGGAGGAATGTCCTGACTGCTGAATTTAAAAAGGCCGGGTGTGGTGGTGCACGCCTTTAATCCCAGCACTTGGGAGGCAGAGGTAGGAGGATCACCATGAGTTCGAGGCCACACTGAGAAAACAGAGTGAATTCCAGGTCAGCCTGGGCTAGACTGAGACCCTACCTGGAAAAACAAAGCAAAGCAAACAAACAAACAAAGAAAAGCCAGGGAGATCAGTAATACTGAGCCTCTGTCCACTATTTGTATGTCCTTTTTGAGAAATATCTGTTCAGGTCACTTGGCCATATTTTTCAAGTCTGATTATTACTTGTAACTGTCTTGTCTGACTCTCTCTTCTACATGTTGGATATCACCCCATTGCTCACATGTCTTTTGCCAATGTTTCTTCACTCATTATTTTCTTTGTTGTAAGCTCTTTATTTTGATATGAACCAACTTAGTTTCAGATCTTACCGGTAAGTCTTTAGTCCATTTCGAGTATTTTTGCATGTGGTTTGTATGAGTGTGCCCACATTTGTTTGAGTGCAGGTCCATGTGTAGGCCAGAAGACAACTTTGGGTGCTAATCTTAGTGTGGTGGTTTGATTCAGGTGTCCCCCATAAACTTAGGTGTTCTGAATGTTAGGTTCCCAGCTGATGGATATTTGGGAATGATCCCCTCTTGGAGGCAGTGTATTATTGAGGGCAGGCTTATGGGTATTATAGCCAGTTTCCCCGTGCCAATGGTTGGCACACTCTCCTGTTATTATTGTCCATGGGGTCATGTCCACCCTCTACTCATGTCATCGTTTCCCCTGCCATCATGGAGCTTCCCCTCAAGTCTGCAAGCCAAAATAACCTCCCTCTTTTTTCCCCCAAAGCTGCTCTTGGTCAGGTGATTTCTGCCAGCAATGTGAACCGGACTGCAACACTTAGGAATGTTGTCCATTTCTTTTTGAAACAGGCTCTCTCATTGGTCTGGAGATGACCAGCATTATAGATATGTGTTACCACACCCAGCATTTTACAAAGGCACTGGGGATAAAACTCAAGTCCTCATATTTATAAGGCAAACATCCTCTCCCCACACCAGTTATCACCCCAGCCCCTTTAGGATTTTTAGGTAAGAATAGAATCTGTCCTTTTTCTTTTTGTCATATCCAATGTTCCCAGCACTATTTATTGAAGAAATCATGCTTTCTCCAATGCATGCTTTTAGCAGATTTTTTGAGGTCAGTTAGCTGGAGATTTATAGGTATAGTCAAGGCCCACTATTCTGTTCCTTTGAGCTCTTTGTTTCTTTTTATGCAAATACCATGCTGCTTTGATTACTATGGCTTTGTACTGTATCTTAAAGTTAAGCAGTAGAATTAGCATAATGCCTCCTGTTTTGTTCATTTTGTTCAAAATGACTTTGGCTATTTGGAAGTTTTGTACTTCCATATGAACTTCAGGGCAATGTGAATCAGAACCATAATGAGTGAGCACTCCATACATGTTAGAAAGTAAAAAAGAAAAAAGTAGCAAGCATTTCCAAGAATGGGTTGCAGAGAAGGGCAACCCTAACATGCTTGATGGGAATGTCAATTCATACACCCATGTAGAAAACAGTATGATGTTTCTCAAAAAATTAAAACCAGAACTATCATATCATATGGCAATCCCAGTACTGGGTATAAATCCAAAAGAAATGAAATCAGTCTATTGGAGAGACATCTACATTCTCATGTTTATTATAGCACTATTCACAATATCCAAGAAAAGGAAAAAAGTGTCAAGCTAATGACAATGGAATACAGAGTGAATGTCGTGTGAAATACTATTTAGCATGAAAAGAAAAGAATGAAATTCATTTCATTTTACAACATGAATAATGATCATTATGTACAGCAAAATTTACAGACACAGAAAGATAAATATTGCATGATCTCACTCATACATGGAATCTTAAAAAGTTGACCACATAGAAGTTGAAAGTAGAACAATAGTTACTAGAAGCTAGAAAGGATAGAAGGAAGAGAATGATAGGGAAATTTTACCCAAGTTCTAGGTTAGAGTTGTATAGGAAAAAATTGATTCTGGCATTCTATTGCATGGTATGGTGACTGACTACAGACAATGATTATGTGTCATGTGTTTTTAAAAAAAGCTAAAAGAGTGGGATTTCAATATTTTCACTACAAGAAAATGATATATATTTGAGGAAATGAATTAATTGGTTAGAGGATTACATAGTGAATACATGTGTCAACATATCACATGGTGCCCCATTGACTGGAAAATTTGTATATGTTAAAAAGGTGTGTTACTGGTTAAGTCTGGATAAAAGACTTAGTGGATGTTCTTATGATACTTCTCTTACCAAATAAAAGATGGTCTCTGAATCTTAATGTGCCCCACACAAGAAGACTGCCTTTCACTTGGTAAAACTGTGTGGCAGACGATGCTCTGCTGGCACTTATCAGTGCACTACACATGCCCATATCAGCCATGCGATGGCTTCATGAGATGACTGAATCCTTATTCTCAGACTCGTGTTTGCATTGGTACTGCTAGCCTCTGTTCCCACAGTAGTAGAGATAATAAATAATGCAGTAGAGGTTAAATTATTATTCCCTCCTAATATTTGTAACATTTTAAATTATATAAAGTTTTAACAGTAGAAGGGATATAGGGATATTGTACTATAATTCTTGAAATTTTTATATTCACTTCAAAAAAATTCCAATGATTACCATGTAATATTTTTTAAGTTTTATTGAGAATTTACAATATATATATACTATAATTTGGTCATGTTCCCATCACTTTACCTCCTTTCCCTTCTCCCCATTTCACTGAGCACCCTCCTCTTCAAAGATAGTCATTTCTTCATTTTATTGTCTCATTTCTTTTGTCTTCCTCTGTCCTCTATATCAAAATGTTAATAGGAAATTTTCACCAACAAGTTCTAGGTTATAGTTGTATAGGAGAAAATTTATTCTGGCATTCTATTGACTATAGACAATGATTATGTATTATGTGTTTTTAAAAAACTAAAAGAATGGGATTTGAATTTTATTTTATAATTTTTTTATTATTGACAACTTCCATAATTATAGACAATAAACCATGATTCTTCCTCCCCCACTTCACTTTCCCCTTCAAAACTCCACTATCCATCATATCCCTTCCCTCTCTCAGTCAGTCTCTTTTATTTTGATGTCATCATCTTTTCCTCCTATTATGATGGTTTTGTGTAGGTAGTGCCAGGCACTGTGAGGTCATGGATATCCAGGCCATTTTGTGTCTGGAGGAGCACATTGTAAGGAGTCCTACCCTTCCTTTTTTTTAACATTCTTTTTTCCACCTCTTCCACAATGGATCTTGAGCCTTGGAAGGTGTGACAGAGATGTTTCAGTGCTGAGCACTCCTCTGTCACTTCTTAGCACCATGGTGCCTTATGAGTCATCCCAGAGGTCACCATCATCTGAAAAGAGAAGCTCTTTAATCAAAAGTGAGAGTAGCATTAATTTATGAATATGAACATTAAAAGAAGTGCTTACCGGGCAGTTTGGTGAGCATAATATATGCATTTAACCAGACACCAGCAGGCATTACACCACTAGGACTCATGACTTCCACTGTCATAGGTTTTTCAGTATCAGGTACGTATTCCCTCCTGTAGAGTGGGCCTCCAGTTCAATTAGAGAGTGGTTGGTTTCCCCCATAACAGACATGTCACTATTGCACCCATTGGCTCATTTGGCCTGGCTAACCCAACTTTTGGTTTGCAGTGTCCACTGTTGTTTTTCTCCACTGATGACTTCTCTCTCTGGCATGGAGCTGCATACAGCATAGCTTTTTCCAGCTTTCTGTCAGCTGGTCTACATGGAGGAGGTTTTCAGCTCAGCTTCACCTTGATTTCCCAGTGACCTTGCAGCCCAAGCATGTGGAGTCTTCAGCAATAGGGTCTTATCATCTATTCCTGGTAGGAAACCAAGAGCCTTGGCAATGGCCTGTAATGTTTTGGCAGCATCAGGGACTTCCCTGGCCAACAACTCAGTGGAAGGTGTCCCACCCTTGGCACTGAAAAATTTCCAGTAACAATCTATGGCTTCTGGATGCGCCATTGTCCAAAAGTGTAGGGTTTTATAGCACTTATTCATACCTTCTTAGATTTTGATTAACCCTCCCCCACCCCTCCTTTACTCAACCTCTTCTCCTGACCTCACTTAGGCCTTTCCACCCTCAGTAATCGGTTCTTCTGCTTACATATATATATATAATACCATCCCCTTAAGTTCTCCCCTCTCTTCCCTCCCTTATAGCCCCTTTCTAGCTTACTGGCCTCTGCTACTGAGTTTCATTCCAACTCATATACAAATCCAAACATTTGTAGCTAGGATCCACATCTAAGAAAGAACATGTAGCACTTGGCTTTCTGGGCCTGGGTTACTTCACTAAGTATAATTCTTTCCCGGTCCATCCATTTCACTGCAATGGGATTTGAATATTTTCACTACAAGAAAATGATAAATATTTGAGGAGATTAATTAATTGGTTTGAGGATTACATAGTGTACACATGCATCAAAACACATTTGATGGGCTCCAAATAGTGCAGGTCTTATGGGGGTATTGGTAATCATGACGTCATGGTTTGTGTTGGGAGGACAGTGCCCTTTCAGTATGCCTTTCCACCTTATGGCTTTTACATTCTTTCTGCCTCCCTCTTCTGCAATGTGCAACAAGCCTTGGAGGGCTTGTTAGAAGTCTATTTTAGTGTTGAGCTCTCCACGGCCTTTTATTTTCTGCTTTGGTAAGTTTTGAGTCTCCTCAATATCTACCACCATCTCCATAGAAATAGCTCTCTGGCTAACAGTGAGAGAAGCACTCATATTCAATCCACCACTTTGTCTGCAATCAAGTACCATTGACAAATACAAACAAGAAAAACATACCAAGAATTCTTCATCATCTGAAAATAAGTGGTAGCCAAGAGTAGTGGTGCATGCCTGTTATTTCAGACTTTAAGAGGTGAAGGCAGGAGGATTAAGAGTTCATATTTGGCTTGGATACCATAGCGAGTTTAGGCCAGCCTGGGATATACAATGGAACAATGTTTTATAAAACTTTAATTTCAAAAGTGGATTTGTAGGATTAGAAATATGGGTCAGTTTTAAGACAGTTGCTTAGAAAGTATGAGGCCCTGGGTTCAATCCCTAGCACTGGAAAAAAAAAAAAAAAGGAAAGGAAGAGGGTTGTGTGTGTATTTGCATGTGGGAGTGGGGGTGTATGTGTGCTATGATGCACATATGGAGGTCAGAGGACAGCTTTTGAGTCCTCTCCTTCCACCTCGTTTGAAGCAGGGTCCTGTTTCACTACTCTATTCACCAGGCTAGCTGGCCTATGAGCTTTCAGCAGATTCTCCTGTCTCCACCTCCATTCTCCCTGCTGGGATTATAGACACCCACCACAGCATTCAGCTTTATGTGGGCTCTGAGAATCCAAATGCAGATATTTATGCTTGTGTGGCAATTTTTTTAATCTACTGATTCATCTCCCCAGTTCCCTAAAAAGTGGATTTTTAAAAGTGCATCTGTGGGACTAGAGAGATGGCTTAGCAGTTAAGACACTTGCCTGCAAAGCCTAAGAACTCATGTTCAAATCTCCAGGTCTCATGTAGTCAGACGTGTAATGGTGCAAGCATGCAACATTGCACAAGCACCATGGGGATCCGGAGTTTGTTTGCAGCAGGCTGAAGGTCCTGGTGCACCCATTCTCTCTCCGTGTCTCTTTCTCTCTGCTTCTCTCACTCTCTCAAAAAAAAAAAAAATTTAAAATGCACTTATGTGCCTTTGAATACTAGTAATTGTGGGACACTGTGTGTTAAGTATGCAAATATCCAAAAGTCTTAGGAAAAGTAGTTAAAGCGCACTGAACTCACATGTTAGAAATAACAGCTGGAGATTATCATTCTGAATCTGCAATAACTCCCCTTATCTAAAAGTTAAGGAGGGTTGGAGAGATTGCTTAGTGGTTAAAGTGCTTGCCTGCTAAGCCTAAGGACTCAGGTTTGACTTCCCAGAACCCATGTAAGCCAAATGCACAAGGTGGCACATGTGTCTGGAGTTCATTTGTAGTGGCTAGAGTCCCCGCATGCCCATTCTCTCTCTCTATCTGCCTCTCCCTCTCTCTCAAAATAAATAAATAAATAAAATATTTATAAATAAATAAAAGTTAAGGAGACTGGACTTGCTGTTCTCTTGGATCTCTTTGGGCTCTGAAGCTTCTTTGAGTAGATCAAGTCCTTTATTTAACCAGCATTCACAACTGGATTTAAATATCAATGTATAGCAATGTTAATATGCCTTTTGTACCAGGGAGGTTTTTCTTATCAAAGATTTATCTAAATTTATTTTTATTTTTTAAAGAAATATTTTATTTATTTATTGAGAAAGAGGGAGGGAGGGAAAGAATAGACATGCCAGGGCCTCCAGCCACTGCAAAAGAACTCCAGATGCATGCGCCATCTTGTGCATCTGGCTTACGTGGGTACTGAGGAACCAAACCTGGGTTCTTTGGCTTTGCAGGCAAGCACCTTAACTGCTAAGCCATCTCTCCAGCCCCAAAGATTTATCTACTTGAGGCCAACTTGGACTACTACATAGTGAGTCTGTCTCAAAACAAAATAGCAAAAAAAAAAAAAAATTTACCTTCATTCCTATACAATTATGCTTAATGCAACCATCATAAATATCTAGCTTTTACACTCTCTATTTTTGAAAATTTTCATTTTTATTTATTAGAAAGAGAGGGGAAGGAGAGAGAATGGGCATGCCAGGGCCTCTAGGCACTGCAAACGAACTCCAGACACATGAGCTACTATGGGCATCTGGCTTACATGGGTTCTGGGAATTGAACCTGGGTTCTTAGGCTTCACAGGCAAGTGAAGATGGCTAAGCCATCTCTCCAGCCCTAGTTTATCTGCTCTTAATGCTTTATGTTTTAAGTTAAGCTTTGTTAATGTTGGGATGATGTATAAACAATATGGATGGAAATATTAGAGACTGTTCAAAGGATAATATAGGAAGTCATGGAGTTCAGAATACTGATTTTATTAGAAAGTGATTTCTGGGGCTGGAGATGGCCCAGGGGTTAAAGGTGTTTACTTGAAAAGCCTGCTGGCCCAAGTTTGATTCCCCAGTACCTATGTAAAAGCCAGATGCACAAAGTGGTGCATTATCTAGAGTTAATTTGCAGCAATAAAAGGCCCTAGAGTGCTCATTCATATTCTCTCTTCCTCTCTCTCTCTTCCTCTCTCTCTCTCTCTCTCTCTGTCTCCCCGTGCTTGAATATAAATTTAAAAAATTTTTGTTAAAATAAAGTGATTTCTGAAAAGCATGCTGAAACAATCTGTTTATGTTTTCTTCGTAGTGATGACTAAGTTATTGAAATAACAACTGTGATATTTTCACAACGTTATCACCTCCCTAGTTACTGTTCACTATTGATCTACTTTGTGCTACTTGATTTTAAATTATTAAGATCTTAATGCCAGTAAATCAGAATTTGTATGATTTGAAGTGTTTAATGATACCTTAAAATATTAATTTAATATTAATATTGCTTATGTGAGTAGCATTTTCAGAAAAATGTTGAGAGTAAATGTGCTACTAAATTCTAATAAGTGCTGTTTTTAGCAAATTTCAGTAATGATTACATTTTAATTAAAATATCTAGTTAGGACTGGAGAGATGGCTCAGCAGTTAAAGGTATTTGCTCACAAAACCTGATATTCAGGTTCAATTCTCCAGTATCCACATAAAGCCAGAGGCACAATGTGATGCATATGTCTGGAATTTGTTTTCAGTGGCAGGAGACCCTGGAGTGCTCATATTCACTCTCTCTGTTGGCCTGTTTCTCTCTGTCTCTCTCAAATAAATTAAAAAAATGTTTTTTAAAATCTAGTAACATTTTAACATTTACAGACATATTTGATATATTTACTTCAGGAATTTAATTCTAGAACTATCATTCATATGTATTTTACTCTTCTGTTCTTTTTTATCTTAAAGGGAGTTTATATGCAAAACAGATATGACCTTATATACAAATATAAATGTCATGCACATATCTCTTTCTTTTGTCATCATTTTGAATGCTTAGTAGATACTTTAGGTGGCTATAGGAATAATAATATATTTTTGTTTTTTGCTTTTTGAGGTAGGATCTCAGTCTAGCTCAGGCTGACCTGGAATTCATTATGTAGTCTCAGGGTGGCCTTGAACTCACAGTGATCCTCCTACCTCTGCCTCCCTAGTGCTGGGATTAAAAGCATGTGCCACCATGCCTGGCTATAGGAATAATTTTTATGCCTAACTATATCATCATTTTAAAGCATAATTATCAGAAAATGTTTTTTTTTTTTGTTTTAAAATACAGGGAACTTGAAATGTAAAGATTTCTACTCAAAGAGATCACTCACATAGCCAGTACTTTAAGAGCAACTGAGCACCCAATGTGCCAGGAAAAGCAGTGTTCAATGTGGGGCAATAGAACTACTGTCCTGAAGAATATAGTATGTTGGCATTTCATTCTGATATAAGAAATCACCCTGAAACCTGGGCATGGTGGCATGTGTTTGCAATCCTTGTGAAACTAAGGTGGGAGGATTACAGCTATGAGGCCAGTTTGAACTAACACACACACACACCACATAGAATAAAAAAGAAGCTGAGGAATCCTATCAAGATGCCTAAACATAAGAAAGGTCCAGGAGCTAACTGGCAGTGTGAAAAGGAGAAAAACACAGCCTAAAACATGGGGAACCTAAACCCAGAAAGCATTCACTTAACCAGGTACATGGGATTGAGATTGCTGTTGCTCAGCCTCCCCCTTTTATTTATTTATTTTCTATGTATTTGAGAGAGAGAGAGAGAGAGAGAGGTAGGTAGAGAGAATGAGTATGCCAGGGCTTCCAGCCACTGTTAACAAACTCCAGACGCATGCACCACCTTGTGCATCTGGCTTACGTGAGTCCTGGGGAATCAAACCTGGATCCTTTGATTTTTCAGACAAGCACATTAACTCCTTAACTGCTCAGCCATCTCTCTAGCCCTTGCCCCTTTCACCTGTATCCTTCCTGAATGAAGTATGAGGATTGAACCACATTGTCAGGCCCCAGACAAGGTCAGCCCTCTTCATGGTTGCTCTGCTGGGTAGAGATTGATGCATTCACAGAAACGAACTCTCCAGATCAGCAGAGCAGCTTTGCATCCTGATTTAGCACTTGCAGGTTCAAGGCTGCTGAGCAGTCTCTTCAGGAAGCTTTTCCCAGGATGCTTGGCAGAGTCAGCAGAGGAAGATCTTCCTAAAAATACATGGAGTAGGAAATGGCTCCATCTAAACTGGAGAGCGCTGCATGACATAATTAGGGTCAGAAGGAACTAGTCAGGAACTCAGAAGGGTATAAATAGGCCCTTGATTAGCACTGCTTGATGAAGATACCAAATGGGCTCTAGACACAGACGCAAATAAGCACTACTAGTGTTCAAGGATCAGAAGAGAGAGTTCAGAAATTAACTTCCGCTTTCTGTAATCACATAGGAAAGTAGCAAAACAAGACATTCTGCTCATTCAGAAATTAATTTCTATGCTAATCTTGAACCCTAAATGTTGCTATTCTTTTTTGGCTTAATCACTTTTACCAAACTGCTCACCTTTTTTCTTTTTTTTTTGGTTTTTTCATTTTTCGGTTTTTCAAGGTAGGGTCTCACTCTAGCCCAGGCTGACCTGGAATTCACTATGTAATCTCAGGGTGGCCTCGAACTCATGGCGATCATCCTACCTTTGCCTCCCGAATGCTGGGATTAAAGGTGTGCGCCACCACGCCTGGTGAAACTGCTCACCTTTAACGATGTTTACAGATGCCACTGTTTAGTAGTTTTCACAGTGTATTTAGTTCTGATACAGGGCTTGCTGTTCTTATGCTCATCCTAACAGAAAAACATAGCAAATAACCAAAACATGGTCATACACAAATTTGGAGAGGTTTCTTGGTACAAAAGACCTAGAAAAATTCAAAATATTTCAGGTTAGCCCAGTTCAAATTATCAGAGAACTCTGTGACAAGCCTCTGGAATTTCTTCTATCGAGTGAGAACATAGCAAATTACCAGATAAGAGACTGAAATTTGCTATCATGATGTGACCAACAACCACTGAGGAACGTAGTAATAACTTGCTAAAAGAATGGTTTTCCCTGTGTCAGTCAGCATTTCATTGCTGTGACAAAAGCCCTGAGGTGGCCTGGAGAGCTGAGCAGTTAAGGTGCTTTCCTGCAAAGCCTAATGACCCAGGTTTGCTTCCTAGGACCCACATAAAGCCAGATGCACAAAGTGGCACATGCATCTGGAGTTTGTTTGCAGTGGCTAGAAGCCCTGGCACACCTATTCTCTCTCTTTTTCTCTCTCTCTACCTCTGTCTCTGCAAATCAATAGATAATTTTTTTAAAAGCATGGTGGTAACCAAGTTATAGGGAAGAGTTTCATTTTGGATCACTGTTTCAGAGGTATCAACCTGTGGTCACTTGCAGCTTGTGGTAATATAAAACATATGGCAGAGCACATGTCAGGAGAGGCCTGTCCATCTCATGGTGGCCAGGCACATGAAAAGAGAAAGAGAGGAAGGGGTGGGACCCCAATATCTTTTTCAAGGGTATGCCCTCAAAGACCTAACTTCCTTCCATTAGGCTCCATTCCCTAAAGATTCTACCACCTCCATTCAAGCCTAAAGATTTGAGGTAGGGTCTCACTCTGGTCCAGGCTGACCAATTAGGGTCTCAGGGTGGCTGGGATCCTCCTACCTTTAAGTCTGGGATTATGGGACATTTATGGGACATTTAAGCAATCACCTCAAACCATGTAAGTAAATGACAATAGCTTTAATATGGACTTAGAAAGTAGGTTGGGACCTCTAAGTCAGCTTTCTTCTTCTAGATAAAAATACACGTGTACTGATCTATGTTGATTTTCAGTTTCACAGGAACTAGAATCACCTGTGAATGATTACCTAGATTAAGTTAGGCTCTGGGGAAGGCCTGTGAGGGATTATTGATTATTGATTTGGTCAATCAACTCCCCCCCATAAGTGTGGGAAGCACCAGACTATGGGTCAGGGTCCTGGACTATATGAAAAGGAGATGCTGGCTGAGCAGCAGTGATCATCACTCTCTGCTTCTTCTCTGAGCTGAATGTGACCAGCTTGCTTCAAACTCCAGCAGCCATGCCCTCCCTGCCATGATGGATGGTCACCTGGAACTATAAACTGAAATAAACCTTTCTCCCCACAAACTGGTTTTGGTCAGTTATTTTGTTCTAGTAAGGAGAAAGTAACTAATACAACACTTACAACATCTGTTTATTCAGTAATTACTCATTGACTCATACATGTAACCAACCTGATAAAGACACAATCGTCCAGAACATTGTTTACTGTGAGAAACTAACAATCAAATTATAGTGGCATTCATGATAGCAGGTCACTGTCTACTGGGAGAGGAGGTATGTGAGAAAGGCTTCTTGATGACTACCTGTAGTCTAAGGAAGAGGGAAAGCTGTCTTGGTAAAAGAGTAATGTGGCAGACAGCTTCAGGTCGCTGAGATGAACTTCCAGACCAGGCAGAGTTATGGAGGAAGGGATTTATTGAAGCTTACAGATCCAGGGGAAGTTTCATAATGGCAGAAGAAGCTGGCCTGCTTTCACAAGACCAGGCAGAGAGAGAACAGCCATAAGCCAAAGCCCAAAAGCCACACCACACAGCACACTTCAGGAACTTCAGGTAGAACTCAGACACATTATACATACATACATACATACATACATACATACATACATACATACATATATATATATATTTGAGAGAGGGACAGAGAGAAAGAAGCAGAGAGAGAAAGAGAGAGAGAAAGAGAATGGGCATGCCAAGACCTCTAGCTACTACAAATGAACTCCAGACACATGTGCCACCTTGTGTATCTGGCTTATGTGGGTCTTGGGGAATTGAACCTGGTCCTTAGGCTTCATAGGCAAGCTCCTTAACTGCTAAACAATCTCTCCAGCTCCATTTTGTATATCTTTAGACTGGAATTTTAAATCTGCCACCACATGTTAGGGCTGGACCCTAAGATCCACCCAGTGACATCTTCTCCAGCTGTTGGGCCTTGCTAGTAACAGGCTGGACCTGTGAGGAGGCTGGCCTGAACTATTGGACATGGCCAGGGACCCTGGGCTGTGGGGTTGCAGCTGGCCCTCTGTCAGGAAGTCCCTGGCGAGGGTAATGGACTTCCCTATGTTGTAGGGTGTAGGAGCTGTCATCGCCCAGAGTGGGCAGAACTGGCGAGGCGCTCCCCCCAAAACCCCAAAAGGCTCTGACCATTCCATAAGTCAGACTTTGCCCCCCACAGTTCCTGACCTGTGGCTAGCTGCCCAAGAGACCGTCATGTGACTGAAGTCACGTAGCCTTCTCACCCCACCCCCAGTAACAGAAGTCACAGCCTCCTGTTAATCTCCTCTTCTGCCCTTCCCCCTACCTTCCTTATCCTTCCCCCATAGCTTTGAAGTTACTAGTCCTTCCTCTATCTAGATAACAGTCCATAAACTATGCATCCAATTGCCATATAGTCTGTACATGCCATCTCAACCTTCCTCAAGTGTTTATAAACCCACCCCCCCTCTGAGTAAACGAGTGCTGTCCATCAGAGGGTCTCCCGGGTGCTCATGGCCCCATCATGTGTCCTTGCATCGCACTCAGCTGCTCAGCCAGAAAGGACCCTGCTGCTTCCCTCCCAACTCCTCTCTCCCTTGCCCCAGACGTTGGTGGCCAATGACCCCGGGGGAACGGGAATGGAGTAAGACCCACATCCAGTCACATGGCTGAAGATCTAAATTACAAACTAATGAAACTCTGAAAATATTGGGGCCATCTATTTAAACCACCACAAGTAGGTAAAGGCTGAGGAAGGGACACTTGTCAGAAGGCATGTAGCCACTGGAGTTTTGACTTGATGTAATTTCATTGTTTTTAGTATCCATAATTTTCTTTAAAAAATTGAAAAAAAATCCAGTTTAAAAATATTTTAATTATTTATTAAAGAGAAAGAGAAAGAATGGGTGTACCAGGCCTCTAGCCACTTGAACTCCAGATGCATGTGCCACCATGTACATCCAGTTTACTGGGGAGTTGAACTTGGATCCTTAGGCTTCTCAGGCAAATGCCTTAACCGCTAAGCTATCTCTCCAGCTCAAAACCCAGATTTTTGAAAAAGCCACACTGGGAATCAGTTGGGAAGACAGATGAGCTGTGATTACACTAGACTGCAAGTCATTGTTTATTGCTTCAGGCCAAAAAAGAGTCAATATTCTCCAAGAACTCCCTTTCTGCTTTAAAGGTTTTTGAAGCTGTATCACAGGCTTAACAACGGATGGTATAAAGAAGGTCAATGGTCATTTGCAGCCATAGCAGACAGGGCAGGAAGGGAGAATACAGAAAGAAACTGAGAGGCATCAGTACATGGCCGACAATTTAAGCCATCATTTTGCCACCCCTTCTGAACATTATTTCTAACTTCTGAATTTCTTACTGAATTTCTCACTTATAACACAAAAATTTAGAATTCTTGAATGCCTTCCTTACTATAATACAGGGGAAATACAGGTAACATTTGCCCTCTCCCTCTGCAAAAAGAAGCAACTAGAAAGTACATATTAAATTTAGTGGCAATTATTTTGTGGGGCTTCATTGGAACTGGACTGTGATTATCTGGTCCTCTGAGAAGTACTTCATGCCATCTTGGCCCCTCCAAATCTATGCCATGGAATAATTTTAAAGTAAATACTTCATTCAGATAGTCAAACATTCCAAGTTGAATGCATAAAACTTTAGAGCAAATCTTGCTATGAGGCAAACCCAACTATTAAGACATCTTCAAACTTTTTTTAAAAAAATATTTTATTATTTATTTATTTGAGAAAGATAGAGAGAGCTACAGAAATAAGCAGGTAGAGAGAGAATGGGCGCACCAGGGACTCCAGCCACTGCAAATGAACTCCAGATATGTGCTGTGTGCCCCCTTGTGCATCTGGCTTACATGGGTCCTGGAGAATCGAGCCCTGAACCAGGGTTCTTAGGCTTCACAGGCAAGCGTTTAACCACTAAGCCATCTCTCCAACCCATCTTCAAACTTTTTAAAAACTATTTTTATTTATTTATTTACAAGCAGAAAGAGATAGAGAGTAGAGAGACATACAGAGAGAATGGGTGTCCCAGGGCCTCCAGCACTGCAAATGAACTTTGTGTATCTGGCTTTAATGGGTACTGGGGAATTGAACTTGGGTTGTTGCAAGCACCTTAAGTGCTAAGCCATCTCTCCAGCTCCAAACTTTTTGATTAAATTGACAAATGTAGCATATTTTTCCCTTGTCCCCCTTTTGTTTAAGAAGTTAGTTTCTTTCCCCTTCTCTTTCTTCTTCCTTCCTTCTTTCCTTCCTTTTGCTCTTTGTTTTTGCTTTTAAAAATATCTTATTTATAGCCAGGCATGGTGGGGCATGCCTTTAATCCCAGCACTTGGGAGGCAGAGGTAGGAGGATTGTTGTGAGTTCAAGGCCACCCTGAGACTACATAGTGAATTCCAGGTCAGTCTGTGTGAGATCCTACCTCGAAAAAATTATATATATATATGTATATTATATATATATGTATGTATATATATATATATGTATATTATATATATATGTATGTATATATATATATTTCATTTATTTATTTGCAATCAGAAAAAGACAGAGAAGGAGAGAGAGAAAGAGAAGGAGAGGGAGGCAGGGAGAGAAAATGGGAGTGCGGGGGGCCTTGATGAACTCCAGATGCATTCACCAATTTGTGTGTCTGGCTTCATGTGCATACTGGGGAATCAAACTTAGGTTGTTAGGCATTGCAGACAAGTGCTTTAACTGTTGAGCCATCTTTCCAACCCTGTTTTGCTTTTTGGAAGCTGGGTCACACTTAGCTTAGGCTGATCAGGAGTTCTCCTGATAGCCCAGGTTGGCCTTGAACTCACAGCAATCCTCTTCCTCCTGAATGCTGTAACAGCATAAGAAGCTAAAGCTTATTCAAAAAAATTTAGAATATTTTTATTTTATTTTATTTTTGAGCAGAGAGAAAAAAAGAGAAAGCATGGGCACTTCAGGGCATCCTGCCACTGCAAATGAACTCCAGACTTTGTGCATCTGGTTTTACATGGTTACTAGGGAATCAAACTTGGGTCATTAGGATTTACAGACAAGTGTCTTAACCACTGAGACATCTCTCCAGCCCCAACCTTACTCTTAGTGCAGGACTAATGGTTAAGTAAGTCATATTAGACCCTGTAAGTAATTCTATACAACTAGTAGAATGAGTTTGATTTACATGTACTAACATGAAGATTTCCAAGATGTAGATGAGGACAAGAAGCATGTGGATGAACAATATCCATAGCTGGGGATTATTTATATGAATAAATACATATTTCATGTCTACATATATCTATGAGTCTGACATATCAACAAGGTCTGGAAGGACACATACTGTAGAGGAACATGGGTGGAGCTCAAGGAAAGGATAGGAGACAGCAAAGAGAAATTTATTACTTCTTTTGCCTTTATGTTATTCAAATTTTATGATCAAAGCTTTTAAAAAATTTATTTATTTATTTATTTATTTATTTATTTTTAAGAGAGAGAGAATCAGAGAGAGAAAGAGAGAGAGAGAGAATCAGAGAGAAAAGAGAGAGAGAGAATCAGAGAGAGAGAGAGAGACAATGGGCACACCAGGGCCTCTAGCCACTACAAACGAACTGCAGATACATGCCACATCTTGTGCATTTGGCTTACGTGGGTACTGGGGAATCAAACCTAGGTCCTTTGGCTTCTCAGGCAAGCACCTTAACCACTAAGCCATCTCTCCAGCCCAATGATCAAAGCTTTTGAAGTTTAACAACTTGTACATAATCAGTGTGCACTCATTGTTAACCAAAAGAAAACTTCAACCAAGACCCTAAAATAACAGGGGTCATAGCACACATTAGGCAAGGAGTACCAGAACTGTATCTGAGAAGGTTGAAAACAATCTCAGTACCAGATTTTATTTCTTTCTTGATATCAAGTGTAATATTTCCAAACATCACATTATATAACCACAAAGCATAGCATTTCTGATTGGTATGCATTGCAACTTTATACTGTGCAGATTGTATCATTTTGTGCTATGTGTCAAGCATGTCACGAAAAAGACATGAAACACATGCATTTTACCTGTGGTAAATTACCTTTACTAGGTCACAGAACAAGTATTTTGTAGACTGCAAAGTCTTCTAAGTGCTATATAAGAATTCAGAAACATTATGACACCCCTCATAGCTTGTAGACATAAATGACAAATGCCATCAAAATCCCAGCCCTATCTCACATTTGTTATCTTTTTGACAAGCAATTTCCAGTCAGTAATGCTTGTTCATTGGCATAAAGTTGAAGGCATATATATTTTTTTTCACAAAAAGCTATAAAGGATCAATTGAAATATACTTTCATAATTCTATAATTTCTTAGAAATATTAGAATTAATGTGATAGAACATAAGTAACTAAAGCCTAATAACTTAAACTATTAGAGAACTTTGTTTTATGGTACTCGGGTTTACTTAGTATCCAGTTCCTTTGTTTCCTCCACCTTTCCTTCCTATCCTTTTACTTCTTCCCGTCCTTTCTTCTTACCTGCTATCCATAAATATGTATTAAACATACATTATGTATCAAGCAATGTGCTAGGTGCTAGGAATCAAAATGAGTAAGGCATAATCCCTGCCCTGGGTGAGTTTACATCATGGAGGGATAGACCCATGTGTAAACAAGTGAATCTGAATAAAATATAATGTCATAAACAAAATTTTCATGAGACACAAAATAACATTTATTAGGCATCTACTATGTACCAATCACTACACTAGATATTTTAGGTATATTATTCATATTGTATCTCACATTTAGCTTTCAGTCTTCATAGGAATTTTTACCTCTAGTAAGTAAGGGTGTTGAACTTCAGAAAAATTGAAGTGTTAAAAATAATTTCAGAGCACCTAAGAAATAACCAGTGTGGTGATTAGGATGTTAGACATAAACTTGGCTGGTTTAATTGACTTGCCAATATCTGCTTTGGATTTAGAACCCCAAAATCTTAGTCCTGACTGCCAAAGCTCAAAGAAGGAAAAACAGGAAGGAAGGAAGGAAGAAAGGAAGGAAGGAGGAGGGAAGGAGGGGGAAGGAGGGAGGGAGAGAGGTCATCACAATGAAACACAGCATTTGTTTTTGATAGTTGAGTTCTGTATATTTCAAGTATAAGAAGATGACAGTATTATTACCAGTTAATACAAAATAATTGGATAAGCTTTCTGACCCCTCCCAATAAAAACAGCATTGATACTATTTACAGAAAATGAGAGGTTCTAGATATGCTACCTAGTGGCTTATTTGATGTTCATTTTGCCAAACTTCTTTAATTTTACAGTTTACATGGATCCCTAAAATAAAAGATAAATTTCCTTTCCTTTTGAGGGAAAGCAGTAGTATCGATATTGTTTTTATAGCCAAGAAGTACCCAGAGGCTTTTGAAGCCTTGTAAGTTCTGCACACTGTATCTTATAAAGACTGGCAGGGGCTGAACATTTTATAGTTAGTAAAATTAAAGATCTAAGAATATTAAATAAATGGTGACAGACAGGACAGTTAATGAACCCTCCCAAGAAATATTACACAGGAGCTAAGGAGATGCTCAGAATGGGGCCTCTCTGGCCAGGGACTGTCAAGTTCAACTCCTCAGAGCCCATGTAAAAAGATGGATGTATTTATGTATATCTGCAGCCCTAGTCCATGGGGGTGAGGGCCAGAGAATCACTGGGGCTCATTGATGCTAAAAGACAACAGCTCCAGGCTGAGACAGAGACTCATCTCAGAAATATGTGGGTGAGCAATGAGGACATCAACAATCTCCTCCTCTGGCTTCTGCATCAATACACATGGGGTGCATCTGCATGCTTACGTATATAAACTACACATCACACATACCACCACATACATATAGTCTACACACACACACACAATTACACAACGAAACATTTTCTTTATTGATAAAGATAAAAGGTATCTTGTCTGCTTTCTTCTTTCCTTCCAACAAACATAAGTTAAATACCTATTGTGTTCTGGGTTTTGGGCTAGGTACTACAGGTATAAAAAATGGTAGCTTACAGTCTAACAAAGATAGACTTGTAAAGAGATTATTCTATTACAGTAGAGTTCCTACTGTGCAGTTACTACAGATACCATGTCCTAGGCACTGTCCTGTGAGCTTTCCAAGGATTATCTCTTTTAGTACGTAAAACTACTGTGACAGGAAGACCCTGATACTGTCTTCATCTCCTAAACAAAGGCATGCAATAATAGAGGTTAAGTATTTACCCTCCTGTTCAGAAAGTGGCATTACTGAGTGTGTTTGTATTTCAGTTACCATATATTTCTGCTGATAAAAATATCAAGAATATGGAAACTAGAAAGGAATTAAAGGAAGTGACTAATTTGGCTGCAAGCAGTCTAAAGATGCTTTATAGAGGAGGTAACATTTGAGATTTACTTTGAGTGAAGAAATAGTAGGTATTCTCTGGGTGCAGGTAAGGGAATGGCATTTTAGTCCCCCACCACACACACAAAGGCACAGAGGTATAAAGGGCATGACCAAGGATGGAGAAAGAGTTCAGGATCAGTAACAAATGAGGCCCGGATCTAAAGCTCAAAGAGGAAGGTTTGCATGCTTCAACAAGGAACTCAGGCTTCATCCTGTGGGCTGCAGAAAACTAAGAAATGAGTGGAATAAATATGTGCATGAAAGAGAGAGAGAGGGAAAGAAGGAGGGAGAAGGCTTATGGCAATGTAGAGGGTGTGCTGGCCTGCAAAGTCGTATATAGTTACCATGGTCTAGAAGGGAAGGAAGGAGCTGACTGGGCAGGAAGCTGAGGGATGGGAAACACTGGGGAGTAAGAGGAAGTGATCATATCCACATCTCTTACATGCCATGTTATGGCAGGAGGCATTTTTAGATATTGTATCTCGCTTGACTGCCACAACATCCCTGAGAAGTTCCTTCTCTTCCTTGTAGAGGAGAATTTTGATCATTAAGACAGTTCCCCAAGGTCACACAAGAGGCGCTGGGATCCAAACCACCCAGTCAGTCATCCCCCAAAGTCCATGACCTTTCAACAGAGGACATGTTCAAGGACATTCCAATCTATAGTTCTATCCACTCCAGTTTGCCTTGACTGAATTTAAATAAGGCACCTTCAGGAGTTAAAGTGCTAAAGCAGCAGACATGATAAAACAAGGGTCACAGAGCAGATTATAAAGTATAGGACTAGTTAGGGTTTCTTGGGGAAATATGCTTTGCATTTCACCTTTGCTGGTATGCTGCATTCTCCTAAAAGAAATTTCTGGAGATGCATATGCCATTTGCATTTGTGGTTTTGGAAATGTCCCATAAAACTATGATCTGAATGAAAGACATTAAGGTACAAATTACATTTAGCTTTACTTAACAACTGAACTCCCAGAATCGAGATTAATACAAGATGATTTTATGTGGACTCTGTGGGTTTATATGTATGCACATGCACACGCAAGCATGTACATGCACATACAAGCAATGTTTATTTAGAGAAGCCAGGTTAATCTGTGGCCTTTAGGATCTATACACAAGATGACATTCCTATGGCCGAATGCCTTTGATTCCGTGTTCTAGCAAACTTCACAATGCTGTGGGAAAGTACCATCATACTTTTATCATCATTCACTAACTTTTACAAATGAATTAGGAAAGATAATCGGCATGGTGCAAGTACTGTATAAAAATTAAATTTGCTGTCTCTGTTTTATTAATTATCATTATTGTTATAATTATTTTCTGATCCAATTAGCCATCAGCATGGATCTTACCAGAGGTAGACTCTGAAACTGTGTTTAGAGAATCTGCTTGTAGATATCCCATATGCCCCTGATTAAAACAAGAGAAGATTCTTAGTGTACACTGTTTCAAAATCAAAAGGACTTGGGCTGTAGCACAGTGGCACAGCTCTTGCTTAGTATAAATGAAACCCTGAATTCAGACCTCAATCCAAAACAAAACAAAATAAAAACACCTCAACTATATAGAAAGGGTACTCTTCAGATAATCAAATTTGTTCAACCAAGCCATTACTCCATTTCTTTCTTCATTTTCCCCCTTCTTCCTTACTTTCAACAAATATCTTTTAACCTCAATGTCTAATCCATCTATTTATTCAACAAATATATCAAATGCCTCTCTACATCAGACTCAGTTTCACATGTGCTAGATAAAAAGACCTGTCTGCAGATCGTTGCCATTCCAGATCAGCAGTGACATGGGGGCCAGTGTCTGGATGCAGGTCTGGCAAGAGGAGAGTGGGAAAGAAAAAAAGACCATGCCAAAAAGCCACCACCCCTGATCTGCACCCTCCTGGCAGAGTCTGGTCACGTGCTCAAACGACTAAGATAATATTTTCCTCTTGCCACACTTACCTTTGTGAGATGCTTTGAGTGGTCACCACATGTTACCATCCAAGTCTCCCAGTTCTGGCAGCTGCAGTTGAGGCCGTCTTTCAATCCATCCAGCAGATGCCCAATTCCAAGAACCTATGATATAAAGCTTTTCAGAGGAAAAACCCCAGTCTGAGGGCATTTTACTTGACAGTCAAGAGTCCTGGCCACAGGCTCTGCACAGACACCTTCTCATTGGCTTCAAGCCCAGACTGAAGAGGTCTAGGAATCCATGCATACACAGTGCACCTCTGCTGAGTTAGAAACCCACCGCAACATGCCTAAAGGGCATGACCAGGGAGACTAGAGCTGACCTACTTCGTATTCGAGCTCTTTCTCCCTAGAAACTTAATGTTTCCTCAAGCCATATCACCTTGGTTTCCTTTAAAAAGGAAGGAAGAAAACAAGATTCAAAATATCCCTTTATCATATGCAATTTGATTCAAAGCACTGTTTTTAAATGAGGGTATTTCAAGTGAATGACTTCAATTTATCCATTATATAAGAGCAAGTACAGAAACTGTCTTTTTTTAAAAAGCTCTCAGAAAACAAAACAAAACAAAAAATATTTTGGCCAGTGATTCAGCCCTTAAACCAAACCTTTTTCTAGAAGCAATAACATGAAGAAAATAAATGTTTCGAAATGCATTTCTTATTTTCCCTATCCTTTTGTTAGAGGAGACTAACAAACAGTGAAATGGCCAAGAGGTAGACAGGAAACCACAGCAGAGAACAAGAGGAGCAAAGGACAGAAGTAATTCACAAATGGTAGCCAGGCTTGAAACAACGCAGAATTCAGCGTATTCCCACTTTATAAGGTAAAGGGAGAGGCACTGAAAGAATAGTTATGTTAGCTTAGGCAGTGACAGTAATTAATAGTTGCACACCCTTTACTGTGCCAGACTCAGTGCTTGCCCAGTATTTTATATCTATTATTTCTCAACAATCCTGCAAGGGTAGCAGTGTTCTATTTTAAACAAGAAAAAAATGAGAGAGTCAGAGGGTGCGGTGGCTTGCCCAGGCCCACAGAGAAGGGTCGCAGACCCTGGTTTGGAACCTAAACTCAGTACTCTTCTCTTTCACCATGGATCTCCTCCGCGTCTTTCCTTAAAAATCTATTGCAAAACACTACACATTTCTTAAGTGGGAATTTATTATGTTTTATGCTAGTTTACAACATATTAAAGGACATCCTCATAAGTCATGCAGGGAGAGCTTGTTTAGAGTGCATATTTATGGGACCCATCCCCAGAGATGGAGATTTAGTAAGTCTGGGGAAGGGACCAGAAATTTATCTATATATTTTAAAAAGAGTCTTATTGTGTAGTCCAGGCTGACTTTAAACTTACAAGCCTCCTGCCTCAGTCTCCCCATTGGGGATAATAGGCATGTGCAATCACACCTGGCAGTAATTTATATCCGAATGATTAGTATAAGCCATCAAACTGCCAGTTCTCAATGTATCATTCTTTGCCTCATCACTCACTTATTCTAAGACATATGAGTTATGCCATTGACTTACTCTGGCATAGAGGAGGAAATACAACAGAGAAGCCAATTCTAAGTAGAACTAGGCTACGTTTAACAACTTGGGAAAACACAAAATTCCTTTAAATTCTATGGGCCTTTGTTTTCTCACATATAAAATTGTTTTAAAATCATAAACCTAAAATTTTATCTGGCCGAAGACAAAAGTTACATGATATTAATCTACAGAACCTAAGCATTTCAATGGCAAATTGTAAAAAGAAGAATCTAGTTTTTATTTTTATTATTATTATTTTTTTTTGAGGTAGGATCTCACTCTAGGCCAGGCTGACCCAGCCCTAAACACATGGCAATCCTCCTACCTTAGCTTCCCAAATGCTGGGTTTAAAGCCATATGCCACAATATCCAACTTAGTTTCTTTATTAATTCATAATATCAAAATATCATGGGTTGGAGGAAGGGAATGGGAATTCAAATATGGAATCAGTTATAACTTTAGTTATATCATTAAGGCAATTTAGTTGTTTGCTTAGCAACCAATTTCCTCAATCAGGTAATTACATCTGTTCCTAAGAGCACTTGAAGCATACAGTATTTTCACTCTTAGAAATCTAGTTATTGTACAACCATTCCTTCTGCTTTTCAATATCATCTCAAAGTCCAAGGCTATTTTGAACTTCTTTTTAAAGTACTAAACATAGCCCTTGATTTACATTAACATGCCCCTAGATATTAAAAACACAAGTTAAGAATTGCTGATCTACATTTTGGATAAATGCCCACAGTATCACATACTGAATGGTTAGTGTCCATGGAGACAAACTTAATCAGTGAGATGAGTCACTCAAATGAAATCAAAAGTTACTAAAGAGAAGAAAGGCCCCTGGCAGAAATGATAGATAATTTAACAGACTGAGGAACATAGTGACATGAGCTGGTTGCTCTGAAAACTGTATATGTTTACTCCCCTTGAACAATTTCTCTTTGCCCTGTGACTTAGAAACACCTTCCTAGGAGGCACTAATATGCTTGCTCAAATATACTAATCCAGCAACAGAATTTGGTCGAAGAATAACAATGAAAAAATCTATTACTGCTTGGAAAATCTGAATCATCAGACACAAAAAACCAATTCACTCTATTATGAACTAAGCTGAGATGCAACACTTAGAGCCATGTTGAGGGAAGCATTAATTTCACATTAAGATAGCATGTAATAATTTTTCTAGTACTTTGTAGTATAATTTAACAGATCTTATTTAAAAAGGAACTTTTTCAACTCAACTGATGCCGGTTTTATCTTTGAATCTTTCAATTATACCACATTCCCCAAAGCATCATATTAAGTAAATAACAGTCATAATCTTACATCACATAGCAGAGTCACTTAGGGAAGCTATTGAAGTTATTTTGCATATTTCATAAGAATATATACTTTTTCTAAGCATCAACTAGCTATTTCCTTAGCAAAGTCTTTGAGAGCTCACAAATTGGCTTTGACTTCTTTAGTTTATGACTTTGTAGCATTCAAGAAAGAAAAAAAACATTTCTGCTACAGTCAGAGTGTAATGTTGCTACACTCTACTTGTATTATAAGGGAAGCTTAGAAATTAAAATTGAAAGGTTACCCTTTTTTGGATAATAGCACAATTTTTAAATAGTACATACTAATCTTTAATAACATCTATGAATTCTATGACCTTAAAAGACAAAGAACTGGGCTTCTATTTTTTTTCTGACCTAAAAAACAAGGATTCTAAGCAATGTCTTGTAATTCACGTATGACTCTGACATGAACTTCAGAACTGAACCATCTCTGAGTCTTCAAAGACCAGTTGGGCACCAGAGTATTCAGGTACCCATGTATTTCTGCCTTTACATTTTCCTTCCTCTTTAAAGGTAAAAAAAAAAAGTTCTGTGAGTCTGAAAGGGGGCTGATGGAATTACAGAGCTCCCTCTAACAAGACAGAGTAGGCCTCCAACTTCTCTAAAAATGACTTTCAGAAATCTTTGGAATGCAACTTGGTCTGCAAAATTTGCATTTAATTATGTAATTTCTTAGGGGTTTTGGACCTATTTATACAACCTTGGGTGTAATTATGGTCTAAGGAAATCCTATCAATGCTGAGGGAACACATACATATATGTACACATGAGAGAGAGAGAGACCTTTGTTGGAAATGTGTAACTTTTAGAACTGTTCTCCAGGTGTTCAGAATTTTGTAAACAAAATAATTCTGAATAATTTGGGTGTCTGAAAGGCTAGATGAAGGGGATAAAATGAATTAGTTGTAATGGTAACTTAAATTTATGTAATGTTTGCTATAAATTATCTTTAAAATCTTCACAACAATCCTCCAAGATAGGTAAAATTACACATTTTGTTTCATCGATAAGGAAATTGAGTGTCCTCCAAAGTAAAATAACTTACCTGGCACAATCAGAATTTTACTCAGGCATCTGGATTCCAATTTTGACATGGTTAAACATACAATATGCTACCTTCTAGAAGGGAAGCATAAAGGAACTTTTTTTTTTTTTTTGCTTTTCCAAGCCAGCCCTATAGTGGTCAGCTTATCTCTTGCCTCTGTCATTACTTGGCAAGGAAATGAGATCATCATCCCTAAGGTAGACAGGATAAGATATTCAAATGACATGAGGAAAAGAAAGGCATTTTGTATGATACCTTGTACTGCACTAAAGACTATCTCACCAAGTACTCCGGAAGTCATACTGTTACTACTAGAATGGAGGCTAGGCTCTATTTGATCTGTTATTCTTTTCAATAGGAATTTCTTTAGTATTGATGACATAAAGTCCAGGAGCTGGGAGTTTGGCTTCCATGAACAGAGTCAAAGTCCTACAGCTCCTTCACTGCCATCTCTAACCAGTGAGCTTGGGATGTTCCAGAGGCCCCTTCTCAGCAGGGGACCTAATGGTCCATCCCTCATCTTTAGGGACCAATGGTTTTCTCAGCCTCAGCACAGATGCTAAGGAATCCCAGGTACCTGTACAAGTCCTAACAATGGCGTAGCCAAACCGGGCGTGCTGTTTTCTTCTCTAGCTTTTCTACTGCCAAGTGCAAGATGAGTTCTGCGTTACCTGTTCTCACACAGATCATGTGATTGGGCAATGACGACATCTAAGTTGTCATATTATCAATTCATTTGGTCCATATGATCAAAGTAAACAAGAAATTGCTAGAAGGGACTGGAAAGGCAAAGAGGGATTTAATAAAATACATACTGTATAAACCTGCCTGAAAGTACAAAGCACTTTTTTTCAAAAGGCCACACCCTCATTTGTAATCATATTCTTCCTGTCTAGACACAAGTTCATCCTATATTTCACAAAATGTTTATGTCCTTATTTGGCAATGAACCTGTGGTCAGATTAGAAGGTTAGGCAGATGGTACTTCCAATTTAAATAGACTTTTATGCCATTAAAAGGAATGTTTGCTTTGCCTAAGAGGAGTATTGACTATAAAAGTCACAGGCTCCAGACCATTTCCTGTGGGATTTTTCCACCATCCTTCCAATTAGTCAGTCAAAGTGATGTTTCTTTAAACATGGTCATTTATTTTTCTCTAGAGGCTTGCCTTTCTATCCCTTCCAAGAAAGATGATCCTGGAAAATAAAGAAAGCTTTCTACATACCACCCCCAGTACAATATTTATGATTAATCACAGCTCTTCAATGAATGACAAGAGAAAAAAGCTCTCAATTTCCTTGTTCTTCTCACATAAAAAAGCATTTGTTGCAGTTTGAGCCCCAGCCAACTTCCATTGTTTAGGCAATAATTAGTCAAATTATACCAATCACTAGTAATCATAACAGAAATTATATAATTGCAATTTAGACCAATGACCTTGAACTTATGAGAATAGAATGTTGGGGTATTTAATTGCATAATATATTATTACAATTTTATACCTATACACTCAAAATTTTTAGATTAGTGGGTTAATTTACCATACCCTGGGCCTAAACATTTCTGAAAGTGGCAAAACTATATTAAGTTGCCACAAAATACCCAAATAGCATTTTATTTTCAATAAATCAATTTTATTAAAATAAAACAAGAAGATTATGTAAACAATGATTTTAGATATTTCAGAACTATGGATTGACTTTGCAGTGAACATTTAAATTGAGTTGTTTCAGGGGAGTTGCTCTAGTTCAAATTATTGAATGATTAAAACAAGTCAACATCTTTTCTAATCAGAGAAATGTTGAATCTATTCAGTGTCAGTGGAGTTCACTGTAAGTGACAGAAGGGGTATGCATACAAAAACAAGCCTCATGTTGGACGCTTCACATCAACAGAATGATGAATAAAAGACTCTTCCAGCACAGTAGGCAAATTTCCCCTTTAATAAGCAGCCAGGAAAAAGCAATATTTAATGTTTGCTTTCCTTCCTCTGAGGGAGAAGGTTTCACTATGACTTACTTTACTTCCTTTTTATTCTGTCCTATTTTCTCGGCTCTCACAGTCGGCTCCAGTAGCAACATGACAATACCACTTTGCACTTGCCCAAAGCGCCTTTTCTCTAAAACTCTCAGCTGCGGGTCTATGCGAGGAGAGTATAAAGCAGGGGAAACGATGCGAACATTCAAGTTCGTCCTCTCCTACAAATGTTCAAGAGACTTAGAATCATGGTAACTCAAGACTGGGAATGAAGGACAGCCCTAAAAATCAAACCAAATAAATAAGAACTCAACCCCTTGCCACCCCCCAAAAATAACATGCTCGGTATCTGGGAGGCCTGTGGCAAGATTGACCATTATGCGGAGCTCTGTCTCTCATGAAATCCAGTAAGCCTCTACAAGGATGGGAAGAGCAACTAGAGCAAATGTTCTAAGACAAACCTGCGGGGGTCAAACTCTTGGAATTCTAAAATAAGTCTGAAGTGGATGCGTAGAAAGTGCCACTCATGCTTCTGGAATGGGGAACACTCACATTTCCTTTTTTAAAAATTTGTTTATTTTTATTTAGTTCAGAAAGAAAGACAGAGAGAGAGAGAAAGAGAGAGAGAGTATGGGTGTCACAGGGCCTCTAGCCACTGCAAATGCACTCCAGAAACATGTGTCACCTTGCGCATCGGGCTTACATGGATACTGGGGAATCAAACCTGGGTCCTTAGGCTTCATAGGCAAGTGATTTAACCACTAAGCCATATCTCCAGCCCTCACATTTTTTTCTTTATAAATGAAAAGACCTACTTGTCCAGGGAAGAAATGTCTCAAAATAAAAGTATGTTTTAAAAATGAAAGCTTAGCTGGGCGTGGTGACACTCTAATCCCGGCACTCAGGAGGCAGAGGTAGGAAGATCCCTGTGAGTTTGAGGCCAGTGTGGGATGATATAGTGAATTCCTGGGTTAGCCTGAGCTAACATAAGGCCCAACCTGGAAACAACAACAACAACAAAACCAAACTAAAGCTTATCAAAAGATACTTTCTATCCCTGTATTATTCAAATACATTTAATGGAAAAATGAACTTTCTTGACAAATATAAGAGCTCTTTGATGTGTATTTAATATTATCATAAGACAGAGGTTTTGGACTCCTCAGAGACCCAATGAGTGTCTGGATTTTAGAGATCTCCTCTCATCTCCTTCATATTGATAATGACCTTGAATACTTATAGCAGTTTCCTCTCTACATTTTGTCAAATATGTGAACACTTTTTTTTTTTTTTTTTTTTTTTTTTTAGAATTTATCAGCTAATTAGAGGAGTTGGTTTGTGTGGGCTAGAAATTTCTTATCCCTCATCCCAGTTTTTGATTTAATGAACCCAAAATAAACTATGCATAATAACTACCTACTGCCATACTAAAAGACACACAAGGAAAAAATAAACCTATTGAAGTAGTGAGAAAGAGCTTTTCTTATAAATGTGTTTCTTTTAGATTTATGAAAATATGAGTTTCACAAAAGATTGCAGATCAATATATATAATACCATCCTCCTCCTCCTCCTTCTTCTTTTTGGTTTTTCAAGGTAGGGTTTCACTCTAATCCAGGCTGACCTGAAATTCACTATGTAGTCTCAGGGTGGCCTTGAACTCATGGCAATCCTCCTACCTCTGCCTCCCAAGTGCTGGGATTAAAGGCATGTGCCACCAGGCTTGGCTCCATCCTAATTCTTAACACACACACACACACACACACACACACACACACACACATCAAGTACACACCAAGCAACATATAGAAAGGTGTTAAATCATGGGGAAGTTGGACTTATTATAGGAATGCTAGGCTAGTTGAGCTAGTTCAATGTAATACACATGATCATCTTAATATTCATACAAAAGCATTCGAAATGATCCAATATCCATGAATGATACTTTCAGAAAAACCAGACAAAAAAAGGAAATTGCTTAAGCTAATAAAGGACACCTATAGAAAGCCTTTGGCTAGTATCATATTAAGTAGGAAAAGAATGACTGCTTTCTCCCTGACAGTGGGAATAAGCTGAGGATGTCTAATCTTGTGACTTTCCTCCAATCATGAGGTCCTATCAAGTACAAAAAGGTAGAAAATAGGGCTGGAGAGATGGCTCAGCAGTTAAAGGTGCTTGTTTGCAAAGCCTGATGACCTGGATTAAATTCCCCCAGGAATGTAAAACCAGGTGCACAAAGTATGCGTGCATCTGGAATTTGTTTGCTGCGGCATGAAGCCCTGGTGTGCCCATTCTCTCCCCCTCCCTCCCTCCCTCTCTCTCTCTCTCTGTGTATGTTTGCAAATAAAGAAAAATAAAAAAGGTAGAAAACAGAAATACATGTGTACAGATAAGAAATGAGAAACAAATGATTCTCTATCTGAACATATAAGGATTTTAACAATGTTAGTAATTAGGGAAATGATGAGGGCTTAGGAGATGGCTCAGTGGGTAAGAACACTTGCTAGCAAGCATGAGGGCCTGAGAAGGCCTGATTCACCCTGAGTTTAGTTCCCTAGTATCTATGTAAACAGTTGGGTGTGGCTACACATGCCTATAATCCCAGTCCTGTGAGGAGTGGAGATGCAAACCACTGGGACCCACTGGTCAAGCCAATCTGACCAAAACAAGCACAGATTCCATCTCAAGGAAACACATGGATGAGTGAAAAGAGGAAAACATCATATGTTGTCCTCTGCAAGTGTAGGCATGGGGCACGTGTTGGGGTGTGGAACAATGGAACCCTTAATCTGAGAGTGAAAAGAAACAGGGTGTGGCTGCTGGACATGGCTTTCATAGAGTTAACCACACACTTTGCACAGGATCGAGCAATCCCATTTCTAGGTATTTACCCAGGAGACATGAGAAATGTGTTTGTACACAAAAAACATTATTTGATTGTTTTCAGGCTTCATTCATAATTTCTCAAAACTAGAGACAACTCAAGTGTCCTTTCGTGGGGAGAAACAGACTGTGATACAAGTATGCCATGAAATGATCACTGAGCAATACCAAAAATGAGCACTCACACATGCAATATCAGGGATGGATTAAAAATGCCTTATGCTAAGTGAAAGACACAAAAACCTACATACCATGTGACTCCATTTACCTGACCACCTGGAAGAGACAAAATCATAATAGATCAGTGGTCCCCAAGGGTTAGGGACAGGAAGAGGAAGGACTAACTAACGATAAGGCACTGTGATAGTGTGAGTTGAAACGTCCCCTATGGGCTCATGTGTTTTGAGTATTTGTTCTCCAGCTGGTGGCAATTTGGGGGAATGGTGGAGCCTTTGGGAGGTAGAGCCTTGCTGGAGGAGGTGTGTCTGGTGGTAGACTGTGGGGTTTATGAGGATCCTTACTGGGTGTTAGCCAGCTGGCTCACCTTTCCTGCTACATCCCAGCTACTGTGGCAGGATGCAATGCCCAGCCCTTGCTCTGCCATACTTTCTTCACTATGGTGATTTGAATCAGATGCCCTCCACAAATTCATGTGTTCTGAATGCTTGGTCCTCTGCTAATGCCAATTTGGGAGGTGGAGCCTTGCTGGAGGAGGTGTGTTGTTAGAGAAGGGCTTGGGGTATTATAGCCAGCTCTCCCTTGCTAAGTTCAGCTAACTGTCCTGTTGCTATTTTTCCATCCAACATACCAATGATGATCATTTCTTTGATGTGGCAAGGCAAAGGATTTAAATTTTCTTCCTTTTTAAGAAATTAAGATGATGCCCAATTAGTGTGTATTCCTTTTGTTCCTAATAGAGGAATAAAGTCACATCTATTGCATGTGCTTCTGGAAGCCTCTGGGATTCTATTCTCCCTCCCCTCTTCCCTTCCTCTCTTTGTCCTTTGTTTGTTTGTTTTTGAGGTAGGGTCTCACTCTGGCCCAGGCTGACCTGGAATTAACTATGTAATCTCAGGGTGGCCTCGAACTCACAGCAATCCTCCTACCTCTGCCTCCCAAGTGCTGGGATTGAAGGTGTGCGCCACCACACCCTGCTTTCTCTCTTTGTCCTTTGGAATAGTGTCACCACACCAGTGCTATGAAAGATGCAATGCTGTAAAAGATGCTGCACTGGCTAAGTAATGCAACTCAAGCAAGCCCTGATTCTATGTTGCTCCTGAGTCTGCTTCTGACATAGTACGTTTGGGCCAAGATTGTTTGAGCCCTTATTACATGCCAGCTACTGTTAGATGCTTTATACCATATCTTATATAATCCGAGCATGGCAACTTTAAATAATGTGCCTTTTCAGTCTTCAGTTTAGAGATGCTCATGTTCACCAGCCAATAGAGACAGAAGTTGGGTAAGTCCACAGTCCAAATTGTTAACAACTGCAGTGGAGTGAAGTGGATAGGGAAGCCAGCAGCTGGAAGAAAGCTGTCTGGGCTCTAAAACTTGACTCAGTACTTGCTAGCTGTGTGAAATTGCTTATCTTCCCTGAATCTGTTCCCGAGGAATAATATAAAGATAACTATTGTAACTTCCCCTTCCACCTAGAAAGTGGGGATGTAGCTCAGTGGTAGAGCACTTACCCAACATTCATGATGCCCTGGGTTCAATCCCTAGCGTAGAAAAAACAGTCAGATGGGGCATGGTGGCAATGCATATCTGAGAGGTTAAGGAAAAAGGAAAGTTCCAGGTTAACCTAGGCTACGTAGTGAGATCACCTTGTTTCAAAACAAAACAAACAAAAAGCCAATAGTAACTATTTTTAATTAATTAATTTATTTGAGTTTGTGTGTGTGTGTGTGTGTGTGTGTTTAGGCATGTCAGGGTCTTTTGCTGCTGCAAACAAAGGAGATTGCTCAGCAGTTAAAGGCACTTGCTTGCAAAGCCTGGTGGTCCAGATTTGATTCCCCAGTGCCCATGTAAGCCAGATGCACAAAGTGATACCTGTGTCTGGTGTTCGTTTGCAATGGCAAGAGGCCCTGGCATGCCCACATTCACTTGCTTTCTCTCTCTCTTTCTCTATCCTTGCATATAAATAAATAAAAATATTCTTAAAAAATTTTATTTTGGGCTGGAGAGATGGTTCAGTGGTTAAGGCACTTGCCTGCAAAGCCAAAGGTCTCAGGTTTGATTCCCCAGGACCCATATAAAGCCAGATGCTCAAGATGGCACATACACCTGGAGTTTGTTTGCAGTGGCTAAAGGCCCTGGTGTGCCCATTCTCTCTACCTTCCTCTCTGTCTCATAAATAGATAAATATATATTTAAAATTTTATTTTCATTTACACCTGCCATACCAATGCTCAAACAGTGCCCACTATGTTTGGATAGCATCAATAAAGACTATTTTCTTCACCTTTAATGCGGCACGTGTTGGGGTGTGGAACAATGGAACCCTTAATCTGAGAGTGAAAAGAAACAGGGTGTGGCTGCTGGACATGGCTTTCATAGAGTTAACCACACACTTTGCACAGGATCGAGCAATCCCATTTCTAGGTATTTACCCAGGAGACATGAGAAATGTGTTTGTACACAAAAAACATTATTTGATTGTTTTCAGGCTTCATTCATAATTTCTCAAAACTAGAGACAACTCAAGTGTCCTTTCGTGGGGAGAAACAGACTGTGATACAAGTATGCCATGAAATGATCACTGAGCAATACCAAAAATGAGCACTCACACATGCAATATCAGGGATGGATTAAAAATGCCTTATGCTAAGTGAAAGACACAAAAACCTACATACCATGTGACTCCATTTACCTGACCACCTGGAAGAGACAAAATCATAATAGATCAGTGGTCCCCAAGGGTTAGGGACAGGAAGAGGAAGGACTAACTAACGATAAGGCACTGTGATAGTGTGAGTTGAAACGTCCCCTATGGGCTCATGTGTTTTGAGTATTTGTTCTCCAGCTGGTGGCAATTTGGGGGAATGGTGGAGCCTTTGGGAGGTAGAGCCTTGCTGGAGGAGGTGTGTCTGGTGGTAGACTGTGGGGTTTATGAGGATCCTTACTGGGTGTTAGCCAGCTGGCTCACCTTTCCTGCTACATCCCAGCTACTGTGGCAGGATGCAATGCCCAGCCCTTGCTCTGCCATACTTTCTTCACTATGGTGATTTGAATCAGATGCCCTCCACAAATTCATGTGTTCTGAATGCTTGGTCCTCTGCTAATGCCAATTTGGGAGGTGGAGCCTTGCTGGAGGAGGTGTGTTGTTAGAGAAGGGCTTGGGGTATTATAGCCAGCTCTCCCTTGCTAAGTTCAGCTAACTGTCCTGTTGCTATTTTTCCATCCAACATACCAATGATGATCATTTCTTTGATGTGGCAAGGCAAAGGATTTAAATTTTCTTCCTTTTTTAAGAAATTAAGATGATGCCCAATTAGTGTGTATTCCTTTTGTTCCTAATAGAGGAATAAAGTCACATCTATTGCATGTGCTTCTGGAAGCCTCTGGGATTCTATTCTCCCTCCCCTCTTCCCTTCCTCTCTTTGTCCTTTGTTTGTTTGTTTTTGAGGTAGGGTCTCACTCTGGCCCAGGCTGACCTGGAATTAACTATGTAATCTCAGGGTGGCCTCGAACTCACAGCAATCCTCCTACCTCTGCCTCCCAAGTGCTGGGATTGAAGGTGTGCGCCACCACACCCTGCTTTCTCTCTTTGTCCTTTGAATAGTGTCACCACACCAGTGCTATGAAAGATGCAATGCTGTAAAAGATGCTGCACTGGCTAAGTAATGCAACTCAAGCAAGCCCTGATTCTATGTTGCTCCTGAGTCTGCTTCTGACATAGTACGTTTGGGCCAAGATTGTTTGAGCCCTTATTACATGCCAGCTACTGTTAGATGCTTTATACCATATCTTATATAATCCGAGCATGGCAACTTTAAATAATGTGCCTTTTCAGTCTTCAGTTTAGAGATGCTCATGTTCACCAGCCAATAGAGACAGAAGTTGGGTAAGTCCACAGTCCAAATTGTTAACAACTGCAGTGGAGTGAAGTGGATAGGGAAGCCAGCAGCTGGAAGAAAGCTGTCTGGGCTCTAAAACTTGACTCAGTACTTGCTAGCTGTGTGAAATTGCTTATCTTCCTGAATCTGTTCCTGAGGAATAATATAAAGATAACTATTGTAACTTCCCTTCCACCTAGAAAGTGGGGATGTAGCTCAGTGGTAGAGCACTTACCCAACATTCATGATGCCCTGGGTTCATCCCCTAGCGTAGAAAAAACAGTCAGATGGGGCATGGTGGCAATGCATATCTGAGAGGTTAAGGAAAAGGAAAGTTCCAGGTTAACCTAGGCTACGAGTGAGATCACCTTGTTTCAAAACAAAACAAACAAAAAGCCAATAGTAACTATTTTTAATTAATTAATTTATTTGAGTTTTGTGTGTGTGTGTGTGTGTGTGTTTAGGCATGTCAGGGTCTTTTGCTGCTGCAAACAAAGGAGATTGCTCAGCAGTTAAAGGCACTTGCTTGCAAAGCCTGGTGGTCCAGATTTGATTCCCAGTGCCCATGTAAGCCAGATGCACAAAGTGATACCTGTGTCTGGTGTCTGCTTGCAATGGCAAGAGGCCCTGGCATGCCCACATTCACTTGCTTTCTCTCTCTCTTTCTATCCTTGCATATAAATAAATAAAAATATTCTTAAAAAATTTTATTTTGGGCTGGAGAGATGGTTCAGTGGTTAAGGCACTTGCCTGCAAAGCCAAAGGTCTCAGGTTTGATTCCCCAGGACCCATATAAAGCCAGATGCTCAAGATGGCACATACACCTGGAGTTTGTTTGCAGTGGCTAAAGGCCCTGGTGTGCCCATTCTCTCTACCTTCCTCTCTGTCTCATAAATAGATAAATATATATTTAAAATTTTATTTTCATTTACACCTGCCATACCAATGCTCAAACAGTGCCCACTATGTTTGGATAGCATCAATAAAGACTATTTTCTTCACCTTTAATGCTCTACTGAAGAATGCTCATCTAAAATGTAAGCCTGGGCTGGAGAGATGGCTTAGCAGTTAAAGGTGCTTGATTGGAAAGCCTGATGGCCCAGGTTTGATTCCCTGGTACCCACATAAAGCCAGGTGCACAAAGAGGTGCATATGTCAAGTTCGTTTGTGGTAGCAGGAGGCCCATACTCTCTCTCTCTTTCAAGTAAATAAATAAAAATATTTTACAAAATAAAGAGCTAAAATGCAAGCCCTTGGTAACAAGGGCCACAGAGACCCTAGAAACCCAATGTTTCCCTAATACAGTGCTATTGGGAAGAGCTCAGAGGAACACTGTATTTTGCCTTATTGTTTCATCAGGAGATCTCATTTGACTAAAAAACGAACATGGGCCTGATCATCTGACTTAGGCTACAAGGTATTGACTGATTAAAATATGTATACAATTTTAACTATAGTTTCAAAAGACCAGATTTCTAACAAACCAGCTCAGTTTCCTTTTTTAAAAAAGGGAAACTAGATAATTATTCTTTTAATGCTCCCTTCAGTTAGGAGATGATGTCTTCTGTAACATGTGAAAATACAGAACCTTAGACATGAAGCTGGCCTGTGTTAAACACTCCTCCACAAAAATCTTCCTGAAAATAATTGTTTTAAGTGAAAAGTGAAATTTCCATGAGCTTGGCAAATAGTGACCTGATACCTTGCAGCATTTCAATAAAAGTAAAATGCATATATTCATCTTATTTTAAAGGTGAAGAGTTAAGGTCAAGTGATTTAGCCAAGGTCACTTTTCTATGTTCCACTGGCTCCACTTCCCTTGGACACCTGAGCCCCTATGTTAGTTTCTCTTCCCTGAAAGCCAGAGCTCTAAATTACTTCCATACCCTCAGGACATTTTACGCCCACTAATGCCACTTATTCGGAGTGCCTACAATTTGTATGCTCTCTGCAAAAGCAGCAGACAGATGAAGTGATGAAACCCCCACCCCCGACACGTAAACACCTCAGCTCTGTCCCAGCTGAGTCACTGCCACAGAGGGAAGGGCTCACAAAAATCAGACCAAGCTCTTACCACCCCACTAAAGCTGCCACAGAAAAGTAGGTCATTAAATAAGACATAAAATTAGCAAATCTGCAGCCTCCATATGTTAAAAGGTTTCTCTAACTGATCACACACACACACACACACACACACACACACACACACACACACTGTCATCCATATACCAGACAGGAGAGGAAACTGGGAGTGGGCTTCAGGGAAACAATGATTGAGATGCTCTTGCAAGATGAATTGCTTTCTAATAGATTTGAGGACATTTTGTCTTTGTCTTCTCATTCCATGGTTTTGTGTATCACAGAACAGAATTAAAATTCCAAGGAAATGAAGGTCCTTCTCCAAAGCTTCATCTCTTTGTGCTTATGTCCAAGATAACACAATAAGACATTTTATAGGATTTATTTTAAAGGCTTACTTGCCATATACTATCTGTGTTCAAATGGTTCAATTTTTCAATCAAACTATAATTAAGACTTGAAGAAAGTTAGTTCAGAGGATGTCCTCATTGACATTCAAAAAGACGTGAGTTTCAACAAAAGAGATTAACCAAATGAACCCGAGTTCATATTTTCAGTATTCCCACACAGCTCTTGGAACTATAGCATAAATAATTGGCCCCAATTTTAAAACTGGAAAATTTAACAAGGCACAAGATTAAAGAGCATGCACACTGGGTTAACCTCACTCTCGTTCATTAACAATTATTAAGCATGCTCTCAGCTGGGCTTGCACTTTGAATTCAAAAGGATTCCTTTAAGTGACAACAAAGTTATAGCCTTGCTTTATTGCAGCAAATTTACTTGGCTTTTGGTCTGTATGCTGACACTTTGACAAACCAGTGCTCTAGTTCCATGTGAAATAGCATGATAATAATCTATGGCAAACACTTACAAATTAAAAAGAAAATAGAAACAGCAAGATAATACAGAACTCTTCCACATCAGAGAATCAGCAGTACCAACAAAAATTGACCTGGCAGTCTTTTCACTTTGGTCCACATGGAACTCCACTCTTTTCTCATCCTTCCTCTGGCAAGTATACCGAACCTTTTCATTAAAGAGATCTGTATGGGCAGGGAGATAACAATTCAGGCTGTGAAGAAGAGATACAGGAAGAGGAAAACTGTGGGAATAGAGCCTGCCAGAAAGAGCATCACATAGATGACTTGGGGAAAGGAGCAGAAAGAAACAAAAAACTCTAATTTAGAGCACATTGGTGGTGGGATTTAAGTATAATAATCTATTGGAAAGTCCAAGCAAGAGTGGAACAAAGACAAGACAGCTGAAATTGACTTTTACAGTGGTCCAGCAAGATATATATATTTGCCTTTCTAACACACTGCAGTCTGTACTCTAGGTTCATGCTCACAGGCTCTCTTCTAAGCACCATCCAGCCTTGGAGTTTTCACTCACACTGACCCAGTGATGGCACTCTCCAGAAAGTAGCAAATACTAATTCATAACCTCCAAAGTATTTGGATGGGGAAGTTATTTTTTCATTTGAAACTCAGTGGTTTAAGCTACTCATGCCCTGAAACCATTACACAACACAGCTGCCCACGTCGCTCTTGGGGCCTAGAGTTAATTCCTACCAGGGATTGTGGCCTATGATACTTGCATTAGTCAAAACATCCTCTTTGTCAGTGAAGTAAGAGGCAAAGATAATGTAAGGTTGACTGACACTGGGGTACTGACAATATAAAGCAAGGGTCTGGAATTTGCTGCAAATCTGGTGATACTGACTTGTTTTGTATTCTGAAATATACTGAGTATTCTTGTGAACTTTAAAATGCAGGCAATGAAATCAATGACCATGCCAGTGGTTCTCAATACATGTATCAGAATCACCGGGCCTAGAAGACTGATGGGAACACCTGATGCTGGGACTTCCTGAGCTTCCACCTCAGTAGGTCTGGGACTCACCATGAAAATCATTGATCTAAGCAATTCCATGTCATTTAAGAGGGGGATATTGGTGGTGGGGGGGGGGGCGGGCACTGATGTGAATGCAGAGTCCTTTAGATTTTCATTTCTAACAAATTCCCAGGTACTACTGGTGACCCCAGAACCGCTCTAAATTTCAAGGCTCTGCACTAACCAGGCATTGTTTCGCAATCTATTCTTTGATGACATCTATATGAAAATCCCAGGACTTGTTGGAAGAGTGGAGAGATTGTTAAAAATGCAGATTCCTAGGTCCTCTTCTAAATATATTATGGCAGAAACTTGGAAGTGGGGCCCAGCAGACTACCTGTCAAACAAAAGCTTCTGAAAGTTTCACACAAATTGAGAACAATGAACAGGCAGTTGGGGGTTTCAACAAGTGAAGGGATATTTCTAGGAATTAACTATTGGTCATTTTCTGTCTCTTCATTCTATTGTCCATCTTTTTGTTGGCTGCCAATGACATCATCAAAAAGGTAAAAGTGGGGCTGGAGACATGGCTTAGTGGTTAAGGCACTTGCCTGCAAAGTCAAAGGACCCAGGTTTGATTCCCCAGGACCCACATAAGCCAGGTGCACAAGATGGCATATGTGTCTGGAGTTCGTTTGCAGTTGCTGGAGGCCCTGGCATGGCTATTCTCTCTGTCTCTCTGCCTCTTTTTCTCTCTGTCTCTCATAAATAAATAAATAAATAAATAAATAAATAAATAAATTTTAAAAATATTTTTAAAAAGGTAAAGTGGTCTGAAAGTGGTGAGGTATCTAATGTTCTATTGACCATATGTTAATTTTTCCTATAAATTTAAAAATTTCATGCCTTACCTATTCTTTGATTTTACAGACAACCACAAATTGTTGTCTAGACTTCTTTTGTTAGTAGCAAGTAAAAAATGTTGTTGTGATTACTTAATGTTACTAAATCCAGAAGACAGAAACTGTCTGCCAGAAAGTGCCATATTGAAGTTTCCTAAACATTACAAAAAAATAGAAATTATTTACAGTTAGCATTCAACATTGGCAAGAAATCACGCTATTGAAGATGTATTTGCATATGCTTGATTAAGAGGCTTGCAAATATATGTGCAAAGCTAAGCCTAATTAATCATTTCTACCAATGATGCATGCCCCATTTCCCAGTTTCACCATCCAACCCCACCCCTTTTCTTTTGAGCACATGCAGTAGCCCTCCCTTCACCCCCATTCTTATGCTTACATCTACACTTAAAGGACTCAACCATGAAAAATGATTTCACGTTCTCATCAAAACCCCAAGAAAATAGAACAGCTATGAGTGTAAACAGTTGATTCTAATCCTATAATCAGGATTATAGAGAGCTTTCTAGAAGTTCAGATTCCCCCAACCACTGTGAGATTCAGATTCAGTGTATATTGCTTGGCTAGGAAACATAATTCAGATACCCACATGATTCAGATGAGCAGCCATGTTTTAGCACTACGGAGTTAACATTGAGTTCTCCACACATGTCAGACTTTTTATTAAGCACTTCACATATACATCATCACTGAATTGTCACAATTACAACCCACTCCATGGAAGAGGAAGCTAAGACTTAGAGAAGTCATTTGCCTAAAGGCACAGAGATGATAGCCAGGCAGGCATTTGGTTTTATCATTGAGTAATATGTGAGTCATTTAAGGAGGCAGCTTTCTCATTTAAAGATAAGAGGTGTTTAGATACTAGATCACATCTGAACATCCTTCAGGCTTCAATGTTCACTTGTGGGATTGAATTGAACTGGGAGACAAGACTTTGGGCCTTCTGAAGCTCAAGATGAATTTAAGATGTACTTTCCCTCCTTTATATTTTGGGTTGGAACCATTTCATCCACAGCTCCTTGATTTCTATAGAGCAAAAACTCCTTCCTGAACAACTCCAATCCCTCTCTCAGACTTCCTGTCCCAGCCCTGAGAGCAGACCCAAGCCTCCAGCTCCCCTGGGTTACTGTGTGCCCTTGCTCACAGAGTTCTTTCTGCCCCAATGCTCCGCCCCCTTCTTGGTTTCCTGAGGGAATAATCTAGCCAGTCTACACAGCAGCTCCTTGGGAAGACATTCTTCTTTTCCTGGTCATGTTTTGTCCGCATCAGCATGCTGAGTACTTGGCAGTCTTGATTGAGACAGCATGGTAGCTATAGCTATGGCATATATCTTAAGAGGGGTGTGAATTATTTTCATTTTGGTGAGATTCTAGAGGTCAGAGCTACCTGTTCTATCTGTTCTGTCTGCCTATTCTTCTCTCCATAACTGTCTATCCACTCAGCCATCAACTCATTTATTTGCATGTATATCACAGTTGACTCCTCATTTAATGTAACAGTAGCCTACACTCAGCAGAAAATAGATTTAGTTGTTTGTTTAATTGTTATTAACTGCTTTAATATGACTCTCTTTAGATATATCTTTTGCAACCAGTTTCTTTTCTAGCCCTGACTAAAATTTGGGATAAAAATGTGTTTTTCTGCCAGGTGTGGTGGCACACACCTTTCATCCCAGCACCAGGGGGGCAGAGGTAGGAGGATCACCGTGAGTTTGAGGCCACCCTGAGACTCCATAGTGAATTCCAGGTCAGCCTGGGCTAGAGTGAAACACTACCTTGAAAAACAAAAAAATAAAAATAAAAAAAATAAAAATGGTTTCTTCTAAAGTAGGGAACAAAGTAGTAATGGAATGATAGCTATAGAAATTGAGTGGAAGGACAAGAATATTAAGTTTGATTAGGGCAGACTACTGGTATAATGAAAGAAACAAAGCTGACATTATGCTTTGATTAAAAGACAATGGAAGGACTTCTGGGTTAGATGGCAGCATAAGAGCCACGCCAAACCAGTCTAGGGAGGGATTTAAGCAAAAACACAGCAAAATACACTCTTCTTCTGAAATCTGAAGGAGTATAGGCTTTTCTTAGACATGGCCGAGAAGCAGGAGAGACCAAGATCCAAGGAGGAAAATGGCCAGAATCCCATGGAGGCACTTGCAGCCCTGATCCACGTGCTCTTGGACCCTGAACTGCCTGCCAGGCATGCAGAGCAGCAGCAGAGACCAAACAAGGGGACTTTCCAACCTCATCAGCCTCCTTACAAAGTCAAGAAATCTGAAGGAAAGACAGCTGAGGTCAACTAAGGAGCTACTGAAAGAGATACAGGGGGATGGTGAAGCAACTCCAGGCTTCCTTCAATCTCCCATCCCCCAACCATCAGAACCAAACCTCCAGCATTCAGCCCCCAGCTGCAGGGCATCCAGCACAGCTGAGCAGATTGCTATCTTCACAGCACAATATAGAGGGATGGAGGTGAGCACTTAACATTGGTGAGATTGGAAGCCATTCCAAAAGGTAATGAGGCTGACTGACAAAAACAAAAATAACAGGTACATAGGCCTGCATTGGAAGTGCTAATCTCTCTTTCCATGTCAGGGCAGGTAATGGGTTACATATTTTTGGTTGGCTTTACCATTTTCAAATAAGCTGTATTTGGGGGTTGGATATTGTTGCCTTTGATGCTTTCAGATTTATAGGGCCTTTGTCTTTTGCTTCTGTCATTATTGAGGCAGGGTCTGATTCAGATCCAGGATGACCTGGAACCCAAATCAGAACAGAATTCTCTACCTCCCAGCTGACAGGATTAAGGGTGCAGAGCAACACATACCCTTCAGGATTTGGGCTTTATAAGACTATTTGTTTGTTTTAATCCCCATACTTGTATACTCTGTGCTGGTTTTTATTGAATGTGTATATTGCTCAGTTGGAGTTTAGAATTTGCCAGTAAATTGTTCCACCCAGTCCACTAAAATACCTGCTTAGCAAGTAAAATCAGTACCTAGGATTACTTCTGCAGTGGGACTGGGATACAAGAGCTACACACTTGACACCTTAAACTCATATCCTGAAAGTATATAAAGGTGATCGCCATACTAAAGATAAGTAGAAAACCCAAGCATCAACTTAATTCAGGATGAAAAAGCCGCTGCTACATTATAACACAAGAAACACAAAGAATCAAGACAATGCAATCCCACCAAAAATTATAAATCCATCAGAAATGATCACCAATGAGACTGTTTTAGATGAAATGCCTGACAAAGATTTCAAAAGAATGATTTTATGTATACTCAAAGAAATCAGAGAAGAAATAAAAGGAATCAAAGAAGAAAACAAAGGAATTAAAGAAGAAAACAAACTCCTGAAAGAGAACACATGTAACCAGCTTAGTGAAATAAGGAGGTCATTACAAGATATGAGTAAGGAAACAGAAATACTGAAGAAAAACCAGGCTGAAATCCTAGCTCTGAAGAACACAGTCAGTCAAATAAAAAACTCTGTGGAAAGTCTCACGAGTAGAATGGATGAAGGAGAGAACAGAATATACAAACTAGAAAACCAGAGGCAGATCTAATACATTCCAACAAAGAAGAAGACAATCTAATATGAAGGTATGAATGGGAATTTCAAGATATCTAGAACACTATGAAAAGATCAAACATAACAATGCAGGGTATAGTAGATGGAGAAGAATTTCAATCTAGAGGCTTAGTAGGCATTTTCAACAAAATTGTAGGAGAAAAATTTCCCCAAATTGGGAAAGAAATGCCAATGCAGATACAAGAAGCTTTTAGAACACCAAACAGACAAAACCTAGAAAGAACCTCTCCTCATCGTGTTATAATTAAACTACTAAGCACACAAACCAAGAAAATATATTGAAAGCAGTTAGAGAGAAAAAGCAAGTGACCAACAAAGGCAAGCCCATCAGAATAACAGCAGATTACTCAACACAAACTTTAAAAGCCAGAAGGGCTTGGAATGATGGATTCCAAGTTCTGAAAGATAATAACCGTCAACCAAAATTACTTTATCCTGCAAAGCTATTTATCCAAATTGATGGAGAAATAAGGACATTCCACAACAAAGACAGGCTAAAGGAATTTATGACAACTAAACCGGCTCTACAGAAAATACTTGAAGGAATCCTTCTCACTGAAGAGAAAGCAAACCACACAGGGGGAAATATGAAAGAAATAACCATCCTCAAATAACAGTTAAAACAAGTGAGTAAAGGGAAAACAGGAAGCACTACAAAACAAGAAGAATGGTGAGAATAAATACATGCCTTTCAAGAATAACTCTTAATATCAATGGCCTCAATGACCCAACCAAAAGACACAGGCTGGCAGACTGGATTAAAAGGCAGGCTCCCACCATCTGTTGCATCCAGGAAACTCAGCTCTCAATACAAGATAGACACTGTCTTAGGGGTGAAGGGTTGGAAACAGGTATTTCAAGCAAATGGGCCTAGAAAACAAGCAGGGATTGCTATCCTAATACCTGACAGGATAGACTTCAAACCAACATTAGTGAGAAAAGATAAAGAGGGTCACTTTATACTGATTAAAGGAACACTCCAACAGGAGGACATTACAATCCTAAACATATATGCACCTAAAATGGGGGCTCCCAATTTCATCAAACAAACACTACTAGACTTAAGGTCAGAGATAACACTAAACACAATTGTAGTGGGTTACTTCAATACCCCACTGCCATCAGTTGACAGGTCATCCCAGTAAAAATAAACAGAGAGACATCTGGATTAAGTGATGTCATGGAACAAATGGACTTAACAGACATATATATAGAACATTCCATCCAAATGATGCAGAATATACATTTTTCTCAGCAGCTCATGGAACATTCTCTAAAATAGACCATATATTAGGACACAAAGCAAATCTTAACAAATACAGGAAAATAGAAATAACCACTTGTACTCTATCTGACCACATTGGGATTAAACTGCAAATCAGCAACAAGAAAAACTACAGAGCATACAGAAATTCATGGAGACTAAATAGTACACTATTGAATGATGAATGGGTCATTGAAGAAAACAAAAAGGAAATCAATAAATTCATAGAATCAAATGATGATGAGAATACAACATATCAAAACAATAAAGGCAGTCCTAAGAGGGAAATTTATAGCGCTAAGTGCCTATATTAAGAAATTAGAGAGTAAACAATTTAATGCTTCACCTTAAGGACTTGGAAAAAGAAGAAGAAGGCAAACCAAAAATCAGTAGATGGGAAGAAATAACAAAGATTAGGACAGAAATTAATGAAATAGAAACAAAAAAATCCAAAGAATCAATGAAACAAAGAGTTGGTTCTTTGAACAGATAAACAAGGTTGACAAACCCTTAGCAAATCTGACCAGAAGAAAGAGAGAAGAGACAAAAATTAATAAGATTAGAGATGAAAAAGGCATCATTACAACAGATTTCAAAGAAATTTAGAAAATCATAAGGACATACTTTAAGAATATATATGCCTCTAAGTTTGAAAATCTGAAAGAAATGGATGATATTCTTGATTCATATGACCTGCCAAAATTAAATCAAGATGAGATAAACTATTTAAATAGACCTATAACAAGTATAGAGATCCAAGCAGTTATAAAAAGTCTTCCAACTAAAAAAAGTCCAAGCCCAGATGGATTTACTGGTGAATTTTACCTGACTTTCATGGAAGAACTAACACCATTGCTTCGCAAACGTTTCCATAAAATAGAAAAGGAAGAAATTCTACCAAACTCCTATGAAGCCAGCCTCACCCTGATACCAAAACCAGACAAAGACAGAACAAAAAAAGAAAATTACAATCTCTATCATGAACATAGATGCAAAAATTATGAACAAAATATTGGCAAACAGATCCCAGAAAGATTATTCACCCCAACAAAAGTAGGCTTTATCCCAGAGATGCAGGGATGGTTCAACATATGCAAATCAATAAATGTAATACACCATATAAATGTTCTGAAGGACAAAAATCACATGATCATATCAATAGATGCAGAAAAAGCATTTGACAAAACCCAACATCCCTTCATGGTAAAAGTATTACAGAAACTGGGAATAGAAGGAACATATCTCAACATAATATAAGCTATTTATGACAAATTTACAGCCAACATAATACTAAATGGGGAAAAAGTGATGCTTTTCCACTAAATTCAGGAACAAGGCAAGGGTGTCCACTTTCCCCACTTTTATTTAATATAGTACTGGAAGTCTTAGCTATAGCAATAAGGCAAGAGACACTCATAAAAGGGATACAAATTGGAAGGGAAGAGATCAAATTATCATTATTTGCAGATGATATGATTCTATGCATAAAGGACCCTAAAGACTCTACCAGCAAACTGTTAGAGCTGATAGACACTTTTAGCAATGTAGCAGAATACAAAATAAACACAGAAATCAGTTGCTTTCCTATATACTAACAACAAACATGCAGAGGATGAAATCAGGGAATCTCTCCCATTCACAATTGCCTCAAAAAAAAAAAATAAATAAATAAAGTACCGTGGAATAGACTTAACCAAGGAAGTGAAGGATCTCTACAATGAGAACTTTAAAACACTCAAGCAAGAAATTGCAGAAGACACAAGGAAATGGAAATATATCCCATGTTCTTGGACTGGACAAAGCAATATTGTGAAAATGTCAATCTTACCAAAAGCAATCTTCATATTTAATGCAATCCCCATTAAAATTCCAATGGCATTCTTCACAGAAGTAGAAAAAACAATCCTAAAATTCCTCTGGAAACACATAAAACCTCGAATAGCCCAAACAATTTTGAGCAACAAAAATCAGGCTGGTGGTATCACCACACCCAATTTTAAAGTATATTACAAAGCCATAGTAACAAAAACAACATGGTACTGGCACAAGGACAGACATGTAGATCAATGGAACAGAACAGAGGACCCAGATGTTAATCCAGGCATTCTCATTGGAGAAAAGACAGCCTCTTCAACAAGTGTTGCTGGGAAAACTGGTTATCTATTTGTAGAAGGATAAAAATAGATCCCTGTCTCTCTCCATGCACAAGAATAAAGTCCAAATGGATCAGGGACCTTAATATCAGATCTGAAATTCTGAAATTGCTAGAGGGAAAGCTAGGCGAAACCCTTCAACATACTGGCATAGGCAAGGACTTTCTGAATATAACCCCAATTGCTCAGGGAATAAAACCACTAGTCAACCATTGGGATCTCATGAAATTACAAAGCTTTTGTACAGTAAAGGACACTGTGAATAGAGCAAAGAGACAGCCTACAGAATGGGAGAAAATCTTTGCCATCTATACATTTGACAGAGGATTAATATCCAGAATATACAAAGAACTCAAAAAACAGAACAATAAGAAATCAAACAACCCAATTAAAACATGGGCTATGGAACTAAATAGAGAAGAAAATATAGATGACATATAAACATCTAAAAACGTGTTCTACATCCTTAGCCTTCAGGGAAATGCAAATTAAAACTGCTTTGATATTCCATCTCATTCTTGTCAGTACGGCTACCATCAAGAAAACAAATGACAACAAGTGTTGGCGAGGATGCAGATAAAGAGGAACCCTTCTACAGTGTTGGTGGGAATGAAATCTGGTACAGCCATTGTGGAAATCCATGTGGAGGTTCTTGAGTCAGCTAAAAATAGATTTACCATATGATCCAGCTATAGCACTCCTAGGCATACATCTGAAGGACTCTTCTCTCTCCTTTAGAGATACTTGCACAACCATGTTTATTGCTGCTCTGTTCACAATAGCTAGGAAATGGAACCAGCCTAGATGTCCCTCTACAGAGGAATGGATAATAAAGATGTGGTACATTTACACAATGTAGTTCTATTCAGCAGTAAAGAAAAATGAAATTATGAAATTTGCAGGGAAATGGATGGAACTGGAAAGGATTATACTAACTGAGGTAACCCAGACCCAGAAAGCCAAATGTCACTTGTTCTCTCTCATATGTGGATCCTAGCTACAAATGTATAGACTTGTGTGTGAGCTGGAACCAAAAATTGGTAGCAGAGGCTAGTAAGCTAGAAATAGGTTATAAGGGAGGGAGGAGGGGGAAGGACTTAAGGTGATGTTATTGAATATATGTAAGTAGAAAAACAGATAACAGGGAGGGGAAAGGCCTAAGCAAGGCCAGGGGAAGAGAATGTGTAAAAGAAGGGTAGGGGGAGGGTCAATCAAAATTCAATATATTCTGAATAAAACATCTAAACCTACTTTTTTGAATAATGGCACATTGAGAAGCCATAGATTGCTACTAGAAAATTTCAGTGCCAGGTATGGGATACCTTCCAGTGAGTTGTTGGCCAGGGAGGTCCCTGTTTCCTCCAAAACATTATAGGCTATTGCCAAGGCCCTTGGTTTCCCTTGAGAAACAGATGGTAAGATCCTATTGCTGAAGACCTCACCTTCCTGAATGGCAAGGCCACTGAGAAATCAAGCTGGTACTGAGCAGAAAATCTTCTCCCTATAGACCAGCCAACTGGAAGTTGGAATAAGCTGCACTGCATGCAGCCCTATGGGAGACAGAAGTCATCAGCAGTGAAAACAGTGGACACTGGAAACCTCAAGTTTGGCCATACAGGTCAAATGATTGAACAGTTTCCAATAGTGGCATGTCTGCTCTGGGGGAAACCAACTGCTCTCTAATTGGACTGAAGGCTCACTCTATGGGAGGGAATACATGCCTGGTACTGAGAACCTGATCAAAAGCCTATGGTGGGGGAGGTCATGAGCCTTAGGGGTATAAAGCCTGCTCTTGTCTGGTTAAATGTATATATTATTCCCACCAAACTGCCCTGAAAGCACTACACTTAATGTTCATATTCGCATGTTAATGCTACTCTTACTTCTGGTTAGAGAAGCTTCTCTTTTCAAATAGTGATGACCACTGGGATGACCCAAAGGCAACATGGTGCTGAGAAGAAGGGACGGAGTGTCCAGCACTGAAACATCTCTGTCACACCCTCCAAGGCTCAAGGTCCATTGTGGAAGAGGTGGCGGAAAGAATGTAAGCGCCAAAGGAAGGGTACGACTCCTTATGATGCAACTGTCCAGACAGAAATTGGCCTCGATATCCATGACCTCGCAGTGCCTAGCAATACCTTCACAAGACCCTCATAATAGAAGTAAACGATGATGACATCAAATAAAAAGAGAGACTAATGGAGAGTAAGAGGGGATATGATGGAGAGTGGAGTTCTGAAGGGGAATGGGGGGAGGGGAAGGAAATATCATGGTTTATTGTCTTTAAGTATAGAAGTTGTCAATAAAAGATTTAAAAAGAATTTTAAAAAGATGATAAGGAAAGCCAAGCTCTTCAACTGGACCTGTGCCCAACATTGCCTTTGTGCCAAGTCAGGAGAAGCAGCCAGACAGTATGTAACCAATGTGACCTTTAAGCAAGGGGTCACAGCCAGACTTCCAGAGTCAACCCACCCATCATATCGTAGCACAGTGCGCTGAGAGAACAAACATGGTGGACTTCTCAAAGTGGTTCCTGTGCACTTGGATTTTAGGACAGCAGCATGCAAAAAAGGGAATTTTCACTCAGCTCTGAATCATCTCATTGTAAGGCATTTGTTGTTTGGTAAGGTGGATCTTTTGTCCAAGGTTCCCAGGTCCTCTTAAGTGTCTCTCAGTTAAACTCTGAGACCTCCATTCATTAGCGAACATAATGTGGTTTCCTGTCACTTATGCTAAACTGATAGCTTTATGAGGGCAAGGTATAATCCCTGTAGTGTTCCCAAGGTCTCATAAAGACATAGCCGTTTCTCAATGAATGTTAGGTGAATTGATGAAGGGAAAAATTAGCCACCTCTGTCTACCACAGGTAGTCCTCTAACAATTTTCACTTTTAGAGTGGCAGGTGTTTGTGTTATCCTGTTGGGCTGTGGGCTGTCTGCGACTACAGGTAGGTTTTTTTTACCCTGGTGGTAGAGGTATGTGTGTGTGGAGGGAAGTCTTCTAGGCTTGACTCTAACTAGGCAAAAAGATCAAAGCATAAAAGGCCTTGCTGGACCAGCTCTCTAGGACAGAAAGCAGCAGGTCTGTCCCTTCCCAGTCACTGCAGGAAAGCAGACCTGAATCTGCACTGCAGCAGGACAGACAAATGGTTCTCCTCGGGATGCACACGATTGTCCCCTTCTCGTGATCATGGAAAGAATTCTGGTAACACTAGCAAATGATCTTATTCCAGAGGAGAATAACAGCTTTCACATTTACTTCCTCTTCACCAGGACCTGGGAATCCCAAATCAATCATTTCAATGACAAAATGAATTGGCCTGTGCTTTATAACGTGTTTTTCTCTCTATGCATAAACCCTACTATTTTCTTCTTTTCAATCACCTGCAATTAGTTTTCCTGTTTAAAACACATGATACATTCCCTTGATATGTACCTAAATGTTGTGTAATTACTCCACATTTGATGAAACCTAGGTTATTTAAACATGGATGGGCACAGATTACCCTAGTTTCTTACAGACAGGCAGGAAGATAAGTTTTGAGACCTGTATAAAGGAACTAGTGGCAAAAGTCACAAAACTGTTGTGATCTTTCAACATTCTCCCAGGAGGTCTCCAACACTGTGTCACAGTGAGAGAGTAAAGATGCATGATTTTTGCTTTTGCCTTATTAAAGAAGATAATATATTAAAAAATTACAAGGCATACAAATGGTCAACAAGTATATGAACAGACAATGAATATCACTAACCATCAGGGAAATACAAATCAAATACAATAAACTATCACCTTACTCCAGTAAGAATGGATAGCAAATGCTAGCAGGGATACAGAATTCTTACTTCCTGCTGGTTTACTATAAATTAACGTAAGCACTATGGAAAACAGTATGGGATACCTTATACAACTGAAACTAGAACTGCCATATGATCCAACTACATACCACTACTAGGAGGAAATGAAATCATTATAACAGAAAGATGCTTTTTCTCTCATGTTAATTCAGTGCTATTCACAGTCATGGAGACATGGAATAAGCCAAGGCACTCATTGATGAATGAACGAGTAAAGGAAATGTGGTACAAAAATGCAGTGGAGGGCTAGAGAGATGGCTTCGTGGTTAACGTGCTTGCCTGCAAAGCCTACAGACCCAGGTTCGATTCCCCAGTACCCATGTAAGTCAGATACACAAAGTGGCACATACTCCTGGAGTTCGTTTGCAGTGGCTGGAGGCTCTGGCATGCCCATTTTCTCTATATATCTGCTTCTTTGTCTCTATGTTTCTTTCTCAAAGAAATAAATAAAATATTAGCTGGTCGTGGTGGCCCATGCTTTTAATTCCAGCACTCAGGAAGCAGAGATAGGAGGATCTCTATGAGTTCAAGGCCACCTTGAGACACATAGTGAATTCCAGGTCAGCCTGGGCTGCAGTGAGATCCTACCTCAAAAACCTATTGTAAAAATGCAGTGGAATATGATTGAGCTGTATGAGTATGAAGTTCTGTTATTTGCAGCAACAAGGTCAGAACTAGTGATGTTGAATGATCTAAGCCAGTCACAAAAAGACAGTTAATGAATATTCTCATGTGTGGATTCTAAAAACATTGCTCTCATAAGAGGGTGGAATTGCAGTCTGAGTGACTAGAAGGAGTATTTGGGGAGGGTGTAATGAGAAAGGTTATATAATAGGAACAAACAATATAGTTAGATAACATGAATTAATTCTGGTGTTACATGACATAGTAGCATACCTATAGTCTATAACAACTTATAATACAGTTCAAACTAACTAGAAAAAAAAGGAGCCACATATTTTGCCAAAGATAGAAATGATTCATGTTTGACGAGATGAAAATGCTCATTGCCCTGACTTGGTCATTGATAATCTATGTATATGTAGATATACATATGGTATTCTATTGCCCCCCTAAACATGTATAAATTATTATGTATCAACAAAATATATAAACTAACATAAGAAATTAAGTAGCATTACTGCTACTACAGAGTGAATTTCAGGTCAGCCTGAGCTAGAGTGAGACCCTACCTCAAAAAAACAAAAAAGGGGAAAAAATGTTGACAAATACATGAGACTCTAAGTAATGAAAACAATCCCTTGCTCCACAGGAGGGAATTCATGCCTGGTACTGTAAACTGGGTCAAAAGCCCATGGTAGAGGAGGTCATAGGCCCTATGGGGAATCTACTACTGTTGTTTTTCTAAATAGACGTGCTGTCAAACTGTCTTCAAAATGCTTGTATTTATATTGATAGACCAGTGCTGCTCTCAGCCTTGGTCAGAATTCTTTTGTTTTGTTTTTATAGTGAGTGGTGACTAACACAGAGTCTCATAACTAGGCAGAGTGGTGAGAGTAAGTGATGTATAGGACTCATGCCCTAGATGGAACATCTATACAACCCCCTTTGTGGAAGAGGGGATGGAAAGAATGTAAGAGTTGTGAAGCCAGGCACACGCCTTTAATCCCAGAACTCAGGAGGCTGAGGTAGGAGGATTGCTGTGAGTTCAAGACCAGCTTGAAGCTACAGAGTTCCAGGTTAGCCTGGGCTAGAGAAAGACCCTGACTTGAAAAAAAAATAAAACAAACAAACAAAAAAGAATTTACGAGTTGGAGGATGAAACACTGTCCCCTGGACATGACATGGCCATGGCACTCATGAAGTCACAGAAGTTGTGGTGATCTGGACAAGACTGGGCCAGTCGAAATTCCATCATGGATGGGGGAAGGGTTTGGGAGACCCCACCTTTCCCAGAGGATTGTTGGCAGTTCATGGGTACTGGGGTAGGAAGAATTATCTCCTGCAGTGGTGTGGTCACCGGATAGTTGTTCCAGCTCCAGTAAAAAGTCTGTCTCCCCCAGCAGCTCCCTGCCCCCAGCCCACTACCACCATGCTCATGCAAGCAAGCCCAAGTCAAGTCAGTAGGTCACAAAACAAATTTAAAAACAATCCACATGGGGCTGGAGAGATGGCTTAGCAGTTAAGGCATTTGCCTACAAAGCCAAAGGACCCAGGTTTGATTCCCCAGGACCCATGTAAGCCAGATGCATGAGGTGGCACATGTGTCTAGAATTAGTTTGCAGTGGCTGGATGCCCCGGCACATCCATTCTCTCTCTCTTCCTCTCTCTTTCTCTCCCTCTCTCCCTCTCTTACCCTCTCTCTGATTGTGTTTCTCTCTTTCAAACAAATAAATAAAAATATTTTAAAAACAATCCACACATGGTGTATAGTCAATGGTGAACACACTAGCTCTCACTCTTTCAAATCCCATGCTTTCATCTAATGAATTCCTAAATAATTCAAACCAGCTTAATGATAATCAGTGGAAGTAAGAATAATATAATGTCTGTGGAGGGGGTGTGTGTGTGCGCGCACACACACACACACATTATGTTTTCATCTTCTGCGGAGATTTTACATTGAATTAGAACTCTTCCAAGTTTCTTTAGGTCCAAAGATTTTTAAGTCAGCTTGGATCTAGATTGAGTTTAAAAGGAATCTTTTAATAGTCAAGGGAAAAAAGCAGTGCATAAAGAAAGCATTATGAACACACAAATAGTTAATACCTTCAAAGGATATTTTGTTCTTTCTAGCATTCACCAGTCCTGACCACTTCAATAGCCCATGTGCAGAAAGTATAATCCTCCTCTCCCCACTTCCTTATCCTTGACGGTGATATCACAGACCAAAGGATCATCAAATTGGACTTTGGATTTCTTTATTTTATTCGAAAAGGACTGCAAGATAGAAAATGTGCTTTTTAAATCAGCTTATCACTGAGAAGTCACTCCTTAGATTATTAAAGTTACAAGAACTTCCACAAACATCATTTACTTTTTATAGGGGAAAAATTTAATTATAGTAAGAAGAGAATAATAGTACATGAATTCTTGAGAATTCTTGAGAGGCATAATTTACAAGACATTCAACAGTACTTTGCAACACTGTCTCCTCTCCATCATTCCAGCTCCCATCTCCATTATGTATGAGTGATATCATTTACTGCTGCTGCCTCTCGTTACAGCCAGAATGTCTTTTCTCTAGACTATTTGGTGCATCACTTCTCAAGCTGGTAATTTGAAGGGTACTAACCTTCAAGGTTGTGGAAGACAAATAGAGCAGTGTTGTGACAATATTGGTTACAGCATGAGCTTTTACATGGACCAGTGATGAGTGTGTAATCCAATTCTGTGCATGTGACATCAAAAACATTTTTAAGGTAAGGTCATAATGTGTTTCTCAGGCTGGTCTCCAATGCTTGAGATCAAGTTCTCCTCCTACCTCAGCCTCTTGAGTGCTGAGACATCCAGTTCAAAATCATTTTTTAAACTTTTTTTATTGCCAACTTTCATAATTATAGACAATACACCATGATAATTCCCTCCCTCCCCTACTTCCCCCTCACCACTCCACTCTCCATCATATCCCCTCCCACTCTCAATTTAGTCTCTTTTTTATTTTGATAGCATCATCGTTTCCTCCTATTATGAGGGTCCTGTGTAGGTAGTGTCAGGCACTGTGAGGTCATGGATATCAAGGCCATTTTGTGTCTGGAAGAGTGCATTGTAAGCAGTCCTACTTTTCCTTTGGCTCTTACATTCTTTCCGCCACCTTTTTTGCAATGGACCCTGAGCCTTGGATGATGTGTGTAGCAGACTGCTTCAGGTTCGCTGAGATGAACTTCCAGACCAGGCACAGTTATGGAGGAAGGGATATTATTTATTGAAGCTTACAGATCCAGGGAAAGTTCCATAATGGCAGGAGAAGCGGCCTACTCTCATAGGACCAGTCAAGAGAGCAAAGCCCCCAGCCACACAGCACACACAGCAAATCTACAGCCAAAAGCCACAGCACACTTCAGGAACCCCTACTGGGCACACTTTGCATATCTTTACAATGGAATCTCAAACCCACCACCATACCTTAATATCCGCCCCCAGTGACATTGCCTCTAGCAAGGTGATTGCAGATGCAAACTATAAACTAATAAAGCATTGAATATATTGGGGGCCATATATTTAAATTACCACAATGTGATAGAGATGTTTCAGTGCCGAGCACTCCTCTGTCACTTCTTCTCAGCACCATGGTGCCTTCTGAGTCACCCCAGAGGTTACCACCATCTGAAAAGAGAAACTTCTCTAACCAAAAGTGAGAGTAACATTAATATATGAGTATGAACATTAAAAGAAGTGCTTACTGGGCAGTTTGGTGGGCATAATATATGCTCTTAGCCAGGCACCAGCAGAGGTTACACCCCTAGAGCTCATGACTTCTCCCATTATAGGTGTTCAGTACCAGGCATGTATTACCTCCCATGGAGCGAGCCTCCAGTCCAATTAGAGAGTGGTTGGTTTCTCCCATAACAGACCTGCCACTATTGCACCCATTGGCTCATTTGGTCTGGCTTCAAATATGTTTTTAAGCAGGTATAAGTTCAGTACCTAAGTTTTAAATAAGATACCTCTTTAGTTACTGGTCTCATACAATGGGCATGATGAAAACATTCCCTGGCTCACTACTTGTGAGAGTTTGCCTGTCTTCCTTCTACTTCACCCCCAAGGTAAATATCAGGGACTTTTTCTTTTCATGGAGGGGTCCCCAGTGCCAGTAACAATGTGGTACACATAGCAGGACTTGATAAATATTTTAATAAATAAGTGAATAAAAGAATGCATGAGAAGTTCTTAGTATGCTGCCTAACAATGACTGAAAAGAGTAAGTGCTCAATAACTATAACATGGGAACAACCTGTGAGATGTTTCTCAAACAAAGGATCTTGTGCATTATATATTATGAAGACAGATATCCTTCAGGGAAAAATTATTTTGTCTTGCTTTTTCAAGGTAGGGCTTCACATTAGCTCAGGCTACCCAGTACTCACTCTGTAGTCCCAGGCTGGTCTCGAACTCGAACTTGGAGCTATTCTCCTACACCTCCTGAGTGTTGGAATAAAAGGCATTAAATAAGTGTGCTTACCATGCCCGACTCCAGGGAAGAAATTTGTATAACTTTTTTCTATGTCTATCTACCCATGTTATTTGGCCACAAATCCCTTTCTTCCCAACTATACTTACTAAGTAGCATTCTGCAACTTCAGTGTACCCTTAAGTACACCTTAGGAGATTGTGAATTAGTTTAATACCCCTATTTCCGAGGTAAAGAGCTGAGGTCCAAATGTTAAATGTTTTGCCTAGCCACATGACCACCAGCAGGAATTCCAGAACTAAAAGTAAGTGACCCACTTCTCAGGCTTCCATCATCCCTTCCCTCAACTCACCCCAGGATAGGTATATGGTGGTTTGTATGTATGTGTGTGTGCAGTGTTTTCTAGGACTGAGTTCTGTATTAGATTCTACTTATAACCCATCTCATACCCTCTCCCTAACGGGATAAGGAAGCTTGACCTCTGAACATGGTCTACCAGTTGGATCTTGTCCTTATGAATTTAAGGGTTTTTACATGACAGAGGATGAGAGCTAATGGGATAGAGCTTGAGTGGTTCCAGTAGGATCCATGCCAGTTGCCTCCATCTGTGAGACAGTCTACAACTGGGTAGCAATACAAACAAACTGCAGATTCCCAGCTTTCTCCCTCTCTAATACACTGCCTTTGCCCAGGTGTGTTACTCTTTTGTTTACTATTGAAAACATCTGTGCCATCTCTTGTGAGCCCATTAAACAGGTGCTGAGTTTCACACCAAAGGTGGTTGCATTTCAGCAAGCAGAGGTGTAAAGTAGAAAACGACACCTAAATAGAAGTTATACTAGAATGGGGGCTTCTAACACGTGAGAGGTGTTACTAGGCTTGATGTTCTAGGTTTTTTTTTTTTCTGCATTTTCAAAGATTTGGAGAAAGCATGAATATAATGTGTTTATAAACACACTCTGTGTTTATGACACCTTCTGGTTTTTCTGTTATGCATAAAAGAGGAAGCTAGTCTGGGTGTAAGGAAACAGTGCCATCTGAGACCGTTCCCACAATCTTTTAGCAATGCACCGAGTACCTTTTTAGAGCACCAGAGGTTCCAGTTGTGGTGTGATGTGATGCTCTGGGACCTGGAGGCCGGAAAAGGAGGCAGCACAGCTGTACTAGATGGTGGAGACGAATGGACCCTCAAGCCTCAGTTGATGTCTTGCCCATGTGCTAATGGAGTAGAGGTGTGCTGGGCAACGTTTATGTCATGATTCAGAAGCATGAGCTTTTCCACACTGACATTCCAGTGTTCCTGGGAGCCTGTGGTCACTGGCATTGTGCCTGCTGAAGAAGAGAGTATGGGGACAGCACTCCAAACCAAAGCACAAGTTCCCCTGACAAAAGCTATATGTCGTGTGGCTCCTCTTGCAAACAAGGAGGGTTGGGAAGTGTAGTGACCAGCTGGTGGGGCACTTCCTAGGTACAACTTTATTCTGTGAAAGCATAATGGGAGAAGGGAGCAGCTAGCCATCTCCTTCACAACACATATTAAGCACAAATATCAAGAACACTATTGTACAGCCCAATGGACCTGGATTCAGATCTCAATTTGCTATTCACCAGCCATGTAAATTGGACATTACTTTATCGTCCAGAGCCCCTTTAAAATAGGGGAAATGGGGCTGGAGAGATGGCTTAGTGGTTAAGGCGCCTGCCTCCTAAGCCTAAGAATGCTGGTTCCAATCCCCAGTGGTTCCAATCTCCAGGTCCCACGTTTAGCCAGATGCAAAGTGACACAAGGGCGCAATGCCGCACTTCACCACAAGGGGGCGCACGCATCTGGATTTCCTTTGCAGCAGCTGAGAGGCTGCTGGCGCGCCCATCTCTATCTGTCTTCCTCTCCCTCTCTGTCTCTGTCTGTGTCTCTCTCCAAAAAAAAAAAAAAAAAAAAAAAAAAAATATATATATATATATATATATGAAATGGAACAGTCCATATCATAGGGTTGTCATGGGGTCTAAATGACATCACATAGATAAAACTCTTGTTACACACCTACACAGATTGAATACTCAGTAAATGATGACCTTTTTTATTATTAGTTATGAAGAAGGGCTTTGTCTCACTCAGTGAGACACAATAGTTTCCCTCAGTTTGCAAGAATGGTACACAAGTTATCATAGTTAATTAAATGAATGTTTTTTAGAGATACGAGGACATAAGAAAGCAGGAAAATATCCAGTTAGCACTATGAGCTCTGCAGCTCTGCTCTTCTCAATACCATATGATTTCCTCTGTGAGCTTTACTCCAGTCTTGCCTTCCCTGGACTCAAATACCCTGAGAGGAGCCAACTGAGTCAGTCCACCCAGGATGAATCTCTGACTCAATCAAGTGTGACCATGATCGTGGGAAGTGTTATGTAAGTATGGTGACCTGTGATAAGAAAATATCTCACATCTCCATATTCAGAAAGGAACAACTGTTGGAACCTGCAATCAGATAATGAAAATTAGAGCCGGGCGTGGTGGCGTACACCTTTAATCCCAGCACTCGGGAGGCAGAGGTAGGAGGATTGCCGAGAGTTCAAGCCCACCCTGAGACTACATAGTGAATTCCAGGTCAGCCTGAGCCAGAGTGAGACCCTACCTAGAAAAACCAAAAAAAAAAAAAAAAAAGAAAATTAGAGCAAATCATTTAAAATTCCACCCATAAAAATCTCCAAATTTACTGTCTACCTTGAATTTGCTTTAGAGTCACAGTTTCCTAAATCTTCATATGAAGGAATACTTAAAAGGGTAGTATGCCGGGAGCGGTAGCACCTGCCTTTAATCCCAGCACTGGGGAGGCAGAGGTGGGAGGATCACTGTGAGTTTGAGGCCAGCCTGGGACTACAGAGTGAGTGTCAGATCAGCCTGGGCTAGAGTGAGACCCTACCTTGAAAAACAACAACAACAAAATTCCAAACAAACAAAAGTGTGGTATGAAGGCCACTATCTCTTACCTAATGTCCCTAGCTAAAGTTTGTCTGCATCCAGCCATCTTCAATACCACCATTAGAGTTCTTGTCCCCATAAAAATCTGATCATTTGACTTCCTTGTTGCAAGACCTAAACTCTGCCTTTCTGCTATAAGAAAAAGCCCTTAGTTCCTAACATACTGGTCCTGACTCATCTTCCGCCCTCCTGTCCATCATCCTTCTATCAGTGTGCCACCACACTGGACCTTTCTCTCACACTTCTGTGATCATGGTTGTCCTCTGGTTGCAATGTCATTTGCCCTTTAGGGCCCCATCTTCTCTCAGAAGCTTTCCTTTGGGTCTCCCAGTCTCTGTCTCACACCATTGCCATTCCCCTGTGACTTGGTGAAGTCGGCTGTCACTTTAGTAGCTTCCAATAGCATGTAAGTATACCTCTTTTGTGGCATTTATTTCACATCCTACACACTCATGAGTCAATTTCCCAGGCACAACCAAGAGCCTCAAAAGTAGAAAACATGTCCTTTTCATCTTTTATATTTCCAGGGCCCAAGAGAGCATCTATATTATTTATCATCCAGTACCTATATGTGTAATTTATTGGTACTCAAAATCCGTGTGTGTGTGTGTGTGTGTGTGTGTGTGTGTGTGTGTAAGGGAGAGAGAGAGAGAAAGAGAGAAGAGATCTGGAATAGGGAGACAAAATTCACTCATTTTTCTCCACTCATTTTTCTGTATGTGCTTCATTTGTAGTATGTTTAATACCACATTTGATATATTCTGTAGAACTGTGAAAGAGAAACAAGCCTAAATTTTCTTAAATATTTATTTATTAGCAGGCAGAGAAAGAGAGAGAGAGAGAGACTGGAGAGAGACAGAGAGAATGGGTACATCAGGGCCCCCAGCCACTGTAATCAAACTCCAGATGCATGCACTACTTTGCGCATCTGGCTTTACATGGGTACTGGCGAATCAAACTCAGGTCTTTAGGCTTTGTAGGCAAGTGCCTTAAGCACTGAGCTATCTCTCCAGCCCAAGTGCAAATTTTCTATAAAGATTACAATCTTGTCTAAGGTCTAGGAAAAATGTGTTTTATAAGCCACATGGTTCTCAAATGTCCTGTTATGATTTTTCTGTTAATGTAAGTGTCACCATCTAGGGAAGAATGATGTTGCATGGTGTGTTAACTGGAGGTGTGGGCTAGAGTTTTGAGGCCGCATTTCTTCACATTTAGTCACACATAGACATAGACACAGACCCTATTTGTTGTTGTTCTTTCTTTCTCTCTCGCTCTTGTTTTGGTAGTGCGGGGGACTGAGCCCAGGGCCTTGTTCACGCTAGGCAAGCACTCTACCATTGAGCAACATCTCTAGTTCTCTTTCTTCTTTATATGTAATGAGCACAAGTCACAGGAAACTCCTGCCTCACTTTAAGAAATCAAAGAAAGACATAGTCTTTTCTACTGTGTGGGAAATATGAAAATGCAGCACATTCCCAGGAAATAGGAGGCTCTTAAAAGAATCAATAGGCAAAAGCATTTAGTATGTCATTGTCCTACTAAATGTGACAGAATAGTGGGATAAAAGGCCCGTCCTTTGCAATGCATTTAATTTAATCAAATACCAAATTAAAGGTAAGACAGTCTCATCCCTATTGCAAAATAACCTGCAAAGTGAAAACTGAGACATGCACAATTTCATTAACCTTCCATTCATAAAGCATAATGCAGGGAGAAAGCCATTTCAACATTCAACTGAACAAGGCCATTTCCATGCCTTGAAAGAGTTTCCCTTATTAACATTATTTGTCAGTGTGGATACAGGAAACACTGTGGAGGAAGAAAAATCCCAGTCACATAAAGCATTTCTACTTGCAATGGTCTCTCTTTTCAGTGATAGTGTTTTCCTTTTCATAGGAAGCTTTATCTGCTTTGTTAAATATTCTTAGTAGCATATGGCAAAACAGGCTTCAGAGATCATGGAATCCTTGTCCCTATTTTATAGCCAAGAACACCGAGGCCCTTGGAAACTGGTGGCAGGAAGAAGATGGTCTCTAGGGCCAGGGCATTAAAAAGAATGGGCAAGGTTGCTTTATGAATTCTGCGTCTTCTAGTTATGCACTATGTTTGGTAATTAGTCCTCCATAGACTCACGTGTTTTGAATGCTTGTTCCCCAGCTGGTGGCAATTTGGGAGGTGGAGTCTTGCTGGAGGAGGTGTGCTTCTGGGGGTTGGTCTTAGGGGCTCCCCCTTGCCAGAGTTTGGCTCACTCTTGCTGCTTTCTGCCAGCTGCTATGGCAAGATGTGATGTCTACTCTCTGCTCTATCATTCTGTCCCTGCCATGCTGAAACTTCCCCTCAAGACCGTGATCTAAAATAAACACTTTCCTACTATCAGCTGCTTTTGGTTGGGTGTTCTGTCTCAGCAACATGATGGTAACAACAACATGGCTATTCAAAACTCTGCTCATGCGATAGCATATTATGTTTTTTACTTGTTAGTACTAGTACAATGAGCTCCTGACCAAGAGAGAGAGAGAAAGAGAGAGGGTAAAAAACCCAGAAAGGAAACAATCAGGCAAATTATAACAGGGCAAAACATAACCACTTACCATTTGAAAAGCATGCCCTATTTCATTAAATGATTGGGTTGCACCCAAATGCAGTCACAGCAGAAGGAGGGAGCATCATTTACCTTCTCTGCCCCGCCCCCCGCCCCCATGAACAGGCCAGGGAAGCACTTCATGCTCATCTCTCTTCCCTTATCCACATGTCACTTGCAAATGAACTGTACCCCTAACATTTGCTTTGTGCAAAGTCAATTTTAAGGCAGGAAATAACACTGTTTATTTTAGTATATTATGGCAATAGGCTTCAAGTTTAATGAGATTTGGTTCTAATGTAGCAATTGGGAAGTCTGCTCAAGCTTGTAAAAATGAGATTTCATCCGAGTTTATAAGCTGGTAGAATAACGCTTGGTATGTGACCACGTCTTGCATCTGAGCGGCTTTTCTGGGTGTGTGTACTGCACATTGCTTTTGTAATACTGTTCCTTGCTTCCCACAGTTCTATTCTGTGACCACTGACACTGGAACAAAATGTCCCCATTTGACAGGTATTGTAGCATTTCAGTAATTAGCTTAAAAAATAGTTGATCTGTCCTCCTGCTGCTTCCCCCTGAGGCGACAAGTATCTGAAAGCTTGTTTTAAAGCTGCTCAACAAGCAGGAAAAGCCACACCTGTTGCATCTGATTTCCTCCCCATTAAATCAAGATGAATAATTTAATAAGAACCGCTTATACACACACACTCCAGTGACTGGGAGGAAGATAAGATTGTCAGGCTGCTGGCATTTTCACTGTGTCTGGCTTGGTTTTAGCAAAAGCTGGGTCTCTTCTCTCAATGGCAGTGAGCCAAACAGCCCAGTGACCTGGGACTTTCACCTAAGCCCTTAGTGTGCCAAGGACCTTTCCCCTCTAACAAAGGCTATTGTTTCCTCTCTAACTGTGGCAGATTTTTGGTTGGCTACTCTGCTGACCTTCACAACCTGAAGGTTAATTCTGTAATAGTGAAACAGGCAGACACTTGTGTTGCAGCCAGGCTGGTCACATGACTCAGGTCTAAACAATGCTGTGTAAGGTTAAAAAATAAAATCTTCCCAGGGGCTTCTAAGAAACCTCTTTTTCCATTGTTTAGAGGTGGTTTGACCCCATAAGGGCTCCAGAGCCAAACTGTAGGATCTTAAGTTTTATACCATTTCTTGTCTGTGTAATGCTGAGAAAGTTATCTCTTGGTGTTTCCGTTTCCTCTTTGCTATGGAATTATATACAGGGAAAGCACTTAGGATCGAATCCAATATGGTAACTCCTAAAAAAAAAAGAAAAAGCTAGTTACTGTTACAATTAATAAAAGAGGAAGACAGGGAATGAAATATCCCTGCTTTCTGCAGACCGCGCGTGTGCCCATGAGGGGAAGGTCTACACAGCTGCAAAGACTGCCTCAGGGTCTTTGCATGGTAGGGCCACTGGCCCAATCCTGGGACTGTTAGCTCAATAGAGATGGGGTGAGATGAGATGCTTTCTTCTAAGAGCACAAGACTGACTTTATTTTACCTGCTCTGAGAGCACTATGAAATAGACTGTGGGCCTGCTAACAAGCTTGTGGGTAGGAGCCAGAAATAATGAAGGAGCGGCTTTATCTGAACAGGATCTAGCTGCCAACCAGCAGGTTATCTTGACTCATGCAAGGCTGGCTGCAGTGCGCAGACATCCTGATGGGCCTGAAAAGTTACAGGGTCTTGACCCAGCAGCCCAAAGACCATGCTGTCAAAGTCTCTAACTCCAGGTGCCTAAGGCTGGAAATCCAAGCCCATCACATGTTTGAGGGCAGAGGGAAAGTTTGAATGACATCTCAGATCACCTGTGCTTCTTTGTGAAGATGACTGTATGGTGGTCCCATTCTGCTCCTGCTTCCTCTGACCAAGTTTATTTCCCATGCTTTCTTGTTTTCCACATCCCTCCTGCACAGACATTCTGAAAGTTGTTAATGACAATGATCTTGAAGAATAACAGAGGAAAGGGAAATTACCAAAGAAACTCGGGCACTCATTCTTCTCCAGACACTTGGCTTTGAAAATTGGTGTCTTACATGTCTGTTTCTCAATTCAGCTTTGATGAGAAACCCCTCAGGATTTTGTCAGTCAACTTTTCACTAAACCACTGAAAAAAAATCACAGTAAAAAATAATAAAGAGTCGGGTGTATTGGTGCACGCCTTTAATCCCAGTACTTGGGATGCAGAGGTAGGAAGATTGCCATGAGTTCAAGGCTACCCTGAGACTCCACAGTGAATTCCAGGTCAGCCTGGACCAGAGTGAGACCCTACCTCAAAACATAAAACAAAACAAAACAAACAAACAAACAAACAAACAAACAAAAAAGAATAAAGAGAGAAAAGAAAGAAAAAAAAGAAAAGAAAATTAAAAAAGAAAAGAAAATTAAAAAAGAAAAGAGGGTCCCTTCCTACCTTCTCTGGCTTCTGGAATGAAATCCTGCGCAGGTCAAGCTTGAGGTCTGAGATCCAGTTGCTGTCACCTACTATTATTATCAGTGTTTCCAGTGCCTTGCTAGATAATTTTTTTCTACCATATAAAATTCAGAATGAGAAGACATTTTCTCTAGAAAATTCAGAAGGAAAGCACATTCATCTATTGCTTGAATCTCTTCATTTTCAAACAATATTAGTGAATGTGTTATTTCACTAAACTCTTCAGGGGTCATATGGAAGAATACACACATTGCCATTGGGTATATGCTCAGAAGAGACTAGAGCCTTCTGGAAGCCAACAAAAATGTTGTAGGTCATTAGGGTGTTGGTTAATGAACTGTCCCAGTGCTGGGCAGCTTGTGTCTTGCTAATGCCAGGGACATGCTTCCCAAAGGGAAGTTTGATTTGACCTGCATACCTAATGCTGTGGCATGACCCAGAGTTGGAGAAAGACCCAGGTTCCAGAACCAGAGAAATGGAAGCTCTTTCTCAGCTATCACCCGGAGAATCACATCTGCCAAAGCCCCCTCTTCAGCTGAACAAGCCCCGCCTCCTGTGCTTCCTGAGGCCTTTAATCCTTTTACTGAGAAGCCAGAAAAAGAGGTCAGTACAAAATGGGTGTTGAAAAGAAAAACCCTGGGTCTGTTGGAAGCCAGAAAAGCAGAGCATTTCTAAAGTCTGGCTGACACAGAAAAGCCCCCTCTCTCACTCACTGCTTACGACAATTGCCTGGGTTTTGCTGGAAATGCCTTACGGCCCATGGGAACTGCTATAATTCCCCACTTCACCCATACCCTTTAAGCATACCCAGAGCCAGTTTGGGGAAAGCAAATACTCGAAGCGATTGACTCTATATTAAGTTTAAATTCGAGTACATGTAAGCAGACTTGAAGGTCTGGGTCACGTGTTATAGGATGCCAAGCCCCCTAGCACTGAGGACAGAAATATTTATGATATTTACAAGACAGGCCTCTTCTCCTCCAAGAACTTGGACTCCAGGAGGACGACAAAGTCATTCTATGCAAAATAACTAAATATTTAAGTGCTAAACTGGGTGACAGTAAGTAGAGATGTGCCAAATGGGCAAGAGAGAGCACAGGGCTGAAGTTGTCAAGGGACACTTGGAGGTGGAGCTCCAGCCCCAGCCACTGTCATCTGGTCAGGGAGATCACAAATTAGATAAGAGGGACACGGAGCAACCTGTTTTCCCCAGAAAGGGTACCAGTGAGGGTCAGGAATGCAGACAGCTTGTGTTGGGCTCACTGAAACTTTGTACTAGTTCAAAGTCTGATTTATTGCTTCAAACACTTTTGCCTACAAACACAAAGACATTGCGCAATGATTTGAGTATGTAAAGAAAAGAGCGGAGAGTTGGTTTCCGTTTAGCATAAGGCTATCATCAAGTCCCTGGTAGAGAAGTAGTAGGAGGAAGAACTGAACTCATTCTACCCATGAGGTTCCCTTTGTCTCGAGAACCAAAGTAATGAATGAGTTATCAAGCAGCAGCTGCTGAACTGCTCTTTGCTTTGTCCTGGCCTGAAGACCAGTGAAGAAGAAATGAAGTCATAGAAGTCGAGGGAAGAGTGCTGATGCCTGCAATTTGCTTTGACATGGATCAAAAACGATGGATTATTGAACAGATGGACAAATGGTTAGTTATGGAGATGAGTGATAAGGCCAGTACAGCAAAATAGCCATAAAAATGTAAATAAGAAGTATAAGAGTATTCATTTAAAATTCCTTTAACTTTAAATTTTACTATAAAATTTTTATAAGAATATGATGAGGAAAAAAAAACAAATCAGTGATTAAGACTGAATCTAGAATTTCTGTGTTCTCTTTTCTTCTGATACTTACAGATCACTATGTGAAAGAACACAGAAAATAACCTGGACCGAGACCTGGGTATAAAAGAAAAGTAACACTTCTGTATGTATTTTTTTTTTTTAAAAACTCAAATCTGTTTCTACTAGCCAACTATTAATGCCGGAAATTCCACTATTGGAAACATGGTCTTTTGAGTTAAGGGGATGTTTTATAAAAACCACGTGGGATTCTTGGAGAACTATCAGATTAAATTCCATTAGTCATTAATACTCAACTGCAAATCAATTTAAGTAACCACATCCAAATAATACATAGTTAAAAGGGTTAGAATAAAGGAGAGGAAAAGCGAACCCAAGCACTTCGGGGAGGAGGGAGATGATGAAGGACTGTCTGGAGAGGCATTAAAGACCCACTTCATCTTGACAGGGTTATCCTGGACCACCTGGAAACCTGATATTAATGTTCATTGCTCTTGGAGTCTAGATAAAGGATCCCTGAAACTCCAGTGGGAGTGGGTAAAGCAATTTAAAAAGAAGTTTTCATTATTTATTTATTTATTTATTTGTTTTTCAATATTTATTTATTGAGAGAAAGAGAGAGAATGGGTGCGACAGGGCCTCCATCTGCTGCAAACCAACTCCAGATGCATGCACCACCTTGTGCATCTGGTTTTACATGGGCACTGGGGAATCAAACCTGGCTCCTTAGGTTTTGCAGGCAAGCACCTTAACCATTGAGCCATCTCTCCAGCCCTATTTACTTATTTCTGATAGCATCTCAGGTCATATAGCTTGAGCTGGCCTTGAACTTGAGATCCTCCTGCTTCAGCTTTCTAAGTGAGGGATTACAGGCATGCTCTCCTACCTGGTTTTAAAAAAGCTTTTCAACTGCCCTTCTCTAACTCTTCCACTTGGTACCCAGGACTTAAGCCCAAATCTTATTTTCACAGGAAACACTGGCTTCCAGGTGGTGTTGAGCTATGGTTAGGCATTAATTGTTAGGTTATTTGCAGCCAGGTTGGTCTCAACTCCCAACATAGCAGAGAATGACCCTAAACTCTTGATCCTACCGCCTCCCCCTCCTCAGTGCTGGGATTACGGATATAAACCACTATACCTGGCTTAAACTTATCTTTTGACTTTGTTCCCTCTATTGAGGGGAATATTTTTATTTTTGTACATTTCATTGTTTTGGGTTTTTTTTTCAAAGATTTATTTTTATTTATTTATTCATGAGAGAGAGAGGGAGAGACAGAGAGAGAGAGAAAGAATGGGCACACCAGGGTCTCCAGCCACTGCAAACGAACTCCAGATGCATGTGCCGCCATGTGCATCTGGCTTATGTGGGACCTGGAGATTCGAACCGGGATCCTTTGGCTTCAGGCAAATGCTTTAACCACTAAGCCATTTCTCCAGCCCCTGTTTTGGGGTTTTTTTTTTTTTTCCTCACTTAGACAGTCCTTTTCTTAGCCTAGTTTCTTCAGCAAGCTGAGCTAGAGGCAAGGCTTTATGTGTTACTATCAGGGAGTCCACAGGAAAGATCAGGAGGGACAAGGGAAGTGAGACAGGAAAAGAGATACTATTGTTATGAGAAAGTATTACGAACTGGCTACCACGAAGCACTTCTGATTGATACCGTGGGGACATCTTTCATAAAGCAATATAAACAATGTCTCAGGACTGTCCCTCTGGGGAGGAAAAGAGAAGGACTGATCTCCCATTTCCACATCCATTGCTTAAAGTTCCACTCCACAGGACTCATTCAGCAGCCAGAGTGTACACGTGTGAGGGCTGCTGTGAATGTCCATGTCTTGTTGTCAAGCAGAGAAGTCCCAGAGTGGCAGGTGAGAGCTGAGCTGTGGGGCATGGGCATGGGTAAGGTGCTGTCTGCTCGTGCTTTGGGTAAGTCTCTGCTGCAGTGACAGCGGAATAAGAGACTAGAGAAGCAGAGAGCTAATGCAGCAGTGAAAGCAGACGATGTAGCTGGGCTTGGTGGTGCACGCCTTTAATCCCAGCACTCGGGAGGCAGAGGTAGGAGGATTGCAGAGAGTTCAAGGCCACCCTGAGACTACATAGTGAATTCCAGCTCAACCTGGGCTAGAGTGAGACCCTACCTCAAAAAACCAAAAAAAAAAAAAAAGACGACTTGCTCATCCCTGCATCACGCAGCTGGCTGTGGCCGCCCTTATCTGGCTCACTTGGCCACTTGGGCGGCTAATTTTCCTGAAACCAAAATGCCCTCCCTTTTTACCCTGAAAGGGAGCTATGCATGTAATCAGTTAACCTCGCCTTCAAGATGGTGGTAGTTGAACATCCAAAGCGATCTAAAGAGAGTTAATAAGACGCAGCCAGATAACTGCAACTGGTCCCAAAGCCATATGTTAGCTAATAGATACAGCCAATATTTACCATCTCCCTCTTCTACCTCCTACTTTAGAATTCCCTCACCACTGGCTGGTGCTTTGCCATTGGTTTACACTACTTACCTAGTGCTATGGTCCAGACCTACCATCACCAAGGGGTCTGAAGTCTTAAGTGCCTTGCTGGTATGTTGTGATTGCTGTATGGATGTACCAAAACATATCTTTGTAAATCCTGTGGATGTCGGACACTTTTCCCTCATCAGCTTATGCAGGGAAATTATCTGTTCAGGGCTATAGAGACATGGCTTAGTGGCTAAGGCATTTGCTGGCAAAGCCAAAAGACCCAGGTTCAATTCCCCAGTACCCATGTAAAGTCAGATTCACAAGGTGGTGTATGTGTCTGGAATTTGTGGTGGCTAGGAGGCCCTGACATGCCCATTCTCTCTCTCTCTATCTGCCTCTGCCTCTCTCTCTCTCTTTTAAATAAATAAAAAAATATTTTTTAAAAAACTCATCTCTTCATAGTGTTCAGTAACTGTTTGCTTGCTGGTCTTCTAACATGAGGAACATGAGGTGACTGGGTGGCAGTTGGGGCGTCAAGGTCAGTGAAGTGTGCTGAACTATGGGAACCAGGGCCTATGAGCCTGAAAAGTTCCAAGTGTGTGAGCACAAAAACCACAAATTCCTTAGAAAACGTCATTGAAGAGGAGGAGGAGGCACAAGGAAACACTGCCCAGACACGTATATTCTACCTGCTGGCCCATAGTGTCATGTATGGGCTGCACTACACCCAAAGCAGGCACATAAGAAGGCATGCTAACTCCATAGGATATTTTCCTCCAGTAGATGACTTAGCTGAGCCTTGAATGACCAATTCCACCCTCCTAGTATCCTGGCTATTCCTGGATGATGGTATTGCCTGGTAGAATCCATAGCTATTGTCACTCCTCTTTTTGGTTGTTATAAAATGGGTCTCTTGAATTTAAGCAATGTTACAAAGGATACATCAACATACCAGGCATTATAAAGGGCTTTGGGTGGTTATGCTGGTTGAAACTATGGAAAGGGAAAACAACCGACATGCAGATGAGGGAGCTATTCCAGTAAAAAGACACTGCTGCACTATCACGTAGAGAGAGATCCTGTGCAGTGCAGTGCCTGGATGGCCTTACTGAAGAGTACTGTCTTACCAGGGAATCAATATCGTCTCTACTCTGGCTGTGACCATAGTTACAGCAGCCTTGGTCACTCTGTTTATGGGGTCACTGAACAAACACAGGGGCAATGGAAGAGAGACACTGGCTTCGTCTATCCACAGGTTCAGTCAGCTGTGGCCCTAGTTGTTGAAATCCTCTAATGGTGGATACGCTCTGGTAATCATGAATATAAGACACAGAGATCTGCAAAATTTACGTCCAAGCCCATAGGCCAAGCAAGTATCTCTTTTCCATACTTTCTTGTTCCTTGTGGTAGGACCATCCTCAAAGAAACCATATACACTGCATCTCAGAGACTGTTTGTGATATTGGGATAGGAGAAGAGAGGGGAGGGGACATTTTCACCACTGGCTTTTGATTCCCAAAGGTAAATGGTTTAACGATAAGATTTCTAACTCTCTAACGTTTCCAGATTGTTCCCATACATGGGCAGCTAACGGGCTCTATGCCTTTGTGTCAACAGGGAAGCCCTAGGAAGCAGGAGAAGGGTTTACCTGGCAGTTATGAGGCCAGACTTCACAGGGTGGCTTCCACTGGAGCCCCTGCCGAGCTGGTCAAGGCTGAAGCATCCCGAACCAAAGAAGTGAGGCTGAGAGTATCTGAAAGGAAACAAGCATTGGGCACAAAGACATGTGACCCAACTCTCCCAGCTATAGGAATCAATGGGCCAATTCTGTCCTTACTCTGGAGTTTTGCTGGCTCATAGGACTTTTTTTTTTTTTTTTTCATTACTCATTCTCCACAGCCCCTTCTCTGCAAGTATTCTTGGGAGTGCCCAGGGTGTCTCAAAGAACATTTGAGATTCCTTGTGGGCTTGCACTCCCTGGGACACCCTGTTCCCAACATGCCCGGCCACTGCCCCTTCAGGCTGATCACCCTGCTACTGCCTATGCTCTGCTACAAGCAGAGCCGTGCCAAGTGCCTCCATCACCTTGCAAAATGCTGTAATGAAGAAAGTGGTGCTCTCTCTGTGTTATGCTCTTTTGGGGAGAGGCCTCATCCTGCAGGGGAAATGCCTGGATTCTCAGTGTTTCAGAGTTTGGTAGCACAGCTTTTCTGGTCTTATTTATTCCTCTCTTTGGGGCTAGCATACAACACCAAGATAATTGGGCCAGGATGGGTTGAAACAACAGCCTCTGTGCTGAACCAAGGCTCATTACTCCTTTTGATCCTTAAGGCCTGTTGCTAAGCCCAGCTTGCTGTGCCAGGCTTTTTCTTCCCCCAAGGATAAAATTTTCTCCCAGGGACTGCACAGCTCTTGCAGCTCTGTACTGGATAGATCTTTCTCCCTCAAATCTCTTTCTTTTCTAGTACATTGGGGGACTCAGTATAAATTCCTTGTGCAGGAGATTTCTAAGATTCTTGTAAACCAAGACTGTTTGGGGTTCTGGGGGTGTTACTACCTTCATTTTCCCCATCAGTTATATCTAACTACCCACCTGCTCTCACCCTACCTAGGAAAGGAGAACTGAAAACTCACCCCCACTCTCCTTCCCTCCCCTTAAGAATTAAGTTGGAAGTGATTTTTTTAAAAAAATATTTTTTGAGGAATGATAGAAAGAGAGAGAATGGGCTTGCCAGGGCCTCTTGCCACTGCAAACAAACTCCAGATGCATGCACCATGTTGTACATCTGGCTTTATGTGGGTACTGGGGAATCGAACCCAAGCTGTCAGGCTCTGCAAACAAACCCCTTTAATTGCTGAGCCATCTCCCCAGCCCACTCCTGGAAGATTTTTTTTTTCCATGAGCTTTGTTTATTCTTTTTAAAATATTTTAATTTGCTTGTTTGTGAGGAGACAGAGAGAAATAGAATGGGAATACCAGGGCCTTTTGCCACTGCAAATGAACTCCAAACCCATGTGCCACTTTGTGTGTCTGGATTTATGTGGGTACTGGGGAACCTAGACTGGCAAGCTTTGCAAACAAACGCCTTTAACCAGAAGACATATTTTTCTTAGTCCTTCTGTTAAATGTTTACAATTCTTGTGCCCACATAGCATCTTTTCCCATCGTGCCAACTTTGATGATCACTTCCTCACTGGTTTTTTTTAAAGCTGCTCGAGTTACAAAGTTTGGGCTTTTGCAAAACAGAGAGACTAGAAGGCTCAGCAATATCCTCAGGGAACCAGAGAAATGAAAGCAGGCAAGCATGCAGTCAACATTCTCCAAAGCTGAGGCGACACCGTCACAACCGCTTAGAATATGGAACCCAGAGCTCCCAGCACAAAGGGGGTGCTTGTCATCCTCTGCAAAGTTACTATGGATCACAGGGCCTAAGAGGGGATTCTTAGATCTTATGGCCTTACATATGGTCACATCCTTACATATTAGAGGCAGTCAAGTTTGGCTGTTTGCATGCTCTAGAAAATGAACAATAAACTCTTTGTTTCTTGTTTCTTGATTTTTGAGGTAGGGTCTCACTGTAGCCCAGGCTGACCTGGAATTCACTTTGTATTCTCAGGGTGGCCTTGAACTCATGGCAATCCTCCTACCTCTGCCTTCCAAGTGCTGGGATTAAAGGTGTGCGCCACCATGCCTGGTTCTGTTTGAATTAAGAGTGTGGCATACCAGGACCCACTGAGATTTGAGAAGATCATGCCCAACCAAGATGTGGAGGAGAGAGAAGTGGGCAGAGAATTTACAGGTCTGTGGAGAAGGATGAGGTGATTAGAAAATCAGCAATTCCTAGGAATGTTCCTGTCTCTGCTCTCTCCTCAGTCAGCACTGGGATTAGAGGCATGGTCTCCCATGCCTGGCTTTTACATGGGTCCTCACACTTGAAGAGCCATCACTTTACCCTCTGACCCATCTCCCCAGCAATCCCTCTGACCCATCCCAGCATCTATATTTTCTACACATATTGTGTTGGCTCTCCAGGAAGACACACCCCCACTAGTGTGTGATTCATCACACTGTCTTCTCAAGAAAGTATTCCTGTTTCACTCCCTTTCTATCACTTATCACTGAGCCCTGCAAAGCTATAGAAGAACAGATATCAAGGTGTTACTATGGAGCCTCAGCTTTCTCTGGGCTCAAACATCACCCAAGAGAGGCACAACTAGCCTCTCACTAGCAGCTACTGCTACAAAATCCCTCCAACATACTAATCGTGTGTCCTATGGGCTGAGCTCTTCGAAGATGACGATTAAGTATGTGACCTCTGCACTTGAGAAAGTTATGATGGCTAGTTTATATGAGGCCCTTTGCCAACTCTGTTCATCCCTACATCAATCCTGTTAAACATTATTATTCATAAAGAAGCTGAGGATTACAGCAATTAAGTGACTTGACCATGGTCACACAGTTAATTAGTGAGAAAACCATACTGCTCCCCGCCCCGTAAAGACTACATGTTAACCTCTGTGAAAAAGCAATTTCAGAAGGTAGTGAGGACTGTAAAAGTTCATATACAAGATGACTTGGGAGCTCAGAGCAATATACCTTAGCCTGGGTCACAAAAGGCTTCTTGGAGGAGATGTTCTTAGACAGGCCTCAGACCCCCAACCCCCAGACCGGGGGCATGGCCACTGATGCAGTGACAAAGGTTGGTCATCTCGTCCTTCTCCACAGACTGTCAGTTCTCTGCCCACTTCTCTCTCCTCCACATCTTAACTGGGCATGATCTTTCCCAAGCTCAGTGGGTCCCGGTATGCCACAATGTAATTCAAAGGGAGTTTATTGTTCTTACTCTTCTACACATCTCACCCCCAACTCAGATTGCTCATTCTTACTTTGCAAAGCAAGTCATCGAGCAGGCCATGTCAATTGCTGCAAGTGAACCCGGGTGATAAGCGAGGAGAATCAACGCATTGAACCCGGATGTTTGTGGATGGAGCGACTCCATTATAAACTCATTGTGTCATACTTGAACAATCTGAGGATTCTTCCTTTCTCTCAGAGAGCCCACAGCTGCAATACTTCTATACTGCTCTGCAGGCTCTTATCACAGTTTTAATAAAGTATAGTTGTTTGGAAGTAAAATCTGTTGGTTCTCATGAAAAGAATTAAAATGGGGCTTTGTGCTATATATTGAATTCTAAAACAGGCTCAGGGCTCATTATTCAGACAATAGTCATTTATTTTCATCCCCAAATATTAATTGTGCCCCTGTACTTTCACCTGATGGGACAATGAGTTCATTAGGGGGAGGGTTTGGTTTGTCCATAGGTAATGATTGATTACAATTACTACAAGCCGGTGCTCAGGGAAGACTGGAAAGGACCATGCAATGCTGAAGGGGCCCTTGGCTGGGAAGGGGAAACTAATTACCATTCACAACCCTAGTGACATTCCAAGGCAAACCAATATGACTGTTAGGATGTCTGCAACATTCAGTAAAGAACCTCCCACCTTCTGTCAGTCCTTCCTCCCTCCCTTCCTTCTTTTCCTCCTTTTTTCTCTCTCATCTTTTTTTCCCTAGCAACAATGGGATTATGAACGTAAGGCAGGTGAATACAGCAAGACCTTTTAGTTCATCCCTTTAATCTTCCATTGAGTTTATATATCAGATCAGCAAGACTATCACCCTTTCTCACTTTATAGATTGCCGAGAATTTTAATCTTCAGGGACTTGGCACATAAGTAGCTGCTTGCTAAATATTATTTGTGGAATGAATAAACAGAGCTGAATGCTTGCTCTGGTTCTCCTGGCCCACCCAGAAGTGTTCTAGTCAGACATTCTATTGTGGATCCCAAGAAGAATTCTAATTTCTCCCATCATTCCTCTAAAAGGTATGGAGAGTGTGGCTTACAAGAAGGGGGTAGGAGAAAAGTGGAGAAAGGGGGGGAGAGATAGACAGATGACAGAACTCTAGAGCTATCTGGACACTGGGGAAAGCAGAGGACGTGGAGGCGCAGGAGGGACAGAGAGCAGGAAGGAGACAGGAGAGTAGGTGGGAGTGGAGTGAAGCCGTTAATGGCCTAATAGCAGCTTTAAATAGCTCTGGGTTAATGGAAAACAAGCGATAGGACCTGGTAGTCCCAAAAAGTGGGAAGCACAGGCAGCTCCTTGGGAAGACGGTATGTCTCTGGGGGTTTATCAGACAGAATAAAAGGTTTATAAGGAAAGATAAGCCCCTCAGCTTAGAAGGGTCTGCAGTCTTCCTAAAACTGCCAGTGAATCCACTTTCTTGGTGAGGAGAAAGGCTCTGGTTTCCAGAAGAGACTTCTGAAAAGGGACCCCAAGGTCATTGCCACACCCATAGGCGCTGGCTAGAACCTGCTTCTGCCACAAGGCAGACTTCACTCACTCTGATAACGTGAACTGTCCTTGTGCAAAACTTGGCTTACATCATTGCTGTCTCTACTGGCCAAAGGCAAGATTATGGTTTTTCCCTGCCCTGCTCAGGAGCTTTAGCATACTCAGACAATAAGTTCATTATATCTTACCCATGTCTCTCCTCCTCTAATACAAGTTCCTGTAGTCCCTCTCTTTCTGGGTTCAACAGGGGAGCCTAATTAGTGCCTGTCTTCTGTACAGTGCATTCCTTCATGTTTATGCTTTGGTCATTCATTAGTTATCTCCCCACAAGCAAGGCTTTGAAAAATAACCAAGTGGATAATTAGACCCATTCCCAGTGCCTTTTCCTAACACATCCTTCCCCATAGACCAGCCACGGGGAAGAGAATCACAATTAAATCTTTTCAGAGTAGGTATTAATTGCACATTTCTTTGAAAGCAGTTAGTATAAATGATCACCCACTTTACCTGTATACTCTTCCAAACATTTTTATTTATTTATTTATTTATTTATTTGAGAGAGAGAGAGAAAGAGAGAGAAAGAAACAGAATGGGCATGCCAGGGCCTCTAGCTACTGCAAACAAACTCCAGACACATGTGCCACTGTGTATCTGGCTTACATAGGTACTGAGGAATCAAACCTGGGTCCTTAGACTTCTCAGGCAAGCACCTTAACTGCTAAGCCATCGCTCCAGCCCCCAAACATTTTTATAAGACACATACAGACATGAACGATTGCCTCCGCAAAAGGAGGAAAGCAAGCAGGGTGTCAGCACAGCCAGGGAAAACCACCAGTATCTGTATTCGACTTTCTTGCCCTGCCTAGAGCCTAAAATATCAATAAGAAGATTTCTTTTTTAATAGAAGCATGTCAGAAGCCAGAAAAATCTCAAGGAAACTCTAAGAGCCATAGCCAAGAAGGTGAGCTTGTTCCTGGATACTGTAGGGGTTAGTGGAGCATGAGAACTTGGCTTCTTAATTTGTTTTTATGCAATACCAGACTTCACATCTTGAAGCTCTTTCTACTGGGAGAAAAAGAAGGAAAGAGAAAGAAAGAGAGAGAGAAGAGAATAGGGGGGTGGGAGAGATGGCTCAGTGGTTGAAGGTGCTTGCTTGCAAAGCCTGATGGTTCAAGTTGGATTTCCCCAATACCCGTGTAAAAAGCCAGATGCATATCTGTAGTTTATTTTCAGTGGCAGGAGGCCCTGGTTCACCTATTACTCTTTCTCTCTTTCCTCCTTTCTCTCTCTCTCTCTCTCTTTCCTTGAAATTAAGTAACAAAATATTTAAAAGGAAGGAAGGGGGCTGGAGAGATGGCTTAGCGGTTAAGGCGCCTGCCTCCTAAGCCTAAGAACGCTGGTTCCAATTTCCAGCGGTTCCAATCTCCAGGTGCCACGTTTAGCCAGATGCAAAAGGATGCAAGGGCGCAATGCCGCACTTGACCACAAGGGGGCGCACGTGTCTGGATTTCGTTCGCAGCAGCTGAGAGGCTGCTGGCATGCCCATCTCTGTCTTCCTCTCCCTCTCTCTCTGTCTCTTTCCCCCCCCCAAAAAAAAGGAAGGAAGGAAGGAAATAAGAAAGGAAGGAAAGAAGAAAGGAAGGGAAAGGAAGGGAAAGGAAGTGTGGGAGGAAGGGAAAGCCTTATGCCACTGAGTTGATGCATAACAACATGCTGTTGAATTGGTTCCTAATAACAGCTTTCTCCAAAATTTCCATTAGTTGCCGGCCCTCTTTGAATGAGACTGGAGAGAAAGGTCATCGTCTTTCTTGATGCTTAAATGAAGCATGACTCAGAAGAACAAACAGGGAAGAGATGGTGGTAATCCCTGCATTAGTTTTTAATACCCCACATGGTACTCCAGGTCCCTGACAACAAGATCCAAGACTAAACAAGTCTGTCCTTCCTTATATAACTGTTCACCTTTGTACAGACTCCCTAACCTCCAGGACTGCAGGTGCCCACAGAAAAGAAAATGCACGGCATTCCTTTCCCCTCATACCAGGCAGGGCCCCACACAGTAAAGACTGGCTTCCTCTGGGAGGCAGATAACTGACCCCGTATCAGAACAGTTGAGTGTGAAGCTGAGCGTCTGGAGCCACCTTCTCTTGTCAAAGAAAGAGTATGTGCAGAGTAGGGGACTGGGCTAGGGGAAGTTAGAAAGGCCCTGTTCCTAACACTCTCTCCCAGGCTCAACAACATGTATGAAATTCCATCATTGGAGAGTCCTTCCTCTCCACCTCTTGGAAGAAGACAGCCCCCAGGGCAAATCAGTAGCAGCCCACAGGAAGCTGGGTGGGAGCCCTCAGTCGCTGCTAAGAGTGGGAACAGGACACAGGAAATGTGGCAGGCCGACTTCCATGAACAACACTGCCCATGCCCATGACTAATATCGGCTTGCTGACTTACTGTATTAGCATACAATGCACAGGTACACTGCTCCCTAGGTTTTCTTTACAGAGTTTTCACCAGTGTGGAGTCTGCTGTCACGTTACCTCTGGGCGAGGAGAAACGATTCACCATGTACAGTGGTAGAAGGGCCTTGTCTGTACTGTCCAGAACAGGTTGTACTGGCCCAGGAAGACTTCTTTATACTTCAGATTCCAAACAGTGCTGTGTCCTATTGTCAACTTGCAAACACAGAATGTGAACTCTCCTTGTTTATTTACTATGTCAAAGTCTAGGCTGGCCTTGAACTCATGGCAGCTTCCTGAGCTACCGACGGGCCCTACCATACCCTGCTTCTCTTCTTGGCTTCAAGGTTGGCCTTTCAGAAGTGATTTCAAGTTTGATTGTTCTTGTTTTCTGTGGGTTATGGCAAACCAAGGTCTCTTAGCGTTTTCATCTGCTGACCCTTGGCTGATGTCATTTCACACTAGCCTACCCCAGCCCCAGTATGGCCCTCTTGTTTCACTCAAAAGAGCAAGTCTTTGGGCTCAGCCTCCAGGCAAGCCTCCAGGTTAATGGACAGCCATTTCCCTTCAACTTTGGCAGCGTTCTGATTCCCTTTGGAGTAGGGAATCCCCCACATGAAAATGTCTGATCAACCTCAGGACAGAATGCCTCCCAGATTTTAATGGGTGGCTCAAGTTGACATTCCTGCCTAGAGAGGAAAAGAGTAATGAGATGAGAGAAACATTTATAACTCCTTCTCTCTGCAAACAGGCTTCCCAAGAACTTGGCCAATTATTCTTCTGCCCATGGTCTCAAACAGTTTTGCATTCACATTCTTTATTTGGAGTGAGCTTTCATCATGCCAATTGCCACAGGAAATTGGGTGCCTCTCGAGGACATTCAGTCAAAAATCTCACTTGTGCCGGGCGTGGTGGCACATGCCTTTAATCCCAGCACTCAGGAGGCAGAGGTAGGAGGATTGCTGTGAGTTCGAGGCCACCCTGAGACTACATAGTGAATTCCAGGTTAGCCTGGACCAGAGTGAGACCCTACCTAAAAAAAAAAAAAAAAAAAAACTCACTTGTTTTTGAATCATCTAGAATAATTTAGAAATGGGCTAGATTTTCACCGGGTACTTATGATCATAATCTGTTTTACTTACTTTGAAGACATGGCTTTTTAGATATGAAGAGAATTTCACAAAACTCTCACGTATATTTTCTGAAGCCAAAGGAGTCCTATTATGCCCCTGAGAAGGGATTTGATGTTTGGCTCTGCCCTGGTTTAGGAAAATGGGAGGTTGCACATTTTCTATAATGCCCCTTCCTCCCCTTTCCAAAATGAGGGGAGGAAGAAGGCAATGATGCAGGCTGTGATCCTCTCTGTGTTGAAACAGATGCTCCAGTCTCCACCCAGCACGGACACAGGCTGTGTTGATTCTATCTGTGAGAGACCCAGACAAGTGGGGTTCAATACTGCGTAGCTTTTCAATCCACTAGGGAGGTGGCTATGTGGCTGTTTATCATGCCACAGTGACTGAGAATTAGCAAGAACTGACGTTCAAATGACACCAGAGGATGGAAAGGAGGGGCAGTGGTGGTGGCAGCACAAAATGATGACTCAAACAGTGGCACCCCTACCCTTGGCAGACACCAGACAATGATTCTGTTGGTGTCGCTACTCATTTGCATTACGCTCTGTTTCTCAAACCAGAGCATACACACTGCCCTTCAGGGAATACGTAGCCATGTGTCAGGTGCTGGTAGCCAACGGATAAACAAGATTGCTTTCCTGGAATATAAATTTTTTTCTCAAAGATTTGGGGTTGGAACATATACGGCAATTTGGTTGATTTAAGTCATTTTATGCTTAAAACAATGTGTTTTGGAGTATCATGTTCTAACACAAACTGGGAGCGGGAGACCAAATGTTCCAGCCAAAGTGAGTATTCTGCCACATGTGCGGCTTGTCACTCCTGCTCCTGTGCGTGGGTACTTGGGCACAAACACTTGGCAAGCCTTCCCACCCAACGATGACCTGGGTGTTCCGAGGCAGCTGGGTTCTGTTGGTGGTCTGACCCAGGCTGTATGTGCCTGCTGGGCCGGCTGTGTGATGCTTGTGCAGGAACGAGCTAGTCCACTCCTGCTATTCCAAACAAAACCCCACTGTCTGTCTGTTGCTGTTGCTTCTTCCTTGACTGTAGTTAGGAGGTCATTAGTAGAAAACAAGAATCTGCTCTCCCCCATCTGCATATTGGACAAGTCCCACACTGTGTAGCATGTGAGGCCTGATAAGAAGCCAACAAAATCTGCCCATTGACTGCTGGCCTTCTTTTCCACTCCCCAGTACCACAGTCTCTTGGCTGAGGCTCTTATTTTGCATGTCTCTGGCTGTCCCCAATTGAATGCCTTTCAGTCGCACCTGCGTGGCACTTGGAAAGAAGAGAAAGGGCTCCTGTTGAACTCATTCAAACTCTTGGCCCTCTCACTTGTTCCACTCTTGTATGTCTTGGGGATCGCTGATGTAAGGCACAAACATGTTTAAAGAATGCTGTTTTCATGCCTCTACAATGCACTGTTGATTTTGACCAATATTCCTGGGAACATGGCAGGTACTTCCCCCCATGTCCTTTCTTCCCCAAAGGAGCTGGGCAATGACTGGCCTGTTTTCCTCCCCCTCATCCTTCTTCACAAGTGTGCTAAGGCCAGTGAAGCCTCTGTCCAGGCCTTCAGGGAGAGTTCAGAAAAATCCCCTTGGACTCTTTTTTTTTTTTTTTTTTTGGTTTTTCGAGGTAGGGTCTCACTCTGGCCCAGGCTGACCTGGAATTAACTATGTAGTCTCAGGGTGGCCTTGAACTCACGGCGATCCTCCTACCTCTGCCTCCCGAGTGCTGGGATTAAAGGCATGCGCCACCACGCCCGGCTAGCTTGGACTCTTAAATATATTTTGTAGATATATTTTTTGGCAATTTTGAAGTACAGGGATTTGAAGTACCTGAGACATGAATAGCCTGCTGTCATATTCCTGCAAGAGCCTAACACATTTCAAAATCATAATGACAGAATATTGGATGCTATGACGAATTAGGAAGCTCAGACACCAATTAATGATGGATTGAGGTGTAAAAAAGAATTACTGCTAGAATTCTTCTCATGGACCAAACTAACAGCTCGGTTCCTTTATGAAGGTAAGGTCTGTACCTCTTTGAATAGCCAACTCGCCACACAGTAGATATTCAGTAAATATTTTGTTGGCAAAACTGAATTCATAAACATACACTGATGTTTCGTTTGCAGTGTCTGGAGGCCCTGGCATACCCATTCTCTCTCTCTCTCTCTCTCAAAAAGAGAAATATATATACTGATGAGGTGTAACAGAGAGATAAAAAACACAGAATCCGGAATGATAAGGCAGAACCAAGGGCAAACTGAGCAGCTATGCATAGAAAATGGTAGAAACTAGCTCGTAAGAAACAAAGAAAGGGAAGAAGTGATGCTCATCAACGTTCCTAAAGGCAGGATCAGAGATATTTAACCTCAGGGGTGTATTAAATTCAGTTTAATGTTGTTTATTTTGCAAGGGTTTCAAGTCCCCCCCATCTCCACATATTTATATAAAGTCTGCTGTGCATGCAAAGGTCTCAAGGAAGGCCTTCTCGTTGCTTTCCTTGCTTAGTGGGAGCAGAGAAGGTGCTGAGTTGCATGCATGGGAAAGTGCCAACTGAGCAAGGGTGTGAGATGACCCGTAAATTAAGCAGGAAGCCAGAGCCTGAGGTGCCATTTCCTCCTTCCCTTCATCTCAATCCCAGGAAAGTTCAGCTAGCATGGTGTGCACTCTGCACGGGAGGCATAGGCCTCATGTGATCTCTGTCGACATGTAGTCAAGGTTAGGAACAACCTACTTTGTTGGTGTCCCATACTGTCCAACACTTCTTCCCCTCATCCCCCCTCCCAGTCTTTACGAGGAGTTGCATATATTTTACTACCATGAAAAATGAGAGAAAGGATGTAAAATGGAAAACATGTTTGTAAAATATTTTAAATTATTTATTTGCAAGGGGAGAGATAGAGGATGGGTATGCCAGGGCCTCTTGTCACTGCAAACAAACTCCAGACTCATGTGTCACTTTGTGCACCTGGCTTACATGGGTGCTGGGAAACTGAACCAGGGCTGTCAAGTGCCTTTAACTGCTGAACCATCTCTCTAGTCTGAAAAATATGCTTATTAATTACCATAATCTTTCAGAGACATTTATATCAGATGCTGACACCTGTGAAATCTTGTATTTTTCTCCATAAGACTCAGGTGGTTTAAGCAGAATGTCTTTTGAAAAATGTTTGTGATCTTGAATCCAAACTCCTAATTAACTTGCATAAATATGATCAGAAAGTGTGATAAAATGTAAAACTGCAAATGAGTTTTATTGAAGAAAAAAATTAAATTGTTCAGATCACTCAGGAACTTTTTTTTCTCCATTTCTAACCATCTCAAACCACCATGATAAATGATTGTGCTTAAAACAATCACTTTTCCCCACATCTGACTGTGATAATAGGTATCCTTTATCATATCTCTTAACTTCAACTTTAAAAAGGTGGATTTGATTGAATTTGAACTTGGAGGAAACTTGACTACCAAGAGACAGCTCGAAGTTAATGTTCTTTGAAATTATTTCAGGCTTTTCACCAGATTCCTCAAAGACTTTTTTCGAGGACAACGTCTCCATGGGCAATGGGGAGAGCAAACCCATGGCATGCAAGGATTTAACTCAAGCAGATATGCTGTCTGCAGCTTCTACTTGGAAGACCCAGGGTTCTGTAGAGGAATTTGTCTTTGTAAACCTCCTCTCAATGTGGCTTTGTTGTTCTCCACTGCTCTGGTACACCCACAAGTGATAAACTCTTTCTCTGTGAAAAAGGACCAATGGATTTATTGAAAAGATGGCTAATTTAGGATGTGAAGGAAAAAAGAAGAAACAGACTTTTATTTATTTATTTATTTATTTATTTATTTATTTATTTATTATTTTTTTTTTTTTTTTGCAGGGCTGGGGACCGAGTCAAGACCCTTGCACATGACAGGCAAACACTTTACAGTGAACTGCCTGCCCAGCCACGAAGCAGGCTTTTACTGGAAATGTGGGTCCAGAAAACCCTAGGTTCCTCAAAGTAAGAAGAAACAAACTTTTCAAATATTAAGAAATTGTCAGGCTGGAGAGGTGGCTTAGTGGTTAAGCACTTGCCTGTGAAACCTAAGGACCCTGGTTCGATTCTCCAGTACCCATGTAGGCCAGATGCACATGGTAGCGCATGCATCTGGAGTTCCTTTGCAGTGGCTAGAAGCCCTGGCATGCCCATTCTCTCTCCCGCCCCCCTCATATATATATATATATCTCCCTTTCTCTGTCTCAAATAAATAAATAAATAAATAAAAATTTTAAAAAAGAAAAAAGAAAGAAATTGTCTGCTAGCGCTGAGTGAACAATAATCTGGAGGAATCATTTCCACTACTTTCACTGTCATTCTCAGGTCACACTTTATTTTTTTTTAATATTATGTTTATTTACTTATGAGACAGAGAGAATAGGATACATGCACCACTTTGTGCATCTGGCTTTATGTGGGTACTAGGGAACTGAACCTGGGTCTTTAGGCTTTGCACTCAAGTGCCTTAACTGCTGAGCCATCTCTCCAGCTCACCAGGTCACACTTTAATAAAAAGCCCAGTATAGCTGAAGCCACATTAGATTAAAATTCTTTTGCTTTTTCAAGATAGGGTCTCACTCTAGCCCAGGCTGACGTGGAATTCACTATGTAGTCTCAGGCTGGCCTCAAACTCATTGTGATCCTCCTACCTCTGTCTCCTGAGTGCTGGGATTAAAGGCATGTGCTACCACACCTGGCTTTTTAGATTCAAATTCTAATTCCCACTTAACCACCAGCTGACTGGGTGAATTTGGGGGAATTACCTTGCTTTTCTGGTCACTTCAAGAGCACCACTGTTTCAGCGGCCAGCATTTATTGAACTGTGAGTATGATTTAGGCAATGGATCATTTCATTAATGCTTCTTTCTTCCTTCCTTCCTTCCTTCCTTCCTTCCTTCCTTCCTTCCTTCCTTCCTTTCTTTCTTTTTTTTTTTTTTTTTTTTTTTTTTTTTTGAGGTAGGGTCTCACTCTGGTCCAGGTTGACCAGGAATTCACTATGTAGTCTCAGGGTGGCCTTGAGCTCATGGCGATCCTCCTACTTCTGCCTCCCTCCCAAGTGCTGGGATTCAAGGCATGCACCGCCACACCCGGCTCATGCTTATTTCTTGGATTATTTTATTTAATACCTGTAACCTCTTAATGCAGCAGGTACTATCAGTATCTACAGAAGCAAATAGCACCAGATAACAACCGTTAACATGGCTGGATACTTCCTATTATGGTTTGAATAGTTTGTCTTCACCAAGATCCATGCTCAAGCTGGCTGCTAATGTAGTGGTGTTGGAAGGTAGAGCCTTTGATGCCTCTCCAGGGAGTGAGGTACAGCGTTTGTGGGCCTGGGTTGGTTACCTCCTGGTACCTCCCCCCCACCCCCGCCATCTACACATGTGCCTCTCTCTGTCAGTTTACATGTACTTCAACGTTTTTCTTGCTGTGTCATGATGCTACACAAGATCCTTCCCAGATGTGGTACTCAATCTTGAATTTCTCAGCCTTCAGAATCAAGGATCAAAGTAAACCTCTTTCCTTTATGTTATCCAGTCTTTGCTGGTCTGATGTAGCACTAGAAAGTGGATTAATATACTGATCATGGGAAGGTAACATGTCATATCCTTTACATGCATTATTTCATATACCCCATGACATAATGAGGTGGATGTTATTAAACCTCTATTTAATAGACACAGGAAGTTGAGTCTTAGAGAGAGAGAGAGAGCACCATTAATTTGTCCAAGGTGACATAGTAAGAAGGGAAGGATTTTGAATTTAAAATTATCTGGAATTATCCGGCACCAAAGTTCAAGATCATTTTATTATATATCTATTTTTAGTTAATATACAATTTAACAGATTTAATTATGACATTTTCATACACATCTATTATTGTATCTCCCTCACATTCACTCCCTAGTATTCTCTCCCATCACCATTCCCTCCTCTTGCTTGGTCCCCTTCCTTCCCCTGAATAGTCTTCCTCATGCTTTCAGGTCATATAAACATATGCTCCTACATATACATATATGAACATGCACTCATAAAAAAACATGTACTCATATATACATATATAAACATATACACACATATATACATATATAAACATATACTCATATAAATATATATAAACATGTACTTATATACATACATATATAAACATATACTTGTACATATTCATATATTAAGACTGCACATGAAAAATATGTAATATTTTTCTTCTTCCCCATAGTACCTTCTCTTATTCCCCATCTTCCCTTCTTTTAGACCTTTTCCTCCCACCTTATAGTCCTCCTTCTACTCCCATGTCATACATGTGCAAAATATTTCATGACATATATAAAAATCTTGATTCTTCACGTGAGCAAAAATGTGCTATTTGTCTTTCTGAGTCTGGATTCTTTCACTTTTTATTATGATCTCCAGTTCCATTCATCTTCCAAAAAATGACACAATTTTATTCTTTACAGCTGAGCAAAATTGTATTGTGTGTATGTGTGTGTGTGTGTGTGTGTGTGTGTACATATATATTTTTAGTCCATTCATTTATTGATGAATGGTCATCTAGGCTTGTTTCATTATCTCAGCTATAGTGTAGCAATAAGCATGGATGTGAAAGTATCTCTGTGGTATGCAGACTTAGATTCCTTTGGGTACATACTCAGGAGTGGCACAGCTTGTCATGTGGTAGTTCTATTTTAGATTTTTAAGAAACCTCCACACTGGCTTACAAAGTGGTTACACCAGTTTACATTCCTACTAAAAATGAATAAGGAATCTTCTTTGACCACATCCTTGCGAGCAGTTGTTGTCATTTGTTTTCTTAATGACAGCCATTCTGATTGGGATCTCAAGGCAGTTTTAATTATATTTCCCTGATGGCTAAGGATGTTGAATGTTTTTTAAAGTATTACTTGGCCATTTGTATTGCTTCTTTCAAAAACTATCTAATTTATTTGCATATTTATTGACTGAATGATGTGGGTTTTGGTGTTTACTCTTTGAGGTTCTATAAGGATTCTAGATATTAATCTACTCTCTAATGTAGGCGCTTAAGGTCTTAACCACTACACTGAACTGGGTATGAAAGTAATTCAGTATAACTGTATAAATGAAAACATAGACATCTGTGTACAGTTGCTGAGGTCCTAAAATTTACATAAGTATTGTCAAATGTTGGCACTTTCCCATCATGTTGTCCTTATGTCATATAAATAGTATGGAGCCAGCCCTTTGTGCCATCTCCCACATAAAACTTTAATGGAGCCAAGTCACATCATTTTGTCAGCAGCAAACACTGAGAAGCCTGCTGGTCAACGCTAAGGTGTTTGCAGTACTACAGAGCTGGTGTCATCACTGACTCCAAATGGTCCATATGAGATTGAGCCCATGCTTGATTTGGACTAGTGTGCTACTTTATCCAAAGAAATCAGTTGCCTTCATCAAATTTCATGTGTTATCATGAACAATTCCTTTTTTTTTTTTTAATTTGAGAGAGAAGAGAGAGAGAGAGAGAGAGAGAGAGGAAGAGGCAGAGAGAGAATGAGCACGCCAGGGCCTTTTCAGGTTCTGTGAACAAACTCCAGATGTGTGCACCCCCTTGTGCGCATGTGTGACATTGCGCACTTATGTCATTTTTGCATCTGACTACACATGGGACCTGGAGATTTGAACAAGCATTCTTAGACTTCACAGGCAGACTAAGCCATCTCTCCAGCCCCCATTTTTTATCTAACAGGGAAAAAAGATAGCAAGACTCTGGGCTTCTGATAATTGAGAAACTTTTCTTTTTGTCTTTCTTGACTTACAAGAACAAAAGAATAGAAAAATGGAAATTTATTAGGGTGAGGAAAAGGCAGACTTCTAACTTGGATTCTACACACACATACATCACATATACACACGTCTATATACTCACACACAAATACACACATGTGTGCATACATTCACCCTCTGAGTGGCCAGTAACAGAATAGTAGAGGCAGAAATGATCACAATGTGCATCCCAAAAGAACCCATTGGGGATTTGGTCATCTTCATTTCCATGCCATTTCTACAAGAGATCAGAGGTCAGTGCTAAGACTTGTCATAGAAGACTCAGAAACAAATACAATCTGTTAGATTGATTGTAAATCCGAGGAGCAGTTCTATCTAAATTATAGTCATTAATGTTATTTCTGTCTCTGGGGAAATGACAAATTACATTAGAGTCCATTACTTAGCAGAGTTATTATGCACTGAGGAACTTAATTTGGGGAGTTTAAATTTTTTTGGAAGAAAAAAGACATAGGCATCCTTTGGCTGAAGCCTGACTATTTTGGGTCTCAGTCAGATACCATCTTCTTGTGCAATACTGGCCAAGTGTCACTCTTTTCCTCCATGGGTGGTGTGGATGAAAAGAGGAAGCGCACGCAGGGGATTTATTCAACTTCATAATGATACTCTTCCTTTTCTGACAGTCACTAAAAATAACATTTGAATGAAGGAATTGGGTCAGCTGTGACATTTTTGGTAGTAACAGAAAAGTTTGGGATGGGGGTGTGGGGGGAAGCCTTTGTATTTTCAAGTAGAATTACACAAGTTCAATGTGTTGGGTTTAAAGAAGACATTTCTAAAGACAGCTATGGAAATTCCTCATTTGGATCTCTTCAAAGCACAGAAGAGAAGGCCGTACTTGTGAGCAACTTGGGGTCCTCGCTGTCAGCAGCAGAGGCGTAAGCAGATAGATGACTTTAAAGTCTTACTTCAGTCTTGCAGTGGGTATCTTTTCCCATGTGATAATACTGGCCCCAGGACATAAACCAATTGCTTAATCACTTTATCTCTCCTAATGTATTTGTTTCATTTTCCAAGAATAGAAAGTACAAGCTGTAGATTGTTTGAGCTACAGAAGGCTGGAGTGAACTTTAGAGCCTTTGAAGACTGGGGACACGTATCCTAATCCCTGATTCTAGGATCTTTGAAGACACTTGGTGCATTGAAGGGTTCAATCAAGATGGCAGAGTGAATGAAAACAATCTGAGAAGATTTACAGCCTCCCTGATACTCTTCTACTGCTTTCCTCAGCCCAGCAACAGGGCTCCCTTGCGGCTCTCAGACACATGCAGTGTGGTCTGATGGGAACACATGGGACTTGTGCTGTTCTACAGGAGGCTCCTCTCCCTCAGTCTTCTGCTACTTCTTTGCATTCAGTGTGATTTTGGCCTGGAACGTTTTACACATATATTTGTGAGATTGATTCCTCTGCCTCCTTAAACCTGTGCCTGAATGTGACCTTGACAGGGTGTGTATCTCTCGTTTCATAACTCTCCCCAAAATCTTCACATTCTTGCATTGAACTTACCAGCGGCAGATATAGTATATGTTCACCTATTTTAACATCGCTACCTGCTCCATGTCCGGGTGGGAAGTGCTAATGAGCAGCAACTGGGTCCCAGCATTGAGCAACTGGAGTCTACAGTGTGAACAGGAAGATCGTTGGGCATCTGTACCAGACATGGCTCCTGTGGCTTACAGGAGCACTAGCAGGAAGTGAGTGGCAAAAGGCCATTCTTTTCTTCCACCTAAATGCTGGAAGCTAAGGCTCTTAAAATAAGTTCAATTAATCACTTCCATGTCCTCTTTCAGTCTTCTCTTAAGCCCAGGATTTGTTTTCCTCTCTGGTGTGGAGATTTTCAGATGGGGGTCCTTAGCTGAGCACTCTGAGGGCCAGCAAGAACTCTGGAAGTGCTCTGGAATGCTTAGCATTCTCCACATAGCAGGTGGCAGTGCAAGGGGTATGCCACAAAGGCAGGCACCGTGACACTCACCACGTGGTAGCTCCTGTGGGCCTCACTTTCCTCTTATCTAAGTGTCATAGTTATGAGGACTCAAATCAAACTGACACTTTGTGTGTAGAAAATTCCTATGCCTCGAGCTCATCAGGAAAAAGACAGAACAGGGGTCCACAACTGTAGTACAAGGGTTAGACCTAGTTCTCGGTCTATTTTTTCAATGACATATATGAGCTCATATGTCATACATTAAATTGTTGGAGAAATTCAAAAGAAGAATATCTCATGACATGAAAATTATACAAAATTCAAATTTCAGTGTCCATAAATAAAGATTTATTGGAAAAAAGCTATACTTCCTTGCTGTGGTGGTTTGATTCAGGTGTCCCCCATAAACTTAGATGTTCTGAATGCTAAGTCCCCAGCTGATAGCAATTTGGAAAATAATGCCTCCTGGGAGCAGTGTATTATTGGGGGAAGGCTTATGGGGATTATAGCCAGTGTCCCCTTGCCAGTGTTTGGGACATTCTCCTGTTGCTATTGTCCACCTTATGTTGGCCAGAGGGTGATGTCCACCCTCTGCTAATTCCATTGTTTTTCCCTGCCATCATGGAGCTTCCTCTCAAGACTATAAGCCAAAATAAACCCTTTTTCCTCAAAAAATCTGCTCTTGGTCAGGTGATTTCTGCCAGCAATGTGAACCTGACTGCAACAGTACAGTTGGTACTGAGAAGTGGTGTCATTTGCTACTAGATACCTGACTGTGTGGCTTTGGCCATTTGGAGCTGATTTTCAAGAGGAATGTGGATGAATTTGAAACCTTGGCCTAAGAGACACCTTGCAGTGCTGTAAGTACAGCTTGATGGACTATTCTGGTCAGAGTTGAAAGACCTGAATGCAGTAAGAACTATGGACTATGAGGTTTGGCTTGTGAGAGTGAGAAAGAGCTTTGCCTGGACTGGGCTAGAAGCAGTTTGTGTGAGAGGCTTGCTGTTATGCCCATGTCCTGAGAAGTTGTGCAGGGTTGCTTTGCATAGAAATAGACTGATGTGAGTGAGCAATATGGCACAGAAAAAAAAAAGAAAAAAAGAAAAAGAAATCTTTGGGCCAAAGTTGCTGCCTATTCAGCTGCAATTATATGAGATTACAACCATTGAGATTGGGCCAGTTGACCTGCACTGGGGCAACAGGAACAATGTAGACTCTTTTGAAGCCTCTGCAAACCTTTTTTTTTTTTTTTTTTTTTTTTTTCCCTAAAAGCTGTTCTTTGTCAGGTGATTTCTGCCAGCAATGTGAACCTGACTGCAACAGTAATGTTGGTACTGAGGAGTGGTGCCAATTGCTGCTACATACCTGACTGTGTGGCTTTGGCCTTTTGGAGTTGATTTTCAAGAGGAATGTGGAAGGATTTGAAACCTTGGCCCAACAGACACCTTGCAGTGCTGTAAATGTAGCTTGATGGACTATTGTGGTCAGAGTTGAAAGACCTGAATGCAGTAAAACTATGGACTGTGAGGTTTGACTTATGAGGGTGAGAAAGAGCTTTGTCTGGACTGGGCTAGAAGCAGTTTGTGTGAGAGGCTTGCTGTTATGCCCATGTCCTGAGAAGTTGTGCAGGGTTGCTTTGCATAGAAATAGACTGATGTGAGTGAGCAATATGGCACAGAAAAAAAAAAGAAAAAAAGAAAAAGAAATCTTTGGGCCAAAGTTGCTGCCTATTCAGCTGCAATTATATGAGATTACAACCATTGAGATTGGGCCAGTTGACCTGCACTGGGGCAACAGGAACAATGTAGACTCTTTTGAAGCCTCTGCAAACCTTTTTTTTTTTTTTTTCCCCTAAAAGCTGTTCTTTGTCAGGTGATTTCTGCCAGCAATGTGAACCTGACTGCAACAGTAATGTTGGTACTGAGGAGTGGTGTCAATTACTGCTACATACCTGACTGTGTGGCTTTGTCTTTTGGAGTTGATTTTCAAGAGGAATGTGGAAGGATTCGAAACCTTAGCCCAACAGACACCTTGCAGTGCTGTAAGTGTAGCTTGATGGACTATTGTGGTCAGAGTTGAAAGACCTGAATGCAGTAAAACTATGGACTGTGAGGTTTGACTTATGAGGGTGAGAAAGAGCTTTGTCTGGACTGGGCTAGAAGCAGTTTGTGTGAGAGGCTTGCTGTTATGCCCATGTCCTGAGAAGTTGTGCAGGGTTGCTTTGCATATAGATGAACTGGTGTGAGCAGAAGGATGTGGCACAGAAAGAAATCTTTAGGCCAACACTGCTGCTTGTTCAGCTGCAATTGAAAGATTACAACCATTGAGATTGGGCTAGCTGCATTGGGACAACAGAAAGAATTCAGTCTTTTAAAGGGGCCTGAGTGCTGAAGAAGTGTCCTGTTGTTCCAAGTCTGTTTTATTACCCCCTGGATTAACAAATCAGCACCCTATGTGGTATTATGGAGTATAAGAAATGCAGGAAAGAGAAGGTCATTGAATTTGCAACACAGTCTTGTGGTTTGGAAAGGGTCATGGGCAGTGTGAAGCAGGTTTGCTGGATACCTGCATGGAGATCTGATGGAGTTGTAAGGATGAACCGTGGTTTGCAGTGGAGACCCAGTGGAGATGCTGGGACCACGAGATGGCTACTAAGGGAAGCTGCCAGCCCCAGATGAAGTTTTCCAGGACTGTGAGTAGCCTAGCTGGAGGGGCAGAATTGGAACTCCAGACATTTGTTGCTGGTTAGAATTATTGCTCTTGGAGATTTGTCACTGACTAGAGTTGTTGGACTTGGAGCTACAGAGTTTGAAGTTTGCCCTGGTTGTTTTAAATCTTGTATTGGTTGAATATCTCTTTGCTATGCCCAATGCCATCTTTTGCAGTGTGAATGTATATCCTGTGCCATTATGGGTTTTGAGGGGATTTTTTTTTTTTTTTTTTTTTGGTATTATGGCTCAGTTAAACAACTTTGGATTACAGGGATGTTTGAACATCATTAGGATTGACAAAACTATGGGACTCTTAAAGTCATACTGAATTCATTGCATTTTACAGCATGGATGGTTATCAGTTTATGGGGGCAGGGGCAGAATGTGGTGGTTTGATTCAAGTGTCCCCCATAAACTTAGATATTCTAAATGCTAGTCTCCCCAGCTGATGGCAATTGGAAATTAAAGCCTCCAAGAGGCAGTCTATTGTTGGAGGTGGGCTTATGGGTGTTTCCCCTTGCCAGCGTTTGGCACACTCTCCTGTTGCTATTGTCCACCTTATGTTGGCCAGGGGGTGACGTCCACCCTCTGCTCTTGCTATCATTTTCCCCTGCCATGATGGAGCTTCCCCTCAAGTCTATAAAGCAAAATCAACCCTTTGTTCCCACAAGCTGCTCTTGGTCGGGTGATTTCTGCCAGCAATGCGAACCTGACTTAACACTACAATGACAGAGTGGTTGTGACAGAGACTACATGGCCCTTAGCACCTAAAATATTTATTTTCTGACCTTTTACAGAAAAAAGGTGCAACTCCTACTTTAGACAGTAGAGTATTGGCCAGACATACTCTAGCCCTCACATCATGGCTCTCCCCTAACTAGCTGTGAAATCTTGGGAAGTTAGAAAGTTTCCTTGTCTGTGAAAAGGAGCTGAAAACTGGGCTTATCTGAAAGGGTTGCTGGAGGAAATGGTCCTGGGCATTAGTCAGAGACCTGGGCGTGGCTGAATAAACCAGAACATGATTCCAAGACTCTGGACCTCAGCACTCAGCTCAGGAACTGCTGGGACAAGCATACCAGATCTACTTGCAGGCTAAATAAATGTACCATAAAGAGTAAATATTATAGTAGTTTGATGTACCACCCTGCCACTTGGGGCCAAGTAGTTAGCAAGATAAATGTGGAAGACAAACCAGAAGCCCAGGATGAGTCAAGACCAAGTTCAGCCAAGCAATCATAGAGTTGCCATTCCTGCCACTGCTACCCCAGCCTACAGGGCCAAGGAAGGGCATGGGCTGCTGCTCCTGGACACTGAGATGGTTCTCTCGTGCTCAGGTTTGTCTCAGTTCTTCCTTCTGGAGCTAGAGGCCATCCACTCACTCACCTACCCATCAGGAGGATGTTTTGACTTGACCCTTAAAATAGATCCAAAACATTCCTTGTCTCTTCCTCCCTTTGCCCTTCCAACCTCTGTGGTCTGAGGCACCGTATTTTTCGCTCATCTCTCTGCTTCCATCCTCATCCTCCTACAGCCTATTCTTAGCACAGCACCTAGAATGTTCCTTTTCAAAGAGTTGATAGAGCCAGTGTTCAAGCTGTCTAGCGACTGCTCACCTCATGCCCAGGAAAGGCCGAAGTCCTGACACTGGTCTGCAACTCACTTCTTGCTCTGCTCCACCCCATCACCTTTGACTCCTCTCCTTTTTCCTTCTCTCTACTATTCTCAAGTGTATCTACAGGCTCTTGTCTAAGGAATGCGTTCAGTCTGTCCCTCCTATCTGGATGCTCTTGTCTATGTATCTCCATGGCTAACTCCCGCCCACCCTCCAGATCACCCCTCAGATTATATTACTCAGCTGCTTCTATCCTGACCACCCTTGTCAGTTGATACAGTTTAATATAAGAACTGTACCTTCCTGAAGCTCCAGTCCCTCCAATTTATCATTTATCTATTCATCCTATAAATGTTCCTCTGTTGCTCAGTGGTATATATCCAGGACATAGAAAACTGGCTAGTAGATAATCAATAAAGACTGTTGACTGTTGGTGACCTAATATTTTATAATCCAATAGACTTTCCCCAGTCCCAGAACCTGCCTCTCACTGAGTGTGTCAGAATCTGACTACTTCCATGAAGCCCCCGTGCCAATATCCCAGATCCTGTAAGGAAGTCTTGGTGAGAGGATTGCACTTCCCCCAGAAAAATCTGATTAAATCTAAGCTTCACCCCAACTTTGGCTGTCATTTGAGCTGGGACTGACCAATTCCTGCCCACTGAGGGTAGATAATCCAGTAATGAACTGTATCCAGACTTTTTCTTGTTCTTACAGCAAGTTAAAATAAAATAAAATAACATCGTCTGTCTAACTTGAGCAAATGAGTGGGAGAAGATGTAGTACTGATTTTCATCTCCCATAAAACATGTCGCTGGAAAGTGTTAGAAATGATAGCACAAGTGTGGGCTTCAATCTGTGCATTGAGTTATCTCAGTCACCTGGGATACTGGGGAGGAAGTATCTTGTCACCTGTAGGGAGGATCAAAGTGAAACGTGAAAAGGCTGTCTCTCTCAGCTTCTCTGCCCTGCCAGGAATACCATAGATACATCATGCCTGGCAGTCCCGAGGAGACCGTCTCTCTCACACACAGATAGCATTCCCAGTTGCTAGGAAGTGAGGAATCTTGTCAATATTCACAGAAAACATGCCCAAGGCTCGGTCCCCCCTGGCCTATGTTCCATGAGAAATGGCTGTGGGCAGAGTCATCATAAAGTATCAACACATGTGCACCATGAATAATTATGAATAACCACGTTAGAAGTCGTGCAAGACTTCTTTTACTGAGATGAGATTTACACCAAAAAATATGGCAGTGAGGCCTCCCCTCTGTCCTTTATAGTCTCAGAATTCTCAGCAGTAAATAAATAAGGAAATGGTCTGAAGAATTTATGGAGGAAGTGTCCTCAGCAGACAGTCAGGAGTGTTCCTCCACAGAAGGCAGAGCCCAGAGTCTTCAGCTTCCAGGAGTGTTCTTTTCATGCTGGTTTCTAAAGAAAGGGGTGCTGTGGCGGGGGAGGGGCAGGATTCTCCTGAGAGAGTAGAGAATAGACCTTCTTCAGCACCTGCAGGATCTATTTGTTGGGATCAAGCAGGCATCTATCCTGTCCCCCGCCCCCACCACATACCCATTTTGTAGGAGATCTCATTTTAAGACAGAGGAGGAGAAAGAGAAGCCAACACCAAGCTCTAACCTCTACCGGTTCCTCCCTAGTCAAAATGTAGCATTAAATAGTCTTTGTAGTTTACAATGACCATGGGCAATGCCGACTTTCCCCTAGGCTGGTGCGCGTCTATTTGCAAAGCTGATTCAAGATGAATAGGGAAATGGAGTGAACAAGCTGTACCCTCTGCCCTGATGAATATTTTCTGAGCGAAGTTTGACTAGCCTCTAAATTCTTCACAAATTCAAGAGGAAAGGCATTAGGCTTTTAAATGGCCTGGATCAGGTTTCCATAGTAGCTTAGTTAGACAACAGACCTTTTTCCAAGAGTTATGCAGATCTTGTCAATAATGCTGGTGTGAAAACAAGAAAGCCTACAATGGGGTCTTGTTCGTTTTAAGCTGAGTCATGAAAATCATGTGCTAAAACCATCTTTGGAGAAAGACCTGATTGGTAAAACAATAGGCACTAAACTTGGAAGGAATTTTTGAAAGGAAATGTTACCGTCTGAATTCTGAAAGGCATTCAAAGCAATAAGAGATTTAAGAAAAATAATGTAACACCACACTTCTCAACCTCATAAAACACGTTAAAAATGAACTGATTATCATAATTTGTAGCAGGAACTAGTCTCTTAAGTCTCAATGGACAGTCTGACATCATGGCCCCATTTATATGATTCTTTTTTTTTTTTTTTTTTTTTTTTTTTTTTTTTTTGTTCTTGGAGGTAGGGTCTCACTCTAGCCCAGGCTGACCTGGAATTCACCATGTAGTCTCAGGGTGGCCTGGAACTCATGGTGATCCTCCTACCTCTGCCTTCTGAGTGCTGGGATTGAAGGCATGTGCCTCCACTGCTTTTTAAAAAAAAAAAATGTTATTTATTTGAGAGAGGAAAGAGGTGGAGAGAGAGAGAGACAGGAGAGAATGGGTGCACCAGGGCCTCTAGCCAATGCAAACACACTCCAGATACATGTGCCATCTTGTGCATCTGGCTTACTTGGGTCCTTAGACTTCATAGGCAACAGCATTAACCACTAGCCATCTCTCCAGCCTAATTCTTTTTTTTTTTTTTTTTTAAGGCAGTTTTGCCAGACCATCAAAAAGTAAAACAGTTACTTTAATGCTACTTGGTTGCCTCTTGGCTTTGCTTTCTATGGGGACTGTCATCACTCCAGCCATGTTGCCTGATATTTCTGTCAAGGAATGGCAGAATGGTCTTTGCATATAAACACCGTAAACACAGACCATCCACAACACACAAAATAAGACCTTTATTTCATATTTGATGCTGTTCCTGCCTGTGTGCTTCTTCTACTGCCTTCTACTCCAGAATCCCTTTGCAGCAAAGCACTGGTTCAAACCAACCCACATTAACTATTACCACCACACCAGATGTACCATTTAGCCTCACAAATAGGAAAGCACTGGTCAGCTCTTTTCTTAGATGCTTGCTCAAAGGGGACATTAAGAAGGTTGTGGGATGCAAAGTAAAAGATAAGGAGATTGCTCCTTCTGAGACTCTCCTCGTCGTCATCTCCCGCTGAGGGACAGTCAGGTGCCATTTAAGTGAGGCTGGCTTCTGCTTCTTCACCACGTTCATGCTTCTCAATGTTCTTGACAATTATAGAGAAAGTGGGAAATCATCTCTCTTTAGCTTTCCTTTTGCTTACTATAATTATTATGGCAACGATTGCTGGGTGGATTTTTATTCTCTGATGTTTTGCCACAATGAAGAAATCATATCCTCTTATGAATATGACCTCATTAGTTCTCATGATGATATTTTGAGCTGCAGTAAGGACCATGAGCTTCGGAACTCTCTTTACACACTGGAGAAGGGAAGCAAAGTGCTGAGAAGCCATGGAGGACTAGCCAAGCTAGAATTAAAACCTAGCGTTTTGAGCCTCATTTGGTACTGGCATTACCCTAAATGATTTGATATCTCAAGGGCACAAAATGAGTACAAAACTATTAGCCAGGTGAAGTGAAAATAAAAATCATTCCATGGAGTCTTAGCAACATTTTTTTTTTTTTGTATGTTAGCTGCTGCTCTTTGCCTGATGTATAAATCTGGGTTCATCAACTTCATTGTGGTTTATGGAAGGAAAGAGTTTATCCCAGGCTTACAGTTCTAGGGAAAGTTTCATCATAGCAGGAGCAGGTAGCTGGGGCACCACATCTCCACACAAAGCAGGCAGGAGGGTTGGGGAGTTGGGTCAATGGTTAAAGAAGGTGCTTGCTTACAAAGCCTGATGGCCCAGATTTGATTTCCCAGCACCCATATGCATTTAGAGTTCATTTGCAGCAGCAAGAGACTTTGATGTGTCCATACTCTTTCTTTCTGCCTTAAATACATATACATACATACATACATACATACATATATATACATAAATGTAGGCAGGAAATCATCTGAGTGAGCCAGCTCTGAACATCCAGTAAGGCTGGACTATCACATCTCAAGATCTATCCCCAGCAACACACCTCCCCCAGCAAGGCTCCACCTCCCATAGGCTCCACCAGCTGGGGACTAAGTAGGCAGCTTAACCACAAACACTTAAGGCTGGGGGGAGGTGGCATTTTCCACTCAAACCACCACACAGGTGGGAAGTAGCTACTAAAACTAATCAAATTAGAAGGAAATTATCAAAAGAATATCATAGAATGTTATCAGGATTAAATACTGGAAGCAAAAGGAAACTTAGTGGAAAAATGGTCAAGTACTTTCCCCAGCCTCTGTGTACCCCTGGCTCATTTGTATCTACTTAGAAGTATGGCTGGGTTGTTTTGGGTTAGGTGTCTAATCCTGGTCCAGCTGCTGTGACTTGGGAGTGGAGAAGAGTCATGTGGGATGCAGAGGTCTCCCCATTACTGATGAGGAGTGAATTAAAGGTGTCATACTCCACATGGTGATACTTTTAAAATAGTCATTAAAGAAGATTAATTTTCATTCATACAAATTTAGTCTTGTTGCAAGTATCATATGTAAGAATTTGTTTGTTTCTGTATTTCTTTTAAATGTTATATGACTTTTGATTATGTGTATGTGTAATGTGTATGTATGTGAGCATGTTTATGTGCATGAGCATGGGGGCATGCTCACATGTGGGCCAGGGCACACACGTGGAGGTCAGAGGACAACTTTCCAGGGGCAGTCCTTACCTTCCACCTTGTTTGAGGCAGGGTCTCTCATTGTTCATTGTTCACTGCTACCTTCACCAAGATAGCTGGTCCAAGAGCTACCAGGCAATTCTACTGTCTCCACCTCCCATCCCTCTATCACCAGAGTGCTGGAATTACAATGCCTGCCTCAGCTTCTGGCTTATTCGTGGAATCTGGGGCTCTGAACTCAGATACTCAGGCTTGCACAGCAAGCACTTTATCCACCGGGCTATGTTAATACATTTCAACACAGTTTTCAGATGACACATGTAGAGACTTCATCTGCCCACAGTGACAGAATAACTGATACCTGACTTACGCGACACTAAAACAACATATAACAATGAACAAAATACATGAGGCAACTGTTTTTCAGAGACAAAACAGGCAGCTTAAGATTATAATTGCTGAGGGAAGGATGACGTAAGCCCTAGTACCCCGGCTTTCTGCCTGGAGCCTATGCTACCATGGCATAAGGAGATGGATCCAAACAGATGAAAAAGAGTGAACAGATTAGACAGAGGTTATAGTTCATGAATTTGTGATCCAAGGGTTAGAGATGCACTTGTGTACAGGGAAAGTTCCGGAAGTCCAAATGCGGATGTACCATGGGACCTTGGCAAGGGCTGAGCTTCACTTCCTCAGAGCAAGTTCCCCTGAGGCCTAGCAGATGTAGGTTATTGCAGGGCTATCAGTGAATGGTAATGCCAGTGGATGTGTGGTCCTGGAAGTTATTAAAGTTATGCTCGAGGATTCATTAAAAACTCTAGAAAAACTATTCTCTGGAATAAGGTCCCTATAAGAACCTTAGGCATGGGGACCCTATCATAAAATAAAGGCATTTTAAGGTTAAATTCCAAGCTGTAACAGACCTCAGCAATGCACAAAACTGAGCTTGACCAGAGGATTTAACTGCCCACAATAAACTCCACACTCTTTAAACTCTATACTTAGCATATAATCCAGAGTTTCTATGGGCAAATGCCTGATCTACTATCAAAGTTTACTAGACATGTAAAGAAACAGAAAATTATGACCCAAACAAAAAAATAATAAAAGGAAAAGAATAGAAACAGAACCCAAACATGATCTAGATGATGGAATTATTAGTTAAGGACTGTCAAGCAGTTACTACAAATATACTGAAGAACGTAAGTAAAAGACGGTTTAAATGACTCAGAGACGAGGAATCTCGACAGACAAATAGAACCCATAAAAGAGAACTAACTGGGAATTCTAAAAGTGCAAGTACAGTATACAAAATGAAAAGTTTGACAGGTGGGTTTTGCAGCAGATTACATATCTAGATTATATGATAAGAAAACTTAAAGAAAAAAATCAAGGAAGTAGAGAGATGGCTCAGTGGTTAACGTTGTTTGCTTGCAAAGCTAACTAGCCCAGGGTTCGATTCACCAGCACTCATGTTTATCCTGACACACAAAGTGGCACATGCATCTGAAGTTCATTTGCAGTGGCAGGAGGCCCTGGAATGCCTATACTCACTTATTCTTTCAAATAGATAAAAAATATATTTTCTTATAATTTAAAAATAAAGAAATCAGGCTAGAGAGATGGCTTAGCAGTTAAGACATTTGCCTGTGAGGCCTAAGGACCCAGGTTTGATTCTTCAGGACCCACGTAAGCCAGATGCACAAGGGGACACATGCATCTGGAGTTTGTTTGCAGTGGCTGTAGGCCATGGTGTACCCGTTCTCTCTCTCTCTCTCTCTCTCTCTCTCTCTCTCTCTCTCCTCCCTCTCTCACGCAAATAAATAAATAAAAATATTTTTTAAAAATAAAGAAATCATCCAATCTGAAAGTAAGAGATGGGATGTTTTATAAATGAAGACATCTTAGTGATCCATGGTACAATCCATGATCTAATATACATGTACATGGAATTCTTTGGAAAATAGTAAGAAACAACTGAGCAGAAAAACATATTTGAAGAAATAGCTAAAAATTTCCCCAAATTCAGTGAATATCATTAAACTACAAGTTCAAGAAACCCAAGACCCTTCAAGTTGGATGAATAAAAGTAGGCATGAAAGTCCAACTCTGCAAACCGAAGGTAAGGAAGCCACAGTAAAAGCAAAACAAATGACAACAAAACTCTAAGAAACATTCCTACTCTGCCCTGAGTGTTTGTGTCTCCTCCCACATCCCTGTGTTGAAACTTTATCCCCTGTGGGGTGGTATTTGTAGCTGGGGTCTTTGGGAGGTAATTGGGTCACAAAGGCAAAGCCATGATGACATGAGACTTATGCCCTAATAAGAAGCAGCCAGAGGTTTAGCTTCCTTTCTTTCCTTCATTTGAGGACATAGCCAGGAAGCAAGTCTTCACTGCATACCAGCTATGTCACAATCTTTTAAATTTGGGCTTCTCAGCCACCAAGACTATGAGAAATAAATGCCTGATTTTTATGCTGCAAGCCTATGGTAATTTCTTACAACAACCTAAAACTGATGAAGACAGGGGAAAGTGACACATAGTCCTCAGTAGAAATAGTAGAACCCACCCAGCACCCAGGAGATGGAGGCAGGAGGATCAAGAGTTTGAGGCCAGTCTTGATTACATAGCTAGACCATGAGAAAGAAAAGAAGAGAGGAGAGAGGGAGAGAGAGAGGGAGAAAGAGAGGAAGAGGAGCAGGTAGGAAGGGAGAAAAGAAAGAGGGAAGGAAGGAAGGGCCAGGAGCCAGGGAAGGCTGGAATAACTTTCAAGTACTGAAGAAGGTCTAGAGAGATAGCTCAGTTGATCAAACCTGAATTTGATCCCAAGAGCCCATGAAGGTGAATGCAGGTGCCCAGAACCCACATTTTAAAAAGTTGGGCATGGTAGTGTGCACTTGTAACCCCAGTACTGGAGACAGGCAGACAAGGTAAGGAGATTTAAATGGACATTTCCTGGCAAGCATTTGTTTCCTCCTAAAGTTATATATTTTGAAGCTCTAACCCCTAATATGATGGTCTCTTTAGGAGGGACTTTGGATAGGTAATGACTTTGTTCAGGTGGAGCTCTGGTGGGATCTATGACCTCATAAGAACAATCACAGGAGATCTGCCATGTGGAGATACAAGAAAGCATCCATTTACAAACAAGGAAGGGAAACCTCTCAATAGGAACCAAATTGATCAGCACTTTGACCTTGCAATTCCCAACCTCTACAACTATGGGGAAAAAACACTCTGCTGATTCAGCCATGCGACTTATGATAGTTTCTTTTATGGGGGGGGGGGGAGGAAGAGACACAGAGAGAGACAGAGAGAGAGGGAGAAGAAGAGGAAGACAGAGATGGGTGCGCCAGCAGCCTCTCAGCTGCTGTGAACGAAATCCAGATGCATGTGCCCCCTTGTGGTCAAGTGTGGCATGGTGCCCTTGCATCACTTTGCATCTGGCTAAACGTGGGACCTGGAGATCGGAACCAGCGTTCTTAGGCTTAGGAGGCAGGTGCCTTAACCACTAAGCCATCTCTCCAGCCCATGATAGTTTAACAGCTGAGATAATACCACTACCATGCACTGAGACTGGAGAAGACTGGAATGAAAGTTTGGGTCACCTCACCAGGCATAGCCCACACAACAAGCTAACATGCTATCTGTAGGCAAAGGGATAGGATAGTGAGAAGATGGCCATTATGAAAAAGCTGCAATTCTTGTGAATAGGTCCTAATTTTGTTACACATATATATCTTTGCATATTAAACTATTTCATCTTTTTCCTCCCCATGCCCATATCATCTGACAGAAGACACATTAATCCTAGTTCACTTATGTCACAGAAGAATGAACCACACTGCAGATCTCACGTCCTGTTATGGAGAAGGTTAGAGTGCTCTGATTACTCACAGGATGCATGCATCATGTCAGGCATCATGTCAGGCATCATGTCAGAATATGGCTTTGTTTCTGTCTTTACTTGGAGATTTAAATGGGCTTTAAGGAGAGGGGTATGAGTCCAAGTTTCTAGGTAGCCTGAGCTAATCATTTTTATGTCAAGTCCATTAAGACACTCATTTAGCCAGGCATGGTGGTGCACACCTTTAATCCCAGCACTCGGGAGGCAGAGGTAGGAGGATCACCATGAGTTCAAGGCCACCCTGAGACTACATAGTGAATTCCAGGTCAGCCTGGACCAGAGTGAGACCCTACCTTGAAAAAAGAAGAAAAAAAAAAAAAAAAAGACACTCATTTAGGTGCTACTCTGAAAGTATTTTCTAGACATTTGTAACACAACAAGTTGAGTTTAAGTAAAGATTACCTGAGTGTGCCTTGTCCATTCTGGTCAAAGACCTTGAGTGAGGCTGAGGAGATGGCTCAGTGGCTAACTGAGTACAACGTGAGGACTGAGGTTTAGAGCTCTGGCACCAGTCCCAAAGCCGATGCAGCAATGTGTGTGTATAACCCCAGCATGCCTACGGTGAGGTGGGAAGTAAAGACAGGAGAATGTGAAGTTTGTAAGCCAGCTAGTGTTGGGCCCTGCCCGGTGTGAGGCCTAGTGGTTCTGAGCCCAGGCAGAGTTTACCTGTACTTGGCTTCTTGTGAGGCCTAGTCAAACTTCTGGAGCCTGAGTAGAGTTTCACGACCTGTCCTTGGAGTGACTCAGCACCTAAGCTGAAACTGCCTCCACCCAGCTGCTGCTGACGTGGTGAAATAATATTGGCCCTTACACCTTTATCTCATCCTTTTTCCCACCCTCTCTCAAAATATATAAATACCTCCCCATGACAATAAACGGAGAGATTTCAGCCCCAGACATTCTCCCTGCTCAATGTGGTTTTCTTTTCCCCGTTGGCTTGGGGAGGTTTTTTGAGTCGCCGACACCCGCCTTCCCGCTCAGCCTCGAGAGAAGAGGCTGGCCCGGTTCTCTCTCTTCCGCTCTACCTGCCGGTGGTGAAGGAAAAAAAAAACCGACAAGCTAGGGGTGAACTACAGAGACTGCCTCAAGCAAGGTGGAGGGCGAGGACACAAGTAAAGTTGTCCACTGACCTCCACACACCTGCTCTTCTCTATCTATCATCCATCTACCTGCTTACCTACTAGCTACAAATGTACACATATTTGTGGATACATGTATTCTAGGGCTCTGTTATCTGGTGAAAGTCTAACTGATTCATACCTAGGTCTTTTATAAAGTTAGAAAACCCTGAAAGAATATTTGGCAAAATACAGAGGGAAAGAAAATTACAGGTCTGGAGAGATGGCTTAGCGGTTAAGGTGTTTGCCTACAAAGCCTAAGGACCCAAGTCTGATTCCCCAGTACTCACATAAGCCAGATGCACAAGATGGCACATGTGTCTGGAGTCCATTTGCAGTAGTTAGAGACCCTGGCATACCCATTCTCTCCTTCCCCTCTCTCTCTTTCATTCTCTCCCCTCTCCTTTTTTCTCTCTCTGTCAAATAAATAAATAAAATATTTTTAAAAAGGAAATAAAATTACAAACCAAAATCCCTCTTGAATATAAACATAGAAATTCACAGCCGGGTGTGGTGGTGCACGCCTTTAATCCCAGCACTCGGAAGTCAGAGGTAGGAGGATCACCATGAGTTCAAGGCCACCCTGAGACTACATAGTGAATTCTAGGTCAGCCTAGGCTAGAGTGAGACCCTATCTCAAAAAATAAAAAAGAAAAACATACAAATTCACAATGAAGTTTTAGCAAGTCAAGCACAGAAATGTAAGAGGAATAATCCATCATGAGTAAGCCAGGTTTATTTCAAAATGAAAGTTGGTGAAATACTTAGAAATCAGTCATTGAAACCCATCACTTTAGTGCAATAAAAGAGAAAACCCATTTTATCATCCCAACGGAGCAGAAGAAGCATTTGGCAGAGTTTCCGTGCACAGGTGGTAGAAGTCCTCAGCAAATGGGAACAGGAAGCAGGTGCTCCTGAGGGTCATAGAGGCCGTCTATACACTCTCTTATTGGTACCGAAATACCGATCGCTTCCCCCATTGAGGAAGGAACAGTGCAAGGATATCCACCTTATTGCTTCTAGTCATTGCTGTACATAGAGGCTGTAACCAGTGCAACAAAGGAAGAAAAGAAATAAGTAGCATAAATATTTGCAAGAAAAACTAAAACTGCTGCTATTTATACATAGCAAGATGGCTTTCATTAAGACTTCATTGTTTAATAACCTGTGGCCTTGTGCTAAACAGGTAGCATAATGTGCCTTCTTGTCCTCAACTAGCACATGATGACACCTAGTTAGGAGCTACTGTCCATGTGCACTCAGTGCTCTGAGAGGCTCCTGGCACGTGAGCATTGGGAATGATGGTGGCAGAGTGGTGACTTAAACAACCCAAGACTTTCACACCAGTTTATATATTTATTGCTACATTCACTGATAAAGTTTTATTATAATTTTATATTTATACTCATGAGGGTTATTGTTCTATAATTTTCTTTTCTTCTGTATTTGCTCATGTTTTAGTTTCAGGGCTTTCTGATTTTCCAAAATAATGTTAAGATTATATGAGAGTTCTGTTGGAAAAACAAAACCTAGTATGTATGTAAATACAAATATGCATGCTTGTGGGTAGGTAAATAGATTGATAGGAACATTTATATATTTGAATCCTTCAATTAACTTTTAGGTCATCTCTATACTTAACTCACTTTATGGAAACGGAGAAATATGCAGAAAGGTTAAATAATTTGCCTGAGATCTCACTGCTCACAACTGGCTGAGTCAAAATTTTCTGGGCCTCTAAGTCCAAGCATTTCCACTGCCTCTCGGTCATGAGCAACGTCAGTAGCTCCCAGCGAAGCTCAGCACACTGTGTGTATTCTTTGTGTGCAGTTAAAATTAGTTGGTCATGAGCATTTATTCTAACTGTCTAAATTAACACTACGAGTGTGTGTCAAATGAATCCAAACTGTTGCTAGGGGCACAGGAAAAAGGAAGGAGATGGTTTCTCTCCATTGATCCAAGTGATTTGGATCAACACCAGTTTTCAAGTCTCTTTTCTATACGAAAGAGAAATCAGGGCCTGTAGTAAGTGGAGTCTCACCAAATGCAATGTCTAATTCTTGCCAGGAAAAAAAAAAACAACTTCAGCTAAAAATGTAACCTGTATTGGAGCTTGCACAAAGTCACTCTGTATTACTTACTGTTACATGTTGGTCTAGAAGAAATATTTCATTAACTGCACTCTTGCTGTAGATTTTATCTAGTTACCATAGAAACTTTGGAGGAAGAGCTTGTTTTTAACCCTTGGACTAGGTTTGCTACCCAGCTTTCTATCTCTATTTAAAGAGCCCCTTGTTATTTTAAACTTTTCCCTTTCTGCTCGCCTGTATTCTTCCCCTGCTAGACAGATGGATCAAACCTACTCATGACCTTCAAACTGCCACTAACTGCGATTTTCAAGGCACTATTCCTGAGGGTGGATGGCTGTAGCCAATAACGTTTTTGTATGTTTATCTGGGAAATAGGCTCCAGATTTGCCATTGATTTTTTTTTAAGCTGAAGTTTCATTGCATCAAAAATCAAAGCGTACTGTCTTGTTTCTATTGCCTCTGCTAAACAAGCTTCCCAGCCAGCCCAAGTCTTTACAGAAGGACGCACAAACCTCTATTCCACTTTCAGCTTTCAAATTAGAAGTGTTTATTCTCTGAAAGCCCTGAGTCGTCCTGCACACCCACTAGTCCCTTCCTCTGAGAGTTTCCAAACACACCACGAGAGCTTTGCTTCCACAGATGGCCATCCTCTAGGGGACATGCACATGGAAGCTTCCAGCCAGTGGGCCTCCAGGATGTGGACTCCTCACTGTCTTTCTACTGGGTGATAGCTTCCAACACTGTCCCTTTGTTCTGCTGCCTGGTGGCTCCTTTGGCTCATATGAAAATTCTCATCTGGTTGCAATTGATTTTGTTCTACAGGAGCAGGGTGGGTGTTGTATAACTGGGTTGCATTTATTAGGGTCAGCCAGGGCTTGGCCTTGCTCTGGTTTGGAGCGGAGGTTGAAGACCAGATGTGAGAGCTAAAGAGTGCAGCTTTTGGAGGGCAGGAGGAAAAATGCTTCCAAGATCTTTTGATTTTGATTATAGATGGAGATGTGGTCAGATACCATGGCTGAGGGTAGTTTCACATAAATAACATACTGTACCTGTGAAGGCAGATCCAGTCTTACAAAGAGAAATAGGACCTTTTTGTGTTTGGATCACAATTGCCACTCTAACACTTCCTCAAAGTGAGGATGAAACTTTGGCATGAGGACCCGGAGAGATGGCTTAGTGGTTAAGGCTTGCCTGTAAAGCCTAAGGACCTTGATTTGTGGCTCGATTCCCCAGGAACCACATAAGCCAGATGCACAAGGTGGCACATGCATCTAGAGTTTGTTTGCAGTGGCTGGAGACCCTGATGCGCCCATTCTCTCTCTATCTGCCTCTTTCTCTCTCTGTCTGTCACTCTTAAATAAACAAATAAATAAAAATTTTAAAAGAAAATTTGGCATGATAAGTGACCAAGGAACATGGAACTGGCAGGCAATCATGATAGAACTGTAGAGCCCTCATTGCCCAACCTCTGCCTTACAAAGTTCCAAAGAAAATCCTTATGCTCCCCCAAGTATGAAGGACCAGAAGGGTCCATCGTAGCCTGTTCTGTTCTGTGGTTATGCCAGCTCATTAGGTAGATAATTCCTGGATGTGAGAGGGCTTCTGGGTTGCCAAGAGAGGCAATGTCTCCCTGTCAGGAAGTCCCAATTACTATGGCTGAGTGGGTGTCTATAACTGGCTCAAGGTTGACAGAATTCCAGGTAAGTCCTTGATATGGCTGGGATGGGTTTCAATGCCTCCCTGCTTGTGTGGAGCCACAAACTCCTGGTTTGACTCATTTTTGAATGCTTCTCGTGTTTCAGACAGAGCAAGCACACAATAGGTACTGAGCAAGCCCTTCTTAATGTAAGCTAGGGTTCTGGTTTTCCATTTGATGTAAATAATAGATTTCTTTAAAAGGAAACAGTTTTATTGAGATATACGTCCTATGCTATAAAAGTCACCCTTCTAACGTACATAATTCAGGCCTATGGAGGTAGCATAGTGGTAGCAGTGCTTGCCTAGCATGCATGAGGCTCTGGGTTTTTTCTCACTCAGAACTGCTAAGTATATAATTCAGTTGGATTTATTATATTTGCAGAATTCAGCGATCATGAACACTCTAATTTTAGAACATTTTTATAACTGCCCACCCTCTGAAAAGTCTACCCATTTCTTGTCATCTCCACTCTCCTTCCCCAAGTTCCCAGTAACCACTAATCTGATTTCATCTCTGACCAGACAGTTCTGACCACCATTTAATGATTTTAGGTATCTCCATATAAATACCCAAAGCAAATTTTCTACTAGGATCATGCTCTTCAGAAAACATTCCTGCGTTTTCCTGGGTCTCGCTAATCCAGTCTCATCATTTCTACCACTTCAAAGAACAGATGGCTCAAGCCTTCTCCAGGCCAAGGCTATGTCTCTGTATTGCCAAACATGTTAATGAGCACTGAAATTCAGCCCAGACTCAAAATGAAGGCAAATGTGAAATACCTGAACACGGCCAAAGTGGCTCAGGCATTCCCCAAAGCTCTAGCACCATTTGGCAGAATGGATGCCCCACTCTGGTGCAGGGTCTCGCAGCAGAAATGGAATCTGGGTAAGGTGGATCACTGAGAGGAGGCCAGGCTTGGCCCGAGAGAGCAGTTTAGAAGGTGAGCAGAGTATTAGCCAAGGTAACACCAAGTGCTACTTTTGGATGAAGTCCCAAATCCGAAGCCCAGGGGATGAGACAGCATGAAAATAGGGGCTTAAGCTGAAGGTCTTAAGTCCAGGAAAGAGGTGGTTCAGGAGCCAGAGCAGGCAGCCAAGCACTAATCACGAGGACCTAGGGAGGCGGAGGGAGGTGACCGTCACGTGCCCAAGATCTGCTGCCCTGTCACTTGGAAATGGTAGCCCAGTGCAGCAGGTTTTGCTTGGAAGCATTTTCTAGGCACATGGCGTCTGTGACACCGAGAGCTGAGAGTCTCTGGTGAGTAACAGCAGGGAGGAGATCGTTCTTCCTCCAGCAGCTTTCCCGGTGTAGAAAATGAAAGTCAGTGAGACACATTTTTCCAGTTCCAAGAACACCATGGCAGATTTCCTTGGAGGGGACACTTCACGGGACTTGTTATCTGCCATACTACAGTGCTTGTTAACATGTGACTTTTCCAGCCTAGAATGAAAGTTTCTTGCAAGGAGAGCCTCTCATTTCCATTACTGGATGTCTTGCATACAGTAACTACTCAGTAGAGCCTTATTTACTCACTGCATACATTTCTAGTACCTGTTTCCAAGGTTTTCCACAGAATTCAGTGACAAAAAAAAAAAGAGTACCCTTCCTCCAAAAATCACTGGATTGAGAAACACAATTATGATTAAATGTAAATGTGCGTTTTTAAGAATGCTATTTTTAATCAAAGGAAACATGGTACTATGCAGTGTATCCAAGGGGAAAGTCTGTGAGCTGAATAAAGAGTTTTAGAACCACAAAACATTTCTGTAAGGCCAGGCACTTGGGCTCTTGGTGCGAATACCCAGCATTGTATGATGGCCTCCCTTCCGTGCCCAGGGAGGGTGCTGTCAATCATGTCAGGCTACAGTTCCCACAGCATCTAAGCTTAACTGTAGATTCTGCACCAACAGTTACTGAGTGGTTGGTGGTGATTCACACATTGTAACCCATCAGCCATCGACAAGCTAGAGTGCAGGAAGGCCCAGGTCATGAACGACTATGAGGTCATCTCAGACCAGAAAGGACAGCTGGGAGGAGCCCACTGCACTGACTGAGATCTGTGGGCTCTGGGTGTGTGCAGAGCAGATTCACCCTAACTCAAGGACTAGCCTTGGGGCTGGATGTGAGGCCTGGGCAGGAAAAAGGTTCCATGTTTCCAAGACACTCAAGGATTTTAGATAGCCAGTTCCTAGAATAAGGTGACCAGAAAAAGGCTGTTATCCCCACACCTGAGTGCGGAGGAACGATTAGCAGGAAAATGACAGAAAGAGCATTTTTCCCTCTCTAGCTGGCCCCTTTGGGTTATTACTCATTCTTGGAAGCAACAGCTTACTCTTTGTCTGAAGGTTAATATTGTATGTGAGTAGCTTAGCATACAACATAATCAGTAAAGTCAAATCCATACATTTTAGGCAAAGACAAGAGCTGGTTGCTTTGTTCGACTCAGAAGTCAGATTCCAGGTTCTAGATGTCCAGGTCAAGGCCCTTGCTGTTCTAGATGTCTCTGTAGTCTCAGACTGGGAGGGAGGAGTGGAGAAAGCACTCAGAAGGTGGGGCAGGCCTGCTGATCCCCAAGGCCCTGGCTCCTAAATGGAGATAGGCAGGTGTGCCCCACCCTCAGGGCTGCCTTAGGGGTCACTTTTAATGAAGCATGGTGTACAGAAAGCGACATACATCATTTTGGGAGGTGACAATAGCATGTGACTCTGAGGGGCAGTGGGAATTAAAGTGACTAGGAGGGAGTTGAGCCACAGTGGTGGCCCCATCAGTGTCACTGGGGAATGTTCCAGAATGGAAGCAAAGCTGGTTGCTTGATGAATTCCCTTTGCATCTTAGAAAGGCATAGAGCCCTTCCCAATGCCACCCCTTCCTCATGAGCTCTGGGAGCTCCCCTCCCTCAGCTGGGCTCAGCCTCTGGCAGCTTCCTGAGCCAAGCTCTGTAGCTTGCCAGGAGGTCAGATCCAAAACACAATTGCAACAGCAATAGCAAAGGCTGAGCAAACAGCCCCAAAATGATGATGGAAAGCTTAACCAGGGGAGCAGGCAGGCTGTCTGGGAATGACACTAGAATGATAAATCATAGCAATGAGGCCCCGCGTTGTCCAGACCAGGAGCTGAGCTGGAAGTGGTGGTACAAGGGCAAGGAACAGTTACCAGCTACACACCACCCCCACAGCACATCTGGGGAAAGTGGCATCTTCTATATTAAACGTAAGGGTTGTTAAGATTGCAATGAAGAGTCATTGGAACAAAGTGTGAAGGCAAAACCAGGAGGCCTTAGAGAAAACCAAAGACTGGAATATTAAAAAATAATAATAATTCAATGTTGGGGAGATGGCTCAGTCAGAAAAATGCTTGCCACACAAGCATCAGAACCCAACTTCAGATTCTAGCGCCCACTTAGAAGCCAAGCTCAGTAGCATAGCAACTATAATCCCAGTGCTGGGGAGGCAGAGACAGAAGGATTCCCGGGTCTGCTAGCTAGTCTAGCTGAATTAGTGAGCCCGAGGTTTAATGAAAGACCCTATTTCAAAAACTAAGGTGGAGAGTTAGGAAGATGCCTGACATCTACCTATGGTTTCCATGCCCATTTTCACAAACATGCACAAGCACCTATTTGTATAAATGCACCCACACATATGAACAAACATACATACATGTATGTAACAACACACACACACATACACTACACACCTTTCTGAGAACTCACCAATGCAGTCCTACTTCCCCTGTGAAGCAGGTGGTCCTCAGCTGAGCCTGCAGCACATCCTGGGGGCTCAGTCCCGGAGGGACACAAAGATCTGCTGGGAAATAAAAGGACAATGACCTTCCTCACTGTGACAAGACACCTGCAATAAGCACCTAAAGAGAGAAAAGCTTTATTGGGCTCACAGTTTCAGAGGTTTCAGTCCATGGCCAGGTGGCTCCATTGCTTTTATGTCTGTGACAAGGCAGAAACCTCATGCCAAAAAAGCATGCAGAAGATATCTGCTCACCTCATGGTGTCCAGGAAGCAGTGAAAGTAAAATCTAGGGTCCAGGAACAAGCAATACCTTTCAAAGGCTCCCTCACCCTCAGTGACCTTCCAACTAGGCCCCGCTTCCTAACAGCCCATCATCCATTGATGAAGTTACCATCCTCAGGATCCAATCACCTCTCAAGAATACCACCAGCTAGGGAACCAGGCCTTGGACACATGAGCCTATGAGGGACATACATATCCAATTCATAACTACCATCTACCTGAAATGTAAAACCGGTGCTGAGAGGCACAGGTGACCCCAGTGCGGGAGCCCGGCATGCTTGGGAAGTGAGCAGAAAGACCAGAGAAACACAGGGAAGACACGGGCAGTCAGGACAGCAGAAAGCTCCTTCACCAGCCTCCCCTCCTCACCCGCCACCCCTGTCCCTAACCACTGGTTCTCTGGAGCAGCTTCTTGTGCATTCAGAGAAACCTACATCTCAGTTTAGCCTGCTACTTCTTCCGAATGGTCTCCTGACACCTTCTCTCCACCCACTCATCCCCTAGCCTGGATCATGGCATCTCATTCTCAGATGATTACCATAGCTGTGATGTGACAGTCTCAGGACAGCTATCTCCCTTGGCCAGTCTTCCCTGCCATCACTATAAGTCTTTGTTCCTAAACTGCTTTTCCACCATGAAGCTCTCAGTGTTTTGCACTAAGTACTGTTGGTCAGGGTCCAATGCTCAAACTTACTTGCCTGGCTTTCTAGCTTCTAGCATTTGTGGAGAATCTAGACTCTCCAGCTCCAGGTCCAGTCCTTCTCAGGCTAGACTCACCGCTACTTCCCTTCTTTCTTGTTCCTTCTTCCTGCAAAGCCTTTCTCATCCTCCCTGCTTAATAGTAAAAAAAGCAGAATCTGTTCTACTCCGATTCAAGACCACCAGTGATCTTGTACTCATTGAAGTCTTACCAGACCCCTTAGTCCTCAGTGTCTCTCTTCTGAAGTTAGCAGCTGGACATAGCTCTTGATGAGTTTGTGGTTGTCACTGATGCCTCACCAGCATGCAAAGAATTTGAAAGCCAGATCACGTTTCCCTGGCCTCCACAGGATCAGGACAGTCACAATTCACATGGGTGGGTTGTACAAAGTCCAGAGCGACCTTAAATTGCACTGAATTTCTTCAAAAAATGTTTCCTTCTTTTTTTTAAAAAAAATACTTTATTTATTTATTTGAGAGAGAAAGAGGCAGAAAGAGAGAGAGAGAGAGAATGGGCAGGCCAGGTTTCCAGCCACTGCAAATGAACTCCAGATGCACGTGCCACCTTGTGCATCTGGCTTACATGGGTCCTGGGGAATTGAACTGAGATCCTTTGCCTTTGCAGGCAAATGCCTTAATGGCTAAGCCATCTCTCCAGCCTGCACTGAGCTTTGTATTCCTACAACAAACAAATGCCTATTGACTACCAGCCGTGTGCCATGACCTGCACTGGTGATTAAGATGAGAAAATGGCAAGCATTGCCCTTAACCTTAGGGAGCTTACAGACTCATGGAGAAGAGACAGTTAAACAAGCAGTGATGGTCAGGGTGGCCTGAGGGTGCTGCAATAGGGGTCAGATAGCATGCTATGAAAGAACATAATGAGGGAATCTAAGGAAGTCAGAGGAGATAATGGCAGGTTCCTGAGTTAGTACTTCTTAAAATAAGACCTTGAGTTAACTGTTTAGGGGTGCTAGGGAAAACGAAAGAAGCATGTCTTAAAATAGCTGAAAGAGATTTAGTGTGGCTTGGTCATTCTGTTCGGACTGTCTCCTTGATTTTTCTCTACTGACTTAAAAGACATTTATGCCATAAACAGTTGTTAAATGATGACATGATTATCTATCTATTATCCAGATACTTTCATTTTTTACCTTCTTCCAAAGGGGATATAGGATGACTTTATGATTTCTATTGTTTATCTAGAAGTTAGTAGGGGAAAACTGAGTCAACTGGTACAATAAAGCGTGAGGTGAATAGAGAAAGAGTGAGGCGAGTCAGCTAAGCATATGCTATGAAGTCTTGTTCACCTGCTAGAGAGGGCCTGCATAAAAGCCCAAGGTCATTTTCACTCAGAACTGCCCAAGAGGTTTGGGACGGTGGTGCTTATAAATGGAGGCGTGGAGGAAGGGGGAGGAGAGAGGAAGGGACTGAACCCTCCTTACAGAACACTCCTTCTGGCCATTGGTACCCTGTGCACTATTGCTATTCATAGCATTTCCTTTTCAACCAAAATGCTGGACTAATCTGACTGCCAAGCTATTATGGACAAAATGAAGAGGCTGCCTCTATACAGATCTGTACTCCCTATTACTAAGAGCCAAAGGGCTGAGGCCCATCCCAGCTGGGTCTTCACACGTGCTGATTACCAGGGCAGCATGTTCCTTGAATAAAAAGAAGGCAGAATTTATACACCACTCATTTTCCTTAGCCCAGAATGACAGCTGGGATACACTGGTATTTTATTATGTTGCTTCTGGATTATTTATTTAATATTATATCATTAAAATTTTAAAGAACACAAGTGATTTTATAAATAAAACATGAAATGTCAGCATGCAAAAATGGATGGTTAAATTCAGCAAATATTGTTAAGTTTCTCAAGGAACTGAAGTATGATGTGTGTGTGTTTATGCAGGAGAATAGATAACATTTTGTAACTAAAAACCCTTCTAGTCACACCGAGACCTGTGACTACGGAAGCATGGAGCTGCCTACCAAAGTAGGCTCTGGCCTAATTCATCAAAATCCCCCAGCGTTCTATTCCTGCTCAGAGTGAGCAGCCAGACTTCAGCATCCATCTAAGCATTCAGGACACAGGCCTCAGTCTCTTCTTTGTTTTCCATGGGGATGGCGAAAGCTGTGAAACACACTCAAGGCCCACTCCTCTATTGATGGGTCTGGAAACAGGAAGGCCCTGGCTGCGATATTCAGCCACGTTAAATGACCACCATTATCCAGAGCCCTGCGACATGAGTTAATTGTGCTTGCCGGGCTTTGACGCTGGGAACACTGGAGAAAGGCTGGGATGCAATTAGGAGCTGGTCTTGTGAAAAGGGCTTCGCTCACACCACATGCCCAGTTTTTGTCCTCAGAGGAGGGTGCCAGTCTGAAAAAGGGTGAGCCTCAAGGGAGAGGCATTTAGAAAGAATTTTGAGGATGTGTGGCTATCTTGTTACAGTGACTCTGGAGTAGGGAGAAGATTCCCAGACATAATTTAGGCCAGGAAAGTTGCCAGCAATAGAATCTAACAGAACTCTGCTGTGAACGATTGTGCTCAGCAAACTCAGGCCCCAATGGTGGAGGATCAAGATTTTTTTTTTCTTTTTTCTTTTTTGGTTTTTCAAGGTAGGGTCTCCCTTTAGCCCAGGCTGACCTGGAATTCACTATGTAGTCTCAGGATGGCCTTGAACTCATGATGATCCTCCTACCTCTGCCTCTTGAGTGCTGAGATTAAAGGTGTGCACCACCACCTCAGCTATTTTTTCTAGTAAATTCTCCCTGGTTCAAAGTAAGTTGTTTCCAGGTACTTAAATGAATCAATGGACAATATTTCATTTTAAACCATGCTCTTTGTATGAAACAAGATTGGTCTTATTAGGATTTTCAGAATTAGGATATGCCACATCTAGGTTGGCTTCAAACTCTGGGGTGGCATTACTGAAAGACTTCTTATAAGCATCAATAAATAACTCACATTGTTCTGTAGAAAAGCAGAATCTTTTCAATGGCTTGGAAAAGCCTTGAAATGAGGAGAGCACAGGGTTTTTAGCACAATTCTGATATAAATACAATCTCTCTGAATGGACGGCCTCCCACTCACATTCCTAGCTTTCATTGCTAAGGTTTCCTTATTCCTGGACCCTGGAGCTGGTAATTTTGTTTGGATTTGTGTCTTTTGTTGTTGATGATGTTTTGTTTTGTGACAGGGTGTCTATGTAATCCAGGCTGGCCTTGAACTTGCCTCAGCCTCCCAAGTGATAGAACTACTGGCATGTGCCACTATGCCCAAGCTTAGCACTGAAATTTTTGAATAGCCAAACATTCCCTTCCACGAAGATCCCAATAATCCGACCAACCCAACATACTCTTTCTTCCCATCCTGGTTCTGATTTCCTGTAGAGGCAACTCACAAGTGCAGGTTCACCTCAGTGTGGCTATCCAGTTGCACGCTTGGAGCTTTGAGTGGACGTGGTTATGCTGAGACCAGCTGTTGAGATTTAACCATGAGCAAACTCACAACCTCAGCGTTTGCAGGAAACCTGAAATGTGACTCATCTGGTTCAGTGATCATTCCCAACAGCAATCTTGAATCTACTTGAAATTCTTCTCACTTCTTGATAAGAGTCTATTCAATAGCTTGGCTGCAACTAATTGCAGGGACGGTCTTGGCCTCCCACCCCAGTGGCTCTCCTGCTGCAATGCCAACACATGTTCCTCTCCTTGGTGCAGCCCTCTCCATAAAGATCATAACTAGCTGTTTATAAATCTTTTTCTCTGCTGAACTCTTGAAGGCAAGAGGCCTGTCTTATTCATCATTGTCCTTGACAAGAGCTGAAAAGAAATGGGCAATCCTTCTAACTTTCCACTTCAGCACTAATTTATCTCGCTCTATCAGTCAAGCAAACAAATCTACTTAACTATTCCATAATTCAACCCACATTTTTCCAACTGGTCTGTTAAACTATCATGAAAGAATCTGTCAAACAGCCTTCTAAAGCCCATACGTATTCCCCTGACCTTTGGGTTTAATATTTCAATAAAAAATGGATACGAACTTCATTTGTGATGATTTCTTTTCAGTGAATCCATGTTAGAACTTCATAAGTGAATCTCTTTCTCTTTACATTTTAGCAAGCAATTTATTTGGTAACTCATTCTAGAAGTTTGCTAGAACTAACAAAGATTACCAGCCTGTACTTTACAGAATTTACCTCTGAAACTTGGGGGTAACAATTTCCCCCTCTAATTGATGGATATTCATTCCTTGGGTAACTTCTTCAAGGATTGTTAAAAGTAGTTCCTCATTCTTATCTTTAAAACATCGTGGGTCTATGGAAAGTAACTTGTCTGACCTTAAGGACTCAAGTGCATTTCAAACTGCAATCTGCTCTCAATATCGTTAACTGTGACTTCAGCCACATCTTCAGGGCATGTTCCATTGATGGCAGTCACTCTGGGATACCATGTGTGTTGACAGCCTGGACCCAAGTGCTGGCGCATTCCTGCCAGGCATTGGCAGAGATGGATGTACCATGAAGCCAGTGAGGCCCGGTCTTCAGACTCCTTCATTCATTTTGTATTCTCTTTCTTAAATTGGTGCTCCAAACCCCTAACCTGACTCATCCCCTGGGCTTTATGAAGGTCATATATTATGCCTCTACTGGAAGTAATCTCATGGGCATTGCCATGACCAGCCCACAAAAATCAAGAAATGAAAACGTATGAGTATTCTGTGGGCTAATCAGAGGCGTGAAATACTTAGTGCTGAATACAGCATTTTACCAAGGCTAAGAAATCCATTCAACCTCATTATTTTGTTTTTGTTTTCTTGCCTAAAACTTGGGCTATCAATCCTTTAGTTGACTTTCAATGTTGACTGACTGAAAGGACACCCCCTAACAATAATTTGATAAATAAGATGACTACTTATGGACATATATGTGTATACAGGCAGAAAACTAAACTAGCAGAAGGAGCATGTGCTTTATGAAGGAATTAGTTTAATGAACAAGTCTAGAATAAAGTAAATGAGATTTGCAGTCAGGAGAGCTGACATTTGAAAGTGAGCCAGGAAGCAGCAGAGAGTCTGAGTTTCCTCATCTGGAAAACAGAAATGTCAAGGCCTCACAGAGCTGCTGTGAGGATGGAGAGTCTATATGCTAAGGAACTCTGTGAACTCTGGAAGTCATTTATAGATGTACATGTTCCTATCACCCTTAAATCATTACAATTATGACTGACTTACAAAAACTCAAAATTTTCTAAAGCACCAGAATGCACATACTCTTGTCAATGACGATGCAAATATCACATGCTATACTAGATATGTATCAGGTTTATCTTTTTGGCACATGTGTGTAGTATGGTATGTGTGGTGTACATACAGTGTACACACATGTGTGTGGCCCATGTGAATGCAAGTGAAAGCCAGAGGAATGTCAGGCGCCCTTTATTACCCTTCCACATTGGCTGCTTGAGATAGAGTCTCTCACTTGACCTGGAGCTGCCCCACTTTCCACCAGCAGCGAACCTCAGATTCTCCTATTTCAACTCCCTGCAGGACTGAGGTTGCAGGCAAGTGTTCTTACCAGCTGATTCATCTCTCTATACCTATATCAGCTTTGTACATAAAGCATCCAGCTCTTAAGAGAGTCCAGACCACACCTCTTCAATTCTGTATCTTGGAAATGGCAATGATTTGGGAGTGACGCTGAAAACCCAGGATTATTAGCCTGGTCACCTGACTTTCTCATAAGATACACCTTCCTCCATTTCCTTCATTAATGTACTTAAGGTTTGTGATAGTTTATGTTGCATTAACTTTTCCTGAGAAGACATGCACAAACATCTATTCACCTCCAGATAGGATACACAGAGACCAAAGAAACAATTCTACCTCAAACTAGCTTAATGAACCAGTAAGTGTATTGGGGTTACTTATAGGAATATGGATAATGGTTTACTTACTCAAAGGGAATTGTACCCAAAAAGTCTACCCCAGCCCAGGTGAGGATTCATGGAAGCTGCATTCCAGGAGCTCCCTGCACAACGGGGAGGCTGCTCTGCTGGTCAGTCTCTCTCCTAAACAGTTCCTACTCCTTATATAACCTTCACGAAGGACCTTGTGGATCCTGTAAGTTTTAGGAACTTCCTGAGACTTGTGAGGTCTCAGCCTTGCTTTCTTCCTGAGTCTTAACAAGCTTTGGAACTTGCAGAGTCTTAACAAGCCTTGTTTCAATTTGGAACTGGCTAAAGAGCCTCTCTCCAGGATGAACTGTTTGAAATTACTATACAACAGTTAGGCAGATAGCCACACTCTGCCCCAGAAAGACTCTCTCTAGATTTCTGAAGTGCTTACTCCCAAAGTTCCAATACCTTTTGTTTGAGAATATCCCTTGGTTCAGAGCAACAACCTTGGGAAGCAGTCATGGGTTTCCAGAGGCCTTGAGAAGTCTTCAAGCCCTTAGACTTCCTAGCCCCTAGCTTGAGTATTGATCTGCTGAGCTGGAAGACTGTTGTGTGACTTTTCTTAGCTCACTGAAACAGCAATTTAAGCACAGATTTCTGTCCCTGCAATGTGCCATTCTACAAGGAAGACCTCATTTCACCAAGCCCACTGCAGAATGGAGCTCCCAGGCTCAACAGAGACAACTGCATTCAGTATTGCCAGTCCCAACTTTCAATTCAAACAGGAATCCTGTTTCAGCTCATTATCTCTAGAATTCCAGCTTCATCAGTCTCCATTAGAAACACCTTGCCTTTGTGCCAAGAGGTGCTGAGGGTGCGCATCCCAGTTTCCTGCTACAGGAATCATAGCCCTCAGCCTCCTTCTCACCAAGCACCACCCTGCCTTCCAGAAACCTGTCCTTCCCAGTCTGTGCTCTCCCCTCTCACCCACCAACCAATCAAGGTTCTCCTTATACATTTAGACTTAACTAATGAAGTTCAACCCAACTGGATGCTTAATTTATATCCCATGCAAGTTATCATGCAGCTTACCCACATGGGCCTTCTCCCAGCTTGGGAACTTTTCTGCTTTACTTCCATTTTCTACTTTACTCTCTCAAAAACAAATCATTCTTAATTTACCTTTCTGTTTGTCTACATTTATCAAGTATTTTGCGGGGGCGCGGCTGAAGGTACTGTTTCACTCTAGCTCAGGCTGACCTAGAATTCACTATGTAGTCTCAGGGTGGCCTCGAACTCATGGTGATCCTCCTACCTCTGCCTCCCAAGTGCTGGGACTAAAGGCTTGCGCCATGCCCAGCAACACTTACCAACTCTTTGTGACTCATAAGACAAAAGCTGGACAGCCACTGACTTAGAGAGTTCTGGTGACCGTGAGTGTCCAGCACTTTAACCCCTAAGCTTAACCCCAAACCAGAGCTGAGAATGGCTTTATCACACTCAAAACAGATAAGACTCACAGGACAAAGTCAAGAACTGGAACCTCCAGGGCTTACCCACACCTGATGCAAATATCCCTTTCTCTTCATCCACTGGCCCCACATGTGCTGTCATCCTCAGCAGTCAACCTGCTTGGTTGCAGGACCACCTCAGGTCTGCAGACCGCAGGTGTACCTGGGAATTTCCATGCTATGGAGGGAAGTGGAGGGTGGGTGGCATTGAACAGTAAGTGACTTCTGGTTGCAGGGGTGTAAACTTCTCCAGCTCCTTGGCCCACTGTCAGTGAGAATCATTGGCAGGTGTGGGCTCCTTCCTGTCTTCCAGAGCATTGCTGCAGGGGCACTGCTCCACACCCCTCTGTCCATCCTTCTCCCTCCCTCTTCCCCTTCCCAACCGTTCCTGTAATAAATCACCCTCACCTGATTCCTTATTCAGGGACAGCCTCTCGAGACCTTAAGGCATCCTTGAATACCAACTTAAGGCATGGGGGAGGAGGGGCATGCTCCATTGGCAATGCAGGAGATGGGGAAAAGAGACACAGAAGTGTTTCAGTACCCTGACACAGGGCCTGACGTGGGACTGCATGGGCAAAGCATAGAAACATTTTTGTACCACCTTCCAGGTCCCATGTCATAATAATAAGAGATGCATGTGTGTTAGTGTGTGTCTGCACTCACATGTGGTTATACTGCACATCTTTCAGATATTATAAACACTAATATAATAATATAAAAAATAAGAAGCTGAATATTATTTTCTCTTAAAATGTGTTTTCCTTATATCAGTCTAACTTTGGTCGTGACAAACTAGGTTTGACAGGAAATAAAATAAATGAAAACACAGTTTAGGGACTGGAGAGAGGGCTTAGAGCCAAGAATCCAGGTTTGATTCCCCAGGACCCACGTAAGCCAGAGACACAAAGTGGCACATGCATCTGGAGTTCATTTGCAGTGCCTGGGTGCCCTGGTGTGCCCTCTCTCCCTCTCTTTCCCTCTCAAATAAATAACTTAAATTAAAATGTTTTTTAAAACACAGTTTAGACAAAATGACATTAGTGGCTAAAAAGTACCAAGAAGAGGGGGTGGGAGACGAGAGCAGAGAGGCACCTCCTTTCTAAGCTCTCATTTGGTCCTCCTGCCCGAAGCTGCATAGGCCAGCCCTCTGGTGGAGAGTAACAGGTCTTTATTGCTAGTAATGCATTTACCCAGGCAACAATCCATTTGAATAAATATCACCACCTTCACTTCACAGATGAGGAAAATGAGGCACAATTTGAGGCTCTGGCCCATGGGCTCTCACTACTAAGGTATATTGTTATGAAGATTGAATGAAACCGTGTACGTGCAAGCATCTGGGCAATTCCAGTGCACCAAGCTTGTACACAGTATTCCCTGCACATTGTGATTACCATAAACCCTGTCAACAGTGGCCGTCAGGGCTGGAGACCAACACTGGTAGAAACCATCTTGCCTTAGAGCTCTTACAAAACAGAAAGATTGGGCTGCAGAGATGGCTTAGCAGTTAAAGCCACTTGCTTGCAAAGCCTGATGGCCTGGTTTGATTCCCTAGTACACATGTAAAGCCAGATGCACAAAGTGATGCGTGCACCTGGAGTTTATTTGCAGTGTCAAGAGGCCCTGGTGTGCCCATTCATTCACTCTCTCTCTCTGTCTCTCCTTGCAAATAAATAAATTTTTATTTATTTATTTACTTGAGAGAGAGAAACAGAGAGGGAGAGAGAGAGAAAGAGAGAGAGAGAGGACATGAATGGGTGTGCCAGGGCCTCCAGCCACTGTAAATGAACTCCAGACGCACACGCCACCTTGTGCATCTGGCTTACATGGGTCCTGGGGAATAGAACCGAGGTCCTTTGGCTTTGCACATGAGCACCTTAAGTGCTAAGCCATCTCTCCAGCCCCAAATAAATAATTTTTAAAAGAAGCAGGAAGGTCACTTTCCAGGCCGCGTTTGCAGTGGGACATGTTGATCTGGGGCTTGCTAGGTCCCGTGTGTCTGGAGTTGTATCCTTCATCTGGACTTCATCTCTCTCGTTCTCCCTCCTCGATTATCTATTCACGTCTGGACGACTAACAAAGAGGCTTCCAGGGCTTCTTAGGATCGAGAGGTTTGTTGGCTGTGTGCTCAACGACTGTCGTTGTTTGAATTGTTTCTTCCTAAACGATGGTGAGATCCTGCCCCCCACGCCACACATGACCTTGTTTGGAAATATCAGATGATCATGTGAAATTGAAGTTTTGATCCAGTATGACTGCTATCCTGGCAAAAAGGTAAAATGTAGGCAGAGGGGCGGGAAGGATGGCTGAGCAGTTAAGGTGCTTGCCTGCAATGCCTAATGACCAGGGGTTGATTCTCCAGGACCCATGTCAAGCCAGATGCACAAGGTGGCACATGCATCTGGAGTTTGTTTGCAGTGATTAGAGGTCCTGGTGTACCCACTCTCTCTATCCCTCATTGCAAATGAATAAATTTTTAAAAATTTACAACATGTAGACAGAGACAAAGGCATACAGAAGGAAGACTATTTGAAGACAGGAAAAGCCATCTGTAAGTCTGCAGAAGTCAGGGTACTGACAGGGACAAGGTTCTCCCTCATCCCTCCAACCAAACAGTCCTGCCCACGCCTCCATGGCAGACGCCCAGCCTCCAGAACCGAGTCAACACATTTCTGTTGTTCAAGCCACTCAGTGTTTGGTATCTTGTTAAAGCAGCCAAAGCTGGCCAATACCCAGCTCCCACCGACACTGCCCCCTCCCAGCCCTTGACAACAGGGCAGAACACTTTTGTAACCTTTCCCGGGCATCTAAGCTGGGGTGGGGGGGGGAGTTCCGAGTCAAGAACAAGCAATCCACAGGCTGGTCAGGAAGCGCGCCGGGAACAGCCTGGCTCAGGACCATCACTTCTCTCAGACAGTGGGAAGTTGTAGTGGTAGGTGCTACTTCAGAAGTTCATGTGGGCCCTGGCATCCGGCTGCCATTGTAGGCTGCACGCAAAATGAACAAGCAGAGGAAACTGGTTAAAGGAAGACGAGTCGGATGGAGGGAGCAACGCTGCAGAGAGGGGCGCAGGGCTGTGCTCTAGGATTGTTTTTCCTAAGCCGGATTTCTCTGGGTTCCCACATATGCATATCTTTTAGTAAGACACCACCCCCCTTCCTTTGGTAATTTGTTCCTTTTCTTGCACCTGAGCACGAAGGCCTGGAAAGGAAATTCCAGTCCCTGGAGAAGAACATTATAGCTAGTAAAGCGATGACTTTGACGTTTTATTTAGCCCAACTTTCCATGTTCTCTTAATATGAGAAACATAGAGTGGGTTAGTTAGAATCTTAAAAACTGCTTAATCTGAAAGTCTTTAGATATGGGACACACAGGGAATTGTCTTGGAGCCCTATGACCAAGTGTAACCCCCCCCCCAAATGGGAGAAAGGTAGGCCCATGATAAGAATGGCTCTATTGGTGGTCCTGAGCTTGGCAGGATGTGGGGGCGTGTCCTGCCGTGCTTCGGAGACCACCTAAACAGTTGGACTTTTTCCAGGAGAAGGGAAATGACTTAAACTAACATACCTTTTAAAAGTCGAAGATGTCAGGGGGAGGGGAGAAGACGTGAACAGAAGTGGAGAGAGTGACATCAGGAGCCAAGCATGGTGGCCTCGGATGTGGAGACCCTAAAGCAGTGACACTGAGTGAGCCTGGTCAATGGGAGAGCCCCCACTGAGTGAAGAGTGAAGGACAAGCTCTTACAGTGACTATCAGGCCAAGGCAAGTCCTTGGGGAAGGGAAGGCACCACCCCCAGACACCAGCAACACCCCTAACCCTCATCACCCCAAGAACAACTCCCTGACATTTAAGACTCTGGTCCTCCACTGTGACCCCATCCCTGGGACTGACAGCATAAGCCATTACCTCCCCCACCATCAGAAAATCCTTCCAGGCCGGTGCATGCCCAGAGCGTCACATTGGGGCTGTGTGTTTACACATTCAAGAGAATCGAATCTCACATAATCATACATGTGACAAAGGCCTCAGCTATAAGCAACATTAATGAAGACAAATGAATCCGCCGAATGCTGCAGCCTGTGCGGCAGCTCCCAGGACCCTGCCTGGCTCATGGGGGGAGGGGGAGGGGCTGCTCTGTGGGGGAGGGGTTGGCTTCTTGGCTGTGGCTCTATGTATGAGATGTCTCCCAGCCAGGGGTCTGGCCAGGCTGGCTAGAACAAGTGGTCACAAGGCCTTGGAAGGTGTTTGAGAGGTTTCTAGGAGCAAAGTTACATACTTTTATGAATGAGACCATAAGTGAGATACACAGATAGGGAACAGTTGTGCGCTGGGTCTGACGGTAGTGAGTAAAGGATCTCTCTGCATCCTGGTGCTTGCTGATTGGGGAAACAGTGATGGATTTAATTTCACCCATGAATTAACACCCTACAGGCATCCAACTGGGCCCCTGAGTCAGTCCTGCATCCAGGATGGGGTTGACTCATGGATAAGTGTCTTCTGGTTTAAGTTCACTTGCATCCTTCTTGTCTTTGTGTACAGGTAAGGAAACACTCAGCTTTGACACTGTCACTCCAATCTCTCCTGAGGGTCAGAATTAATCAAAGAAGGCAGGCATTCATAAATGAAGGTGCTGGAGCTTGGAGCTTGTGACACCCTGGCCTGGTGGCAAGATGGCTGACCAGCAGCTCCACCAGACAAACGACTTTTTTTTTTTTTTTTTTTTTTTTTTTTGAGGCAGGGTCTCACTCTAGCCCCGGCTGACCTGGAATTCACTATGTTGTCTCAGGGTGGCCTTGAACTCACGGCGATCCTGCTATCTCTGACTCCCGAATGCTGAAATTAAAAGTGTGCGCCACCACGCCCGGCTTTTTTTTTTTTTTTTTTTTTTTAAAGTAAGGTTTCACTCTTGTCCAGACTGACCTAGAATTCACTGTATAGTCTCAGGGTGGCCTTGAACTCATGGTGATCCTCCTACCTCTGCCTCCCGAGTGCTGGGGTTAAAGGCGTGTGCCACCACGCCCAGCTAAGAGTTTTTGTTACTATTATTTATTTGAGAGAGAAAGAATGGGTGCATCAGGGCCTCTAGCCACTGCACATGAACTCCAGATGCATGTGCCATCCTGTGCAGCTGGCTTTATGTGAGTACTGGAGAATCAAACCCAGATCCTCTGGCTTTGCAGGAAAGTGCCTCAACTGCTGAGCCATCTCTCCAGCCCCAGACTACCTTTTGATGCTCAGAACCATTCCATCAACCTCCCTAGTGGAAAGACAGCAGTCCTAAGTGTACCCAGAGAGAGGACACGAAGAATCGACCACATTCTTTAACAGGAAGGTTAGCTTGTGTAGCGGCTTTCAGAACTGCCAGCAGAAAAACACCACCATCATTTTGGCATCTGTTCCATGAGGTTCAATAGACGACAGGAAGGACGTCCTCCCTCCACCAAGGAATGTCTCCAACAGAACAGGAGAAAAAAAGACTCCTTATCAGAGTCTAAATGAAACATTCTTAGAAATTTCCCAACACCAATTAAACAAGCCAATATTATGAGGTCAATATGAAAGAGTTTGAAACTAATTAATCAGTGTAGAAATGGGATCCGCGGGTGACAGTGTGACCATGGAATGAAAACTTGGCAACTCAGTAAAAGGCCTGGGTTGACAGTGAAAGAACACGGGTCTCATCCCCTACAGAAGAAATTGCAGTCACTCAGTAAAAGAAAGCAGTTGGGTGACAAATCCACTGTCACCAGCAATCTTCTTCAGAGAATGTGCCCTTAATGACACTCAGATTGATTTTCCACTCCCGGAAGGAAGAGAAGGAAGTGGAAGTGATCAGAAAACATAAATATCTTGCAATAAAGCCAGGCAGGCCGCTGGAAGGATACATGTGCGCAGGAGAAATAAGCAATACAAGTAACGCACTTGGGAAAACAAGTGTCCAGCATCAACAGAATGACTATGAGTCAATAAAACCGGGATGAAAACAGTGTGCAGCATTGTCTCATATGACTTAGCCAGCAGCCACACCCTCTTAGTATTCACAGAGCCCTCACATGTAGCCGTGGGCTCATCTCTCACTCCAATTTCCTCCTCTCCTAAGACAAAGAGTGGACCAGATGAACTCAGAGGTCCCTTCTGGCCTGCAGATGCTGCTGAACATTACTATTCCCCGAGAGGCAGCAGGCCGGCATCAGCCCAAAGCTGGCGAGAACTGTTGTAGAAGAGTGCATGGTAGGGACTCCTAAATCAGAATAGATTTGTCCTCCCCTCACTCTTGTCATTTGACTTATCACAATCCTCTCTGAATCTAATAAAATTATCCCATCTTATTATGAATTCACATACCATTTTCGCAGCCATGTGATGGCTCAAAACTCATCTTATCTCCTGGAGGGGTGAAATCACTCAGTCTTTGAAGTCAGAAAACTAGGTTCAAATACCTGCTTTCCCAGTAACTGAGTGAATAATTCTAGACAAGTCATGCTCATACCATGGAAAATTAGGGGCCATTAAGAAGAATGAGATGGCTGTGTAGGAACTCATATGGAAAGATGATCATAATCTCTCATTTAAAAGTAAATAGCAGACAATAGCCAAAAGGCAGAAGCCACCCAAATATCTACTTACTGATAAGCAGAAAAAATGTGATATACACATAGACTTACACCCAACCTTGAAAGCAAGGCAATTCTAGCATCCTACAACATAGATGAACTTTGATGACGTTATGCTAAATGAAATAAACACAACATAATTCTACTTATACTAGGCACTCAAATTCATAGAATTAGAATGTAGCACAGTGCTGGTTGGGAGCTGGGACAGCAGAGCTGAGTAAGGAGTTAGTGTGTATTGGCATAGTTTCCATTTGGGAAAAGAAAACTGCTAAGGAGATGGATGGTTACACAGCACTGCAAATGTTCCTAATGCCTTTGAATGATTAGAAAGGAAATTTTTATGATATATATCTACATATAAACAAAGTAAATGGGGGCTGGACAGATGGCTCAGAGGTTAAAGCGCTTGCCTGCATAGCCTACCTATCTGAGTTAGATTCCCCAGTACCCATGTAAGGCCAGATGCCCAAGGCAATATATGCATCTGCAGTTTGTTTGCAGTGACTAAAGGTCCTGGAGTACCTATTCTGTCTCTCTCTCTCTCTCTCTGTGTGTGTGTGTGTGTCTGCTGGACACCTTTAATCCCAGATCTCAGGAGACAGAGGTTGGAGGAGCCTGTGAGTTCAAGGCCAGTCTGAGACTACAGAGTGAATTGTGAGTTCCAGGTCAGCCAGGGCTAGAGTGAGACTCTACCTAGAAACAACAGCAAGAGAACAAGGAAATGGCAGAACAGGATGATTATTGTCAAAATGCAGTTCCCCAAGCAGCAGCATCGCCTCACCTGGGCCCTTGTTAGAAATGCGATTGTCACATACTGGATCCAGAAACTGAACCCCACGCTATAGGGGTGCATTTTAACCAGCCTCCTATGTTGTTCTGATGAATTTTAATATTTGAGAATCACAGCATGTTGCCATCACCTTGGAGCTTTGAAAAATCCCAATACCAGGGTCACATCCTATGTCAAACACATCAGAATTGCGTTCAGAGGACAGAGGTATTCATTTGGGGAAACTTCCCACTGGATTCCAGAATGCAGCCAGGGTTGAACCTCATTGAAAGGGTAAAAGACTGCAGGCCATGAGCCAGCCACTTCTCCCAGAGCTACAGGCTGAGCCCAGGAGCTGCTGCTTGCAAGAGAGTGACATCAGAGAGCTGGGCTTTTCATTTCCCTCCTTCGGGTGTGTTAAAATGAAGAACTTGTCAAATAGGGTTTCAAACACGGTAACATAGTCCAGAAGTTAACATTTAACAAAAGTTTTAAAACACACATGAGGCAACGTGCCTAGTCATCCTATTCATGAAATTTTGAATTTCATAGGTCTGGTGCCAAAATTGAGCATAAGCTAAATGTTGGTGACCATTCCCTTTCCCAGTCCTATTAGCACATCCTTGGAGAGGAACTTACATACTTGCAGCCTTCTGTGGGGATGATATCCTCAGATGCCCCCTTGCTATACATCTGGGACAGTCTACGAGTCCCTGGTACAGCTTGGTGTGGTCAGGCTGCTGGACCAGCAGTCAGGTTCCTTGCAGCAGCCTGCCTGAGTGTCCCCCGGCCCACGAGAGGGAAGCCACAGCACCACGAGGGCTCCCACATGCACAGTCAGTGCCCATGCCACCTCTGCTCCCCTCCTTACCTCTGGCTTCTTCCTCCCCCACCCTATCCTCAGCAATGGGCAAGGAAGAAGCAGCAAGAGTCACCCACACTGTCACCTTGTTAAGGAGATAGGGCTAGTTTAATACATGAGCATGTGAAGAAGCAAGAGGAGGCGGGGAGACGCTTCCCCTTTGCAGCACTTGCATGGCGTTGCCCTACCTCTTGACTCCACGTGATATTAGGCTCAGGGAGAAAACAAAGCAACCCATGAGTACAGGGCAGTAACTGTTTGAGTGACAGGTGTCCCAGGGAGGAGCTTGTCCAAGCCAGACAGGCTTTCTCCAGTTCTGAGAGGTGGACTCAGAGCAGGCAGACGAAGGGCTCACCAGCGGCAAGCCTCATCCGTCTCTCAGAAGGCCCATGGCAAAGTCTGTGAGGTCCAGGCAGCCTGGGCACTACAGGACAAAGGGGATGGGGGTGGGGAAGAGAGAAAACATCACAGGGCTAACAGCTGTCCTTGTTCTCATTGGTTCTGACCACCCACAGCTTTTCTATTTCTTAGAGATACAGCCTCATATCAACCTCTCCTCCTCCTGCACTGAGGAGCAGGGAGGCTTCCCGGAGGGGACCACGCCCAGGCTGACATGGGGAGGCTCGAAGTCCATGGCCAGCCTTACCAGCTCATAGGCAGCGAGGTCGTCTACTGCAGACTACAGTATCTGCCAGGAGAGAGCTGGTGCTTGTCTCCGGCATTTCACCTGCTTCCTCCGGGTCGTTAGGTCCTGAGTCTCTCGAGCCCATGGAAATTATGAAGAGATGACTGTGGGGCTGGGGGGTTGGGGAGAAGAATGAGAACATGGGCTGCCCAGCCCCAGCCTATGGCACCAGGATGGTAACGACTTGGAGGCAGGCCAGCCGTCTGGCACCTCCAGTCTTCCCCAGCCAAGATTCAAACCTGTATATTCTGGACTTTTTCTGCCCTATTTCACCCAGGTTTTCACTTATCCAGACCTAGGCCTGGGCTATCTCTTCAAAGTTTTTGTCCAAAATCTAGATTTTAATGCAAGGCATATATTGTCATAATCAGATTTCTCAGGACCAAATGCCAGACAGCGTGGACTCAGCAGTCTGGCTGGGTGACTTCCGCAGCCAGCCTAGCAGGTGAAGCCACGGCAGCTCATCCCTTCAGCAGTGCCCAGGAGACACAAGAACCCAGGTAAATTAGAGCACCACCCACCACCCACCCCCTGACTTTCTGAAGTCAGCCTTTTGTGGCAACTTAGGGAAAATAAGGAGCGTACAGAGGGCCTGTGGCAGCTTGTGCAGTTGATCGTGAGGTGGCAGTTGCACCTTTGTTGGCTCCGCTCTGTGAGATGGAAGGCCTGAGCTATCCCTGGAGTCCTGGAACGAGCCTGTGATAACAGCAGTGGTGATAATAATGACATTGACCAATGCTCTTTTCTATGTGCTGGACACAGTTTTCATACTATGCATGGCTCTCCTTGGGATTTGATCTCTAGGAGGGCGGGGCCCCACTCTCACTCCACAGTGGCCCTCAGGCAGCTCCCTGGAAGACAGTCCCTTTTCCTGTTAGGACTCTGACAGACGCATTTTGACCCTCCAACTATAACATTCTAGTTCCTGTCCTGGCCAGCTGTGGACCTGGGCCTACTACTGCTCACCACAAAGATAGGAAAATTGGCCTACTTTAAAGAGTAGTGAGCTCCTGACAGCTGCCAGGAAATGAGCTGGGCTTTAGGAAAAACTTGGCAAGGAATAGCTGTGTAAGCTGCCAGGAGGCAAGAGCTATGCTCATTGCTAGAGACCTATGGGTTGGGTGAAGGAGGGTCTTTCATTTTCTGAAAATACAATATCTAAATAGTCTAAATAAAAATAATAACAGCCTTGTTGTGTTCATAGAACAACTTTGATACCTTTATGTAAGATATGATTTTAATTTATTTATTTATTTTTGGAGAAAGACAGAGAGAGAGACAGAGAGGGAGAGGGAGACAGATAGAGATGGGCGTGCCAGCAGTCTCTCAGCTGCTGTGAACAAACTCCAGATGCGTGAACCCCTTGTGGTCAGGTGCGGCATTGCGCCCTTGAGTCACTTTGCATCTGGCTAAATGTGGGACCTGGAGATTGGAACCAGTGTTCTTAGGCTTAGGAGGCAGGCGCCTTAACCGCTAAGCCATCTCTTCAGCCCTAAGATATGATTTTAAAGTTAGAGTTAATGAAATCTCATCAAAGCATACATCCAGCACTTTTCGAATTCTGGTTTGCATGAAACTTATCTTTCTAGGGAGCATGTCCTGTGGGGAGTAAAGAAAATGGAGTAAAAACAGCATTGCACAGCCTCTGACCACACTGCTGTCCCATTGAGTCCAGGGTGTCCAGGGAGCTCCAGAAACACATTACCCTTATAAAGGACTCTTGAAGGAGGCAATTCATACCAATTTACATATGAGGAAACTGAGGCTCAGCATGGTCAAGTGATGACCTCATTATCACCAACAGAGCTTGATCAGAACCCAGACTTTCCCAACACCAAAGACTAGGCTTACAAAGAATGCAGGGAGCAAGGCAAGGCCATGCTAGTCTCCAAAGATGTACCTCAAAATTCCCTAATGTCAGGTGACTAAGGGCTCCTGACTTCTGTTTGGGGTCTTGTATTCTCAGCCCAGTCAGAATGAACTTTAGATGTGTCCCAAGTGGAGTCTGCCTTCAGCTTCAAAGAGCCACTCAGACACTTATAAGAGAGCCCAATGGATGGTCTATGAACGAGTGTCACTTCCAGAACCGTCCTTCAGCCAACTCAGCTTAATTAGACTCAAACACCTGTACTGGTCCAAATAGGCCATCACCCAAAGCTGCTGAGTCTGGCCCGCAGGAGTCCTAGCCATGGGTGAGTCACAGCACTGGCCCTCAAACTGACTCTGTGAAGGCTGCCATAGGAGGTTCTCCAGAAGCTTCCTGAAGTTCAGATAAGTTGATCTGTTCTTAAACACGATATTGTAATGGACCAGCATTGGTTCCAGACCTGGCATGTCTAACAAATGCATCACTCAGATCATTCCCTCATGTTACGAAGGACTGACTGCAAGCAGTTAGCACTGCGTCTGAAGGACTAGAGAGAGACAATCAAGAGGACAGGGACTCAAAATGGCCATCTTGATCATGTTGAAAATTGCTATGTTGTGTGTGTGTGAAATCTTTTCAGATATGTTTTTCATCTTACATTTTAAATTTTTTGAATATTTTATTTATTTATTTCCTTATTTAAGAGAGAGAGAGAGGCAGATAGAGAGAATGGGTGCACCAGGGCCGTCAGCCACTGCAAGCAAATTTCAGATGCTTGCACCACTTTGTGCATCTAGCTTACATGGGTACTGGGGAATCAAACTGGGGTCCTTAGGCTTCACAAGAAAGCACCTTAACTGCTAAGCTGTCTCTCCAGCCCCAATCTTATATTTTAAATTGAGGTTTTAAACATTGTTCTAGGGAAAGCATCATGGTTTCTTTAAATCAGAAAGAGGGCTGTAAGTAAAGTGAAAATCTGCTGGAAACTTAGTAAAGAAATTAACATTGTGAATGAACTTGGGCATTAGTGTAAATTAATCAGCCTGCATAAATTACAACTTTAATCAGTCATGGAATCTCAATATACGAAGGGACCTTGGAAATCATCTGTCCCAAGAGCAAGAATTATGGAAAATAAATGGGCAGGCAGAGGAAACTCTCCCGACTAGAGAATGAACAAAGAAACAAAGACTGGGGCAGCTGCATGCACAGTGGTTGAAAGCTTAGGGGTTCACAGACCACCTGGGTTTGAGATTGCTCTGCTTTATGATGGCAATACAAACCAGGCTGAGCTGTTCGCATCTACAGTAACTGCCTTTCTCATTGCTGTGACTAAATACCTGATGAGAAGCAACTGAAAAGATTTATTTTTGGCCAAGCATGGTGGCACACACTTTTAATCCTAGCACTGTCCCCAGTGAGATAGGCTGAGATAGGAGACTTGCTGTGAGTTCGAGACTCTATAGTGAATTCCAGGTCAGCCTGGCCTAGAGAGAGACCCTACCTCAAAAAAAAAAAAAAATAGAGAAAAAAAAAGATTTATTTTGGTTCCTGGTTTAAGTCCCTCATGGCAAGAAGGCATGCATGGTGGTGGTGGGAGTGTGAGGTGGCTGGTCACATCGTGTCCACAACCAGGAAGCAGAGGGAGACAGGTGCTGGTGCTCTGCTCACTCTCTCCTTTTCTCCATGTCTTCAGTTCAGGATTCCAGTCCATGCACTGTGCCACCCACATTTAACCTTCAGTCAGACCTCTCTGGAAATACTCCCACAGACATGCCCAGAGGTGTGTCTCTTAGGTGAATTTACATCCAGTCATGTCATCAGTGAAGACTGACCATCGTACCCTCTTAAGCAACTGTTTCAGATGTGTCCACCCTGCGGCCCATAGGCTGCATGCATCTCAGTGCATCCTAGGACAGCAGTGAATATGCAATGAATGCATATATGACAATATCATTTCACAATGTCAAAAGGTTGGACAGCCTAGACTTTACACCTGTGTGAACCAGGTAGATGTAACATAAGATTACCCCAAGTCTTAAGGGACACCGTCCATAAAACGGGTATGGTGCCTGGACACCACATCATACCTAGGACATCAATGATGAGAAAATTTTAGTTCCATAAAAAAGGGACACCAAGGTTAGGAAGACAGCTCAGTCAGTAGGGTACCTTCTTCACAAGCATGAAGACAAGTTTGATCCCCAGAACCCATGTAAAATACCAGGTATGGCTGGTGGCACATGTTTCTAATCCCAGGGAGGATCTCTGGAGCTCACTGGCTAGTCTGACCTAACTGGTGAGCTGCAGGACAATGACAGATTGTGTCTCAAGAAGAGGTGGATGATCCTGGAGGGATGGCTTAGCTGTTAAGGTGCTAGCCTGCAAAGCCAAAGGACCCAGGTTCTATTCCCCAGGACCCACGTAAGCCAGATGCACAAGGTAGCCCATGCATCTGGAGCTTGTTTGCAGTGGCTGGAGGCCCTCACATGCCCATACTTTCTCTCTATCTACCTCTTTCTCTTTCTCTCTCTAATAAGTAAATAAAATAAATTTTAAAAAAAGAGGTGGATGATGTACCTGAGATTGACACCCAAGGTTGTCTTCTGGTGTCCACTTCACATGTGCATATACCCATATGAGCACACATACATGTACAATGCACACAAGGGGGGATCCTACAAACAGAATCCAACAATGCTTATCACTGTGGCCATTCTCTTCATCTGTCCATGAAAGTAAAAAGAAAATGCAATCCACTTAAGCACTAGGGTCTCTGACTCGAAGGACAAGGCTTATTACCTATGCTTTTCTCCGGAATGAAAAATGATGTCCATTGAAGGAGCCATGCTTCACCTATGAATGAAGCCAAATCTGCTATGTGAAAGAAGTGACCCTTGGACATGGTAAATCTTCTTTCACCTCTTATGAGGGTAAGTGACGTGCTTCCAACTGGTTCTGACTCAAATCTATTGAAGGATTAGAACGCAAGGCAAACTCCTGGCCAAAGGTGGTTCAAAAGGAGCCTCGACATGGAAACACTGTTAACTCACAGTGACTGAATGAAGACAGTTAAGTCAACAGTGAAGATATAGTTCTACATTTGTATGTCATTACATCTGGATCCAAACTGTAATCTACATGTGTATGTCGTTACATCTGGATACAAATTGTACAGCACTTGTAAATTATGCTGATGGAAAGAATGAAGAATTATGGGAGGATCACAGGCTCTGGAAAAGGACAAATACTGGAACTATTTTTCAGTTGTTTGTTTCTTTGAGAGTCTTTTATAGCTCAGGTTGGCGTCAGATTCACTGTATAGCCAAGGATGATCGTAAACTCCTGATCCTCCTACCTCTACCTCCCAAGTGCAGAGATGACACGTGTGAGTCCGCGTCTGGTCCTGTAACTCCTGTGATATGGTGGACAAGAGACATGATCTCTTTGACCTTAAATTTTCTCATGCATAAGTGGCTATGGTGGGCTAGCACTGTACCTGCCACACAGTTGATATTTAGTAGACATTCATTCCTTCCACATTTATCATGCTAATAAATAGGTCTATTTTTGGAGTGTAAAATAAGGGCTATACTTGACTCCAGTATCTAGCTGCTCAGACCAACACCAAGGAACAGACAGTATTTTTTATTCAGTAACAACCATCTGATGGTGTTTGCATAGGAATTTATTCTAGAATTCTAATTTCCCAAACCTACAGTACCAGAATAGATGGCTGTGCTTCAAGCAAAACACATGTGTCTTTATCTTTCTTCTGTAATAAGGTAATGTTTAAACTTTTAACATTTTTCATACATGTGCATACATGCATTTTGTTCAGAATCCCCTCCCATTGCCTTCTTTCTTCCTTCCTCCCCATCCCTCTTCCATGAAGTCCCTCTTGTTTCCAACCAGTCCTTCTATTTTTTAAAAGATTTTAAAGATATTTTTATTTTTCAAGCAGAGAGAGATAGAAACACACAGAGAGAAAGAGAGAGAGAGAAGGAGAGAGAGAATGGGGCACGCCAGGGCCTCTAGCTGCTGCAAACAAACTCCAGTTTGCATGTGCCACTTGTGCATCTGGCTTACGAGTGTACTAGAGGATCAAACTCTAGTCATTAGGCTTTCAAGGCAAGTGCCTTAACCACTGAGCAATCTCTCCAGCCCCTAGTCCTTCTATTTTGGTGTCTGTTTTTGCAGAATGGAATGCTGATAGGCCCAGTACTGTGCAGGTTTTGGACAGGTCACTATAGCCACCGTCAAACGGCCACTTCGTGGTTGAGAAGAGTGTGCTCCAGAGCTCTCCTCCACAGCCTCCAGCTCTTATGTTCTTTCCTCCCCTCTTCCACAATGTTCTGTGACCCTCAGTGCGTGTGATGGAGATGACTCCTTTAGGGCTGAGCACTCAACCATCACTTATTTTCAGCACTTTGATGAGTTTTGAGTTTCCCCAGTAATCACCACCATCTGCAAAAAGAAGCTTCTCTGACCAAAAGTAAGATCAGGACTAATCTATGGGCACAAATATAAATATATAGAGGGCCAATTTATGAGTACAACATATCCATTTAGCCAAACAAGCTAGGTTCTGATGTTAGGCAAGTTACTTCATAGCATTCAACCTGTCTCTGGTTCCAAATCCATACTTTAAAGGCTTCGACCATCATCCAAAGTCTCTTAAGCACTCAAAACTCCACTTTTCTTAGTTTGGTTCATGTGGCTTCTCAAAAATGTGTCACTGTATTCTGCTCTAGAAGCTACAAGGTCCTCTCCTATTCCACATCTTTCACCTTGGTTCACCCTGTGATTTGTTCCCTAAGTTGGTGGCTCCATCTGAAGAGCAGTGGGACATACAGAGAGTGTGTCTGGCTGCCAGCTGTCCACCGCTCCACCTTCTGCTTTCACTGGAGAACAGCTGAGGCTAAGCAAGCTGGGAAGAAATGGATCTGCTACAATGATAGGATTTTTACTGTGAAAATGAGTTTTCTGATGAGTTTGAAGCAATGAAAATGCTCCGAAGACTATTTTACACCCAAATGATACCACATGAGTTTTTTTTTTTTTTTAAATGCAACCTTCTATACCTCTTCAGGTTTTTGTAGCCTGTGGATGGCACACATTTTACTTAACTCTCCAACTGAGTCCATTTCTCGTTCACCAGATTACAAAGTAAAATGGGAGCACATGTCAACCGTAGCCTCTCTGCTCAAACCAATGAGGTCAAGGGCTCTGGTGTTAAAATCTCACAAACTAAGCATTTGATTCATCCCTGCTGACACTCACACTGTTTTGCTCCTGGCAGACTGGGCGTTCTCTGAAGGTAGAGAAGAGACTTCATTCATAGCTAGCACAGACATATACTGTGAGGGCTTGTATTCGTTTTCTAGGACAATGGTAACCAAACACCACAGGCTGAGTGACTTAAATTTATTTTCTCACAGGAAGTACAAAAAGTTTCAGATGAAAATGTCAGCAGGGTTGGTTTCTCCTGAGACTTCTTTCCTTGGCTTGTACATGGCCATCGTTTCATCGTTTCTTCACCGGCTCTCCCTCTGTGCGCAGTTATCCAAATTTCCTCTTCTAAGGACCAGCCATCTAAGCTTGGGCGCCAGCCCTAATGATCCCATTTGAACTTAGATACTTCTTTCAACACAATAAGACCATAAACAGAATGTGGTCCTATTCTGAAGTACCCAGGGGATTTTAGGGATGGAATGAGGGGGCATTATGCAGCTCATCATGTCGATCAGCAGGTGTTATATGAGTGAATGGTGAAAAGATGGGTGTAAGGACCGATGGATGGATAGATGGATGAATGAGTGGACAGCCAGGCAAACAACACATATTTGATGAACTGGGTGAATTTATAAGATAATATATAGCACTGTGCTTGGGGAGGCTGGATTTTTCTGTAATAATATCTCAAGGCTTAAAAAAATATTTTATTTCTACTTATTTATTTGAGAGACAGAAACAGATAGAGACAGAATGGGAGCCCCAGAGCCTTCTGCCACTGCAAACAAACTCCAAACGCATGCGCCACCTTGTGCATATGGTTTATGTGGGTCCTGGGAATTGAACCTGGGTCCCTAGGCTTTGCAGGCAAGCACTTTAACCACTAAGCCATCTCTCCAGACCTCTCTAAAATTACATATTTTAATTCAGCCGTATAAAATATTTTAAATCGTTACTAAATTCTATCAAGCTGACAAAAACAAAATAGGCTCCGTTGGCTTCCAATGCCACTTCCCTTTCTCTGACCATCCTGAGCTTGATGACTTCCTCTAGCTTATTTGCTATGATAAACAGCTACTGCCTTTCTCACAAATAGCCACATACTTAGAATCATGATCTAACAGAAAAAGAATGGTTTTAGTTAGATCTCTTGTTTTTATTTGATTTTTTCAAAGGGTGTTTACAATTTTTATTTATTAAAAAAATTATATAGCTGGGCATGGTGGCACACACCTTTAATCCCAGCACTTGGGAGGCAGAGGGAGGAGGATTGCTGTGAATTTGAGGCCAACCTGGGATTGCATAGTGAGTTTCAGGTCAGCCTGGGCTAGAGCAAACCCTACCTCAGAAAACCAAAAAAAAAAAATGTATTTTATTATGTTGCATACTGATCATATTCCTGTTGGGTTATACTCATGTTCTCTCTCCTCCAACCCCATTCCACCGAGGGCCCTCTTCAGAGGGGTTGTCAGTATTCACTTGAGGGTCATGAACACTGAGGGGTCATGAATGCACCAGTCTCTGTGCAAGGGACAACCTCAGGGTACGCCTTCCCACTGTGTGACTCTTACAGTCTTTCCACCCCTTCTCCCCCAATGCTCTCTGCACCTAGGAAGGTATGTAATAAGTCTCCTTTAGTGCTGAGTTCTCAGCAGCCTCTGGTTTTCTTCTTTGATGAGTTTTCAGTCTCCTCACTCTCTACCCCCATCTCCCTGGAGGAGGTTCTCAGGCTAACCATGCCAGCAGTACTCATATTTAATCTGCTACTTCCTTGTAATGTTCTTGGGCCCTGACAGATGTGATAAGATGTCTTGTCCTCTGCTGGGCAGTCTGCTTTCTTTTCTTATTGTATTCCTCGGTCTTGGGTCTCCCTGGTATTTGCTGCCATCTGTAAAAAGCAAGCAGATTCCCTAACCAAGTGTGAGAGCAGCATGGATCAAAGGCATAGACACAGACATTTAGAAGACTTTTTTTTTTTTTTTTTTTTGGTTTTTCGAGGTAGGGTCTCACTCTAGCTCAGGCTGACCTCAAACTCATGGCAATCCTCTACCTCAGCCTCCCAAGTGCTGGGATTAAGGCATGCGCCACCACGCCCAGCTTAGAGGACTTTTTGACAGGCGTAACCTCTCCTTTTAGCCAAAGAACAGTAGAAGCTTCCATCTAGACTCTATGACCTTCAAAGCCATAGGCTTCTGACTTGGCATCAGTACCAGGCATGAATTCCCTCCCACTGATCGGGCCTCATAACCAATCAAAGAGCAGTTGATTATCCTCCATAGCCTGTGTGCCACTATTGCACAGGTATGTACATCTTGCTTGGCTGGTGGATTTGGTAGATCCCCTGCTTGTTCACACTGTTGGTGACCATTATCCCTCAGCAGCTTGCATAGCACTATGCAGCACTATGAGGGCTAGCCAGCAGGGAGCTGGCTTCCATCTCAGTTCCAGCCTGATTTCTTGATGTCCTGCAACTGTAGCCTGAGGTATCTTTAGCAGTCGGATCTTACTATTTAGGTCTGGTGGGTAACTAAGTACTTGAGCAATGGCCTGCATTATTTTGGGAGCCTCATGGTCCTCCTTGACCAACAGCTCACCGTGGGATATTTACTTGCTTTTAATTTAACCTAGTCAGTACTTAGTTTCTAAGTTACCTTAGCACTTTGATTCTGTTCTTCAATCCATAGAAACATTCCCATGGAGTTATCAGAGAAAAGGGAAAATGCTCACTAAGGCCCTCAGTGAATCTCCCTCTTCTTGCCTGGTCATTTTGAGGGTTTATTACAACTCCAGTGATGCAGACATTCACAAGCCACCTCTCCATCACCCATATATCTCTACTTCTTTTTTTCATGTATCTGTAGAGGGGACTTGGTCACATGTAAAACTGTCAAGGTGGATGTGGATGCATGTCTTGACATGTCAGAGAAGGCCAGTGCTCCTTTGCCCTGCCCCGATGCTGTGTGTCATTTTGTTGCTAAGAGTCTGACTCAGAGCTGCCCTATGTCACAACAGGAAATGCTGTCCAAGGTCACGCCCAGCTCTAATGAATGAACGGCTGGTGGCACTTATTATTCCATACTAGAAACATTCTTGAACAGACCAGCCAAGCAGAGGTGTCGCTTGAAGCAAGTGGGGTACTTTTTTAAAGTCCCAGTATGATTTATACTATTTCTGTACTTCAAAAATAACCAAGAGATAAAACAGACAGTATGAGCTCTGTCTGTATAACATGAGAATTAGATATTAATATTTAAAAACAAATTTATTGTGGTCCTTTGCCAATGACAGTGATGAATTGCTATAACTTTGACCTTGGGGCATATGACTGCCATAGATGTGGAATTAACCCATGCAATATCCCCAGCTGCCTTTCTGTGGGGCTTCCTGAGATGAGGCAGTATATTTCCATAGATGTCACTAGGTAAGACGCCATTCGATTTAAGTACATGTGAAGGATGAATGGGCCCATGCGTTGAAGGATCCCCCTATCTGGAGAGGTTTTTACCCCTTCCCATATGCTGAGATATTTATACCAGAAATTAATCAAATACTTCCAGTCAAGAATTTAAACGAGTAATTTCTGACCTCTCTCGGTCTGCCTGTCTTTTTAAAGTGTGTTTTAACTGTCCTACTTTAGACATGTTTTATTGTGAGCCACTTCACATTCTTCTTGAGAAAAAGGTATCCTATAAATCATAGTTGAAGAAAAACCTTCAAACCCGCACAGTATTGGCCAAGCATGAAAAGCCCAGTGAGGAGGCGCTGAGGCCCCGGGGCTGGCTCCCCTTGGGCCCAGCAGGCTAGGTGCATCTGTCTCTCCTCCTCGCTGGGCTGTGTTCTCTGTGGGCTGTGGAGGTCGATTAGGAGACCCGCTCTGCCACAGGCTGAGCATCAAATTCACTCAAGCTCGCTCTGCTGCCAGTTTCCTGTCATGGAGGGACAAGGATGCCATGAAGAGAGCTGCCGCTTACGCTTATTTTGGGTCAATTTTTTTGGCATTTGGAATGAAAAGAAACCTTGTTGTCATGTGATTTATCAGAGCAAGGAAGGGAATATGAGCAGTTTGTGTTCCCAGGACTGTCAGAAAGCAGAGCTCCACAAATCCAGAGAAAATAAGATGATTTAGCAGGTTAAGTCTCCAAGGGCAGCATCCTATGGAGGCTGAAGTTCATGCTGGGGGACACGGAGAGACCAGGGTCAGACTCCTGACCTTGTCCTGACAGGTGTGCAAACATCATCTGTGATCATGAACAGTAAGATTTATCTCATATGCTGATTGTGAGAACTAAATGAGATAATGCTTGTATACAGCCTACACAATGCATGCATAGTACCTAAATTGTGACAAACACGCTTAAAAGGTTAGTTGTCTTTGCAAGATTCCTACATGTAGACATGAGCCAGGTGTTCTGTGAGTCCTTGGTCAAAAACACTCAATCATGTAGAACTTGATTCTGGAAGGACTGGAGGCTCTGCGTAATTTAATTCTGACTGTCCGTTCATACATAATTCTGGAGAGGAAGAAGACAGGGAGCTAGCCAAAGAAATCACTACATCGCAGTACTTCAAAAGGCCCAAAAGGCCAGACGAAGGAATTTGCAAATACAAAGGAGAGGCATAAAAAGAATCAAGTCAGGGAGATAAAGGCTAGGGCTTGGAATAATGCATGCACTGCACTGAAAAACAACATCCACTGGGTGTGTTCAAAACAAGGAAAAGAACCAGAGACTTGCTGGCCTCTTGTTTGGGGCAAATGACATAGTTAACGCAGAGATGACACAGTGAGAACGGAATGACTCGACTCCCAGTCTGTTTTCATCTTCTCTATCAGGAATGATCTTCGAGCCAGAAAGCAGAGCAAAAACATGGCCAAGAGGAAATTAAAGTCAGAGATAGTGCCGAGATAGAAGGAGAGCACCTGGCGGCTGCAGTGAAGTCTCCAGGGCTCAGATGAATTACATTTCAGCACTGTCAGAACATTCACCCAAATACTCAGTGCAACACAGAAAAAAAAATAACAAATAGAAAAAGATGGAAGGACCAAAAAAAAAAAAAAAAAAAAAAAAAGAACAATAAATCATGATAGCAATTTCTGATATAATTTGGAAAAAAATGGTAATACAATAAAATGTGAAAGTTGCGGCATCATGGTAGTGTTCCAGAAATGTGCAGCGACAAATGTCCCAATTTTATTTATCTAGCACAGATGAGACACCTTGTGAGCCCCCAGGAAGATGAATACTGGTCTGACTCCCCTCTCAGTTTCTCACACGGTAACTGCTCCACAGCAGCCGTTGTCTACTTAGGAAATCGTACTCAGCACTCTGCACAGTCTTTGTGGAGGAGGTGGAGGTACACAGGCCCTGGAGGCACTTAGGGGCTGAGCTACAGTGCCCAAAGAGACCTGGAGCCATCCAGGGATCAGTCTGTAGAGGGATTTCAACAGCACAGGGCTGTCTTCAGTACTTCCTTTACAGAGCACAGTTGTGACTTGCAGGAAGTTTGCTGACCTCTGCTGGAAGAAAGACAAGGAGGCAGCTGGTGAGGCGGAGGGGTTGAGACCTCAATCACAGGGAAACAGGGAGCTGGTGCTTAAATCTCAGCCCTACTGTCTTACTGGTTGTGATGTCAAAGAATTTATTCTGTCTGACTCAATTTTTCAGTCTGGAGAATAGGAATAATAATTGTGTATTCCTCACTAAGTGAGGTGTATGAAATTAGTATACATAAAGCATTTAGTATCTGATGACAAATATTATGGTAGGGGCTGGAGAGATGGCTCAGTGGTTATGATGCTTGCCTGCAAAGCCTAACAATCATTATCCACATCAAGCCAAACGCACAAAGTGGCTCATGCATATGGGGTTCATTTGCAGCAGCTAGAGGCCCTGGTGCTCTCTCTCTCTCTCTCTCTCTCCTCTCCCTGTCTCTCTTTGTTTGCAAATAAATTTCTTAAAGTTATTATTGTAAATAGGATCCAAACCTCCTCCCCCCCAAGCTGATATGATAGTGTCAAAAACAAAAGAAAGAGCCTTACTATATTTACTCTAATTTATGTCATCTGAAATGAAAACAACAGAGGAGGCACTGGATATGCAAGATGGATTATTATAGCCATTAAAATATGTTACAGGCAACAAAAGCAAAAATAAACAAGTGGATCACTTCAAGTTAAAAAGCTTCTGCACAGCAGGGGACACAATCATTGAACAGAGAAGACAGTCTACAGGCTGGGAGAAAATGTACTTGGTAATCATATATCCAAGTGGTTAATATTTGAAATATATACAGAACTCATACAGCTTAATGGCAAAGCAAAATAAAGGGGAAAAAAACAACTTGATTTTAAAATGGGCAAAGGGTCATCAGTACTCTTAATCAACAGCAGACTCTGATCCTTACAACGCACCGGCCAGGCAAGATATGCCCATGGGTGCAACAGAGGTATGACTGCTACCGGAGTCAATGACTGCTCTCTGATTGTATTTGAGGCCTGTTGTGTGGAGAGATGCATGCCTAGTAACGAAAACTTGGTCAAAAGCCTATGGCTAGGAAGATCATAAGCCCTAGGAGGAAAGCAACCACTGTTGTTTGGCTAAATGGACATATCCCATCACATTTCCCTCTACATAACTTACCTTTATGCCCACAGATTGGTGCTGCTCTCACCACTGGTCAGAGAAGCTTCTTTCTGCAGGTGGTCGTGACTACTGAGGAGACTCAAAACTCACCAAAGAGCTGAGAAGTGACAGTTGAGTGTTCAGCACTTAATGAGACATCTCTGTCACACCCTCTAAGGCTCAGACAGTACTGTGGAAGAGGGGAGGAAAGAATGTAAGAGCTGGAGGATGGGAGGAGAGCCATCTTCTGAACATGAAGTGGCCATTGCATGCGTGACCTGATGGCAGCCTGTGGTTACCTATACAACATCTGTATAATGCTGGCCTGTCAACATTTGATTGTGGATGATGGAAGAGGGAAAACAAAATGTCAAAACAGATGTTGGAAATAAGTTCAAAATCAGGAGAAGGAGATAAAAGAAAATAATGGGGGCTGGAGAGATGGCTCAGCGGTTAGGGCCCTTGCCTGCAAAGCCCAGTGACCTGGGCTCCATTCCCCAGTACCTACATAAAGACAGATACACAAAGTGGCATGTGCATCTGGAGTTCGTTTTTAGTGGCTGGAGGCCCTGGTATGCCCATTCTCTCTGTCTGAGTCTATTTCTCTCTGCTTGCAAATAAATAAATAAAATAATTTTAAAAGAAAATAATGGGAGGGGATTATGATCAAAATACATTATGCACAGGTATGATAATTGTCCAAAAGAAGGTTAAAATTTGGGGGAAAGGACCCAAATAGAATTCCTCCAAAGAAGATATGAAACTTATCAGTAGGCATGTGACAAGTTGCCCAGCATCATTAGTCATCAAAGCAATACCATTTAAAGCACAATGGGAGATCAGTCCCTAGGGTGGCAATTATTATCAACAATAACACAGGCACTAAGGAGGACTGGTGACGTTCAGAGGAAAGGAAGCTCTTGTACACTCCTACACTGGTGCGGACATTGTGGAAAACCTTAGGTTCCCAGAGAAGTTGAAAATACGATTCGGTGATCCCACTTGCAGGGATATACCCCCTCAAGGAGAGCACTACTTCATAAAGATATGGGCGCTCTTGTGTTCTTGCAGCATTTTCCACTGCAGCCAGGATATGGGAACAGTTGGCATGCCCATCAACTTAGGGCTGGAAAAAGAAGTTCTGGTGCAGAGCTGGGTGTAGTGATACCTCCCTGTAGAAGCTGATGGGGAAAAAATTGAGTCTGAAGCAAGCCAGACTACATAGTGAGAATTTATAGTCTCCCCCACTCCACAGGTGGCATGTGTATGTGTGTGTGTGTGTGTATAATTCTCCCTCACTTCAAAGCTTTTAAAGTGGATTATCTCAGTTCCATAATGTAATAAGACTTGATTGAGTTCAGCACTAAGGAGATTCTAAAAATTTTAAATTTAAAATCCCAAAAACCACAAAATTAGTAATAACAATAGCAGCTAATGTTTACTCGGTGTTTACAATTGGCCAGACCCTTACATGCCTTGGCTCATTAATCATGGGCATGGAAGCAATCCACATGGCAATGGACAGACAAATATATGAACAAAATGCATTCCATACATACGGTGGAATAGTATTCAACCTTGAAAAGAAAATAACTTGTGACATGTGCTACAGGCATGGTTGAACTTTAAAGACATTGCAAAACAAACTAATCATAGGCGAATATTATATAATGTTATTTATATGAAATCATACAGTGAATAGTAGACTAGTGGCTAGCAGAGGCTATAAGGAGGCAGTGATGGGGTGTTCTTGTTTAATGGGCAGAGTTTCAGTTTTATAAGAAGAGTTGATGGTTGCATTATATTATGAGTATATTTACTATCCTTGAACTGTACATGTAAAATTGGGTAAGATGAAAAATAACTTTTTTTTTGAGAGAGAGACACACACACAGAGAGAGAGAGAGATAGAGAATGGGAACACCAGTGGCCTCTCAGCCACTGTGAACGAACCCCAGATGCGTGCACCCCCTTGTGGGAAAGTGTGGCATTGCACCCTTGCATCACTGTGTCTGGCTAAATGTGGGACCTGGAGAACTGAATGGGAGTTTCTAGACTTAGCAAGCAGGTGCCTTAACTGCTAAGCCATCTCTCCAGCCCGAAAAATAACTTTTTAAAAGCTTTTATTTATTTATTTTGCAAGCAGAGAGAGACAGAGAGACACACACAGAGAGAAGGGGCATACCAGTGCCTCTAGGACTACAAATGAACTCCAGATTCACACACCACTTTGTGCATCTGGCTTTACATAGGTACTGGAGAATCAAACCCAGGTTGTTAGGCTTTGTAGGCAAGTGTCTTAATAACTAAGCCATCTCTCCACCCTGGAAAAAATTTTGTTGAATGTATTTTACTACAAGTTTAAAAATTGGAAGGAAATGTTATGGGCTAGAAACTATTTTTACCTTTATTTTATAAATAAGAAAACTGAGGTTGAGAGGCTAAAGTAATATTCAAGCCCTGCATGCACTCATCTCTCTCAGATGAAGGAGCGATACAATGCTTGATGGTGACACAGTGATGGGGGTGGAATGGACAGGCTGGTGGACTGGAATACCTAGGCAGACCCTTCCTGCCCGGCAACACTGAGATCTGACACGTCCACCCTTGGGAATTTGTGTGCTTCACTCAACTGTACAGACTTCCTGTCAAAATGAATTGTGTGTCATGAATGGAAAACTTTCGCTAAGGAATATGAAGCTAAACCCCACAGTGAGATTGTTTCTGCGTCTGCAGGTCAACTCTGATGACAATGACATTTAAAGGGGCAGTATTTGTTCACTCGACAGTATTAATGCCTTCTACATGTTTACATGTCTAGGTGCTTAGTGTGTAGTAGTGAACTACATGGGTCTGCCTCATGGTCTGCTGAGAGGGAAGCAAAGCACCCAGGAAACACACAAAGTGATGTGTAGCATATTAGCAGGCACAGGCACCTGAGGACAGCTGAAGCTGTAAATTAGGCAGCTGAGGGAGTCCTCCTCCAGGTAGCCCCTAAAGCAAAGACCTGAAAGGGGCTAGGGAGGCAGCCATGTGGAGGAGAGCATGAGGGCGGGCCCAAGAAACAGCCAACATAAAGACAAGAGGCTGCTGGGAGGAGGCCGCAAGGACACTACCTTGACTATGGTTCTGTTAGGGGTGGGTGTGGGGGAAGGAGTAAAGTCCACAGAGGGAGGGAGGGAGGGACCACAGGCCTTCATCCTGACTGCTGTCAAGACTTGGACATTATACTGAGTGAGATGGGGAACCGTGGTGGGCTTTGAAGCCATGAAGCAGTATGATTTGATTTACATTGAATATATTAAAATGCACTGCATTCAATATAGTTTTGACTTGAAAATATGCTTTATCACAGAGTTCATTGCTCACAGGAAAATGCAGTTTACCCCTAAGCAAATGTCAGCACCATGTGCAGAGAACTCAGCATTCCTATGGGTAGAAGGAGAAGGGCATTGAGGGAGCGCAGTAAAAATAGTTGTGTCATTTAGTTCAAAGAGCCTCCGAGAGGGATCACTAATAACAATAGCTGTAAAGGTCACCACAAATATTAAGTGCTATCAAATGCTAACTATTACTTAAAAATAAAAGGCCTGTCATTATTCTTTGGCCCAGGAGTCGGGATCTCTGGCAGCTTGCACGCCTTGTCAGCCGGGGTCATGTGATGCTGTGTCCCCACGTGCAGTTTAGCTAGAAGGATCTGCTTCCCATGCACACTCTGGACCAAGCACAATCCTGAGGGCCGAGGGTGATGAACATTTGTTTTGTTGAAAACAAAAGTCCTTAAGTCCTTAATCTGGGCTTATAAGACTCCCCCAAAACCACAGAGATGGGGAGACCTAGAAAGCGATGAGCTGTTTACACCAAACCACAGGGTCATGGAAATTTTGCTGGAGATCTGTTTGTATGGGAATAACACTGAAAAACGGGCCTGCTGGTGCCAGCTTGGAAACAAGCACAGTGAATAGCTATTGTTCTCACAGAGTATCCAGCAGCTTGTGTCTACAGCACACTGAAGATGACCTTCCTCTTCAGAAATAACTTCCAGTCATCATATATATATATTTAATTGTTGTTGGTGCACCCGATGCTCTAGGTGCTTAGAGAGAAAGAAAATTATGTAAATATATGTCTGTTTCTCTCCAAAAAGGGCTCCACCTCTCTACTTTGCTAAGCCAGGCCCCTAATGTTATTGCACTTATCTCGTAGGATATGGTCAAAGAGATACAAGATCAGGGAGGGAGAAGGTGAGTTTTTGAATACCAATAAAGCAGGAGATTCTGTGGTCTCATATCATTCCCCATCACATCATAACATACTAAAAATCGACAGTAGACACTATTTGACAGCTAAAGAGCTAAGACTCAGAGACTAAGTCCCTTGCTCAAGGTACTTAGTAAGTTTGCTGGGATTTGAACCTATTTCTGTTGACTAAATCCATGCCTCACCACCATACAGACCTGTGAAGAGGAAGACCATCCATCATTTATCGGATCAGGCAAGACTTACACAGAGAAATCAAGTGGAGGAAAACACAAGGAGTACGTAATGTTTAATTCACATGACCAATTCGCAAGTTCAAGTCTACAAACAAGTACAGATGCCCACAGGAAACAGGGCTCGAAGCACAGCACTTGCAGATATGTTAAGGAAGAGTCTTTTCACCTAAATGCCTCATGATTGAAGATGGCTGAGAAAATGAGTGTGAGGTAGTAGGCTTAAGACAGCACTGCTCACCGTTAGACATGCCTGGGCCTAATCACATCTTTTCCTAAAATTACTAGGGTAGGGGATGTCAAAAATTAAGAAGTCCTGAGAAAGCCAAGCAGTGTAGCTTACAACATAATCCCAGGGGGCTAAGTCAGAAGGACTTGTGTGAGTTCCAGACCTGCCTGGGCTACACAGTGAAATACTGTCTCAAAAATCAGAAATATAGGCTTGGGAGGTAGCTCAGCTGGTAAGGGCACTTCCTTAGCATGCATGAAGCCCTGGCTCAGTCTCCCACACCATATAATCTGGGTATGATGGCATCTGTAATTGCAGCGCGCAGAACGTAGAAGCAGGAGGGTCAGATGTGCGAGGTCATCCTCGATTACATAGTATGTTGGAAGCCAGCATCGGCTACATGAGACACTGGCTCAACAAACAAAATAAAAATAAAAAGACATTAAAGAAAATTAATGTCACAAGACAGCTGTGGTACCCATACGTAAGTATGAACATCAGTCTAAAATCTCATTATCTGCTAATGTTTGAAGAAACCTTCAGCTTCTAGGATACCATCTCTTCTCAGCATTGCTATCTGCTTCAAGAATAGCCATTTGCTGGACGCTAAACTATAATGTCTCAGCTCCAAACTTCTGCATTCAGCTTTGTGGTTCTGTGCTGAGAGTGTGGCCTGCCAGGTCCATGGCAGGCTTTTTGCCAGGGGGTGCAAAACAGAGGAGGCGAGGCCAGGGTGAGCGAAGGGCCCTGCTTGTCCCTGCTTGCTTTCCGGTTGTGTTCTGTTAGCATGTCCGTCCCAAGCTCACTGCTCCACCTGGCAGGGATGGTTCTTTTTCCAGGAGTTCGAGTTTGCAGTGTTAACACTTGCAGAATTGTCTTTATAGATTATGATGACCGTTCCAAAAGATTTCAGGTTTTAATAACCTGACCTCTTCCTGTGTTTCTCTGGCCTCAGAGCAGCTAGTTTTCTCTGACCATGGGACTTCAGTGTGCTGTTTGCTTTTTCAGTTCTGCAATACTTCAGTAATAATTCCTTATATTAAATTTTCCCCGTTAAAATGACTGATGTGACTTCTGTCTCCTGACTGTTAATTTAAATTAAGGCTAATTAAAAAGCTATTTAGTATAAGCTAAGGTCCAATGCAAATGTTTGGCAAAGGAATGTTTAGTTCATGCTCTGTACCCATACGAGGCTGATGGCTTTGCGAATGGCAAACTGGCCACATTCCCACCTGGTTAAACCCATACACATGAATGCTGGATAGAGTCTGAGTTCCAAGCACCAGGTCCTCCCTGAAAGGCTACTCCCTTCCTAGACCTGTCAGCCCCACCACCCATGTCTGCTCCCAACCTTCCAACACAGTTCCCCACACACATTGCTTTTTGCCTGGCCCTTTGCTTAGAATTTATCCTTCAAAGTCTAGCTCAGATGTCACCTTCCAAGAAGTCTTCCCCATTTCCATTTCCCTCTAATAGCTAAATGTCCCCAACTCTATGCCCCTTATGTTCATACGTATAGACGTTCCAGCCTATCTGACCACCAGCTTCTTAAGGCCAGGCTGGACATCCTATCCTATCACTGCTTTGCTGGGCACTTAGTAGGCCATCGAATAAATGGTGGATGGCAGAATTCCCTGAAACTTTTCCATTATCCAAATCTCAGGCTATAAAATAATGAAAATAAAACCACCTCATTGTTCAGAGAATTCTAAAACTCATTTTCTTTTCTCTTCTATTTGGATGAAACATGTCTTTAAATACAAAGCTGTTTGTATGTCGTTGCATTAGATTATATCCTTAGGAAGTGAAGACATTATAATTTCCTTACTACAGCGCTAAGGAGAGCTGACATCACCGTGAACACAAAGCTGTAGATTACAAAGAAGTAAACATGGCCCTGTACAGCCTTGGAAAAAGAAAAGTGGTCCCTGTAGTCAGGGCAAGTCACTATAGCACCGAAGAGTCCCCTCTTTAAAACTTTTGTTTAAATTTTTTTTTTTTTTTTTTTTTTTTGAGGTAGGGTTTTACTCTGGTCCAGGCTGACCTGGAATTCACTCTGTAGTCTCAGGGTGGCATTGAACTCACTGTGATCCTCCTACCTCTCCCTCACAAGTGCTGGGATTAAAGGTGTGAGTCACCACGCTGGCTCATTTTATTTATTTTTAAGAGATGGATTTAAGGGATCCTCCTGCCTCAGCTTGCCGGTGGCTGAGACTGCAAGTACATGCCCCTGGGCCCTGCTTTGAGTAGTGTTCTCAACAGTCCTTTGAAGCCAAATTTGAACTCGTCTTGCACGAAGATAAGTAATCTGTTAGCTGGAATGTAGAACTCAGCTTTTCCTTGACACTGTGGGGATATGGATGTTACTCCTGAGTGGCCCCTCACAGATAAGGAACAGGAATATCCCCAAAGTGGTCGTGCCTTCAGGGCAATGGGATTTTCTGCTATCCCAGGTCTCCGGGGCCATGCACCTTACCCCACCCACCCTCTTTGCTGGCTAGCCACTCAGTTGCCGTTATTTAATGCTCCCTCAAAGACTGAGTTGACATGGCAGCAGAAACCCATGGGAATCTGGAGGCAAGGAACAGGCAGCAGGAATCCAGCTCTGGCTCTGGCCAAGGCCAAGGCCACTGTGTGCTCAGCTTTGTGGAGGGGAAGCTCTCGAAAAGAACAAAGACAAAAAAAGAAGCATAGTTTGTGTTTGGTCTAGTATCCATCATTTGATCTTCTAATACGCACATAATAACTCTGTTCTTTTTTAAAAAATATTTTATTTTTATTTATTTATTTCACAGAGAGAAAGAGGTAGATAGAGAGAATGGGCACACCAGGGCCTCTAGCTACTACAAATGAACTCCAGACACATGCACCATCTTGTGCAGCTGGCTAATGTGGGTCCTGGGGAATTGAACCTGAGTCCTTTGGTTTTGCAGGCAAGCACCTTAACCACTAAGCTATCCTTCTAGCCCCAAAACTCTGTTCTTGTATGGGAAGGAACATGAATCAAAACTGGCCAGAAATAAGTGTGATCTCTGTAAAATAGTATGTTTGATGTTGTTGTTGTTTTTAATTAGAGAGAGACACAGAGAGACTGACAGAGAGGGGAGGGAGAGAGTGAATATGGACATGCCAGGGTCTCCTGCCAGTGCCAATGACCTTCAGATACATGTGCCATTTTGTGTATATGGTTTAACGTGGGTGCTGGGGAATCGAACCAGGGCCATCAGACTTTGCAAGCATGTGCTCTTAACCGCTTAGCCATCTCCCCTAAACAATATGTTTTTACACTGTAAAAATTATAAAGACTCAACTGAATCTTACTAAGAATAGATGATTACTTGACCCAACTCTCTTTTCAAGAACCTTTTGAACAATTGTACACTTAGCATTTTTGCTGTGGTGGGCATTTTTGCATTCTAATACTGAAATTTTGAGTCAAACCAACTGTGAGAGCTCAACTTAAGAGATGTGCCTTTGGTGCAGTATTAAGCATAACATGGAAAAGGAAGCCAGTTAACAAACAAAAGAAAATATATTTCTTTTAGCTGGGTATGATGGTGCATGCCTTTAATCCCAGCACTTTGGAGTAAGAGGTAGGAGTATCTCCATGAGTTCAAGGCCACCCTGAGTCTATTCCAGGTCAGCCTGGGCTAGAGAGAGACCCTGCCCCTCGCCTTGAAAAAACAAAAAAACAAAACAAACAAGCAAAAAAAAAAAAAAAACAAAGAAAGACATTTCTTTTTATTTCTTTTTTTATCATTTATAAGTATATTTTAATTTGAAATATGAGAAACATAGAGAATTAAAGTTTTCTTTCTTTATTAGCATAGAAAGAATTAGGTCCCATTATAATGTGTTTTCAAACCAAATTTGTTTTTGCCTCCCTTCCCACTTTTTCACCCCATCATCCTACTTGATGCCCTCCCCTCCCCACAGCCTGTCTTCTGCTTTCTTGTGGCACGCGTCCTATGCCCCCTCCTTCTCATCCCTGCTGTTCCTCTCCCATGATCAACCATCCAGTTTCATTACCCATTCATGCATCCTCTCATTTACAGACATACAAATAATAAAAGTTATAAAAGAGAGAGCATGACATTATTGTCTTTCTGGGCCTGGATTACCTCACTTCATATAATTTTTTTTCAGTTCCATCCATTTTCTACAAATTTCATTTTCTTTACAGTTGAATAAAATTCCATTGTATGTATGTATTGTATTTTCATTATCCAATCATCAATTGATGGACATCTAAGCTAGTTCTAATTTCCTATGATTAGAGCAGCAATGAACATAGATATGCAAGTATCTCTGTGGTAGGATATAGACTCCTTTGGGAATATGTCCAGAAGTGGTATGACTATACCAGTTTACATTCCTATCAACAGTGAATAAGGAATCCTCTCTCCCTACAATCTCTCCAGTATTTGTTGCCAGTGATTTTTTTTAATTAAAAATTAATTTATTTATTAGAGACAGGGGAAAGGGAGGAAGAGACAATGAGAGAGAATGGGTGCACCTTGGCCTCCAGCCACTGCAAATGAATTCCAGACACTTGTGCCACCATGTGCATCTGGCTTACATGGGTTCTGGGGAATCATACCTGGGTCATCGGGCTTAGCAGGCAAGCACTTTAACCACTAAGCTACCTCTCTAGCCTGCCAGTGGTTTTCTTGAGGCTAGCCACTCTAACTGGAGTGAGATGGGAGAGACATACATAGAAACCAGGGAATCTTTAATATTCCCCTTGTATGGAGTATAGAGAAATTTGTGTGGAATATGAATGAGTCTGAAAAATTCCACAGGAGGAAGACAACTAGCTGGTGGGTTGGGTGCCTTTCTGTTGATTCTCTTCCCTGAGCACAGCCCTGGGAGGGACAACCACAGACCATCAGAGGTTGCTGTGCTTCCCACTGCCCAATGTGACAGAGGTGGTCCTCTGGGAGCCAGCTATAGCTACTGCAAAGCTCTATCCCAAGATACCCCATGACTCCTAAGAATCATTGCCTTCAGGGTTGCTTTACCATGCTTGACTCAAGCTCACTTCTCTCCAGGCAGCCTTCTGTGTATAGCATCAACCCTGGGGCCCAGCGTGAGGGAAGTTTTACTGCTCCCAGCCCTAGGTTACTGGAGGATATGTCCATGTGGTTTTCTCTATACCACCCACACCCACACCAACCCGCGCACATCCCTGTCTATAGTTTTCCTCACAGGTAAATTCTTACTGAATTAGCCTCATGTCAGTGTGCCATCTTTTTCCAGCTAGGGCCCTGTTGGGTAATGCTGCACTACTCCATATTGGGGGTAGAAATACTCTAGTTTTTCACTGGCCGTGCAATGATGTTATTCAAAATCTTTAAAAATTTTACTTGTGTGTGTGTGTGTGTGCATGCATGTACACACGCACATACGTGCTCACGAGGGTCTCTTGCTGCTGCAAATGAGTGCCTGTCTGGTTTCACATGGGTGGCTGGGAAGTTGAACCCAGGTCCACAAGCTTTGCAAGCAAGCACCTTTATGCAGTGAGCCATCTCCCCAGCTCCTGTTATTCAAAATCTGGAACCTAATGCTCCAGCAGCGTCCTGGAGCCTCTGTTGTACCAAGCACCATCCTGTCAGTTGTTGCAGTAGAGAAATGTCTAGAGCAAGGGTCTAATCTTTTGGCTTCACTAGGGCCACACAGAATGAAGAAGGATTGTCTTAGGCCACACATTAGACAGAGTTGCAAGAAAGGGGATGGGGCAGGCAGATAACATTTGACAGATAACAAGATCTCAGCTACTTACCAACAGTGTGGAAGGCTTTTACATATCCACATCCAAGTACATCCAAGATGACACTCAGCCAAGCACTGTGCCTACCCATCTATTTGCACCTGTGGGTTACCAGAAAGTTCATTTCTATGGTTACATAACATACTCTGAAATCAGAAATGTAGGCAAAACATTAGCAGGGAACAGATGTTGCCTTGTATACATGATGAATGAACAACAAATTTTGCATTGCCCCTCCACTTCCTCCCCCAAAATGAACCAAGAAAGAACCAATTTTAAGCCTCTGGCAGAATAGATAGTGTGTTGCCAAGCTCAACATATGAACCAAATTTCAAAGGCTGCCCAGCGCTAGCAGGCGATTTTTAGAACTGTGACATTTGCATTCGAGATGGTGTCTGTGCTAAGCATTTTGCATCCTTATGACAGTCCTTTTATCCAAGACATTGGACTCGGAACTTGCTGTTTGAACATATAAAATAAAGCACTATTTGATCTTTAGCCACACACAAGAAGTTTCTTGATTCTGTTAGAGCTTATCTTATATAACAGAGTTGGTTATTTCTCGTCTGAAACATAATTATTTGACATATTTTTATATTTCCTTCTGCTGCTTCTGTGGTGACACCATTTACATATCTCAAGTGATTAGTCATGAAGGGGGCCATATGTTTATAATACATACTATCTGGGTTTTTAATCTTGTTTACTTGAGCCATGGACAATTAAATACATTCTTATTCACTCACTATGTTGGAAATGCTAATTAACTAAACTATCTTGTGATTAAAGCATCCGATTTAAGAAACTGAGATACCCAATGGTTTTTATCAGAATTTGAAAAAGGATCTTTAATGATCGGTCAGTGGTTGAATGTGAAAGAATATCCATCCCAGGAGTGGCATTTCAAACAGGTAACCAGATCACATGCCAAGATTAGAAAGCAAACACAGAATGTGTGCATATATGCAAAAGCAGCTCAGGGGTGTTGGACAGTATAAGCTACAGAAGAGGAAACTCTGATGATCACATGTTGTGGAATGTTGGTATGTAAGCCATGCATTTCACATGAGTGCCAATGTCAACTGAAATCTGCAATATAATTCATAAGTTATATTTCTGTTTAGTCTTTACTTATAAGACTAACTGGCTTAAAGGGATATTCTGTCATGAGATGGAGATAAGTTCTTCAAAGGTTTATTGTTGAGTATATTTCCTTAATGTAACATATATGAGATTTATAGAATCAAACATTTCTCCTTATTAAAGAAAATATTATCCTTAATTAAGCAGCCTTCTCTGGAAACTGGAAGGTAAAAGAAATTCAATGAATTAATTGTACCAATCATTCTTCCCTGAAGAGATTAGTCAGGCCTTGAAGAATTAATTAGAATAAGACCGATAACTAAATTATCAAAATATAACCAATACACTTTCATCTTATAAAATATTTCCAAAATATTGGCTTGTGGTTCAGTTAACTGGGCAAATAAATTGTTTCTATGTCTCTGAGTTTACCTTTAGAGCTGTGTCAACCCCAGGGTTATGCTTAGCTACTCTTGCCAATGTGTTCAAAGCACACCATGCAGAAGATTCCATAGCTGGGAAATCATAAATAATAATTTCTTCTAAAAAGCTAGTTTTTCTGGGAATAAAATGTTCTAATACCCAGCCTCCAAATGGTAATCAACTGCAATAAATCAAGCTGCAATAAAAGTACACTGTGAGCTGGAAGGCTCCTCCCTGCTGACTGGCGGTCAAAGTGCTGCAAAGTGCCATTCAGCCTGCTAGAAGAGAAGAGGCCCTACAAGCTACACAACTGGTCATCCAGGCAAGAGGCTCCCACTAGTGCAGTAGTGGTATGTCTGTTAGGGAGGTAACCGACTGCTCTCTCATTTGATTTGGGGCCCATTCCATGGGAGGCAATTCATGCCTGATACCAAAAAACCTCGCCAAAAGCCCATGGCTTAGAGGGTCACAAACACTAGAGTTACTACTGTTTGGCTCCCTAGGTATGTTATGCCCACCAACTTATCATCTGATACTTACATCTATGCATATGCATATATAAAAAGCATTAGTGCTGCTCTTACTTTTGTTTAGAGAAGTCTCTCTTTTCAGATGGTGGTGACTCCTGGGGAGAGTTTTGAGTTCAGAACTCATTAAAACACTGAGAAGATGTGACACTGAGCGTTCAGCACTTACTGAGACATCTCTGTCATACCCCCAATGGCTCAGGAACTATAGAGGAAGAGGTGACAAGAAGAATGCAAGAGCCAAAGGATGGGGAGGAATGATTGGGAAAGCTCTCGGACATAAAGTGGTGACTGTGTTCACACGTTCGCAGCAGATGTCCTTAGCTGCACAAAACTTGCATAATATTGGGCCCACCAGCAAATTGTATTAGATGATGGACATGAGGAAAGGCATCAATATATAAGAGGGAATAAAGAGAAAAAGTGGGGTTTCCGTGGAGTGAGATGGTGGAGGGAGGGAACAAGAGATGGTGGTGGGAAGGAATTATGTAAATTTAAAAAAACAGTTTATTTCATAAAATTTATTTTTAAAAATATAGTGTGAAGTGGGCAGCAAAGACAAACCCTCTTCTTTGCATACATGTATGATGTGCACGCATGTATGTGCATTCATGTGAGTGTGGGTGCGTGTGTGTGTGTGTGAGGAGGTCAGAGGTCAGTGACCAATGTCTTCTTCAATCACTCTCCACTTTATTTATTGAGGCAGAGCCACTCACTGAGCCCAGGGCTCACCAATCTGGCTGGTCTAGCTAGCCAGCCTGCCCTGTGTGTCCACCTGTGCCTGCCTCCTGTTTGCTGGGATTACAGGTGTGAACTACCATACCCAACTGGTGGTGCTGGGGATCCAAACTCTGACATTTTACTGACTGCACCACCTTCCCAGCCCAAAGCCCTTCTGACAAGCGGCCACTCATCACCCACAGAAATAGCTCCAGAAGCCCCCACCCTCTACCAGCAGACTCAAGCCAGTTCCCATTCACTACTAAAGGGCAGCAGCTATAAATTTTCCAATAACTATGCTGCCCCAGCAATACACCACAAGATGCCAACCTGGCCTTGGGGACAGTGCTGCCTCCTGCATCAGTGATGCTTTCTAAAACTGCCTCAGGGGACCTTTAGCCAGAAGCAGACAACAACCAATTCAATATAAAGGCATCAAACCACTTTGTTTTCTAAGTTAAAAAATACTGCTGATATTACAGTCTGTAGACATCCAGAGACAGAGCCATCTGGAGCCTCAGTGTGGCTTGCTTTTAATTACCACAGGAGATCAGAGAGGCACAGAAGACAAAGGGGCCTGTTGGTGTGTTGTGGCAGGTATGTACCCCACACAACCTCTCAATGTCTACTTGGAGATGACACCCTTATGAGGGAGGATTTGGAAAGTGGTCCCCCATTGCTTGGCTCAAAATGACTTCTGTTCACGTGTGTCTAGCTTCTATTCCATTCATTCAGCCTTTGGTAGTTACTTGTTATTCTGGGGAATAGAAAAGTCTAGACCTCTTCTTCCACGCTGTTCTGTATGGAATGATGTCGACCTTTAGCCGTATGTCTCTTCAATTCAAGTGAACGAATAAGTATTGGCTGCCTCCATCTGGTTGAACAGAGGGGATTCAGAAAGTAGCAAAACAGAGCACTAATATACTTGAAAGTAACCTCATGTGGAGTGCTCAGCACTGAAACATTTCTACCACACCTTCCAAGGCTCAGGGTCCATTGAGGAAGAGGTGGCAGAAAGAATGTAAGAGCCAAAGGAAGTGCTTACATGCACTCCTCCAGACAAAAAATGGCCTGGATATCAATGAGCTCACAGTGCCTGACACTACCTACACAAGACCATCATAATAGGAGGAAAAGATGATGACATCAAAATAAAAAAGAGATGGATTGAGGAGGGGATATGATGGAGTTGAGTTGCAAAGGCAAAGCGTGGGGGGGAAATTACCATGGTTTATTGTCTATAATTATGGAAACTGTCAATTATAAAAAAAAAAAAAATAGAAATTAACCTCATGCAGGTGGATGTCTGCCAGCCATACCTACAGGACAAAGTCCTTTAGAGATTCCCTTTGGGGTTGGCGATGTGCCTTGGTGGCAGAGTACAGGAAGCCCTAGGTTCAACCAGGTGGTCATGAACTATCGCCTCCCCAAACACACCCTGGAAACCCCTGCTTGAAAGTATGTTTTCTCTTTTCCATAGCAACATATAATTTTGTATCAACAAAATATGGGAAATAACAGATCAGACTGGAGTAGAGCTGCACTGGCTGAAGTGAGACGGAAGCTCAGAACTTCACCTGTCAGCCTCTCTCTATTCCCTTTGAGGGTTCTGGAAACACCCCAATGGAGCCTCGGGCTCTGTATGACTATATAAAAACCACTGCTGGGCCAGGCGTGGTGGAGCATGCCTCTAATCCCAGCACTCGGGAGGCAGAGATAGGAGGATCGCCGTGAGTTCAAGGCCACCCTGAGAATACAGAGTGAGCTCCAGGTCAGCCTGAACTAGAGTGAGACCCTACCTCGAAAAACCAAAAAAGAAAGAAAGAAAGAAAGAAAAAAAACAACCACTGCTGTAGAACTTCAAATGCAATCTGCTGATGTAGAATATGGGGGTAAAGGAGCAGTGCAGGAATGCGAACCCCAGACAAGCCGCATTTCAACCAGCTCCTCAACAAAGACTAGGCTGGGCAACCAGAGCCAGCACCTGGGCTGGGCATTTGAGCCAGTGCAGAGAGAGCACTATGGATAGAAGCTAGAGTGGGCAGGAGGAGGGAGAGTTTGAGTACCAAGTTAAGGAATGTGAGCTTTGCCCAAAGGAAAAGTCACTGGAGGCCTTAAAGCCTAGGGCAGAATTTGACATTTGTACTTTAGAAGGTTATGATACGGAGTTTATGCTACAGAATGCAACAAAGTTATAGACGTCAATATGAAATTATCACAATAGGTGAGATGATGAGCTTTCTCAGAAGATATTTTGGGGACAGAATTAATAAGTGCTTTTCACTGGGCTGGAGAAATGGCTTAACAGTTAAGGTGTTGCCTGAGAAGCCTAAGGACCAAGGTTCAATGCCCCAGTATCCACGTAAGCCAGATGCACAAGATGGCACATGCATTTGGAGTTCATTTGTAGTTGTTGGAGGCCCTGGTGTGCCCATTCTCTCTCTCTCTCTCTCTCAATCTCTCTCTCTCAAATAAATAAATAAATAAATAAATAAATAAATAAATAAATAAAATATTTTTTCAAAAAAGTAAGCGCTTTTCAGCTTTTCACTGGTGAGAAGGAGAATTCTAAAGTAATGCTAAAATTTCTTTTCCAAGGCTGGGGAGCTGGCTCAGTGGATAAAGTGCTCCTAAACCTGAGGAGTTGACTTTGATCCTCAGCCCCATGAAGAAAGCTGGCATATGTGGCAGGCTTCCGTAATTCCAGCATTCTGACAGAGGATGGGAGGAAGAGGCGGGAGAATTTCCCAGAAGCTCTCAGCAAGCGCAGCAAAAAGAATAGCAGAGAAGACTGAGAGATGTCCCCTCACAAATGAGATAGAATAGTGAGAATAACTCTGAAAGTTATCCTGTGACCTCCACGCTTGCTTGTGTGCATGCAGGCCCTCACTTACAGAGGGACGCACACACACATGCATGCACACAGAATTTCTTGTTTATCCATTTATTAAATAAACATGACCCACCATGTGCCGGGCTCAATTAGAGACCAGCAAGAGTGGGTTTTGCCTGCAAGAAGGCTACATACTGTCCAGGCACTGAGACCAGCAGGTAATGCATTACAAGACGTAGTGTAATGACAATGACAATACCACAAGGTTGTATTCGTGGCGGTAGAAGACCATAGGGGAATGAGAAGCCTCCCACAGGCTGGCTCTCCTTTATTCCAACCTTCTTCCTGCATGCCTTCCTCCCACTAAGGACTAATGACTATGCTTCTAGTCTCCTGGGGCTCCATTTCCCTATGTGGACCTCGCCTTTGCCAAGTAGTCACACAGACTGAAGAAGTGGCATACAGGTGTGAGCCAGGACGAGACCACATTGCTACAGCTCTTGGTCAACCTGTGAGTGTGGTTGTGGAAGCCTGTGGTTTCTCAGCTGCCAGTGGTGCCAGCCCCAGCTTTCCTGGGCACCAGTCTGTTATAGTCAGCTTCACATTGCTGGGATGAACCTCCAAACAAGGCACAGTTTGTGGGAGGAATGGGATTTCTTTTGAAGTTTACAGATCCAGGGGCGTTCCATGGATGGTGGAAGAAGCTGGCCCCTTTCACAGATCCAAACATAAGGTCTACCCCCAGCGACACCTCTTCCAGGTGGCTGGAAATCCAAGTTACAAGCTCTTTTTTTTTTTTTTAGTTAAAAAAAAAAAAAAACACTTGAGTCTATTGGGAAACATTCAAACCACACATGCTGATGAGGGCCTTGGCAGAGGCAGTGTGAAACTTCAGCTAAGGAGCTTCTGGCACCTTCTTCCTTTTCTAGCTTCCTGGTTGTGGCAAAGGCAATAACCCCTTGGTGAGTGAGTTCCGCAGTATGAATTTGGGAATCATTCCTGGGAATTGCTCCTCTAGCCCTTCCAATCATTTTATAGGCACCTAATCCTCCCTGGCTTTCTTAAAGCTAGCTGAACAGTTGCAGTGAACTGCTGGCTGCAAGCTGCAACTGATTCCCAAGTGAATCAAACTGGAGGTGTTCAGGAAAGGCTTCCTGAACATAAAGCTTGGATAGATCTTTAAGGTGGCTATAATTTAGGAAAACCAAAAAACAGGCAAATATATTCCACCCTGTGTCAGGAAGGTGAAGAAGAGAGAGAAGTATTTGGAGAATCAGGCAGGGTTTATGAAAGGGAATGGAAGGGAAAGCGAGGTCACGCTCCAGAGAGTCGGTATTGGCTAAGCACTCTGAGTTTTACTCATAGCAGTTATTGGAAATTGTAAGCCAGGAACTAATCTAAGCATATTTGCATGTCAAAAAGACATCTTTGTAGAATCATGAAGTAGAGGCTGGCACAGCTGGAGTGTAAAGAGGGGAGACTTCACCAGAAAGGAACTACAACAGTCCTGACAAGAAGTAGTAAGTACAGTGAGACTTAGCTAAGAGGCAGTGGGAGGGGAGGAGTGGGGCAGCTTCCTACGTGGTAACAAAGCTCACCTCAACCCATGAGAACCATCTCCATGCACATCTCTTAGACGCACTGCTTGGCTCTGTGGCTGGGATAGTCAGCCTTGGACGGAGAGTAAACGCATTCACAACCTGGGTGTCACTCATGCGGTGTGTGATCTCTAGCAAGACACTTCCTAGGGCACAGATTCACACAATCCTGGTGGTATCTTTCCTTCTGGGGACACAACCAAATGCTTTCCCCATCTCCCTTGCTGTTAGGAGTGATTACTTTGGTGAGTTCTGATCACTGGACTGTAGGTGAAAAGAATACTGCTAACCCATAAAAATGACAGGTCTCCACTGTCTCAACCATCCAGGCTGCTGGTTTGATACAAATATCCAGGGCAGGCATGGAAGCCACGTGCTGAACACAGCAGAGGCTCTGTCAGTGAAAACCCCATCCTCACTGCACTGTCACGGCCAATGGCATTCTACATAATTAAGACATAACCTTTTTTTTTTTTTTTTTTTTTTTTTTTTGTGGTAGGGTCTCGCTCTAGCTCAAATTAACCTGGAATTCACTATGTAGTCTCAGGGTGCCCTCAAACTATCAGTGATCTTCCTACCTCTGCTGGGATTAAAGGCATGAGCCACCACGCCCAGTGATTAAGACATAACCTTTACCTTTAAAAGGGTAATCTTCCTTTTTGTTAACCCAGGGTGAGTTCAGGTTTCTGTTATGAAAAAAAAAAAAACTCAAGAAAAAATTGAGAAGGATTTGAGATGGAAAGACCTCTCATGCTCCTGAATAGGTAGAATTAATATTGTGAAAATGTCAATTTTACCAAAAGCAATATACAGATTTAATGCAATATCAATAAAATTCCAGGATCATTCTTCACAGAGGTAGAAAAATTGATCTCAAATTCATATGGAATGGCAGCAGGCCTCAGACACCCAAACATATACTCAGCAAAAGAAACACCTCTTGAAGTATCACCGTACCCAATCTAAAACAATATTACAAAGCAATCATAACAAAAACAGCATGGTACTGGCATAAAAACAGAAATATAGACAGATATGGAAGAGAATTGAAGACCTGGACCTTAGGTAAGTAAGTATAGCTACTTGATCTTTGACAAAGGTGCCAATAATGTAGACTGACTGCACTCTCCATTGGAGAATCTGTTTTTCTTTTTCAGAATGTAGTTAGACCTGAGGAGATAAACTACCCCTCACACTTCAGCCAAGGCCCACCTGAAACCACAGAGGAATTGGAGAGATGAGCAAGAGTGCTGCTTCCATAGTGAACCTGACAATAGTGCCAGGGAGAAGGAGACAGACCCTGAGGATACTCAATACTTACCAAAGCATAGATCCAGAGGATCCTAAAAGCTCATCACTGAAGTAGATCTAAAACATACCCATCACAGTTCAGAGAATTTTGCAGAAGAGAGGGTGGAAAGATTGTAGAGCCACAGGTTGAAACATCATGCCCAGAGGCATTGCCTCCCCCCCAAAAAGCTTACTGCTGCTCTCACAATGCATAACCCACAATCCCATGGGGAATACCTGCAACCCCACTGAGGAGAGCTCCCTGCGGAATGGGGGCAGGGACGAGGGAAAAGAGGGTACCAATAAATGATGTATCCTTACAAAATATGTTATTAATAATAATACATTTTAAAAAGAGAGAGAACTTACAAGAAAAGAGTGTAATTGACAACATGCAAACCCACTTGGAATGACTAGTTCATTATGCTAATGTTCACATTTGAAAATTTAAAAATAGCTAATATCTTAGGTAGAGACCAAGACACAGAATAGTAGACTAGTTACAATTATAGTTCTGAGCTAAGATTAAATGAAACAATCCATTTTCAACTCAAAAAAACCCAGTAAGAAGAAATGCAATTGAGGAAGACACCTGACATCAACCCCTGGCCTCCACATACATGAATGCACATGTACCCACAATATACATATACCCACACATATACATATACCCACACATATACATATGAACACATGTGCATACCAAACACACACATCAATATACAAAACAAAGAGTATCTGTCAATAAATTAGTAGAATATGATGAAATATAAAATGTGTTAATGCATAGTGCCTGACAAGTGGTCAGCATACAATAAAGGTGCATCATTTTATTCCACAAAACCTATCAATTTATATTGTCTTTTATGTATGCTCTACTATGAGGATTGTATTCATATTAAGATTTGTATTGTCTATTATGTATGCTCTACTATGAGGATTGTATTCATACTAAGATTTGTATTGTCTATTAATTATGTATGCTCTAGTATGAGCATCTTATACATATTAAAATAACCACTCCTTGTAAGCCTGAGATTCCACCAATTCCATTTAGGAACCAATGTCTTCTTCTTTAAAGCATTTACTAGCATTCTGGCATATACTCTTCTGGATTTTTAACTATTAATGTATGCCGACATATATATTGCTTATATATAATTAAAACAGGAATAATAATAAACATAGAGCTGTTTTTTTCCATGCAACACTTGACTTTGAACAGGTTGTTATGTTTTCAAATAAATTTTGATAAGGTAAAATTTGATGTGTGCTTGTGTGTATAAAACTTATTTAACTATTATGGATCTGTCACAGTTCATCTAAGTATTCCTCTATTGCAGGATTTTTTTCTTTTTTTTTTTTTTTTTGGTTTTTTGAGGTAGGGTCTCACTCTGGCCCAGGTTGACCTAAAATTAACTATGTAGCCTCAGGGTGGCCTTGAACTCATGGCAATCCTCCTACCTCTGCCTCCCAAGTGCTGGGATTAAAGGTGTGCGCCACCACGCCCGGCTTATTGCAGGATAATTTTGTTGCTTTTCCCCAAATGAAGAATTCTAGAACAAACACCCAGGCATCTTTGACTCTTGGCTAACTGTCCATTCTACTTTCATTTTCCTTTATCTGAGCCTCTTCAGAATAGAATTTAAAAAATAATTTTTGACCACCCCAGATAAAATAACTGATACCATTTCATCTTGATTTATTTTTTATATTCTTCTTTACTATTTCTTTTTTTTTCTTCCATTTTAAAAACAAAAATGCCCATTTTAGGTCTATAGATCTTGTCACTGAAGCCTTTGTGGTAATAAATTTTTAAGGTGTCTTATTTGCAGATTGAAGAAACAATAGTGTATCAAAATCCTATAAACTAGAAGTAAAGAATTCTGAGGGGAACTATAGAGATAGCTTAGCAGTTAAGGCACTTGCCTGCAAAGCCAAAGGACCCAGGTTCAATTCCCCAGTACCCTCAGCTAGAGGTCTTAATGCGCCCATTCTCTGTCTCTCCCTCCCTCTCTCTCAAATAATTAAATTAATAAAATCTTAAAAACACATTTAAAAAAGGAAGTTCTGAGGGAGGAAGAGGTAGTGGAGAAGAACAGAAAGTGGACATGAAGTTAGAATTAAATCTCTGCCTATCTCAAAATTTTGTATCAGAGGAAGTCACCACTATTGTCAGCCCAACCATTCCAGGAGATGAGCTGTCATACTTTTTCCTTTTATAATCAAACAGATCAGAAAAGAATGTGAAGCATTAATAAGCTGAGGTCTTGTTTGAGTTTTTCCTGAGCACATAACTAACATTAATCAGAGTAAACAATGGCATTAATGAAACAATCCAGCATTGGTCTTGCTTGGTGAAGGGAGTGAGCACCTGTAGATACACTAATAATACCACCTCTATGTCTGGCACCTAAATCAGTGCCCCCTTCTTCATTAATGATTTATCTTATTTATTGGCAATTTTATACGTGAGTATAATGCATGTTTATCATACTTCACCACCTATAACCTTCTTTTATTCCCTTCCTTATCCCTCTATACCTCTTTTCCTTCCCAATGAGTCCCTCTTTTTCATATACTTACATTTGCCAGGTACTATACAATAACATACTTTATCTTCACTATGGTATATTACTGACAGATACTTTCTTCTTTTAGTATGTTTTATGTGTGCGGTGTGCATGCATTTCATATGTATATGTGTAGGTACATGCATACATGCATATGTGTGGAGGCCAGGGGTTGACATTGGGTATCCTGTCTTTGTGGTTTTTTTTTTTTTTAAATATTACTAATTAGAGAGAGAAGGAAAGAGAAAGAGAATGGCCTCACCAGAGGCCACTTCTCTGCCACTTCTGCCACTGCAAATGAACTCCAGACACATGCACCCTTTGTGCATTTGGCTTTACATGGGTACTGAGGAATTGAACTCTGGCCATCAGGCTTTGCAAGCAAGTGCTTTTAACTGCTGAGCAATCTCTCCAGCCTCTGTTCTTTTTTTTTAATCTAATGAGTTTAATTAGGGTTGTTTGCATGGGTTGGGGGCTATTTGCTGGTGCATAGGCAACTTAGCAGTGGCTATACCACTGAAGAAAATGTCTTCCTCTCATCCAGAATCCATTCACTGACTCAGGGGGGAATGGGGGCCTCACGAGCTCTCCACCATCTATGTTGGAATGCTGACGGGCTCAGTGCTGTGAAGGTCTTGTGCAGGTAAGCCCAGCTGCTATGAGGTCATGAAGGAAACAGCCACGTACATCCAGAAGACAGCACTGTACAGCACTCCTCCTTGTCCTCCGGCTCTGACATTTCTTCCAGCCCTTGTTCTGTAATGTTCCTTGAGCCTTGGGTGGGGTGATATGTCTGTTTAGTGCTGAACACTTAACAGTCACTTAATTCTCAGCACTTTGATCAGTTGCTAATTTCCACACTAGTCACCTCCATCTGTAAAAACAAGTTTCATTACCAATGGTGAGAGCAACACTGAACTGTTGGGTATGAACATAAATATTTTGAGGGCAATCTGATGGGCATAACATATTCATCTAGCTTTCTTCTAAGGCTTATGACCTTCCCAAGCCATAGGCTTTTTACTGGGCATGTCTTCCCCTCCACGGATCAGTCATGTCACAATTGCAGCAGTGGGCACATCTTGCCTGGCTGGTTGCGTTGCTCACAGGGCCCACAGCTGACTAAGACCATTGATGACTCCCCCCCCAACCGCCCACCCCAGCAGCCTGCATAGCACTTTCCAGCATTATGAAAGTATCCAGCAGGGAGGAAGCTTCCAGCTCAATTGCAGCTAGATTCCTCTGTGCCCTGAAACTCACACATGGGGTGTATATAGAAATAGGGTCTTACAATCTAATTCTGGTGGGCAACCAAGAGCATTGGTAATAGTCTGTATTGTTGTGGGGACCTTGGGAACCTCCCTGACAATACCTCACTTGGGGGGCGGTATCCCAGCACTGGTTGTCCACTCTTCAGGTTAAGGAGATGCAGGGTCTCTCCTCCGCACGTGTCTTGTTTTGTAAGAAGTAAAATGGCTGGAAGCTCACAGGAATGCAGGTCCCAGCCTTCTCTGCAGAGTCTCTGAATTACAATTTTATATTCCCACAGCTAGACTGGAGCACACAAGGCTGCCGCTTATGCAGACTGGGCAGCCACATGTCTGAGGACTTTTTGTTCATTTGCACTGACCTCTGAGCACTACCTGTCCTCCTGGGTGAAGGTCTCCTCACAGATGATTGTGACGAGGTCGTGGCTCTGTCTTCCCTCAGGCTTCCGTCAAGTGAAACTAGAAAATGATGGACACACACTTCTACCTGTCCTCACACCTTGGACGGTCACTCTTAGTTCTACCCTCTTCAAATAAAAAGGGTAATAATGTGGGGTGTAATCAAAGTCCAACAGGAAACAGATGATCAGGATAATCCAGAGAGAGTATAATGAAGGAACTATTTACACAAGCTGGGTGTAGGGAAACCCTAAGCCACAATGCGATACCCTAAACCTAGTAGAAAGTGGGGCTCTGACTGGTCCTAGCCTTGAAGGAAGACTCACAGAGATGTCTGTGTTGACCTACCTCTGAGAATGGGGTACACCTAACCCAGAACTACCCGAAAGAATAAATTCCCTGCCTTTGCTCCCTTCTCTCCCCATTGCTGGGACCTGCATTGGTCAAGACAGAAGCCAGAGAGTGTAAGAGTGCATACAAGTCGCTCACTGTCCTGGGACAGAGAGGGAATGTCACAGGGTGTGGGGAAGAAGAGAGTTGTGGAAAGACACAGGGGTGCTACTGGCAAAGGCGGGAAGAGCAGGAGCTCAGCGTGGATGTGCCAGGTACAACGCCTATCAGACACGAGGAGGGGCAGGCGGGCAGCAGGGTCTAAGACCCGAATGGAGACACAAACTCGGCACTCAGCAGGCTTCTCTGAAGAACATCACCAAGGGTGTGTGGGGAGAAACGAAGGCCAAGGACTGGCTGAGGCTCCCTCTGCTTGGAGTCCCGAGAGAAGGGACAACTGCAGAGAGAGGAAGCAAAGGGTAGAAGATGCTATCGTACATCTCAGGCAAAGTGAGCAGTGGAGTCAGGCCAAATGCTGATCACAGAGCGTGTCTGAGCAAATGGAGTGGAGGCCCAGAGGCCCAGTGTGAACAGCTCTTTCCAGGAGTTTTCACTGCACGGAGGAGAAAGCAAATGGGAGTGGCAGGGGTGGGCTGCTGCTGGTAGGAATACTCCAGGGAAAAGAGGAAAAGAGGTGGCAGAGGACAGGAAGACCAGGTGGGGAGTAGTGAGCATTGCGCAGCACATACTGTCCCTAAATTAGGGGGTGGCTGCCACTCCTCTTCAGCCAATTATTGCCAGGCCTCTGCTTTCCTGAGGAGTGAGACATCGAGCTGTTTTTTCTTTACATACAAAAGGGAAAACATGAAATGTCCTGATATTTAAATGCTGGAAATGAATTTTTTTAACTTCATTATTGCAAACAAAAGTCATCTGTAGGCTGTGGGTGGGCAACCTCTTCTATGTGGAAAGATTCGGTCCCTCCCATAGTGGTCAGGTGTGGTCCCTATCGCTGGGACCTCTTGTAAACACTGGTTGTTCAACGTCTGAAGTCTTTGAACTTGTAAGTGCCCGCTGGTGGTGCCTGACCAGGGTAGCTAATGATACAGCCTTTGTCCCTTTCATAAAGGGCAGCAGAACCAAGGCTGCCAGAGCCTCCACACATCCTATACTTAAGTCCTCAAAGTTAATACTTAGGCTTCACACATGCCCTTTACCTCCTCCCACCTCCTCCTCACTAAGGAAACTGACTATTATCTGTAGACCAATGCAAATAAAGGTCACTCAGAGACACTTGCAGGCCAAACACTGTGCTGGCATGCAGTAGAAGGGCCCATTGTTAGAAGGCTAATAAAGGAAGTGTCAATCAATGAGGGCCTTTTGGCCTGGTCTAAACTCCAAAGGAGCCCTAGCTGTCAGTGGTGGCTTCAAGCAGGACAGCACTAGGAGTTCCAAGGGTGTCCAGCACCTGCTCAGAAAAACTGCAGAGGCGGGTGACTTCACAGTCCTTCAGTGACCCGAGGAGGGCCCAGGGCCTGCCAGGCAGGGAGGAAGGAATGCTGACTTCACTAACAGAGCTGTCTCCTGCAACAGCAAAGGCAAGGGGAAAAAATGCCATCTGGTATGTGTGTGTGGGGGGGGAATTGGTGTGATCATTAGATGGATTTTTTATGTAAGGGCTGAATTCTAGACCTCCCTATTTCCCTTGTGGCTTATAAGTATCAAGGTGCTGTATCCCCTGGTGCTGTCTGCTTCTGCCTGGAAGGAAAATGTCAGCCCCCGACCCTGCCAACAGATTTCAAGTGATTTCCTCCCACTGGAGAATGAATGACAACATCTCTAGGTGAGGTAGAAGCACTTGGGATCTCCAAAACATAGTACTGCCGTTCATATTCAGTTATATGGGAGCAAGACAGAAAATGTTCCAGCTATCTTCTTATACCCTGAGCTCCAAAGCAAGCATGTCCCTCCTACCCTCCTCAATCTGCCTGGGAGAACAAGAGAGAGGAAGGAGGTATTTGAGCTATCAAAAACCCTCATGGGGGGGGGGCACTGAGTAGATAGCTCAGTGGTTAAGGCACTTGCCTGCATAGCCTAACAACCCAAAATCAATTCCCCAGTACCCACATAAAGCCAGATGCAGAAAGTGGCACATGGATCTGTAATCCATTTGCAGTGGCTGGAGGTCCGGGAGCTTCCATTCTCTTGGTCTCTCTTCCACCTCTCTCAGCTTGCAAATAAATTAAAAAATTAAAAAAGCCCTCTGGGGGATAGGGGTGTAGTTCAGTGGCAGAGTTGAAGCTGAGCATATGTGAGGCCTGGGTTCAATCCTCAGCACCAAACCAAAATAACCAACCCAGAAATTCTAGCAAAGCTGCCATGGTGGTACATATCTGTAATTTCAGCACATGGGCAGTGGAGTCTGGAGGATCAAAAAGGTTTCTACCGTAGAGACTAAAACAGTTCCCTGCTTGAAGTGAGAAGGAAATGGGACATGTGGGACATTTTTCAAGAGCTCTTTGCTAGAGGAAGACTGGAGAACAGCAGTTGTGGCAAGCATAGTTTTTCATTCTCTTTAAATACTCATAAAAATAGAACAAGATGGCAAACTCAAGAACACATGAGTAACATTTATAACCAAGCAGGAGGAAGCCCCAAAACATATGTGGTTGAAAACAAACTACCAATAATCACAAGACCTGGGTAGAGGTCCCATCAGTGCAAGAGGAAGAAGAGGGAGAGCATTGTGGCCTCTGATTGGTGAGTCCAAGAACAGGTCCAATGGAAGACCAAAACAGGGAGGACCAAGCTCAGAAAGCAGTTGACAGCAGGAGTCATTGGCCTCTTGCAAAGTAAGTGAGTACAAGGGGCCTGGAGTAAGAAACTGGACATCCCATGAAAGCCCCAATCCAATTCATCAATGCTCCTTTTTTGGACAAGGTCCACATGGGTGAGAAGCTTCTGGGGGTGCAATCCACATAGGATAGAACTGAGGGTACAGATACAAGGAAAAGAGGGAAAAGGTGAAGGAACCAAGACCAAGATACTCAGATCAAGTTGTGATGCATATTTGAATACTACAAAAAAAACATGAACTCAGGGAAGTGAGAAAAGTTTTCCTGAATTCTGCAACATGCTAACATCCAGAGAAGGTAACTTAATTAAAAATGAACTACAGAAAAGTACCAAGTTAAATACTACATAGTTATTATGAAAGACTGAGACAGAGAGGGAGAGAAGAAAAAGAAGGAAAGGAGTTTGGGAGCTGGAAAGATGGCTTAGGGGTTAAAGTGCTTGCCTGTGAAGCCAAAGGACTCAGGTTCGATTCTTCAGTACCCATGTAAAGCCAGTTGCACAAGGTGGCACATGTGTCTGGAGTTTGTTTGCAGCAGCTAGAGGCTCTGGTACACCCATTCCTCACCCCCCAAATAAATAAAATATTTTTAAAATAAAAAAAAGGAGTTTTATTCGCATCCCACAAGCTAAGAAAGCATATGATTATAATAACAACAAATGAATATGTTAGAAGGATGTGCCCATGAGGCAACAAATTTCAAACTAGTATTTCAAAATGAGTTGAAAGACATAAGAAAATGATAGAAGATGATCAAAATTAGAAAAAGTAAAAAATGAAGCTAAAAATCATAAATGGAAGAAAATGCTTTAGAAATGAAGAATGAACTAGAAGGAACATGGTAACAAACACACACAACAGATAAATGCCTTAAGAGAAAGAAAACATGCAAGAAAATCAAAGAGAAAAACTCAAGAGAAAATGAGATATGTTAAAGATCTACAAAGGAGCTTGAATGTATTGGCAACAAGCTTCCTTTGTAGAAGAAAACCCAAAAGGGATGGTATTGAATAAATCCTAAAATGTGTAATCCACAAAACATTTTTCTAAGTTTAAAAAGATTTGAGGGCTGGAGAGATGGTTTAGCAATTAATGCTCTTGCCTGCAAAGTCAAAAGACCCAGGTTTGATTCTCCAGGACTCACATGAGCCAGATGCACAAAGTGGCACATGCGTTTGGAGTTCATTTGCACTGGATGGATGACCTGGCATGCCCATTCTCTCTCTCTCTCTACCTGCCTTTTCCCCCCTCTCAAATATATAAATAAAAATAAAATATTTAAAAAGAGTTAAACTACATATTTTTAAAAAGTATACCATGTACATGAGAATATCAACCCAGAACAACCAATTCCAAGCTACCTTCTAATAAAATAACCCTGTTGAAGGGAGGGGGTCTGGGAGAGGGGAAGACAGCAGATGTCCTTTTAAGTACCTAGAAAAAAAAATACATGACTTAAGAGAAATTAAGTAGTCATTAGTGTTTTTCCCAAAATGCATTTCCAGAAGGAAATGGAGAACAATTATAGTTACTCAAAGAAAGAATGAACCAGTAATTTTATCTTCACCAAACTCACTTTCACATATGATAGCCAGAGACCAACACATAACACACAAGAGCTCAGAGAATCCTCAAGAGCCTCTCTTGAGAAGTGAGCATCAATCAAAATGTCTAGGGCGATAGTGATATTGGTGGTGGACAAGTACATATACATTTGACTTGTGGAACTAAGACAATGTGAGGGTTAAGAGACAATGTAGATAAATGCATGGAAGATGGGGGAAGGAGCCAGTTCAGGATATGTGCACACGGATGGGTATGTCTGCACACGTACATACACCTTTCCTAGCTCTATCCACAGAAAAGACCAGTGAACAAACCTGACCCCAATAACAAAAGACAAATCTAACCACTTGGGAGGTGTGCGGGGGGCAAGGGGGACCAGAAATTGGAGGCTGTCCTTGCCTATATAGTTAGTTCAAAGACAGCATGGAATTCATGAGACCCTGTCTCGAACAAACAGTATCAAAAGGCATCATCCCTGCACCAGACAAGGTTCTAAGATAGAAGTTCTCACTTGTAAAATCTGGAGGTTCTTAGAGAGCAGTCTCCAAGTGCAGTGCAGGACGGATGCAAGACAAGCCGAGCGCATCTTGTCATACCAAAGCAGGAAGCGTCATCATCCCTTGGTCAAGCCAAAGGGGTTTAGAAGCTGCTTTCAAGAGACTGACACTGGACGTTGATGTTACAGATTAAGCTTCCGTGATGTTATTAAGTACTTATTAAATTGAAACTTATTAAATATATTTACACTCATGAGATCTGAAGTGATCTTCTTAAAAAGGAATTAGGGCTGGAGAGATTGCTTAGCGATCAAGGCACTTGCCTGTGAAGCCTAAGGACGCAGGTTTGATTCCCCAGGATTCACATAAGTCAGATGCACAAGGTGGTGCATGCATCTGGAGTTCATTTGCACTGGCTAGAGGACTGAAGGACCCATTCTTTCTATATATCTGCCTCTTTCTCTCAAATACATAAAATATTTAAAAATGAATTGGTCACCTGTGAAGTATGATAGGGAACTAATTCATTATCTTGACAATTAGTACTTAAGGGGGAAACCTGAACTCGCATGAGCTGTGCCATGAATGCACAATAGTGGCTGAAGTGCTCTTCATGGAAAGTGGCCACAGGAAAGCTTCATCTTGCAACTCTAAGCTGCAGTGGTCATAAAAAGAAAGCTAGCCATATGCCTGTGATGTTGCCAAGTACCACCGAGAATGTTACCAGACACAGCAAGCATGAGTCTCCTCCAGCATCTGGGTCCAGCTGTAAAATGCAAAGGACAGGGAAATTTTGTTGTTTGTACCAAGGGACTGCAGTCAGCAAAGTGGCCTGGATTCTTCCACATAATTTTTTTTTTTTCGAGGTAGGGTCTCACTCTGGTCCAGGCTGACCTGGTATTAACTCTGTAGTCTCAGGGTGGCCTCGAACTCTCTGCGATCCTCCTACCTCTGCCTCCCGAGTGCTGGGATTAAAGGCGTGCACCACCACGCCCGGCTTCACATAATTTTTAAAGAAAGGGCTGCAGGAACTGTGGAGATGGCTCCTGGATAAGCGCTTGCTGCCCAAGCATGAGGCCTTGAGTTCAGAGCTCCACCACCCACTTGAATGTTGAGAGGGGGTGGCAACCCTCTGGTAACCCCAGCTCTGGAGGCGGAGCTCGGGGATCCCTGAGGCAAGCTGGCTCTAAATCAATTTTGAGATTCTGCCTCAGTAAATAGAGACCATGATCAAGGAAGAAAGCTGATGTCAGCCAGACCAGCAAGTCATGAAGGGCCTAGCATGTGCAGGGGTTGGGTTTGATTCCCCAGTAAGAAAGAGAGAGGGAGAAAGGTTGAAATTTAAAGGCTTATCAAATCATATATATAGCAGTGTTGATTCTGCACATATGCAGAGCAACACTATAACCATGTGAGAGTGTTATGATAGAGCCTGGATGTGCTTGCTTTTGTTAGGTCAAGGGATACATGGGGGAGGTTGGGTGACAAAGGTCTGTTTCTTGGTTAGGCCGCAGTTTGCAGAATGTTCACTTTAGAATAACTCAGTATGTCAGACAAGTGTTTGGTGTTGATTTCAGCATCTGTGCTTTAAGTTTTTAAAGGGTAACAATGACAAGCTCCCTGAAGCCTAACAACCGAGTTTGACTAGCCTGGCTATGAATAGTCCTCTTGGAAAAGAGTTGACTTTTAGATATTGATATATGGCAATAAAGAGCACTGATCTCCACTGAAAATGACCAAGGCCTGTAACCAGCATGGAAAATTCAAGGGACACAACAGACAGTCCATTCTTGTCAACCACTGAGAAACAACCTCCCTGTATAGCAAGTCAGGACTTGGTGATCTTCGGTGAAAAATAAATGGGGTTAAAAACATAAAGAGAGCCGGGCATGGTGGTACACACCTTTAATCCCAGCACTCTGGAGGCAGAGGTAGGAGAGATCGCCATGAGTTCGAGGCCACCCTGAGAATAGAGTGAATTCCAGGTCAGCCTGGGCTAGAGTGAGACTCTACCTCGAAAAACCAAAAAATAAAAAATAAAAAAAAACATAAAGAGAAAAGAAAATAGTCAAGATTTGGTTCTGTGGCAGGCTAGGTCTGAGAGCCCCCACATGACAAGGTGTGGATCAGAGCAGAATTTGGTGTAGACTCAGGGAAGGAGTAATGCCATACCACCGACCATGCTGCCTAAACGGGAAACAAGATGCCATGCTCAGAGTGCTGATGGACCACTAGCACTCTGATTTTTCTCATCCTGTTGTGAAGGAAGATCACTGAACTCTCTTGAGAGAACTATTAATTAATACACCAGATAATTGCTATTTTCATGTCAGGAGATATGCAAAAAAATTTACTAGGATGGGTCAGGAAAGCTCAGACTAATTCTGCAGACACCTTTGAAAGAGGTTTGTGAGCAGACAGATTGACAAGAGGTGTCTGGCCTTCTGGAGAAAGCACCAAGCCTGTCCCCACCTCCACTGTCCAAGCCTGTTCCCTCAGGAGCTGTGGTCAGTTCCATGGGTGTAGCGCTTCAGTTACCTAATGTTTGATTACTTAATGGCTGTGAAAGGGAAACATTTTATCCAATTCAATAAAAAAATTTCCCACCACAACAGCCTATTAGCCATTGCAATAGATGTCTGAGGGACATTCCCAGGCAAGGACCTGAAAGGTGGGGATTTAGAATCTGCAAGGTGCAGGGCTGTGGGCGGACAGGTGGAACCGCAGTCCATGGTGTCTCCAGAGCACACGGATAGCACTGGTCAAAGTCTGCACAGGTGTGCTGGCCACCACAGGAAGGCAGGGAAGCGCGGTGGTTGGAGCACAGGCGTGACTCACGGTTCAATCCTGGACTCTATTGCTTACCGGCTCTGCGTTGGTTAGCCTCGCTGCGTGCTCATGTCCTTATGTATCATGAGGTGGTAATCACGCCTGTTTCACTGGGTTGCTGTGAGGGTTGAATGTAATGACAGATATAAAGGGCAAAATGTCTGACACTCCACAAGAACTCAATCAATGTGACCTCTTTTTTATTAATGTCACTGAAAGAAGAGTCTATTAAGTCAAGAGATAATTTTTACACTAGTGGTTTTTAAAAGTTTGTTCCTCAAACCAGCAACATTAGCCTCACCTGTGGATTTATTAGAAATGCAATTTCATCTCCCTCCAATCATAGTCCATTTCATCTTATGAGTCAATGGGGTGGGTCCCAGTAATCTGAATTTTAACAAGTCCTTCAATGATTCCAGGCATGGTGGGGAGAGAACTGCCAATCTACAACAATTGTATGTTACAGCCCCTTGCAATCTTTAATAGCCAGAGGCAAGCTTGATTTTTTCCAGGAAGGCTACTAAAATTTTACTGTTTTTTTTTTTTTTTTAATGAACTAGACTAACAAACTTGAAGTTTAACCTTAGTTCTATCAGCCAGCAATGCTGAAAAGAAAATCCCTGTCTGAGGCTCTACTAGCCTTTCTAAGTACAACTGGGGGCAGAGACTGTATCTCACACTCAGCCTGGCAGGTTGTGGACATCTGGTAATTACTCATGGCCTGAACAATGGATGAGGAGTTAGGAGAAAGGGCAGAGATGATCACAGCATTCAATCATCAGGTAGCTTCCCATCCAAGCTAATCTAATTTAGGATTTTGTTTAGAAAATACTTTTTCAGCTGGAGAGATGGCTGAGCAGTTAAGGTGTTCACCTACAAAGCCTAATAACCTGAGTTTGAATCCCCAGTACCCACGTAATGCCAGATGCACAAAATGGAGTATGCATCTGGAGCTCCTTTGCAGTGGCTGGAGGCCCTGGTGCACCCATTCTCTCCCTCCCCACCCCCTGTGGTGGCACACACCTTTAATCTCAGCATTCAATAGACAGAGGCATAAAAATCACTGAGTTTGAGGCCAGTTTAAGTGAATTCCAAGTCAGCCTGGGCTAGAGTGAGACACTTCCCCCACCCCAAATACTTTCTAGAACTTAGAGGGAGCTCATTTCTTTGGCTTACTCAGCAATTTAAACATATTTTATTAAAATGTCTGAATTCCAATTAAAATAGGGAAAAATAGATTAAAAGTGATGTGAAAATCTCAGCTAACTAAACCCCCAGTGAAACTAAATTTGAGACAGTATTCAGCCAGTCCTGATGTAAAGGAAGCAACCAAAAGAAAACAAATGAGAATAAAGCAGTTCTGCATTATTTAATTACAATTCTCAGGCCATATTTTGGAAATAAAAAGAAGGCAAGTATTTTCGCTCTCAGTATATGTATATATGTTACATTTTGTAGTTGAAACATAAATGATTGCTGTATCCTAAAGCATGACAACATCAAGATTAATCAAAGGAAAATAGACCACACCCAACATAACTTATTAATATTATTATATATATATATATATATATATATATATATATACACACACACACACACACACACACAGACATACATATAGTGTCTCATTAAACATGCATCCCTGTTAATTTAAGTTTAACACATTTAGAAAGTAGAAGTCATATGATTAAGTTGAAGTACAATATGTTCACAGAGGAAAAATGTTCTTCAATTAGCACACAAGGACTGGGGAGCTGGCTCAGTGGTTAAAGTGCTTGCTTCACAAGTGTGAAGACCTGAGTTCAGATCCCTCAGATCCACATAAAAGCTGTTCACCATGGCAGGTATCTGAAATTCCAGTGCACTCAGGGCAATAAGGAAAGCAGAGACAAGAGAATTTCCTAGAAGATCCTAGGAAATCGCCTGCTGAACACAGAGACAAACTAGAAGAGACCTTGCCTCAAAAAACAAGATGAAAGGTGAGGACTTACATCAGAACTTATCTTCTGACCTCCACACGTGCTCTGCTGCGACCCACACATGTCCTCACTCATACCTTTAAGAACACATACACCAGGACAAAAAAGAATTTGTATCTAAAACCACCACAATTCTAGGAAGCATAAGAAAATTAAATGCAATCTGGCACTATCTACAACCAGACGTGGTGGTGCACACATTTAATCCTAGCACTTGGGAGGCAGAGGTAGGAGGATTGCTGTGAGTTCAAGACCAGCCTGAGACTACATAGTGAATTCCAGGTCAGCCTGGGCTAGAGTGAGACCCTACCTCAAAAAAAAAAAAAAATGGGCTGGAGAGATGGCTTTAGAAATTTAGGTACTTGTCTGTGAAGCCTAAGGACCCAGGTTTGATTCCCAAGTACCCACGTAAGCCAGATGCACATGCTGGTGCATGCATATGAAATTCGATTGTAGTGGCTAGAGGCCCTGGCATGCCCATCGTCTCTCTTTCTCTAATAAATAAATAAACACAAATTTTTAAAAAATCAAAGGCAGTAATGCCAGCATCACCTGTATTTATTTTGTATTTTGTATTATCAGTGTGGACAGCCCTTAGTGGAAGGGAATGGCTTTATCTATATTTATCTGTCTCAGAAGAACATATTTGATTCTATCACTGTAAGTTCTATTATCACCCACCTTAGAGCTTTGGTCTTCTGACCCAAGGACACCACCCGTCTTGTAGAGTGGACACAGAAAATGAATGGAAAGCTAAGCATTCATTATCTGCAGCAGCTCTATATGTTAAAGAAAGGAAGAAAACGGGGTCACTGATACTGGTTCCTTGGTAGCACTTGGTGAAAGAATGCAGAATTAACTAACGAATTATAATGAATTAATAAGGATGCTAGAACCATCGCTTCTCACTTTTGCTTTAAGAATAACAAGACGCCCTTGGGCACTAGAGCCATGGCAATAATTTGTAAGTGGGCTGAGGAAGATAAGATCCACAGAGCTTAGCAGAGTCTCGTGGAGAACTGGCTGACTCACTCAGGCATTCATCATCTATTTCCCCTTCATTCTGGACTTGGGTGGACCTTTAGATATGTTTCAGTGTTTTTTTTTCCTATGGAGGGAGTTTGAGGTAGGAACTCTAACCCAGGCTGACTTGGAATTCACTATGTAGTCTCAAGGTGTCCTTAAACTCATGCGATCCTCCTACCCCTGCCTCCCGAGTGCTGGGATTAAAGGTGTGCGACATCATGCCCGGCTACTTCAGTGTTTCAAAAGCAGAAGTAGGGCTGGAGAGATGGTTTAGTGGTTAAGGCAGTTGCCTGAAAAGCCAAAGGACCCAGGTTTGATTCCCCAGGACCCACGTGAGCCAGATACACAAGCTGGTGCATGCATCTGGAGTTTTCTGGGCATTGTCCTGACTCTTTTTTGAGGGAATGCAAACTCTGCAAGAATTTCATTCTTGTCAACTTTGAGAGGACCACTGTTCACTCTCATCTTCCTGACATTAATAAAAGTAGTCTAACATGTTCCTCAGTTTAAATTTCACAGGGTTCTTACCCCCCTTTCACTAAAAAAGTTATCAATTACCTGTGGCAGTGTGTTCACAACTGTGTGACAATGGCAAACATTCCCATGCCCCTTATTTCATATTATCTGCTGGAGCTTTTATTTATTTATTTATTTATTTATTTATTTATTTATTTTTATTTTTGGTTTTTTGAGGCAGGGTCTCGCTCTAGCCCAGGCTGACCTGGAATTCACTATGTCATCTCAGGGTGGCCTTGAACTCACAGCGATCCTCCTACCTCTGCCTCCTGAGTGCTGGGATTAAAGGCGTGCGCCACCACGCCTGGCTACTGGATCTTTTAAAAGGTAGTGATTTGGGATGCTAAAATAACATGATGACTGCAAAACTCAATTCAGGCTGCATATGCACCTGCCATCCCAGCACCATGGATGGTGCCACAGAGGGCCATAAGGCATGTGCAAAATGCTTGGCATTCAAGTCACATGCATGTAGGCCCATATAACCCTTAATGTCTGCTACCACTAATTTATAAAGTGGCCTTTGAAGAGTGGGCTTTACAAAGAACATGAACAGGTTCTTTGTCTAGGGAAAAGTTCAGGAAATGTCTAAACTTATGTTTTGTTCCATGTTTGTCTCAGATGCAAAGCCAGTGCTGTAAATGACCAACAGATAATTCTAGACTCCCTTAGATTCCTGCAGTGCAGTGCGGCACTGTCTCCATGGCTCTCCCTTTCTTGCCTAGCCTTCCTTTGAAGGAGGAATGACAGCACATCACACGTTAACTGAGAATCGACAAGGCTTTTAGGAGGAACCTTACTTGATACTTCTGCAGAAACTATGCCCTTGGCTGAAGAATAAAACTTGATGGTTGGTGGTTGAGAAGTGCCTTCTCTTTGCTCTTTGCTCACCAGCTTCTGGGTCCCTTCCATTACCATGAGCTGCAGACCATCAACAAGTAGTCAAAGATGATCAGTAACATGTCCTAGTCATTATAGCAGAAAGAAACTGCTGCAGCCACTTGAGCCAGGTTGTACCTGTGAAGTGTGAGTAAGGTATTCCCACTGTAACACGGTCTTTTCAGTTACATAGAACAAATCCGTTCTTGCTCGAATAACTGAGATTAGAAGATTAGCATTGTTCCTATCAGTTGAAAAATAAATCCTCATAGTCTTGAGGGAAGGGACTCTGACCTAGGAATAGTAAAAGCCCCCAAAGTGGTCACAGTGTTCCTTAGGTATCTGAGAATCAACATAGCCAAATCTACTCGTGACCCCACTCCTGACACACTTCCTTCTCCCATTGCTGTTTCTGATACTGCTATGGGTTGAATGTGTAATGTCTCCTCCCCGTAGGTTCATGTGTTTGCATTCTTGGTCCACAGCTGGTGGCACTGCTTTGGAAGGTTGTGAAAACTTGTGGAGGTGGAACTTGGAATTTTTCTGGAGTAAGTGGGTCACTAGGGGCCAAACCTTGAGTTTTATAGATAGCCTGACCCCGGAACTCCGCAGTTCTCCCTGGTTCATGCTCTCTAAGCAGAGCAGACAGATACAGGGATTGAACTCGGGCGGCCACCACCTTCTGCCTCCCCGAGTAAACAGCCCCAAACACACAGTCGTCAAAGGCAGCGAGTTGGCACCACACCGGTTCACTGGTTACAGCAATGGGAGGGAGAGAATGAGAAAATGATGCAAAGAATCAGGGCACCAGAAAAGCCCAAACAGAAGAGGTGCTGGGTAGATGCTGAAGACAGGCATGCAAGTACCTGTCCGACTTTGCATCGGCTGCCGACACTCTGCTGTGAGAGAGACCAGCTCGTTCCCAAGGCTAGGACACAGGGGTGGGGAAGCAAGTCGGGGGGGGGGGTTCGTGGGATTTCACGCCTGAGACCAGTATTTTCACTGCACAGCAACAGGTAAATTTATCTTGAGGGAAGGGACTCAGCAGAACTGTGTGGGTCAGAAGCCGGAAGTTGATCAAGGAGATGCAAACATTTCCCAACAGCCTTGTGGGCTTGTTGTGGTTTCGTGAGACGTCACCTCGTGGTTTTCTGCTTTCAGAGGAAAAGGGAAGCAAATTTGAGGAGTGACATGAGCCTGACATTAACAAAGCAAGTATAGTGGCTACAAAGTAAGAAAAGGAAGTGGAAGAGAAGCAAATGAAACCACTCACCAGGTAGGTCTCAGCTGAGAAAGGAAGTTATGGTTATCTCCGTGTTTCAACTTGGCTGGGCCACAAGTGCCCAGGGACTTGGGATATTTTTGTGGGAGGATTTTGGAGATTCAGTCTGCGGGCCTAAGTAGATTACACCCCATAATGTGGGTGGGCCTCACTTAATCCTTTAAAGGCTTGAATAAATTGTTGTAAAGTGCTTGCCATGAAAACATGAGGACCCGAGTTTGATCCCTGTAACCCACATTAAAAAAAAAAAAAAAAAAAAAAAAAAGCTGGGCCTGGGAAATGGCTTAGTGGTTAAGGCGTTTGCCTGTGAAGCCTAAGGACCTGGGTTCAATTCCCCAGGACCCATGTAAGCCAGCTGTACAAGGGGGCACATGCGTCTGGAGTTTGTTTGCAGTGGCTAGAGGCCCTGGGGTGCCCATTCTCTCTTTCTCTCTGCCTTCTCCCAGTTGTGGACAGGTGGATGCAAGTGGATCTGTGGGGGCCTGCTGGCCAGCCGGCCAGCCTGCCTAGCCTACTTGGTGAACTTCAGTCCAATGAGAGACCTTGTCTCCAAAAATAGTGAACATCCCTAAGAAATGACACCAAGGTTGTCCTTTGGCCTTCATACACATGCACACATAGATGTATGTACACACGTGTGTGCCCTCCACCCATCCCCAAAGCCTGACTAGAACAAGACTGACTGACTTTTCTCAAGCAAGAAGGAATTCTTCCCGGCAGCTGTTGTAGTTACCTTTGTGTTGCTGGGACAAAACACCCAAGCAAAAGCAGCTCATGAGAGGAAAGGGGTTTCTTTGGCTGACAGTGTTAAGGGGAAGTTTCTGCATGGCAGGGAAAGGATGGCAGGACTGAGGCTGGACATCCCTTCTTGCCAGCAGTTGACAGAAAGCAGCAAGAGAGTGAGCTGAGCTCTGCCAAAGGGGAAGCTGAGCTAAAACACCCTAACCTCTCCCTAGCAAAGTTCCACCTCCCAAATTGCCACCACCTGAGGACTAAGTTCTGAGGACAGAACTTTAGGGCTGGAGAGATGGCTTAGTGGTTAAATGCTTGCCTGTGAAGCCTAAGGACCCCAGTTTGAGGCTCGATTCCCCAGTACCCACATAAGCCAGATGCACAAGGGGGCACACACATCTGGAGTTCATTTATAGTGGCTGGAGGCCCTGGAGCACCCATTATCTCTCTACCTGCCTATTTCTATATCTCTCTCTCTCTCTCTCAAATAAATAAATTAATTAATTAAATAAATAAATAAAATATTTTAAAAAAACACAAGTTTATAGGGGACATCTGATTCAAATAACAACAGCTTTCATACTTGAACCACAACATATAGTCCTCCCTGGGTGTCACCTACCAGTCCACCTGCAGGTTTTACACTTGCCAGCCTATATACTTGCAGGAAATGATTCCTTATAATAATCGCTCTCTCCACATACATCATGTTCAATCTGTTCCTCTGGAGAACCCCGACACAGAAGTTAGTGAGGAGAGAAGAAAGGGGAAGACTGGGAAAAACATCTCAAGGCACCAGAGTCCAAAAAGCAAGCTGTGGGAAGGAAACAGAAGGCAGGAGCAGGAAGGCTGTAAGTCAGTGCACTCAGATTTAGGAGATGTTCAGATTTCAGATGGAGAGTGAATGAGCATGGAGCAGAGAATGGAAGGAGAGAACATGAGAAGTGAGAAAGCCTTTGAGGCCTGTGCTGGATGATTTCCATGTACAACTGGACAGACCCCATGTGCACAGTGAAGCTGTGCTTCCAATTCAGTGAGGGGCTTGGAGGGGAGAGTGGATTGTGAGCCAAGATGGCTATAAGCCAGGGTGGGGCTGGGGGAGGGACTACTAAAATTCTCCACTGTTGTCTGTAGCTAAGGCTTTACTCCCCCAGGTAGTTCGAAAGTCCTTCCTTCCTAACTTGGTCCTTTGCACTTCTCAACTCTGCCCAGCCCCAGCCCAGACTGGCTTGAGACACACATCTTTCCATCTGTGATCTGGAAGCAGTTTAAGCTCTCAGCCTTCAAGCCTTTGCCCACTCCCTTCCTCCTGCCTGCCAGTCTGATCTGGATCCATCTCTCATGCTCCATACTGGAGGTTTTGATTCTCACTCTGACCTGATACACGTCAGTAGCTGTTCAGGTATTAGTCTCTTAAAGGGTAGAGAACGTGTCTTCATTTGCTCCCTTTCTTCGGAGCTGCAGGTTCTGCAAATGTGCTCAACAGTTTTAGACTGTTTTACCTCAGTCCTGTCCCAGGATGGGGGTTTTCTGGGTTTGATGGGGTAGCAGCGGAGAGTCTTGTGAAAGACTTGCAATGATGTTGAGCATGAGGCAGGGGCAGGGACAACTCCCCTCCACACTCCTTGCTGTATGCATACTCTTGTCTACTGCCGTCTCCTCCAGGCTTCCAGTTTCAGTATTTAGTACAGCTAGATGCTTTCTGCCTTGATCACTTTTAACTATTCTTGATTTTTCTCCCTTCAGCCTCTCTTGAACTGAGCGCTTCATTTAAAAAGTGGAAAATAGAGCACACACCTAGTTTTAATGTTTAAAACATGAAGTCGTGCAATACACTGATGAGTGGACAGTGTAAACCAGAGACACCTGATTCATCGTTTTCCAACCAATATGTGGGTCAGAGACTCTTGGTGGTGAACTTTAAGGAACCAGGGGTTCCCTCTGTGGCTGAGGAAAAATTCACCCTTGTTAGTCATTCTTTCCCTCCATAAGGATTGTAAGGGAGTGCTGAGGGGAATCAGGAGCAATTCCATTCTAAGCAGCCACTTCTGTGTGTTTGTTCATCTCCTGAGCCATGCCCTCCAAGAACCTCCTTGTTCTCCCTAGTCAAACAGACGACATCGCTGTTCATCAGTGCTCAGTCTTCCCTGGCTCACCCTTCTTGCCACGGTCCACCAAGATGAAGCACTTAGTGGCAGAAATAATATCTGATTTCTTTGTTCCTTAAACTAAATATTTTCTTTGCTTAATAAACTTCTTATTCACTGTAAAACTGAAAACACGGCCTTTTCCTGATGACCAGGAGGCCCAGCAAGTGTAATCGCTCAAGCACTCCACACTTCCTCTCCACTAGCCTCCATGGTGGGGAAGGCAAGCAGCAGACTCCTCAGCTCTCCAAGGTACCAACTTCTTTTGAAAATATTCCCAACACTGTTATAAAAACCAGATAATGGACCTGGAGAGAATGCTCAGTGGTTAAGGCATTTGTCTGCAAAGCCAAGGGACCATGGTTCGATTCCCCAGGACTCATGTAAGCCAGATGCACAAGGTGGCACATGCATCTGGAGTTTTGTTTGCAGTCGCTGAAGGCCCTGATGCACCCGTTCATTCCCTTTCTCTCTCTCTGCCTCTCTGTCTCTCAAATAAATAAATAAAAATAAAGACTCTAAAAACCAGATTTGCATGAACAGTGATGTTGGAGTGAGCAAATATTATCTCAAGCTATCAAATAAATCTTTCAGAGAGGGGTAATATAGTAATAAAGGAATAAGAGGAAGAAATCAAAATTATATTCTTGCCATTTAATTCAATTAGAATGGCACTTAAATTTACTATAATTTATTTGATAAGTTTACTTGAATTAAAATTTCCCCTCAAGTTCATGTTCAGTAGTGCAGAAAGGACAGCAGGGAAATTCTGATGGCGAAGTTCACGGAAGACAATGTGTATGGTCCCTAATCTGCCCCAGGCCGGGCATGCAGCTCCAGGTAGAGCACTTTTCTTGTGAATGAACCAATCACTCCATAGTTGCCTGTTAGAGCTGCTAGGATTTGTTGGAGAAAACTCATAAAAAGTATTTTTATTGAGTGTTGTGAAGTAAAGCCCAAACTGAAGTGCAACAGCAGTTCTGTACAGGGAGCATGATCTTAGAAAGTGTGCAAGTGGACTGGAAAGATGGCTTAGCGGTTAGGGCATTTGCCTACAAAGCCAAAGGATCCCGGTTTGACTCTCCAGGACTAACGTAAGCCAGATGCACAAGGGAGTGCATGTGTCTGCAGTTCGTTTGCAGTGGCTAGAGACCCTGGTGCACCCCTTCTCTCTCTCTCTTTCAAATAAATAAATAAATAAATAAAATATATTAAAAAGAAGAAAGAAAGAAAGAAAGAAAGAAAGAAAGAAAGAAAGAAAGAAAGAAAAAAAAGAAGAAAGCAAGCCACATCTGCACTTGTTGCAAAGAGCTCGGACAGTAACACACTCTAACAAGCATGCCAATAAAGCCGTCACTCACAAATTAAAGTGTACAGATGCAAGCTCTGGCCTCCACACTGAGACTGTGGATCTTCCCACCCTTCCTGCACCTGGATTTAGAGAAGGTAAATTGACTAGTATTCTTGTGCCAAGTATTTTGCCAACAAGAATCTGATAATTTACTGTAAACTGTAATCATTCAGAAGCCTGAGATGGGTAACAGAAATGTTGTCTATGTGAAAACTCCTCCTAAGAAAGTCAAACAACTTTCCTGGCTCAACAGAGAGCAATCATTTGCTAATTCAAGACAGGGAAATCTTTCTCATCACCAAAGTACATACAAAAAGATAAGAGCTTTGATGGTTTTGTTTATTGGTAATTTCCTTTTTTGAATATTTTATTTATTATTTATTTGCAAAGAGAGAGACAGAAAGAATGGGCACAGGCACACCAGGGTCTCTTGCCACTGCAAACAAACTCCAGATGCATATGCCACTATGTGCATTTGGCTTTACATGGGTCCTGAGCCATCTCTCCAGCCATTATTAGCGATTTCATGAATACTACTTATAAAACCTGGTCAGCGCAGGGAGAGGCTAAAGAATGCTACTGATTGAAGCAATGCTTCTCCACAAAATGCCCCAAGCCTGGAATTTGATCCAGACAGTCACAAAATACTTTAGAATTTCTTATTTATTTGAGACAGAGTGAGAGACAGAGAAAAAAAAGCAGAGAAAGAAAGAATGAGTATAGGCATATTAGGGCCTTCTGCCACTGATAATGAACTCCAGACACATGCGCCACTTTGTGTATCTGGCTTTATGTGGATACTGGGAAATCGGACCTAAGTTATCAGGCTTTGCAAGCAAGTGCCTTTAACTGCTGAGCCATCTCTGCAGCCCCCAGAATACTTACCATAACATTTTCTAATCAGTAAGAGAAACATTTGTTGGTGCAAAGGAGTGAAAATCACCCAATGTACCCTACAAATTCCCCATCAAGGAAAATAGTGTGTAATGGGGACAAAAAGGCCGGCAGATTTTTTAGTTTCTAAAATAAACTTTATACAATCACAGGAAGCATTTAGAGTTTTCCCAACCCCCTTTCACAGGAAAATGAAACAATCTGGACCACAGGAAATAACATGTTATTAAAAAAATCCCTGTGGTATAAGAGGAAAATCTTCAAGCGTATTTCAGAGTCCCATAAATAACGTGAGGGACAACAGATGTTCAAAAACTCAGGTACTCCAGCAAAGAGGAATTGATTTGACCTGGTGAGAGTGACAACTCCATCTGAGCCTCATAAAAACAGCACGGCAGAGAATCACACACACAACACCGCAATCAATGTGTGTGTGTACAACTAGCTCCCAGCTTCATTTTGGCAAATAAAGCAACCACAAGGAGAGAAATGAAGACAAGAAGTACGGAATAAAGGAGGGATGAGAGGTGGGAAAGGAGAAAGAGTAGATAGGACCCGTCTATTAAATGCCAGTAGTTTCCACAAAAAAGTAGTAGAAATGTGGGCATATCAATACTGATGGGACAACTTAAGTAGAATCATACAACCCAATTTTATAAATATGCAAAAAAAACATGCTATGTATAATAGTAATTGGGAAGAAGGAAAAGTTTATAGAATAGTGTTACCTGAATGTGTCCCCTCAAAATTTGTATGTTATAACGTAATTCCCAATGTGGTATTAAGAGGCAGAGCCTTGAAGAGATGATATGCCAACAGGTCTCTGTCCTAAAAAAAAAAAAATAATAAATAAATAAATAAAAATGGAGTTTGTGGGGCTGGAGAAATGGCTTAGCAGTTAAGGCATTTGCCTGTGAAGCCAAAGGATCCCGGTTCGATTCTCCAGGACCCACGTAAGCAAGGTGCATGAGGGGCACATGTATTTGGAGTTTGTTTGCAGTGGCTAGAGGCCCTGGGGTGCCCATTCTCTCTCTGTGTCTGCATCTCTTCTATCTCTCTTTCTCTCTGCTTGCAAATAAATAAATAAAAAGTTTAAAAATAAATGGAGTTTGTGCCCTTATAAAGGAAGGTCAGCAGAATTCATAATAGGCAAGTTATGGAATGAGACTAGGTGCCCATCAATAGATGAAAGAAGAGTGTGGAGTTTTATTTAGCTTATGAAGAACAAAATCACGTTATTTTCAGGAAAACTGATAGAACTGGACATCATCATGTTAAAAAAAAAAAAAAAGCCAGACTCAGGAAAACAAATACCACATTTTCTCTCATATGCAGATTCTAGATTTAAAAAAAAAAGACATTGATAGAAAAGATGATTAGGGAAGAAGAGGAACAGTGGGAAGGAGAATGAGAGGGGAAGAGAACATTATCAAAGTACATCACATACAAGTATGAAAATGTTACAATGAAGCCCATTATTTTATACAGTTAATAACATGAAAAGAAGAGGGCAAAGGAACCTTCATCTCTTCCTTCTTTTCTGCTACATAAAGATGTGACAAGAAGGCATTATCTTTGAGGTGAAAGATAAGTGCTTACCAGGCATCCAGTCAGCCAATACCTTGACCTTGAGTTCCCCAGCCTCCAGATCCATGAGAAAAATTGCTTTTATTCATAAATTTACTGGGTATAAAGTCATTTGTTATATTAGCCCAAATGGACTAAAATTAACAATTTAATTAAATTTAATTAACGATACAAGAGAACAAGCCCTATATAACATCTATTTTCTGCCTTAAAGTACTTTCACTGAAAGTGAAGATCCAAGGAACAAAGGTCTGACATGGCTCCTTAGGGCATTAGGAAGCAAAACTCTCATCAAAAGATGTACCGGCTAAGTCCTCACTGCTATGAAAGGTCAGAAAATAGCTTATAAGAGCACATAAACCAGAATTTGTCCATCTTTGGCACTAATGAGGAAGGAGATTCCACAAGACCTTCAGAAGACCATCTATGACATACATTTCATGACCACATCTTGAATTTAACAGGCCACTAATAATACATTGCATTTAATGGACTGAAAAATAATTTAAAATTTAGTTTTGTTGTTTTATTGATAGTTTTCATACAGATACATAATATATTTTGGTCATAATTTCTTCCTGTTACCTTCTCTTGTCCTTATTCTCCCATCCTCCTCCCTCTGAACCCCTTCTTCTTTTCAATTAGTCCTTCTTCTACATTGATCTTTTCCCCCTTCTCCACCATTCGTGATGGTGTGTTGATGGGCTCAATACTGTGCAGGTCTACTGCTGTAAGATCATAAATGCAATGTCCACTCCATGTCCTGATAGAGTCATCATGAAGATGTCTTGTCTAGTATTGAGCACTCAATAGTCACTTACTTACAGCTCGTGGATGCATTTTGGCTGTGCCCAGTAGTCACTGCCACTGCGAACAGAAGCTTCTCTGAGCAATGGTGACAGCAGCACTAATCTATGGGCATAAAATATTTAGAAGCTTTCTACTAGGCTTTTCAGTACCGGTAACAAATTCCCTCCTGTTCAGCAGGCCTCAATTCCAGTCAGAGGGCAGTTGGTTACCCCCATAACAGTCATGCCACTAAAGTCCCAGTGGGAACAAATGTTTTCCAGGCCATCTGATTGTGTAGCTTGAAGGTCCATTGCTGGGTAAGACTGCTGGTGGCTTTTCTTGTCCAGGAGCCTATATAGTAGTTTCTGGCACTATGACAGCTAGTCAGCAGGGTAGCAAGCAAGGCTTGATGAAATATACTTTTTATGGCCTTTTGGACTTGGATTTGGCAACCCAGACTCTTCACTCACATACCAAAGCAGGCATTTCACCTCCTTTTGGACTCTCAAAGCCATATCCTTTTCCAGTCCTTGATCCCTCACAGCTCTATTCCCATGACGTTTTCACTGATCCTGTAACTGATTTCCCCTCCCTTGTGCTACTGCAGCCACCGTCACTACCACCTCATTTCCTGCATATAGCAGAGCCAATCTTTCTGAAAACACGGCTTCTGTAGGTCATGTCAGAGTCAAGAACTTATGAGTGCCAGTTTCATGGTAACCTTACAAAGATAACTAATGTGTGCGCGCGCACACACACACACACACACATGTACATAAGCTTTCTTTGCTTGTGTGTATGTTTGTGTAATGCAGTATGTGGTGCATGTGTATGTGGTGCATGCACATGCATGTTCCCTTGCAGCACTCCATGTGCTTGTCTGCAGCAGCTAGGGCAGACCTCCAGCTCCAGAACTCTTCTGCCCATTTTCATGTTGAGCCAGAGTTTCCTACTGACAGAGTTGGTTTTTTTTTTTTTTTTTTTTTTTTTTTTAAACAAGCCTTGGAAATCCCTGGTCTCTGATCCCCTTTACACGACTGGGGTTTACAGGTCTACATGGCCATGCTTAAATGTTTATGTGGGATCTGGAGATTCAAACTTGGGTGGTTTCAGGTCCCCTCCAATCTCTGTGCTTATACAGGAAGCACACCTGAACACTGAGCTAGCTCTTCAGCCCATATGCACAAGTTTCAATATAAATTCAATACAAATTGTACCATCCCTCTCCCAGTTTCCCTTTTAAAAAAAGAATCCAGTGATTGTTCCATTTCAGAACATTTGTGCTGCCTCACACTTACCCAGCGTGTGGACGTTCCACAATGAACAAGCTCTGTGGGAAGGCAGTGAGGTTGAGGAGGAAGGGAGGCATGCATATTCTCCAAAGCAGACATTAACGTTCTACTTCCATATCACACAAAATATAAAAAAGAGTTAAGAAACAGAAGGATACCCATTATCCCCACTAATCCTCCAACTTAAAACCTTGGGGTTTACCAATTCTAGATCTGCCTTTATAGTCCTTTCCAACCTCATATTCCTGCCTTACCTTAGAAGTAATTCTTAACTGATTTCATGGGTGTGGCATGCTTCTGCTGCACTCTTACCTGACATCTTTATCACTCCTAGAGGTAGTTAAGAAAATATGGAGAACAGAAACACTGAAGCCATAGAAACTGTGAGTTGGGTCATTTGTATGTTTTTGCTACACTAAGCCGTGCTGCTCTGAGCATTCTTTATTTTTTAATTGACGACTTCTATACTTACAGACATTAAACCATGATATTTCCCTCCCTTACTCACATTCCCCTTCAGAACTCCACTCTCCATCATATCCCCTCCTTCTCTCCATTAGTCTCTCTTTTAATTTGGTGTCATCATCTTTTTCTCCTATTATGAGGGTCTTGTGAAGGTATTGCTAGGCATTGCGAGGTCATGGATATTGAGGCCAATTTCTGTTTGGACAGTTGCATTGTAAGGAGTCCTACCCTTCCTTTGGCTCTTACATTCTATCCGCCCCCTCTTCCTGAGCCTTGGAGGGTGTGATAGAGATGTTTCAGTGCTGGACACTCCTCTGTCCCTTCCTCTCAGCACTATGGTGCCTTTTGGGTCATCCCAGTGGTCATTGCCATCTGAAAAGAGAAGCTTCTCTAATCAGAAATGAGAGTAGCATTAATATATGAATATGAACATTAAGTGTAGTGCTTTCAGGGCAGTTTGGTGGGAATAATATATAAATTTAGCCAGACAAGAGCAGGCTTTATACCCTAAGGCTCATGACCTTCCCATAGACTTTCGATTACTTTTTTTACTACCAAGCATGTATTCCCTCCCATAGAGTGGGCCTTTAATCCAATTAGGAAGCAGTTGGTTTCCCCAAGAGCAGATATGCACCTGTTTGGTCATTTGGCCTGTCTGGCCAAACTTGAGGTTTCCAGTGTCCACAGTTTTCACTGCTGATGACTTCTGTCTCCCATATACTGCATGCAGTGCAGCTTTTTCCAGCTTTCAGTTGACTGGTCTACAGGGAGAAGGTTTTCTGCTCAGCACCAGCTTTATTTCTCAGTGACCTTGCTGCTCAGTCAAGTGAGGTCTTCAGCAATAGGGTCTTACCATCTGTTTCTCAAGGGAAACCAAGGGCCTTGGGAATAGCATGTAATGTTTTGAAGACTACAGAAACCTCCCTGGCCAACAACTCACTGGAAGGTATCCCATCCTAGGGACTGAAAATTTTCTAGTAACAATCTATAGCTTCTGGATGTGCCATTATTCAAAAAAGTAGGTTTACATAAGTCTTATTCAGAATATCATGAATTTTGGTTGACCCTCCCTCACCCTTCTTATACATATTCTCTTCCCCTGGTCCTTCAGACCATTTATGTGATGTATTACATTTATCTATTTGCATATGTTGAACCATCCCTGCATCTCTGGGATGTCTATTTGGCCGGGGTGAATAATCTTTCTGATATATTCCTGTATTCTGTTTGCCAATATTTTGTTCAGAATTTTTGCATCTATGTTCATGAGGGAGATTGGTCTGTAATTTTCTTTTTTCGTTCTGTCTTTGTCTGGTTTTGGTATCAGGGTGATACTGGCTTCATATGGCCTATTTGTTCACTTTCCACCTGGTGTATTACTGAAAAGACATGCTTAATTGTCACATAAGCAAAATTTTCAAACTTTTTTTTCATAATTAATGTCTTGGGCATCTTGTTTAAAATATTATTCTTCCCCATGTCAGAAAAGTCCTATTTTTTCAGTTTTAAATTTTTGTTTTAAAAATTGATTTTTACATAGCATGAGGTAGGGATCAACTGTTCCCCACATGTCTCAGCACTATTTTCCCAATGATTTGCAATACCATTTAAAAAAATATTTTTAATTTTTTTTTTGAGAAAGAGGGAGAGAGAGAGAGAGGGAGGGAGGGAGGGAGGGAGAGAGAGAATGGACACACCAGGGCCTCTAGACACTGCAAACAAACTCTAGATACATGTGCCACCTTGTGTGTCTGGCTTACATGGGTTTTGGGGGATTGAATATGGGTCCTTAGGCTTCGCAGGCAAGCACCCTAACCACTAAGCCATCTCTCCAGTACTATAATGCCATTTTGTCATAAATGTAGTGCTTGAATTTGTATGGACCATTTCTAGGTTCTCTAGTTTTTCAATGTCTGTTGTGTGTGTGTGTATGTGGTCCTTCTAACCACAGGCCAGCACCCTAACCACTAAGCCATCTCTCCAGTACTATAATGCCATTTTGTCATAAATGTAGTGCTTGAATTTGTATGGACCATTTCTAGGTTCTCTAGTTTTTCAATTTTCTGTTGTGTGTGTGTGTATGTGTGTGTGTCTGTGTGTCCATGTATGTACACAGGCTTGGAAATTGAACCCAGGCTAGCAGGCTTTTCAAGCAAGCACCTTTTACCCCTGAGACATCTTCCCAGCCCCATATTTTCAATGTTCTATTCCTATATTTAAAAAACTCTCTCTTAATGACAGTAGATTCACATAGTAAGTCCTGATATGTAATAGAACATGTAGCTCCCTCCTGGAATCTCTCAGTATTCTTAGATCTTTTTTTCTGTGTAAAAAAATTAGAATTAGTCTATTAGACTCTTATAAATGGGAGAATTATACTTCATAGAAACTCTGCATGTTTTAAATTTTGTCTGGAAGGCAGGGGGAGAGAGAGAGAGAGAGAGAGAATGGATGCACCAGGGCCTCCAGCCACTACAAACGAACTCCAGATGTATGCATCCCCTTGTACATCTGTCTTACATGGGTCCTGGGGAATCAAGCCTTGAACTGGGGTCCTTACACTTCACAGGCAAGCGCCTAACCACTAAGCCATCTCTCCAGCCCTAAATTAATTTTTTTTGACACAGGGTTTTGTCATGTAGTCTAGACTGGCCTCCAACTTGTGATCCTCCTGTCTCAGTCTTCTAAGTGCTTGGAATTATAGGCCTACACCACCATGGCCAGCTTATAAATACAAAATGATTGTTAAAAATCTTATGACTACCCTGTATCAAGGTCAAACTACATTTGAGGTCATTCAAGGTTCCTTGCATTCTAGGTGATCTGCCATTTGTGCAGTTTTTATCCCACTTCTACCTTCTACATGTTTTTAAAAAATATTTTTAATTTATTTATTTGCAAACATAGAGAAAGATAGAGAATAAGTACGGCAGGGCCTCCAGCTACTACAAATAAACTGTATATGTATGTGTCACCTTGTGCATCTGGCTTTATGTGAGTACTGGGCAATCACACCTGGGCCATTAGGCTTTGCAGGCCAGCATCTGATCTGATCCATCTCTCCAGCCCCCTCTACATGTTTTTGATTATGTTAGTTTCTCATTTTCAAGTACCCATTTATTCAAGCCTGATTCTAGATCTTTTTTCAGTCTACTTCCTTCAAACAAGTGTATTAAAAGTCAGAGTTTTGGCTCATTTGTTTAAAATTTTATTTAATTTATGATAGTGTGGTGTCTCCATTTAAAGTATGAGCTCCATAGGGGGAGCTCTGTTTGGTTCCTTTCAATGTTAAATGTGTTTTAGATTAGTCACTATTACCAGTCTTCAGTTTAAGTCACAATAAGGCCTTTTAATTGGGATATGTGGGCTCTCTGTTGTACTTAATCTACATGAGCAACTATGGTTAGTGAGCTACAAGAGAAAGCCAGTGTTTAATGGAATTTATTTTCAAGTGACTTTTGGAAAATAATTCGACATACCTTCATCAGCACAGACGGCCTAATAACATGTTGGTTTACAATGCTTCTCTCCAGCTCTCCATCTGAGGAGATGGTAAAGAAACAACTGTGTGAACTGTAATTAAATCCATTAGGCACAGTGTGGGAGATACTGTTTAAACAACAGTTTGACAGCTACAACACCCATACTCTCTCTCCAAAGTGTGTTTTTGTCTTATACTTGAAACAGATATCATTGAAGGTACTTGATTATTTTTACCTTATTTTTCAATTAAAATAAAAATCATTATGGCATGATATTTAATTTATAAAAGGCACCTGATGTTACTCTAAAGGTCCAACTGACATGCAGCATTAAAATTACCAAAGGTGGGCTAGAAAGGTAGTTCAGTGGTTAGGGTGCATGCCTGCAAAGCCTAAGGACCCAGGTTCCATAAATCCAGATGCACAAGGTAGTGCATGTGTCTGGAGTTTATTTGCAGTGGCTAAAGGCTCTGGTGTGCCCATTCCCTCTCTCTCTCTCTGTCTCTGCCTCTTTCTCTAACTTAAATAAACAAAAAAGCAAAATATTTTTAAAAATACAAAAGGCTTTTTTTTATTGTTTAGGTTTTTGAGTTCTTTGTAGATTCTAGATATTCAACCCACTCACAAAGTGGGGCAGAGAACTGCACTGGGAGTTCTCAGAGGAAGAAATACAAATGGCAAACATAGCCGGGCGTGGTAGCGCATGCCTTTAATCCTAGCACTCAGGAGGCAGAGGTAGGAGGATCACTGTGAGTTCAAGGCCACCCTGAGACTACATAGTGAATTCCAGGTCAGCCTGGGCTAGAGTGAGACCCTACCTTAACAAACCACAATAAAATAAAATAAAATAAAATAAAATAAAATAAAATAAAATAAAATAAAATAAAATAAAATAAAATAAAATAAATTAAAAAAACAACTGGCAAACACACACTTAAGAAAATGTTCAACATCCCTAATCATCAGGGAAATGCAAATTAAAACATCTATGAGATTCCACCTTACACCAGTAAGGTTAACAAACATTTAAAAAACTAATGAAAACAAATGCTGGTGAGGCTGTGGAGAAGTAGGAACCCTCTTTCACTATTGGTGGGAATGTAAGATGGTACAACCACTATGGAAAGCATATGGAGACTCCTGAAAAGGTTGACTATAGAGGTACCAACAACCCCAGTTATCCCCTTACTGGGCATTTACCTTAAAAGCTCCATGCCTCAGATCAGAGAGATTTGCTCAGCCATGTTTATAGCTGCTCAATTCATAATAGATAAGAGCTGGAATCAACCCTGATGTCCATCATTAGATGAATGGATAACAAAGATGTGGTATATCTACATAATGGAATTCTACACAGCGGTAAGGAAAAATGACACAATGCAATTTGAAGAAAAATGGTTGAACTTGGAACAGGTCATTCTCAGCAAGCTCACCCAATCACAGAAAGATAATCATCGCATGGTCTCACTCATCTGTGGCTTCTAACCTGAGATGCTGACATACCTAATAAGCATCTTGAGGACCGGACAATAGGGAGGGTGGGATGGGAGGGAAGGGTAAAGGTGGGGGGCGGCACAAATTGGGACCCAAATGGAAATGGTATCATAAAATCCTATATCCTGAAAGACAGACTAAAAAGTTGAACCTTCAGCAGGCCCTTAGAAGCAACACCTGGAACCACAGGACCCTGGAAAGGACATCATGAAGACTAACCTTAATCTTTTCCTGTTTTTCTCTCTCCACCCCCCGTTCTCTCATTCTCTTTTATGTTACCTATCTTTTTCTTCCTTCTTCTTCCTTGGCCCTGACCTGTAACTCCCAGTACCAGCATGCGGTTAACATGCACAATGAGCTGTTGATCAGAGAGATCTACAAGGTTTCCCAAAAGAAGACAGATTTCTGTCAGAGTACTTGATGACCCACCAAAGGTTAATGTTAAGACCCTACTGCTGAAGACACCATATGCTGTTGGGACAGAACATGGAGTGACCTGGCTGGAATCTGGAAGAGGGTCAGTCCCCAGACAGTTAGCTTGTCTAGTGCCAGAGGGTGCTACACGAGTGACTAGGGAAAAAAGACTGACCTCTCTCCAAACAACTCATAGTCTAAGCTACTCAGCAGTAAACAACCTGACATGATGCTCAAAACAAGTGCAACAGTGGCACACAGCCATGGTGGGTAACCAACTGCTCTTGATTTGACTAACAGATCTGCTCAGTGGAATGGAACTCATAGCTGGAACTGGGAAACAAGTCAAAACCATGTCCAAAAAATGAGCCCATTCAATATCAAGCTCCCACCAATCGTGGGCTATAAGAGGGCCTACATATATAAAATTCTCTCTAAAATAATAATGGCCACCCCCTCTATCTGGTGCTGACTTCTTTCTCCATTGGAGAATTTGCTTCTCTTTTTCAGATGGATGGTGAACCTGAGTGGAGGATCAGCCTATCGCACCTCACCAGGGCCCCAGCTGAAACCATAGAGTAATGGGGGAAATGGGCAAGAGTGCTGCTTTCTCAGTGAACCTGACACCAGCACAAGGATGGAGATAGACACAGAGAACATTCAACTCCTACTAAACCAGTTATCCAGAGATACTATGTAGTCTCAGGGTGACCTTGAACTCATGGTGATCTTCCTACCTCTGCCTCCCGAGTGCTGGGATTAAAGGTGTGCACCACCATGTGTGGCTTTGGCATATGCCTTTAATCCCAATATTTGGGAGGCTGAAGTAAGAGGATCTCTGTGAGTTCAAGCCCAGCCTGAGACTCCATAGTGAATTCCAGGTCAGCCTGGGCTAGAGTAAGACTCTACCTCGAAACATCAAAATAAATAAATAAAACACACACACACACACACACACAATGGACTACATAAAATAGCTATAAAAGATTAAAATCTTGAGTGGCCAGAAAGTAACACTGAAATATACCACACTCTACCTCACTTAAAAAAATTTTTTTAAATTTTTACTTATTTGTGTGTGTGTGTGTGTTGTGAGAGAGAGAGAGAGAGAAAGAGAGAGAGCATGGGTGTGCCAGAGTCTCCAGCCACTGTAAACGAATTCCAGACACATGCACCACCTTGTGCATCTGGCTTACATGGGTACTGGGGAATCAAACCTGGATTGCTAGGCTTCACAGGCAAATGTCTTAACCACTAAGCCATCTCCCCAGCCCCTCTGTCTCCTTTCAATTAAAAAAAATTCTTTTGTTAGCTGGTGGTGCATGCCTTTAACCCCAGCACTCGGGAGGCAGAGGTAGGAGGATCGCCATGAGGTCAAGGCCACCCTGAGACTATATAGTGAATTCCAGGTCAGCCTGGGCTACAGTGAGACCCTACCTTGAAAAACCACAAAGAAAGAAAGAAAGAAAGAAAGAAAGAAAGAAAGAAAGAAAGAAAGAAAGATAGATTTTGTATTAACTCCTACCCTCCTAGCCCTTTTTTTGAACTAGGTGTGGTGGCCTATGGCTGTAATGCCAGAGTCTGAGACTAGAGGATCACAAGTTTGAGGCCAGCCTGTAGTACAGGCCTTGTGGCAAACAAACAAACAAACAAACAAACAAAAACAAATGACCGAAACCAAGCACAATCATTTCTGTTAACTTACTTATGTGTTGTTACAAGGTTGACCTTCAGGGGAAAAACTTTATTTATTTATTTGTAATTTACAATATCCAGATTTAAAGAATATTTTGTTTACTTATTTGAGAGAGAGAAGAGACAGACAGAGAGACAGTGAGAAAGAGAGAGAATGGATGTGCCAGGGCCTCTAGCCACTCCAAACAAACTCCAGAGGCATGTGCCACCTTATGTATCTGGCTTTATGTGGGTACTGGGGAACAGAATCTGGTTCTTTGTCTTTACTGAAAAGTGCCTTAACTGCTAAGCCATCTTTCCAGCCCTTAAAAATTTTTCATTTTGTGTGTGTGTGTGTGTGTGTGTGTGTGTGTGTGCACGCACGTGCATGGCACAGCATATGTACAGGGGTCAGAAGATACCTTTGGGGTTTTAGTCCTCCCCCACCTTGTTTGGGACAAGGTCTCACATCTTACTGTTTTGCCGCTGGGAGGGACAGACTAACTGGCTTACAGGTTTTAGGATTCTCCTGACTCCCCTTCTCTTGCCTGAGGCACCCTCTGATCACAGACTCATGCATCACTACATCTGGCTTTTTCTATGGAGGCTGGGGATGCAAACTCCAGTTGGCAAGCTTATGGAGCAAGTGCCTTTAAGCACAGTCAGATCTTCCTGGCTCCTCTCTTGTTTTTTCTTTGAGATAGATTTTTCTTTCTTTTTTTATTGACAACTTCTTTAATTGTAGACAATATTCCATGGTACTTCCCTCCTTACCCCCACTTTCCCCTTTGAAACTCCACTCTCCATCATATCCCTTCACCTCTCAATCAGTCTCTCTTTTATTTTGATGTCATGATCTTTTCCTCCTATTATGATGGTCTTGTGTAGGTAGTGTCAGGCACTGTGAGGTCATGGATATGCAGGCCATTTTGTGTTTGGAGGAGCACATTGTAAGGAGTCCTACCCTTCCTTTGGCTCTTACAGTCTTTCTGCCCCCTCTTCTGCAATGCACCCTGATCCTTGGAAGGTGTGTTAGAGATGTTTCAGTGGTGAGCACTCCTCTGTCCCTTCTTCTCAGCCCCATGGTGCCTTCGGAGTCATCCCAAGGTTGCCACCATCTGAAAAGAGAAGGTTCTTTAACAAAAAGTGAGAGTAGCATTAATATATGGGTGTAGACATTGACAGAAGTGCTTACTGGGCACTTTTGGTGAACATAGTATATACATTTTAGTGAGACACCAGCAGACATTACACCCTTAGGGCTCATGACTACCCCTGTCATAGGTTTTCAGTATCAGGGATGTATTCCCTCCCATGGTGTGGGCCTCCAGTCCAATTAGAGAGGAGTTGGTTTCCCCCATAACAGACATGCCATTATTGCACCTGTTGGCTCATTTGGCCTGGCTGGCCAAATTTAAAGCTTGCAGTGTTGAGTATCTTCACTGGTGTTTTCTCTCTCTCCCATTGAACTACATGCAGCATAGCCTTTTCCAACTTTCTGTCAGCTGGTCCACATGGAGGAGGCTTTCAGCTCAGCACCAGCAGGATTTCTCAGTGACCTTGCAGTCAAAGTATGTCGAGTCTTCAGCAATAGGGTCTTACCATCTATTCCTGGTGGGAAACCAAGGGCCTCGGCAATGGCCTGTAATGTTTTGGGGTTATCTGTGACCTCCCTGGCCAACAACTCACTGAAAGGCATTCCATTGCTGGCCCTGAAAATTTTCTAGTAACAATCTATTGTTTCTGAGTGTTCCATTGTCCAGAAAAGTAGGTTTCCATATGACTAATTTATATCCTCTTAGATTTTTATTAGCCCTCCCTCCACCTTTCCTTTACTCAATCTCTTCTCCTGACCTCACTTAGGCCTTTTCACCCCCATTAATCTGTTCTTCTACTTAAATATATACAATACCATCCTATTAAGTCCCCCTCCCTTTCTATTCCCTTGATATCCCCGTTCTAGCTTACTGGTTTCTGCTACTGAGTTTTATTTTTTTCTCACATAGAAGTCCAATCATTTGTAGCTAGGATCCACATATGAGAGAGAACAATGTGACGTTTGGCTTTCTGGGCCTGGTTTACCTCACTAAGTATAATCCTTTCCAGATCTATCCATTTTCCACCAAATTACATAACTTCATTTTTCTTTACTGCTGAGTAGAACTCCATTGTGTAAATGTGCCACATCTTCATTATCTACTCATCAGTGGAGGGACATCTAGGTTGGTTCTATTTCCTAGTTATTGTGAATAGAGCAGCAATAAACATGGTCAAGCAAGTATCTCTAAGGCAGTAAGATGAGTCCTTAGGGTATATGCCTAGGAGTGATATAGCTGGGTCATATGGTAGAAATATATTTAGCTGTCTCAGTAACCTCTACACTGATTTCCACAATGGCTGGACCAGATTACATTCCCACCAACAGTATAGAAGGGTTCCTCTTTTTCCACATCCTCACCAGCATTTATAGTCATTTGTTTTCATGATGGTAACCAATCTGACAGAAGTGAGATGGAATCTCAAAGTAGTTTTAATCTGCATTTCCCTGATAACTAGGGATGTAGAACATTTTTAAGATGTTTATATGCCATCTGTATTTCTTCTTCTGAGAACTCTCTATTTAGTTCCATAGCCCATTTTTTAATTGGTTTGTTTGATTTCTTATTTTTTAATTTTTTCAGCTCTCTGTATATCCTAGATATTAACCCTCTGTCAGATGTATAGCTGGCAAAGATTTTCTCCCATTCTGTAGGTTGCCTCTTTGTTCTATTCACAGTGTCCTTAGCTGTACAGAAGCTTTGTAATTTCATGAGGTCCCAGCAGTTGACCTGTGGTTTTATTTCCTGGGCAATTGGGGTTATATTCAGAAAGTCTTTTCCAAGTCCAATATGTTTTTCCTCTAACAGTTTCAGAGTTTCAGGTCTGATATTAAGGTCTTTGATCCATTTGGACTTGATTCTTGTGCATGGAGAGAGAGAGAAGGATCTATTTTCATCCTTCTACAGATACATATCCAGTTTTCCCAGCACCATTTGCTGAAGAGGCTGTCTTTTCTCCAATGAGTAATTTTGACATTTTTGTCAAAGATCAGGTGGCTATAGCTACCCGGACTTACATCAGGGTCTTCTGTTCTGTTCCATTGATCTACGTGTCTGTTTTTGTGCCAGTACCATGCTGTTTTCATTATTATGGCTCTGTAATATAGGTTAAAATCAGGTATGGTGATACCACCAACCTTATTTTTGTTGCTCAAAATTGTTTTAGATATCTGAGGTTGTTTGTGCATCTAAATGAATTTTTGGATTGTTTTTTCTATTTCCATGAAGAATGCTGTTGGAATTTTGATGAGGATTGCATTTAATGTGTAGATTCCTTTGGTAAGATTGCCGTTCTCACAATATTGATTCTTCCCATCCAAGAACAAGGGATGTCTTTCCATTTCCTTGTGTCTTCTGCAATTTCTCATTTGAGTGTTTTAAAATTCTCATTGTAGAGATCCTTCACTTCCTTGGTTAGGTTTATCTCAAGGTACTTTATTTTCTTTTGATGCAATTGTGAATGGGAGTGATTCTGATTTCATCCTCTGTGTGTTTGTTGTTAACATATAGGAAGGCTACCAATTTCTGTGTGTTTATTTTGTATCCTGCTACATGGCTATAGGTGTTTATCAGCTCTAATAGTTTGCTGGTAGAGTCTTTAGGATCCTTTATGTATAGAATCATATCATCTGCAAATGATAACTTGATCTCTTCCTTTACAATTTGTATCCCTTTTATGTGTGTCTCTTGCCTTATTGCTATGGCTAAGACTTCCAGTACTATATTAAATAAAAGTGGGGACAGTGGACACCCTTGTCTTGTGCATGATTTTAGTAGAAAAGCTTCAAGTTTTTCTCCATTTAGTATTATGTTGGCCATGGGTTTGTCATAAATAGCCTTTATTATGTTGAGATATATTCCTCTACTCCCATTCTCTGTAGGACTTTTATCATGAAGGGATGTTGGATTTTGTCAAATGCTTTTTCTGCATCTAATGAAATGATCATGTGATTTTTATCCTTCAGTCCATTTATATATTATATTTATCGATTTGCACATGTTGAACCATCCCTGCATCTCTGGGATAAAGCCTACTTGGTAGGGGTGAATGATCTTTCTAATATGTTCTTGTATTCTGTTTGCCAATATTTTGTTGAGAATTTTTGCATCTATGTTCATGAGGGAGATTGGTCTGTAATTTTCCTTTTTTTGTTGAGACTTTTTTTAGAATGCTGTTTTCATTGGTGTAGAATTCAGAGTTGTTTGTTCATTTCAGCATTTTAAAGGTGTCACTCCATTTTCTATGGCTATATATACAGTAATTCTGCTATAATTGTTTGTAATGTGATTTTCTTTTACAACTTCAAGATTTTTCTCTTTGCTTTTCAACATTTTCAAGACAATATATCTAGATGATTTAAATCTTGCTGGGGGCTTTCTGAGCTGTTTAAATTTCATGATTTCCTATCTTGAGAATTCTCAGGAGTTGTTTCTTTAAATATTTTAACTGTCCATATCCTGCTGTTATGAGATGCTAATTTATCCTCCAGTCTCACATGTGGTATGTTTTTGACTTTTTACCCTTTGTAATTCAGTGTGGGCATTTCTGATTTACCTATCTCCAATTTCATCAGTTCTTTCTTCATCTGCGTTAAGTTTACTGATGAGCATGAAGGCAAACATCATCTCTTTGGTTTTCTCCTGGCATTTCAGTTCTACTTGTCTCTGAAGTTTTCATTTCTCATGTGCTTAAGTATGTTATCTATCTTTCCCATTACCTCCTTATTTTGGGACTTCCAGGTAAGATGGTGCATACTAGCCACACCAAAGCAGCCTAGGGAAGGAATAAGCAGAAACACAGCAAAATACACTCTTATACCAAAAAATGAAGATGTATAAGCTATATCAACCACAGCAGAGAACCAGGAGAGACCAAAATCTTCCAGAAAGGGGGAAACTGGCCAGAATCTGGCTGAGGTGCCTGCAGCTCCTATCTGAGCCTGGCTGGCACAGAGCTGCAGAAGCAGAAACAAGGTGAAGGGATTTTCCACTATTATCAGCCTCCTCACAAAGTCAAGAAAACGAAGAAGACAGCAGAGACCAACTGAGCAGCTCTGGTACAATTCCAGGCACCCTGCATAGCCTCCCATCTCCCAACCATCAGGGCTGTGAACCGCTGGAGAACTCATCAACCCAGGACTGCCTGGCACCAAGAGGGATTCAAGGTGGGCACCCAGCAGTGGTGAGATTGGAAGCCACCCCAAAGGTAACAGGGCTTACTTAGGCCTCCACTGGAAGTGCTAATCTCTCTTTCCATGTCAGGAAAGGTTATTTATTACATTTGAATGATACATTCTGGGTTGGCTTTACCCTTCTCAAATAAGCTGTACTTTGGTGTTGACTATTGTTGCCTATGAAGTTTCCTGATTTTTAGGGCCTTTGTCTTTTTCTTAAGTCATTATTGGAGGCAAGGTCTGACTGGCCCCAGGATGACCTGGAACCCATTTCAGACTAGAAATCTCAACATCCTAGTTGACAGGATTAAGGGTGTGGGGCAACACACAACCTTATGAACTTTAGCTTTATTAGATTATCTGTTTAGCTTAATCCCCACACTTGTATAAATACTCTGTGTTGGTTTTGATTGAATGTATATATTTCTCAGTTGAATTTTAGAATTTGCCAGTAATTTGCTCCACCCAGTCTACTACAATACTTGAACAGCAGGCAAACTCAACATCTAGGGTCACTTCTGCTGTTTTTCTTGGAGTATAAGAGCTACACCTGGTACCTTAAACTCCTGCACTGAAGATATATGAAGTCGGAGTTACATGGAAAAGAACATTACAGATAATTAGAAAATCCAAGCATCAAATTAACTCAAGATGCAAAAATCTCTACATTACAATACAAGAAACTCAAAAAATCAAGACAATACAATTCCACCAAAACATTATAAATCCATCCAAAATGACCTCCAATGAGACTGTTTTATATGAAATGCCTGACAAAGATTTTTAAAAAAATGATTATATCTATGTTCAAAGAGATCAAAGGAATCAAAGAATAAAACCAACTCCTGAAGGAGAACACAGAAAACCAACTTAATGAAATAAGGAGGTCATTACAAGACAAAAGTTGAAGTAATGAAAAAATACCAATCAGAAATACTAGAAATGAAAGACAGAGTAAGTCAAATAGGCAACTCTGTAGAAAGTCTCACCAGTAGAATGGATCAAGAAGATGACAGAATTATCTAAACATAGAAAATCAGGCAGCAGATGTAATACAGTCCAACAAAAAGAAAAACAAACTAATAGGGAGGCATGAATGGGAATTTCAAGCCATTTGGGACACTATGAAGAGATCAAACACAAGAATTCAGGGCATAGTAAGAGAAGAATCTCACTCCAAAGACATAAGATGTATTTTCAACAAAATCATAGAAGAAAACTTCCTCTAAGTAGGGAAAGTGATTCCAATACAGATACAGGAAGCCTATAGAATGCCAAATGGACAAAATCAGGGAAGAACCTCTCACCATATTATAATTAAAGTATAAAACACACAAACTAAAGAAAATATATTGAAAGCAGTTAGGGAGAAAAATCAAGTCACATGCAAAGGCAAGCCCATCAGAATTACATTGGATTAATCAACACAAACTTTAAAAGTCAGAAGAGCATGGAATGATGCATTCCAAGTTCTGAAAGATACTAAGATTACTTTCTCCTGCAAAGCTAGCTATCCAAATAGATGGAGAAATAAGGACATTCCACAACAAAAGCAAGCTAAAGGAATATATGAACACTAAACCAGCTCTACAGAAAATACTTGAAAGGATCCTCCATGCTGAAGAGAAAGAAAAGCACACACATAAGGAACCAGGAAAAAAAAAAACGATACTCAACTACTAGTTAATACAAGAGAGCAAAGGTAAAACTGGAAGAAGTACAAAACAAGAATGTCCAGAATAAATACACACCTTTCAATAATAACTCTTATTATCAATGGCCTCAATGCCCCAACCAAAAGACACAGGTTTGCAGACTGGATTAAAAAGCAGGATCCCTTGATCACTGGGATGACCCAAAAGGCAACATAGTGCTGAGAAGAAGGGATGGAGGAGTGCCCAGTACTGAAATATCTCTGTCACACCCTCCACGGCTCAGGGCCCATTGTGGAAGAGGGGGCAGATAGAATGGAAGAGCCAAAGGAAGGGTATGACTCCTATCAATGCAACTGTCCAGACAGAAATTGGCCTTGATATCCATGACCTTGCAGTGCCTAGCAATACCTTCGCAAGACCCTCATAATAGAAGAAAAAGATGATAACATCAAATTAAAAGAGAGAATAATGGAGAGAGAGAGGGGATTGGAGTTCTAAAGGGGAATGGGGGAGGGGAGGGAAATATGCATTTTTTATATATAAGTATAGAAGTTGTCAATAAAAAAATTTAATAAAAATTTTAAAAAGCAGAATCCTTCAATTTGTTGTCTCCAAGAAACTCAACTTTCCATAAAAGATGGACACTATCATAGGGTGAAAGGTTGGAAAATGGTGTTTCAACCAAATGGGCCTAGAAAACAAGCAGGGGTCATTATCCTAATATCTGACAGGGTAGACTTCAGACCAACATTGGTTAGGAAAAATGAGGAAGGTCACTTTATATTGATTAAGGGAACATTCCAACAGGAGGACATTATAATCCTAAGCATATGTGCACCTAACATTCCAGTTTCATCAAACAAACACTTAGAATTAAGATCACAGATAACACTAAAGTTGTAGTGGGTGACTTCAACACCCCACTCTCATCACTTGACAGGTCATCTGGGCATAAAACAAATAGAAAAGTATCTGGATTAAATGAGGTCATAGAACAAATGAACCTAACAGATATCTATAGAATACTCTTGAAGAGCACAGTGATGATAAATGAGTTATTGGTACAAGGCAAAAAAAAAAAAATGGAACAAAATGGAAAGACCAGAAACATATTCAATTTATATAGAAGGTGGTAACAGAACAATAAGAGAAAAGGCATTCCCAGGGATTATGGGAAAATAAGCTATCCTCAAGATAAAGTTTAAAGCCTACTTTATGTAACAGGAAAGTCCTTGTTCTCTGCTTCCTGACTGTTGATGTAATGTGACCAGCTCAGCTTCATGCTCCTGTCACCATGCCCTCCCTGCCACAATGGACTGTAAATCTGTTCTTTAAGCTGAAAGAAACCCTTCCTTCTCAAAGTGCTTTTGTCAGGAATCTTGTTGCAGCAGTAAGAAAGGGTTAACTAACATGGATGGGGAAAGAAAACCCTGAGATTTCTTGGAAGTCAGTCGTGTTACACTTAACCAGGCTAGTAGTCATGTAAGTGTTAACTCTGAAGAATTAAGCCATGTATTTACATCTTCAATGCCTTGCTACTTATGTATGATATTACACAAGAGCCTCCACCCTCTTAAAAGGCTTTTGACTATTGGTGAATTTATTTTTTATTAGAAATGCTTTAAATGGAGTAGTAGGACTTCCTGGACTCTTATTTAAACTCTTTTAATTCTAATGTTCTAGGATTCTAGCAAGACTGTTTTCTTGAAGGGGCTTAAGGATTCTTTCCATGTTTGGAACTGAGAGACAAAGACTTCAGGTAAAGTCAAAAATGCTGACAAATCTACATTAGAGGATATGTGACCATAATGAGTACCAAATATCCTAACCTTAATTTAGAGGGACTATTCACTCAAATCCAAGGAAGAGCTAAATGTGGTGCACATTGGTAATCTCCACACTTGGAGAGCCTGAGGCAGGAATATCAAAAGTTCAAGGTCTGTCCAGGCTACATAGAGACTCAATCTCCAAACAAAGCCCAAGACAGAGATGGACAGCTTCAATCTTATCTGTAGCCTACCTTAGAAATCTTAGGGTTTGGCTTAAAAAGAAATACAGAGAGCTTTAGGAAATTTTTCTCTTCCTGGAATGGGGTAGTGAGGGAGCTTACCTTCTCTCCTGGAAAGTGCAATGTTAATGCTCTGCACTCAAGGAAATGTGAAGAATGAGGAATAACACCCCTTTACAGACAGGCAGATGAGCTGTGCTGGAGTCTATCTCTGATGACAGCTCTCTGAATCTTAAGAGACTGCCGCAGGCAAAAATCTTAGAATCAATTTATTTCTTGGTTTTACAGCTTTTTTTCCGTCCTCTACCTATGCACATGAGCACACACTCCCACACACTCAAACCAGCATTTGTTCCCCAAAGTGAAAGAAAAGGGGACAGGAAGTTTTATTTGTGGATCTCCTCTGTATCAAATAATAGCACACAAAGTGCCTATAATGCTTACTCAAGTTGTTCTTTTTAAAAGATTAGTTTAATTAGCTGCTTTTTAGCATTCAGAAGTGTGCAATAGTTATTTATATTGTGTTAATTAGACAACAAAAAGACAAATAAATATCTGTAATTTTAAGCCATCACCTTATTTTTTAAAAATATATTTTATTTATTTATTTGACAGAAAGAGCGGGGTAGGGGGGGAGAGAATGGGCACACCAGGGCCTCTAGCCACTGCAAACGAAATCCAGATGCATGTGCCCCCTTGTGCATCTGACTCATGTGGGTCCTAAAGAGTCGAACTAGGATCCTTTGGGTTTGCAGGCAAAAGCCTTAACAGCTAAGCCATCTCTCCAGCCCCATTACCTTATTTTCAATGGTAAATGATGATTACTGTGTGTCCACAATGGTTTTTATTCATGATAAGTAGTATAATTTGGTCCAAAAATTTCACTTTATGTATAGTAACATGCTTAATTCACCTTTTTTTAAAATGTATTTGAGATAATTATAGATCTATATGCAGTTGTAATAAACAACACAGAAATTCTATGTGCTTTTAACCAATTTTTTCCCATGGGTACATCTTGTAAACTTATAATGTTATGATCAAGACAGTGGCCAGGAGACATCACATAGAAGACATTCATCAGCTGCACCTAGTGATGCAGGCCTGTAACCCCAGTTGCACGGGAAGCTGAGGTAGGAGGACCACAAATGCAAGACCAGTGTGTGGCATACACAGGTAGTTCAATCAGCCTGGAACTTTGTGTGACATTGTCTCAAAAATAAAAAAGTAAAGAGTGCTGGGAATGTAGTTCAGTGGTAGAGCACTTACCTAGCATACATGGGATTCTAAATTCAATCAGTAGTACCATGGGGGTGTGAATTTTTCCATTTTTACTGGGATCCCTCATGTTCCCACATTGGTCTTTTATAGCCATACTCAATTCTTTCTATTCTCACCCCAACTTCACATGGCTGCTGCTAATCTGTTTTTCTATTTCTTTCTTTTTTAAATTTATTTTTTAAATTAGTTAATTTATTTATTTGAGAGCAACAGACAGAGAAAGAGTCAGAGAGAGAGAGAATGGGAGCACCAGGGCCTCCAGCCACTGCAAACAAATTCCATATGCATGTACCACATTGTGCATCTGGCTTACGTGGGATCTGGGGAATCTAGCCTTGAACTGGGGTCCTTAGGCTTCACAGGCAAGTGCTTAACCACTAAGCCATCTCTCCAGGCCCCTATTTTTTTCTTTCTTTACTTTTTTTTTTTTTTTTTTTTGGTTTTTTGAGGTAGTCTCACTGTACTCCACGCTGACCTGGATTTCACTTGGTAGTCTCAAACTGGCCTTGAACTCACTGAGATGCTCCTATCTCTGCCTCCCAAGTGCTGGGACTAAAGTCATGCTCCATCACACCTGGCTTGTTTGTCTATTTCTATAAGCTTTTCATTTCAAGAACATTTATTGAGGCCTAGGGAGATGGCTCAATCAGTAAATTACTTGCAAACATGAGGACCGGAGATCAGATCTCTAAATGGGACAGGAGGATTTCTGGGGCTTGCTGGCTAGCTAGTATAGCTAAATAAGTGACAGACCCTGTATCAAAAAGTAAGGCGGGGGCTAGAGAGATGATTTAATAGTGAAGGTGTTTGCTTGCAAAGCCAAAGGACCCAGGTTTGATTCCCCAGGACCCATGTAAGCCAGATGCACAAGGTAACAAATGTATCTGGATTTCTTTTGTAGCAGCTGAAGGCCCTGACACACCTATTCTTTATCTACCTCTTTTTCTCTCTCTCAAATAAAATAAAGTTTTAAAAAATAGGGTGTTGGGACTAGCACAGAAACGATACAGCTCTGCTCGAGACTGAGCTCTCTCATGCTCTCATGGACCGATGATGCTGGATGCTCACTGTCCACTTAGCCTGGATGTGAAATACTCTAAGGCCTGCCCACCACTGCCTGTGTCATCAGAATGTTCCTGGCCATCATTTCCATCAGAGGGGAGAAGAGAGCAAACATTTGCTGACTGGTGGGCAGACCTATGGGACTGGCACACACTTGCCTCCACTGACATATTGGCAGTAGCACTCACTGCTCTCTTGGCTGGTTGGGTGGTGTCACCCACGACCCATGGATTATGGAATGGCTCCTGGCATTCTGAAGAAGCTGAAGGACTTTTGGTTGCGGAGGCCCAGGCAGGGTCAAATTCCAGTCAAAATGACCCTTTGTCCTTTGTCTTGGCACTGCTGTAACCGCAGAGACAAACCTTTCCTTGACCACTGAGTCCCTGCAACATTTGGTGGTGACCACAGAGTGGCTCCAGTAGTCTGTCCTTTCAAAACACAGGCCTGTGTAAGGCTAGTCCATGTTTCAGAACCTCTGCACTGTCACGAGCCTATCTCGGTCTACAGAAGAGATAAAGTTTTTAAAAAAGAAAGAAGTATAGGTCCTTTCTACACATGAACAAGAATGGAAACACCCTTGGGGTCCTTTAAAGAAATACGATTTGGGAAAGAAAAGCTGGCTAGTAGCAGGTGACCATGCTACCATAGATTTGAGAAGCTCCAGCCAGACTCATCTGCTTGTTGTCTTAGCTGCTGTCCCATTTCTACTCCATAGGCCTTCACTCTACTCAGAGAGCAGAAAAGTTCAGCTAACATATTCAGTGTGATGGACCAGCCAGGAAGAAACTAAACAAGCTAAAGTGGAACCTCGTGCCAGCGGGGAAAATCCAGTGCCATTGACACATGATGGTGTCCTTTCATCTCAGCAGAATGGCTCTTCTAGACCCTCTTCTCCTATTGCCAAGCCTTCCCGGAGCTGCAGCCTCAGGAAGGGGCCTCCAGGGCCACATGGGATTCCTGAGGCCTGGTGGCAGGAATGGACTCACTCAACATGTGGGCCATGGACAGACAGCCCTTTAACCTCAACTGACACTCTAAGGACCTAACATTGGCTATTTTTCTGTAAAGTTTTAGCAAAACCTTGTTAAAATCATATTAGATCTAATGAACTAATTACCTGTTTGAAATTCCTGTTTGAAAAGTAACAGTGTGAATAATGTATATAAAGTTAAGATCTTAAAGGTAGTCCTAATTAAAACAACATTTTCTCTCAGAATTAAATAAATAAGTAAATATGGTGGAGAGTGATTAGGGAAGACACCCAACATTGATCTCTGGCCTCCACCCCTCCTCCAGACACAGAGATTGAACCATACAATACAAAATCTCATGGGCTTGGACTTTTCACTGAGCTTATGTGATGGTTTATATTGTCAACTTAACAAACCCTAGAATCACCTGTGTGAAATTATCTTTATTAAATTGGCCTTTGAGCATGCTTGTGAGGGATTATTTTGACTAGGGTAATAGAGGTGGGAAGACTCACCATAACTGTGGGAAGCACGATTCCATGGGCTAAGATCATGGACTATATAAAAAGGAGAGGCTGGAGAGACAGCTCAGTAGTTAAGGCACTTGCCTGAAAAGCCTAATGATCCAGGTTTAATTCCCAGTATAGACATAAAGTCAGATGCACAAGGTGGCACATGTGTCTGGAGTTTGTTTGCAGTGGCTAGAGGCCCTAGTATGCCCATTATCTCTTTCTCATAATTTTAAAAATATTTTATTTATTTGAAAGAGGAAGAGAGAGACAGGGAGAAAGAATAGGTGAAACAGGGCCTCCAGCCACTGCAAACGAACTCCAGATGCATGCGCCCCTTGTGCATCTGGCTTACATGGGTCCTAGAGAGTTGAACCAAGATCCTTTGGCTTTGCAGGCAAATTCCTTAACCACTAAGCCATCTCTCCAGCCCATAATTTTTTTTTAAAAAAGAGAGAGGGCTAAAGAGATGGTTGGGTAGTTAAGACACTTACCTGCAAAGCCTAAGGACCCCAGTATGATTTCCCAGTACCCATGTAAAGCCAGATGTACAAAGTAGTGCACGTATCTAGAATTTGCCAATTCTGTCTTTGCAAACAAACAAACGAATGAAAGAACTGAGCAGCAGAAGTCATCCCTCTCTTCTTCCTTACTGTGGAATGAAGGGGCCACCTGCTTCAAGTTCCTGCCGCCATGCCTTCACCACCATGATGGACTGTTACTTGAAACTGCAAGCAGAAATAAGCCCTTCTTTCCTTTTTTTAAAATTATTTTTCATTGACAACTTTTATACTTACATACAAAAAAACCCACCTGATATTTCCCTCCCCTCCCCCCATTCCACTTCAGAACTCCAGTCTCCATCATATCGATACCCTCCCTCTCTCCATTAGTCTCTCTTTAAATTTGATGTCATCAACTTTTTCTTCTGTTTTGAGGGTCTTGCGGAGGTATTGCTAAGCACTGCAAGGTCATGGATATCGAGGCCAATTTCTGTCTGGACAGTTGCATTGTAAGAGGTCATATCCTTCCTTTGGCTCTTACATTCTATCTGCCCCCTCTTCCGCAATGGTCCCTGAGCCTTGGAGGGTGTGACAGAGGTGTTTCAGTGCTGGGCACTCCTCCATCCCTTCTTCTCAGCACTATGTTGCCTTTTGGGTCATCCCAGTGGTCATTGCCATCTGAAAAGAGAAGCTTCTCTAACCAGAAGTAAGAGTAGCGTTAATAGGTGAATATGAAAGTTAAGTGTAGTGCTTTCAGGGCAGCTTGGTGGGAATAATATATACATTTAGTCAGACAAGAGCAGGCTTATACCCCTAAGGCTCATGACCTCACCTACCATAGACTTTTACTTAGGTTTTTCAGTACCAGGTATGTATTCCCTCCCGTAGAGAGGGCCTTCAGTCCAATTATGGAGCAGTTGGTTACCCCAACAGTAGACATGCCACTATTGCACCTGTTCAGTCACTGGGCCTGTCTGGCCAAGCTTGAATATTCAGCGTCCACTGTTTTCACTGTTGATGGCTTCTGTCTCCCATACGTTGTATGCAGTGCAGTTGTTTCCAGCTTTCAGTTGGCTGGTCTACAGGGAGAAGGTTTTCTGCTCAGCACCAGCTTGCTTTCTCAGTGACCCTGCCTCTCAGGCAAGAGATGTCTTCAGCAATAGGGTCTTACTATCTGTTTCTTAAGGGAAACCAAGGGCTTTGGCAAAAGCCTTTAATGTTTTGGAGGCTACTGGGACCTCCTTGGCCAACAACTCACGGGAAGGTATCCCATCCCAGGCACTGAAAATTTTCTAGTAACAGTCTACTGCTTCTAGACGTGCCCTTGTTCAAAAAAGTAATTTTACGTATGTCTTATTCACAATATCTTGAGTTTAGATTGACCCTCCCCCTGCCCTTCTTTTATGCATTCTCTTCCCATGGCCTTGCTTAGGCCATTCCCCTCCCTGTAATCAGTTCTTATACTTACATATGTGCATTACCATACACTTAAGTCCTTCCCTTTCCTCCCTCCCTTATAGCCTTTTACCAGCTTACTGGTTTCTGGTACCTATTTTTGGTTCCAGTTCACACACAAATTTACATATTTGTACTTAGGATCCACATATGAGAGAGAACATGTGACGTTTGGCTTTCTGAGCCTGGGTTACCTCACTTAGTATAATCCTTTCCAGATCCATCCATTTCCCTGCAAATTTCATAATTTCATTTTTCTTTACTGCTGAGTAGAACTCCATTGTGTAAATGTACCACATCTTTATTATCCATTCATCTGTGGAGGGACATCTAGGCTGCTTCCATTTCCTAGCTATTGTGAATAGAGCAGCAATAAACATGGTTGTGCAAGTATCTCTAAGGTAGTGAGAAGAGTCCTCTGGATATATGCCTAGGAGTGCTATAGCTGGATCATATGGTAAATCTATTTCTAGCTGTCTCAAGAACCTCCACACTGATTTCCACAATGGCTGGACCAGCTTACATTCCCACCAATAGCGTAGAAGTGTTCCTGTTTTTCAGCATCCACGCCAACACTTATTGTCATTTGTTTTCTTGATGGTAGCCATTCTGACAGGAGTGAAATGGAATCTCAAAGTGGTTTTAATTTGCATTTCCCTGATGGCTAAGGATGTGGAACACTTTTTTAGATGTTTATATGCCATCTGTATTTCATCTTCCAGTTCCATAGCCCATTTTTTTAACTGGGTTGTTTGAATTCTTATTATTCTTTTGAGTTCTTTGTATATTCTGGATATTAATCCTCTGTCAGATGTATAGCTGGCAAAGATTTTCTCCCATTCTGTAGGTTGTCTGTTTGCTCTATTCATAGTGTCCTTTGCTGTACAAAAGCTTTGTAATTTCAAAAGGTCCCAGTGTTTGATTAGTGGTTTTATTCCCTGAGCAACTGGAGTTATATTCAAAAAGTCCTTGCCTATTCCAATATGTTGAAGAGTTTCCCCTACCTTTTCCTCTAGCAGTTTCAGAGTTTCAGGTCTGATATTAAGGTCCCTGATCCATTTGGACTTGACTCTTGTGCATGGAGAGAGACAAGGATCTATGTTTATCCTTTTACATACAGATATCCAGTTTTCTCAGCACCACTTGTTAAAGAGGCTATCTTTTCTCCAATGAATATTTTTGGCATTTTTGTCAAAAATCAGGTGGCTGTAGCTGCCTGGATTAATATTTGGTTCTTCTATTCTGTTCCATTGATCTACCTGTCTGTCCTTGTGCCAGTACCATGCTGTTTTTGTTACTATGGCTTTATAGTATAACTTAAAATCGGGTATGGTTATACCACCTGCCTGATTTTTGTTACACAAAATTGTTTTGGCTATTCAAGGTTTCTTGTGTTTCCAGATGAATTTTAGTATTTTTTTTTTCTATTTCTGTGAAGAATGCTATTGGGATTTTAATGGGGATCGCATTAAATGTGTAGATTGCTTTTGGTAAGATTGACATTTTCACAATATTGATTCTTCCAATCCAGGAGCATGGGATATCTTTCCATTTCCTTGTGTCTTCTGCAATTTGTCGCTCGAGTTTTTTAAAGTTCTCATTGTAGAGATCCTTCACTTCCTTGGTTAAGTTTATTCCAAGGTATTTTTTTTTTTTTGAGGCAATTGTGAATGGGAGATTCCCTGATTTCATCCTCTGCATGTTTGTTGTTAGTGTATAGAAAAGCTACTGATTTCTGTGTGTTTATTTTGTATCCTGCTACATTGCTAAAAGTGTTTATCAGCTCTAGCAGTTTGCTGGTAGAGTCTTTAGGGTCTGTTATGTATAGAATCATATCGTCTGCAAATAATGATAATTTGATCTCTTCCCTTCCGATTTGTATCCCCTTTATGAGTGTCTCTTGCCTTATTGCTATGGCTAAGACTTCCAGTACTATATTAAATATTAGTGGGGAAAGTGGACACCCTTGTCTTGTTCCTGAATTTAGAGGAAAAACTTCAAGTTTTTCCCCATTTAGTATGATGTTGGCTATAGGTTTGTCATGAATAGCTTTTATTATGTTGAGATATGTTCCTTCTATTCCCAGTTTCTGTAATACTTTCACCATGAAGGGGTGTTGGATTTTGTCAAATGCCTTTTCTGCATCTATTGAGATGACCATGTGATTTTTGTCCTTCAGACCATTTATATGGTGTATTACATTTATGGGTTTGCGTATGTTGAACCATCCCTGCATCTCTGGGATAAAGCCTACTTGGTCAGGGTGAATAATCTTTCTGATATATTCTTGTATTCTGTTTGCCAGTATTTTGTTGAGAATTTTTGCATCTATGTTCATGAGGGAGATTGGTCTATAGTTTTTAAAAATATTTTTTGTTTATTTTTTATTTATTTGAGAGCAACAGACAGACCAAGAGAGAAAGAGGCAGACAGAGAGAGAGAGAGAGAGAGAGAGAGAGAGAGAGAGAGAGAGAGGGAGAGAGAGAGAGAGAGAGACAGAGAGAGAGAGAGAACAAGCACTAGGGACTCCAGCCACTACAAACGAACTCCAGACGCATGTGCCCCCTTGTGCATCTGGCTTACGTGGGTCCTGGGGAATCGAGCCTTGAACCGGGGTCCTTAGGCTTCACAGGCAAATGCTTAACCGCTAAGCCATCTCTCAAGGCCATAATTTTCTATTTTTGATCTGTCTTTGTCCGGTTTGGGTATCAGGGTGATGCTGGCTTCATAGAAGGATTTCGGTAGAATTCCTTCCTTTTCTATTTTATGGAAAAGTTTGAGAAGCATTGGTGTTAGATCTTCCAGGAATGTCTGGTAAAATTCAGCAGTGAATCCATCTGGGCCTGGGCTTTTTTTTTAACTGCTTGGATCTCTGTGGTTGTTATAAGTCTATTTAAATGGTTTATCTCATCTTGATTTAATTTTGGTAGGTCATATGAATCAAGGAAATCATCCATTTCTTTCAGGTTTTCAAACTTAGAGGCATATATATTCTTAAAGTATGTCTTTATGATTTTCTGAATTTCTTTGGTATCTGTTGTGATGGTGCCTTTTTCATCTCTAATTTTATCAATTTTTGTCTCTTCTCTCTTTCTTTTGGTCAGATTTGCTAAGGGTTTGTCAATCTTGTTAATCCTTTCAAAGAACCAACTCTTTGTTTCATTGATTTTTTTGATTTTTTTTTTTTTTTTTTTGGTTTCCATTTCATTAATTTCTGCCCTAACCTTTATTATTTCTTCCCGTCTACTGATTTTTGGTTTGCCTTGTTCTTCTCTTTCCAAGGCCTTAAGGTGAAGCATTAAATTGTTTAGTTGTGAACTCTCTAATTTCTTAATATAGGCACTAAGAGCTATAAATTTCCCTCGTAGGGCTGCCTTCATTGTGTCCCAAAGGTTTTCGTATGCTGTATTCTCATCATTTGATTCTATGAATTTCTTGATTTCCTTTTTAATTTCTTCAATGACACATACATCGTTCAGTAATGTACTGTTTAGTCTCCATGAAGTTCTGTATGCTCTGTAGTTTTTCTTGTTGCTGATTTGCAGTTTAATCCCATTGTGGTCAGATAGCATACAAGGGATTATTTCAATTTTCCTGTATTTGTTAAGATTTGATTTGTGTCCTATTATATGGTCTATTTTAGAGAATGTCCCATGTGCTGCTGAGAAGAATGTATATTCAGCAGCATTTGGATGGAATGTTCTGTATATATCTGTTAGGTCCATTTGTTCCATGATATCATTTAATGCAGATGTCTCTCTGTTTATTTTTTGTTGGGTAGACCTGTCAAGTGATGAGAGCGGGGTATTGAAGTCACCCACTACTATTGTGTTAGGAGTTATCTCTGACCTTAAGTCCGATAGTGTTTGTTTGATGAAATAAGGGGCCCCCGTGTTGGGAGCATATATGTTTAGGATTGTGGTGTCCTCCTGTTGGAGTGTTCCTTTAATCAGTATAAAGTGACCTGCTTTATCTTTCCTCACTAATGTTGGTTTGAAGTCTATCCTGTCAGAAATTAGGATGGCAACCCCTGCTTGTTTTCTAGCTCCATTTGCTTGAAATACCTTTTTCCAACCTTTCACCCTAAGAATGTTTCTATCTTTTAATGAGAGGTGAGTTTCCTGGAGGCAACAGATGGTAGGATCCTGCTTTTCAATCCAGTCTGCAAGTCTATGTCTTTTGGTTGGGGTATTGAGGCCATGGATATTAAGAGTTATTATTGAAAGATATGTATTTGAGCTCTCCATTTTTCTTGTTTTGTAGTTCTTCCTGGTTTTCGTTTTACTCACTTGTTCTAACTGTTGAGTATGATTTCTTTTTTCCTATTTCCTGCTGTGTGTGTTTTGCTTTCTCTTTAGCATGAATGACTCCTGCAAGTACTTTCTGTAGAGCTGGTTTAGTTGCCATAAATTCCTTTAGCTGGTCTTTGTTGTGGAATGTCCTTATTTCTCCATCAATTTGGATAGAAAGCTTTGCAGGATAAAGTAATCTTGGTTGACAGTTTTTATCTTTCAGAACTTGGAATACATCACTCCAGGCCCTTCTGGATTTTAAGGTTTGTGTTGAGTAATCTGCTGTGATTCTGATGGGTTTCCCCTTGAAGGTCATTTGTTTTTTCTAACTGCTTTCAATATATTTTCTTTGGTTTGCGTATTTAGTAGTTTAATTATAACATGGCGAGAAGAGGATCTTTCTAGGTCTTGTCTATTTGGTGTTCTAAATGCCTCTTGTATCTGCATTGGCATTTCTTTCCCAATTTGGGGAAAATTTTCTTCTATGATTTTGTGGAAAACACCTACTAAGCGTCTGGATTGAAATTCTTCCCCTTCTGCTATACCTTGAATTCTTATGTTTGATCTTTTCATAGTGTCCCGCATGTCTTAGAGTTCCCATTCATACCTTTCTATTAGCTTGTCTTTCTCTTTGTTGGACTGTGATAGGTCTGCCATCTGGTCTTCTAGTTTAGATATTCTGTCCTGTCCTTCATCCATTCTACTAGTGAGACTTTCCACAGATTTTTTTTTTTTATTTCACTGACTGTGTTCTTCAGAGCTAGGATTTCAGCCTGGTTTTTCTTCAGTAGTTCTATTTCCTTATTCATGTCCTCTAATGACCTTTTTATTTCATTAAACTGTTTTTCTGTAATCTCTTTCAAAAGTTTGTTTTCTTCTTTAATTCCTTTGTTTTCTTCTTGGATTGCTTTCATTTCTTCTTTTATTTCTTCTTTCATTTCCTTGAGTATAGATATCATCATTCTTTTGAAATCTTTGTCAGGAATTTCATCTAAAACAGTCTCATTGGTGAACTCTGATGGATTTGTAATTTTTGGTGGGATTGCATTGTCTTGATTCTTTGTGTTTCTTGTATTATAATGTAGTGACTTTTACATCCTGGATTGATTTAATGCTTAGGTTTTCTATTTATCTGCAGTGTTCTTAGGTGTGCTGATCCACCTTTATATACTTTCAGGATATGGGTTTAAGGTGCTAAGTGTTGCACTTGTACCCAGGTCCAACCTCAGAAGTAATCCTAGCTGTTGACTTTGCTTGGTAAGCAAGTATTGTAGTGGACTGATGGAACAATTTAGTAGCAAGTTCTAAGCTTCAATTGAGCCAAATACACATTCACTTAACATGAGCACAGAGTATACAAGTGTGGGAATTGAAACAGTCTTATAAGGTCAAAATCCCTAAGGGTGTGTTTGCTCCACACCCTTAATCTTGTCAGCTAGGAATCAGACCCTGCCCCCAATAATGACAGAAGCAAAAGATAAAGGCCCTTTAAATCCAAAAGTGTTATAGGCAGCAATATTCAACACCTCATATTCAGCTTATTTGAAAATGGTAAGGCCAACCACAAATATGTAAACCATAACCTGCCCTGACCTGGAAAGAGAGGTTAGCACTTCCAATGCAGGCCTTTGTTACCTTTTGGTGTGGCTTCCAAACTCACCAATGCTGAGTGCCCACCTTGTTCCCTGAGCTGTGGAGCTTGGCTCAGCTGTGCTGGGTCCGGTGTTGGTGATGTGGTACAGAGCTGCCAGTTGCTGATTTCTGCCAATTTGCTGGGGATCTGATGGTTGAGGGATAGGCGAGTTCAGGAAGCCTGTAGTAGCTCACCGTGTTCTCCTGTAGCTCTTTCAGTAGCTCAGCAGACTTTTCTTCGATTTCTGGGCTCTGAGAGGAGACTGATGAGGTTGGAAAGTCCCCCGTTTATTTATTATTATTTGTTGTTGTTGTTGTTTGTTTGGGTGGCGGCTGCAGTGGAGGCTCAGCAAGGCTCAGCTGATCTGGGCAGTGGCTTGGCGCCGTGGGTTGGAGCGGCTGCTCCAGCCGCTGTGGAGAGGGCTGCCGTGGGTCGGGTCACAATCTCCACAGTGGGTTTCTGCCCGTCTCCTGCTTTTCTGCTATTTCCCTGAAAAAATATTCTGCTCTTTTCCGAAGAAGAGTGTAGTTTTGCTTAAATCCCTCCCTGATCTTGTTTGGCGTGTCTCCTATGCCACCATCTTACCTGGAAGTCCCCTTCTTTCCTTTTTTTAAAAAATTATTCATCTATTTAAGAAAGAGGCAGATGACAGAGAGAGCAATGCGAGCATATGGGTGTGCCAGGGCCTTTAGCCACTGCAAATGAATCCCAGACACATGTGCCACCTTGTGCATCTGTATTTACATGGGTCCTGGGGAGTCAAAGTCGGGTCCTTAGGCCTTGCAGGCAAGTGCCTTAACTGCTGAGCCATCTCTCCAGCTCCCCTTCTTTTTAAACAGATGTTTGCTAGGTATTTTGTCCCAGCAATAAGAAAGTAACTAATACAGCATAATTCTTTGGAATTCATGAAAATTGATGTAACCATCGTTTGTTAATTTTTAATTGTGGAATAGTATTTTATGGTATAGATGTTCCACTGTTTAGCCCTTCACACAGTGGAGGAAGCTTGGATTGGGCTAGTACCTGTAAAGCTGCTATAAAAATCATGTAGTGGTTTCTGTTTGAAAATATATTTGTAATAATGTGCAATTCTGACTAACTTTCTGGCTGACAATTACATGGCAAAGGACATCACAAGACTTGTCAAAGGTCACAGACTGCTTTTTATGACAGCCCATTCACTAGTGACTTGTTCTTATTGGTTATTGCAGCTTACCTGGCCCTGCAGAGCCCCAGACTCTGCAACCATGCTCCAATTACAAGATTCACGTTGTCTAAAGTGTATTCCTTAAAACATGAACACCGTGAAAAATGCTCCTAGGGGTCATGACCACAGTGAATACTATGAAACCCCATTTAAATGAAGAACTACGTATTGGTATACAAAAGGACTCCAGTATCAAAGTACCCAAGCAGTCGGATCCCAGCTTCACCACTTGGCAGAAATAGAAACCCATGACCTTACCCTTCGTATGCCTCCAACTCTTCATCTACAGAATTAGCAAGTGAACATATTCTTTGGTATGAATGAAACATTATAAGGACATAGAAATTACTTTACAAAAGTTACCGTTATTATCATTACCACCATAATCTAATTGTCATCAAAATCTTCATAGTTTTATTAAAAGTGCACATGTTCAGCCCCACATCACCCCACTAGATTCAGACACACTGAGTCTTAGATAAAGTCTGATCCATATGAAGAAGCAGTTCATTTTTATTAACAACATGCCCAAGATATACTACAGACAGGACTCAAGCCCCAACACAATTCCCTGGAGAGGAGGTGTCACATTTCTGTGCAGGCATAACTTTGGTTAATCCTTTCAGTATCCTACTCTATGATCCAACAAGAAAGGACAGTTCTCTCCAATGCCTTGGAAGTTAGTTAAATAAAATAAAATTCACTGATATACATCAACTTAAAAAATATTTATTTGTTTAATTTATTTATTAGAGAAGAGAGAGAATGGGCATACCAGGGCCTCTAGCCACTGCAAACGAACTCCAAACACATGCGCCACCATGTACATCTGGCTTACGTGAGATCTGTAAAATCTAACCTGGGTTCTTAGGCTTCACAGGCATACACCTTAACCACTAAGCCATCTCTTCAGCCCTACATGAACTTTTAAAATAGTCCTAAGCACAGAAGTTAGCATTGGGACATGAAAATTATATCTGGGTCAGAGCTTGCAAATCAAATCTGAATATAAAACATTATTTCTTCAGAAATAAAATAATCATGACTGCTACTGTTTGTGGATTCCACACCACCAGAATGCTTGTTTTCAATAGTCCTCTTACATTCAAATACCGGGACAATTTCCAGGGCACTTGGGGTGTCATTCTGGAGGTGGTGGCAATCTTCTTAACACTTCCACAGCAATCCGCAGGTAAGCTTTAGCCTGGAAAAGAACAGACTCATTTGTTCTGTATTTCCCAGCAGACACTGAGTGACTCATGAGCTGTTATCACAGATGCCAGTGGTATTTGAAAGTAAAATGCAAGCTGGGATGAGGTCATCCAGCAGGGAAGAGACGATGCTGTGTATGCACTGGGTGGGGCAGGGAAGAGAAGATCTTATATTATTTGGATGATAATTATTTATAAGGGGACTTTCTAAAAATATTTAGTTTCAGCAATTATTATATTTCTAATTTTAATTCCAGTGTCAGTAAACTAACAAAGCCAGTGTAGGTGCATAAAAATTATACCTTCATCTTCTGATAAATTGATAGCCTGAGTGAGATATTACTAACACTTCTATGGCACACAAGGTGTCAGTCATTTGGAGAAGGGCTATTTCTTAGCAGCCCATGGTTTATCTTCAGAAAGCATTTTCTTTATTGTCCCTGAGAAAACTGGCAATAGCAGCATCAAGTATCCAGACTCTTTCCCAGGGTGAATCTAGTATCATGCCCAAGTTTCTGGCTCCGGTGTCACATATGTCCCACATCTCTGGGATCCCCAATATGCAACTTAAAACCATTAATTTCTACTTTGATATAGTTATATACATATTATGATTATTAAAATTTACTCAGTACTTCTTATTTTCCAAGTATTTCATTTAGCCTCACTGTTACTCTAGAGGATGAACTTTGTAATGATCCTTACTTTATAGATGAGAAAACCAAGACTCAGAAAAGTGATGACTCTGTCCAAAGTATTACTGCTGCCAGGTACCAAGCGGGGCTTTGAGCCAAGGTGACCAAACCTTCACATCTCTTTACCACCTTGGGGAAGTGCTTCAAGTGTGTGACACACATCTACAATTTTCAAGACCATGCCTGAGCCATAACAGCTGGATCATGGTTTATTTTAACAGAAATTTTTAAAGTTCATTTTTACATAACATCTACATAAAAGCTTTCAAAACACAAGGCTTTATTTTTTCTTTCTTTTTTCCCCAAGTACCTATTATCCCAATGACTCCATCCTTAAGTAATCTCATTTCATCATGTAAAACAAGCATCATTGGCTAACTTAAGAGACGCTGGGGGTGTTTACTCAAGATTGTGAAGGCAGCAATCTGGAAAAGATCCAAACCTGAGTCTCAGTGACTCCAAAGCCTACCTCTTTCTACTGCGCTACACATTAAGTAATAAACTCACAATATAGGAAACTAATCACGTGTACAGTCTACAAGTGGTTTTATTCCCTGCTATAGTTAATAGAGTTAAAAGGAATAATTTGTACTTATATTCTTTCAAATCCAATGTGCCATTTTTAAATCATGCACATTCATAAATACCTTTTATATCCTAGTGTTTTCCTAGGAATTTATGACCAATACTTTGTTATAAAATGTAAAGTCCACTAAAACAAGATGATATAAGGACATTCTATAACTTACTACTTGCTTATGCTAAATTATAGACATAAACCTAGCAGAGTACAAACAATTCTGAGTGATTCCAGAATAATCAAATGAGCCACACTGAATCTTCACTTTTGAATGGATTATCTCTGGACTTAATATACCATAACAGATTATTATTTGCTGAGGTACCATTGAAAGTGTTGAGTTTAACAGTTTCAATTTCTACAAAATTTTGAGACTAAATATTTTCAGTAAATACTGCATCATTTCCACAGATACTTTTTGGTTCTTGCTCCATACAAAACAGTGTGGGGAAGCTGTGTGACATAATGACGTTAATGGAAGCAGAACAGCTCACAGGGGAAATGTTGGACTTTGAAGTCAGACAAGCCTGGCTTGGAACCTCAGCTTCATTACTGAGGGGCCTTTAGTAGTTACTCAACACTTCTACATATTAAATACTAAACTCAAAAGATTTTCAGAGTAAGGCATGTGAAGTGCTGGCACACAGGAAGCCAACAGCATTAGCAGGCACTGCTATCATCATTATGCTGTCAAGAAATTCACAGTTTGGCTGGGTGTCATGGCACACACCTGTCTGTGATCCCAGCACATGAGAGGTAGGTACAGGAGGATCAGGAGTTCAGGGTCATCCCTGGCTACATAGCGAGTTGAAGTCCAGTTTGAGCTACACAAGCCCTAGTCTCAAAAAAAAAAAAAAGTATAGAAATTTATAATCTCATTGAGAAGCCCAGATGAATGTGTCCTTGGAGCATTTTCTCTAAGGAATAATTAGATATGCCCAATTTGTTTAATCTAGCAAGAAAAGCCACACTTACAACATCTATAAAAGATACGACTAAGAGTTCTCAACTATTAACACTCTCTTCTTTTCCTAACTCAACTCCATCTAAACTAGCTCTTCCCTCTTTCGGTTGATCCTTTATTGGGCCATGTAAGTGGCACACAGATGATGCCCTACTCTGGCATTAACAAGCAGCAGGTGAAGTAGAACCAGAGTGAAAGAGATTTTATGGAAGATTCCTTTGCTTTTATTTATCCTATAGTCATTTTCTACCAAGACATTAAGGTGGCAATCTTAGAAACCATGTGATAATAAAGTTCCCACTTCTATTTGAAAATCTTTAGAAGGAATATCTTATAGTACATCCCTTTGAATGCTAATATATTTACTTGATAAGAAGGATAAAACCACATGATTGTCATAGTCCATTCTTGCGTTCTGGTCTCAGAGGGAAACTGAATCAACCACTGTCTACCCACCTGCAGAAGGCAAGACTATTGATGAAGGGTTCTGAATTCAAAGGATCCACTTCTCTCCCTTCCTCTATTGCTTTCTCTGGCTGTCATGCTGCTCACATTTGGAGTTTCACTTACTCCCTTTCCTAAGTGGTGCACACATACATAAGTTTTTTTTTTTTTTTTCAAGATAGGGTTTTACTCTAGTCCAGGCTGACCTGGAATTCACTATGTAGTCTCAGGGTGGCCTTGAACTCACGGTGATCCTTCTACCTCTGCCTCCCGAGTGCTGGGATTAAAGGCATGTGGCACCATGCCTGGCATGATTTTTTTAAATTAACTTTATTTCAGAGAAAGAGAGTGAAAGAGAAGGAGAGAATGGGTGTGTCAGCCACTGTAAACGAACTCCAGATGCATATGCCACCTTGTGCACCTGGCTTTATGTGGATGATGGGGAATTGAACCTGGGTCCTTTGGCTTCACAGGCAAATGCATTAACCACTAAGCCATCTCTCTAGCCCCATATGTTTTGACCCATTCACTCAATATGCAGCTGCCTGTTTGCCATTTTCAACTGGTACCACAGGCCCTTCCAGTAAGTCTTCAAACTCACCAGAACTCATGCCTTTAAATTATGTACCACATCTTCATTGTTCACCTCTCTGAAAGCAAATGTTACTGGGAGAAAGAAATCCCTAAAGTCTAATTTTAAAGGATTTTATGGGCAGAGAATGAGGGTCCTGGAATTTGGTAATAGAATGTGGAGAAAAGAAGGTAGAGTAAGAAGGAAGACAAGAGGCAAAAGGTGAAACTTGACTGATTTTACCAGTGGCTCAACTCCGAAAACCGAACAACATAAGCTGTCAGAAGGGGCTGATGCTCAGTAACTTAGCAAGCTAAGGATCCAACGCAGAACTCATGAATACTGCACGAGCACTCTACTGCTGAGCTGCAGCTCCAGCCAACAACCACTTTCATATGTTCTATGGTCGTGGCTTGGGGATGCATGGGTTAGAAGTAAACTCAGGGCCTTATGCATGATAGGCAGGAGCTCTACTACTGAGTTTGACTCGCAGCCCTGTCCTATTGATTTATATAGAAGTTTATGTTGGCAAATAAATGAAATGCTCCATTAATTCTTGAAATGATCTTCAGTGGAGGTTCTGTGGAAAGGTCCGGGACTAGATTTTGACAACAAACTTCCATGTGGGTTTGTAGGAGAAAAGGAAAGAGGATTATTAGGAGACAAGAGTCATCCCAAGACTAACTAGAAAAATTCAGACTCAACTGCAGCTTCTTAATGTTAGGAACTGACATCTTTAATATTGAAGTTGGGAATCTATTCTCATGACTCCGATTCTGCTTCTCTGCTCTGATGTCATCAAAGGATGATAATAACTTGATACTGTGAAAGGGGAAGGGCAAAGTGGACTTAGTCTTTAATGAGGGGAAAAGGAAAGGCATCTAGGGCCAGAGCATCTTAGCTAGAAGCGTCAGAGGTAGTAAATACGGCTTTATTTTATTTGGCATTTTTCAATGTAGTTTCACATTATCTTATCTCATTCTCCATCATGACATCAACTTATAGATGGAAAGAAAACTTCAAGAGTGTAGGGAAGTTCTTTCAGGTTGTCCTGAGAAAGTGGCAGGCTTGGTAATGAGATCCCCTGTAGATTTAGATTTAGTGCTTTTCCTTCCATGCATATAGCTTTGAGAATCTAACACAACTCTCATCCTATTTCCCAGAAAAATGTACCTTCATACAGTCTGGGCATGATTCCCAGGGATTCTCAGACCCAGCTCAGGCTGTCTATGGCTATGCATGCTGACAGAACCCGAGGGACAGCTTATGTTCACCCTATCTGGAAGACCTCCATGCAGTCATGAAAAGGAGGCAAACCGAAAGCTAGCTTGAATACACTTAGACACTGAACAATGCAAGTATTAAGAAATGAAGCAGAGGGCTGTGATGGCTTAAAGACACTTGTTTGTAAAGCCATCAATTCCCCAGTACCCATGTGCAGCCACATGCCACAAGCTAAAAAAAGAGAAAGAAAGAAAGAAAGAAAGAAAGAAAGAAAGAAAGAAAGAAGGAAGGAAGGAAGGAAGGAAGGAAGGAAGGAAGGAAGCAAGCAGGCAAGCTAGCTAGGCGTGGTGGTGCATTTAATGCCAGCACTTGGGAGGCAGAGGTAGAAGGAGTGCTATGAGCTTGAGGGCAAGCTGGAAATACAGAGTGAGTTTTAGGTCAGCCTGGGTTAGAGTGAGACCCTACCTTGGTGGCGGGGGGGAGGGGAGGGAATGAAGCAGATACGTCACAGGAAAGAGCATGAGTGGGCCCTGTACCAGCTGGATGTACAAACAGCTTTTAGTATTGTTCTGGGCCAACTTCCTTAGCAAACAAAGCTCTCTGCTTATTCATCCCCCAGATGGAATTATTGTACCTACTTCACAAAGATGCTATGGGGACCAAATAAGACAATGTGTTCAATTTAATGTACCTATGCACTGAACCAGTCTTTTAGAAGAAATGAAAGAAGTTGTAGTATGGGAATCAGAGGGTGATATACTGAAAATAGACCTACAGAATAGACTTGTCTTTAAATCATATTCTATAATTTAATAATAGCTCTGAGATCTTGGAAAAATTATTTAGCTCCCTTGGATTTCTTTTTCCTCATCTGCAATATGGGGACTATTAACATACTGCATTAAGTTGTGAAAACAGATCATATAAATAAAATGCCTAACCATGTCTGGTATTGTAACTGCTATCATATTGATCACAGTGAATGCCTGCAATCTAAGGACAGGAAGTGAAAGCCCCATGAAAGAGAACAAAGGCCAGAAGCACTATATCTACTCTTTTCATGGCCATGCTGAAATCTTAAATTGATCATAAGCCTTCATATTTAAGACTAATGATGTAATACATATAATTTTATATTTTATAAGAAATTTCATCAAGCTAGCTTAACCTCTAAGATTTAGGCTGTCCTAAGACTCTCAGAAATGTCACATAAGAACAGTAAAAAAATGGGTTTAGTATTCATACTAATGTAGATCATATTACAAAAACCTGTACCTCCAAAAAAAAATTCACCAGCACTGTTGACCACACATTCAAATCATACTATCTTTGGATGATGGTCACATGTTTTCTGTTGTATGATATTCTGCTAACATCAATGCAGTGCTTCCTAGTTTTGGAGAACTTTAAGGAAAAAAGCAAATGGGCAAAACATCCACTTTACAAATCTATGCTCATAATTGAAATAAAGTTATTCACAAAGAATTACCACTGACTGGCTTTAGTTTATTCTTGGAAATCATTTAAATATGCAGAATTTTAAAGAGCTCTCAATTTTCAAGCTTTTAACATCCTGTGTATTTAAAGGGCATCTCTGGTAGCTAGGATTGCCATATTTTAATTATGGAAGCAACAGAGTTATGGTTTTTGCTTATCTTAAAGCTTCCTAAAAAATAGTGGAAGGAAATTTAACACTTACTATGTGAAAAGCAGAGAAATAAACCATGGTCATTGCTGACCTATATTTACACAAAGGCCATACTGTCAGGGGAAGGACCTCTGTGCCTGAAAAGATAACACAATGGGAATCAACTTCACTCACTCAGGGCTCTTCACTTAATCCTTTTTTACTTTATTCAAAGCTTTAGCTAAACTTGGTTCTTTTATTTTTCTGTTCACAGAAGATTAAGGTAAGTAAATTAGAATGAAAAAGGTAGTACTGACAGATGAGTAATGGCAGTACCATAGAGTTACACCATCAACTAAGGGAACAAGGAAAAATGAAAAAACTAATAGAAGACTGATTGAGGCTGTTTAGGAAGGAGGTGCAAAAAGTACATTAAAAATAGATAACTTGGGCTGGAGGGATGGCTTAGCAGTAAAGGTGTTTGCCTGCAAAGCTGAAGGACCCAGGTTCAATTCCCCAGGACCCATGTTAGCCAGATGCACAAGGGGGAGCATGTGTCTGGAGTTCGTTTGTAGTGGCTGAAGGCCCTTGGTGTGCCCATTCTCTCTCTCCCTTCCTCTTTCGCTCTGTCAAACAAATAAATAAAATATATTTTTTAAAAATAGATAATTCAGCTTTCAAATTAAATAGCAAATGCAGCTGGATGTGGTGGCACATGCTTTTAATCCCAGCACTCAGGAGGCAGAGGTAGGAGGATCACTCTGAGTTTGAGGCCACCCTGAGACTACATAGTGAATTCCAGGTCAGCCTGAGCTAGAGTGAGACCCTATCTCAAAAAACCAATAATAATATATATATAATAATATATAATAATAAGTAAGTAGCAAATGTTACTTAGGAAAGACGATACATATGTGATTGATTATAATTCTATTTCTTTAAAGATAATGATAAAATATGTTTTAAAAGTCTGTGTTTTGGCAACTCTTAAAATCTATCAGCTATATCCCCAATGATGCTGGCTACTGAAACACCACTAGTCTTTCTACCCTACCTTCCAATGATACTTATTAAAATAAATGCAGGGCTGGGTAGATGGCTCAGTGGGTAAAGTGCTTGCTGTGCAAACATGAAGACCTGAATTTGGATCCCTAGAACCCATGCAAAACTGGACGTAGTAGCACATGTCTATAATCTCAGCACATCTAACAGCAAGATGGAAGGCAGAGACTGGAGAATCCCTAGAAGCTTGTGGACAGCTAGCCTGGAATAAACAGCAGTGAACAAGAGACTTTGACTCAAAATAAGATGGAAGGCAAGGACCAACATCTGAGATTGTCCTCTGACCTCCATACATATGCTATGGTACATGTACATCCATGGCACAGGTATGCACAGGCATATACCCATGTAGCCACGCAACACAGATTTAAAAAATCAATACAATGTAATGAGAATCACATCTACTGACTAGACATTCTCTATGTATCCAACTTACCACTTTCCTACATTAGGTTCCCCTTTCTCAATCATCAGCTGAAGTGGTAATACTGAAATGTTACACTCTTGAGCCATTGGAAAGTACTAGCCAACAAGCTAAGAACCTTATATGCTCTCATTATTTGAGTTCTTCATGAGGAAACTGGTGCGATGATGATTGTTTGCAGGTGAGTCAGTTGAGCTGATAGTTTAGTCAACACTGGCAGTCTACCACGGAAAACAGTGAGTACCTTATAGATCTTTGGACAAGTAATCCTTGTTTACACATGTCCTGCACACATGGAAACTTGATCTTCCCAACTTTCTATATATCAAAAAGAAATAAAACCACACATTCAAAGCTGTAACTTACCTCTTCACTTTCGGGTTGTGAAAGCACAATGGGCTGGCCTGTGTCTGAAGCTTCCCTTATGCTGAGGTGTAAGGGAACATCTCCTACAAGAGTCCACAAAAGGCGTCAGCACCAGAGAAACTGACGGAGGCATTTGGAATCTCACTATTCAAACTTTGGAAACAAAATATGAACTAAAATCTTCCAAACTAGCTAGCATGATGGTGCATGCCTTTAATCCCGGCACAAGGGAGGCAGAAGTAGGAGGATCACTGTGAGTTCGAGGCCAGACAGAAACTATATAGTGAATTACAGGTCAGCCTGCGCTAGAGTAAAACCCTACCTTGAAAAACCAAAAAAACCAAAAAAAAAAAACCAAAACAAATCTTCCAAACTAAATTACACCTATCCTTTATTTGCTCAATGTATAAAAAGTAATTTCAAATGAAAATCTGGAACAAATACTCCATTTAGGGGTAACAGAGTGGCTGTATATGTACATAAAGCTCTGAGGTCATCAATTTAAGGCTAAGGCCTTCTTTACCAGAGGTCTCCCCACATGGGACAACTTAGAAAACACTTGTAAGTGATCCAGATATACCATACTACACAGCAGGGAGGAAATGGATGGAGAAGACACAGAGGCAAAGAAGTTCCAAAAAAGTACAACAAAATCATCACTGCAATGTTGGCAGAGAAGTGAGCTAAGACAGTGGTTAGAAAGTAGGCCAGATCTTGGGACTGGAGAGACGGCTCAGAGCTTAAGGCACTTGCCTGTAAAGCCTACTGACCAGGGTTCGATTCAGCAGTATCTATGTAAAGCCAGATGCACAAAGTGGAGCATGCATCTTGTGTTTGCAGTGGCAAGAGGCTTTGGTGCATCCATTCTCTCTCCCCTCTCTTTTTCTCCTTCTCTCTCTCTCTGCTTGCAAGTAAGTAAATAAGTAAGAATAAAAAAAAATTTAAAGTAGGGCTGGAGGGATGGCTTAACAGTTAAGGCACTTGCCTGCAAAGCCAAAGGACCCAAGTTCAATTCCCCAGGACCCATGTAAGCCAGATACACAAGATGGTGCATGCAAGTGGAGTTCATTTGCGTGGGTGGAGGCCCTGCTATGCCCATTCTCTCTGTGTCTCTTGCTCGCTCTCAAATAAATAAATAAATAAAAATGAAAAAAGAAAGAAAAGAAAAAAGGTAGTTGGCCAGATCTGTAACTCCGCTACTGGTTCTATTACACAGAACTATTCTACTCTACTGACTTATGTAGTATTATGTATAGTTTGTGAGCCCGATGCAGTTTTAGGAAGCACACAGCAAGAACTGCTAACACACAGACTGCAGTTGGAGGGGCTATGTGTTCTTCTGAGGATGTGGTACTACTGGGTGTCAGGACTTAAGAATCAAATGCTCTGACCTATCATCCAGAAAGTTCTTTCTAAACCAGCATCACAAATGAAACCTTCCAAAGACTAGGTTTAAAATGCCTTAAATGGAGTCATAAGTCAAGTTAACTTGTCACGGTTCTCTGCATTCTCAGAAGCACTCCGAATATGTGCAAAGGTTACTGAAACATGTAAGTATAAATGTGTGTTTTATATCAACAATTCATTCAGCACCCTGTCAGGCAATGTAAATAATGCAATGCATGTTACAAAAATAATATAACTTATTATGTAAGACATGGCAGAGGGGCAGATGTTTCACATTCTTATTGTCAGCCCATTTTGCAATCATACTTCTTTGTTATTGTAATTGATTTTTTAGTTAGGGTACAAAATATTATGTATCATTATAACAATTTAATACATATACTATGTATGAAATAAATTGCCAAAATGTAGCCAAAAATATAGCCAAATGACAGACTATATGAATATTCCAATAGCCATTTAAGGATTATCTTTTCAGTGAATTTAATTTTTTTTCTTACAGATCAACTTAAGACTGGAAAATTCTCACAGGGGCAAACAGAGTAAAGTAAGCTTCAGAAAATGCTTGGAAACCTGGAACATTTTTCTCTTGATTTATGAACTACTATTATAGTAAGAGAACCTAGGTGATTTCTTTTCTACTGTAGAAGTTGCCCTCTCCTTTACACAGTCACCTACTGACATGGTTTCTGCCCTCCAGAGATTCCTAACACTCTATACAGACATAGAGTGGATCAAGAGGGCACAGTAAGAATGGTAATGGGCAAGAGAGCAGAAAGCAACAGACAACGACAGGAGCAGCCTGACCGGGAGGGAAGAATATCTTTGTGAGGCTAGCTCCATAAGAAGTGAATGGGCAAAAAAGTGTTCTCTCTGGGAAGGTCTGAGATCTTAACAACTATGTATAAACTATCCCTTTCAGTAAATAGGAATAGGGTTCTAAAATCAACTCAACAGGACAAACAAGGGTTGTGCATGTGAGAGAAGGGTCAAGCACCCAGGAAGCCTTAGCTCAGACACCTCTGTTCTGACTTCAGGTCCTCGTCCCCAGTTCTAACCTCTTTCTAATTGGATCTCCTGATAAGTTCACGGGAGACCCCTTTGGAGTTTCAAGACTACAAATTAAAAAGATAAGTGTGGACTCCAAATTATTTCTCCTATAACACTGTTGGACAGTGTTATTTGTGAGATGTTGGTTAAGATAACTTCCAGATATGAGGTTGCTTCTCTATGTAATGTTTCAAATTCTACATAAATGACTTATAAAACTGCACCACTCATTTGTTAGGTTAGGGAATTATAATATTGTCAGCATAATTCAATAATGCCATTATAATTACACATTTACTTTATTATATAAGTCAATCTGTTATATTATGCAGATTTGGAAAATTGAACTTTCTAGGTTAAATGAAAAACAGTTGCAGAATATAATTAGTGTCTGTAATTATAGTAATGTATCAAAATACATCATTAGTATTCACCTGGTATTATAGTTGCTACTATAGTATAAATGCATAATAATACATTTACACTAACTTTTTAGAACTTACTATAATAGATAATGTTTTAAAATTCTTTGATCTCTAAAGGATCTTAATTTTTAACTACCTAAAGCTAATGATTCAGTCTATGCCTCCCTCATTCAGCATCTAACATCTGCCTTTGCCCAGAACAGACACTCATTCACCATCAGAATATCAAAATATATCATCTAAAATATCTATTAAGTTGCTTGTGGATTTTTGAAAAAATTTTTTATCCAAAAATCGATGTTTTTTCCCACTTAACACACAATTTTAGTTCTTTTCATAAACTAGCTCAGTGCTATGAACAGTGTATGTTATGTAATGTAAACTTTGGGTACCATATTTTACAGAAATAGCAAGCACATAAATTGCAGAAAATAGTAGATATTGTCATTCTGAAGCTGAAGGTCACTCAAATATAGACTGACCAGGAGAGCATTTCCACATGCTTGTGTGGACACTGACAGAGGCTGATGCAATAGCCTTTACAGGCGTCTTCATGTATACCACTTACACTTAGTATGGTGTCTATGCCCAATGCAGCGACCAAGCTGAAGTGGCTTTAATGTGCCTTTGCATCATGGTGCTCAGACCACAGAACTCCTTTAATCAATGGTAGAAAATTATTATCATACTTCATAGGATAAGCCTAATCAAGCACACCAAAGGAAAGGTTAACATTTGGAACAGCACTAGCTTCCTCACCACTCTTCCTCTGCAATCTCTGTGAGAGCACATGCTACGGTCTTACCTAGAACATCAAGATCAAGGGTCTGTGCTAGTTTCCTCGCACCATCAGCACCAAAAATATGAGTTTTGTGTTTACATTTTGGACACTGGAACACACTCATGTTCTGCACAAGGCCAAGAACCTGGAATAATAAAAACACACTGAAATTAAAACAAAATTATACTAGATATTAATGCATCTTTAACAAGGTTTTTGAGTAGCTACTAGGCTATGATACAACAATGAGTGAGGGGAGGTTTCTGCTCCTAGGAAACTTACAAGCTAGTGAGAGAAGAAAGCACAGGTAGTTAACTCTAATATAGTGATAAATGCTCAAAAGAGGTGAGTAAATGAGAACCACAAACTCTGCCTGGAAAGGATGAGAGGAATCTTTGAGTTGCCCATAGACAATTTTCCATTCAGGTCGCAGACAGGCAACCTGAAGAGGGGGTGGGGTCTGCAGCAGAAAACACAAGCAGAAACAGGAGCAAGTCATGGCAGCCAAATCTCTGCTTCAGATCCATCTGGGCTGCAACCCAGTCAGTGATCTAGCAAAGGTGAGCATCAGATGGCATTGTGACATGTCCTCCATAGGCTCCGTTGTTGGACACTTGGTCTCCAGCTGGAGGCATTATTTTGGGAGGTGGAAAAACCTTGAGAGATAAGCTCTAGCTAGAGGAAGTAGGTTCTCGGGGTTGTGTCTCTGGGGCCATAACCTGGCCTGCCCCTCCTCTGTGCTTCTTGTCTACCATGAGGAACCTTCCCACCCACGTGCTCCTGCCACCATGATGTTCTGCCAAACACATGAGGCTAAGCAACTGAGGACTGAACCCTCTGACCCTATGAGCCAAAACAAATCTTTCTGCCTTTAAGTTGCTCTTTCTGGTATTGTCACAGTGATGATAAAGGTTAACAGAGATGGTGAGATGGTAAATGCCCTCTAAGTGTCAGAAACAGAAAACAACTAAAGTTGTTTTAAAAATCTTATTGATGGGCTAGAGAAATGGCTTAGCAGTTAAGGCATTTGTCTGCAAAGCTAAAGGACCCAGGTTCAATTCCCCAGGACCCATGTAAGCCAGATGCACAAGGTGTATGTGCATCTGGAGTTTGTTTGCAGTGGCTGGAAGCCCTGGCATGCCCATTATCTGTCTGCCCCCCTCCTATCTCTGTCTCTAAATAAATAAATAAATAAATAAATAAATAAATAAATAAATAATCTTATTGACAACTTCCATATCTATACACAATATACTTTGACCAAAATTATTGGTCCTATTCCCACTGGGTTATACTCTTATGTTCCCTCTCCCCACCCCCATTCCCCTGAGGGTCTTTCTCAGGGGGATTATTGGTAATCACTGTGGGATCATGAACGCAACAGTCAGTCTCTGTGGGGGTGAGGGAACAATGAGGGCTTCAGAGTAACCTTCCCTCCTTTTGGCTTTTACATTCTTTCTGCCCCCTCTTGCACAGTATTCCTTGAGCCTTGCAGGGCCTGTTTAGTGTTGACCTCTTTCTTTTAAAGTTGAAAAGATGGTACCAAAGAGGTAGTGTTAGAGAGTCTGATGTGTGTTGTAGAAATTTTGTTCTGATGACAATATGGAGAACAAGAAGAGGGGATAAAGAGAGGAAAATAGTAACTAGTGACAAAAGTATAATTGTCAATAATAGCTGACATATGTTGAGAACTTGGATGTCATATACTAGAACAAGCACTTCAAAGATATTTTCTCAGAAGAGCAATCTGAGGTAGGTATATCATAATCCTCATTCGTTTTTTGAAAAATTATTTTTATTTATTTGCAAGCAGAGAGAGAAGAGAATGGGCACACCAGGGCCTCCAGCCACTGCAAACTCCAGATGCATGTATCACTGTGCATCTGGCTTTATGTGGGTACTAAGGAATCAAACTCAGGTCGTTTGGTTTTGCAGGCAAGTACCTTAACTAATGAACTATCATCTCTCCATCCCTCATCCCCATTCTTTATTTGAGAAAATAGACTATGCTAGCCAAACAATGAACCTCAGCTCTTACTGTGACTATTTAACTATTTAAACAAAATTTTAGCATTTCATAGATAGTTTTCATTTCTTTCTGAGCTTTCCTGGCTTTAGGCACAAAATACATTCTTAAAAAGCATTATAATTCAATAGTAACATCAAATCAATACACAGGGTCTACAAATATAATCTGCATTCATGCTCCTTTAAATTTCACTTTCATGTTGCTGAAAAACAGTGGCTGTCTTCTAGAATATAAAACACAGAGCACCGCCATCAGAGGCTTAAAGATAACAGTGCCTGTATCATCCCATCAATCCCACCATAAGATCACTGGAGATTTCTGAGCATTTGCATTGTAAATGAAGACTAGCACTGATGGTCCACAATGACACATAGGCAAAAGGTGATAAATGTGTTATTTTCTCTGAATGGAGGAATAGCAAAGGTTGCCCACACACATGGAAATAAAGAGAAACAATGAAGGACAAGAGGGTGCAGCAAAGCACTCCTAAGCATCTGCTGTACACCCTTTGTGGATACAAAGTACCACAGAAAATAAATCACACTATGCTTTGGTAAGCCAGCACCACCACCAGAAAGCTAGGAGAAAACAGCTTAATATCTCATAGTTCATTTGTTTATTCACTATGACTACAATCCACTCAGTACTTGGGCAGTTTAACTGCCATTTATGTTGAAAGTTATATGTACTGTGAGTCTGAGGCACCCACCATATATATCAAAAGTATCACTCAATAAATGAAAACAGCAACAACATCCAAAGTGAAGTTACATGGAAGGATACATTGCAATTCAGAGAGAACAAGAAAGGCATTCTTTCCTTGAAAGCTCTTAAACCACCAACCCCCTTTTAAGACATAGAGGCACGGCATCAAAGTGTAGGCATGGTATCAGAGTGTATTTACAGTTTGTATGGTTTATTGTTCATTATCAAATTGTTCTCTGTGGACTGTATAAACATTTCAGACATATTTTCTACAGACTAAATGAATGTCACAGACATAAAATATAAAACTACAACCAAACAATATTTATTTTTAAATTTTTTTTATTTTTTGTTTATTTATTTGAGAGCGACAGACATAGAGAGAAAGAGGCAGAGAGAGAGAGAGGGAGAGAAAGAGAGAGAGAGAGAATGGGCACGCCAGGGCCTCCAGTCACTGCAAACGAACTCCAGCATGCACCACCTTGTCCATCTGGCTTACGTGGCTCCTGGGGAATCAAGCCTTGAACTGGGGTCCTTCGGCTTCATGGGCAAGCACTTAACTGCTAAGCCATATCTCCAGCCCCCAAACAATATTTAATGTGCACATACATGCCAGTAGTAACTGGGTCAAATCAGGGAGAGGACATTGGTGAAAGGAGAGCCTTGCCACCTGCCCCCTGCAGCTTATTCCCAGATTGGAGAAATGGACTGAATAAAACATATCTCATAAATAAATAAATAAATAAATAAATAAATAAATAAATAAATAAATAGAAGTTAAGTACAGAGTGTCATGTGAGATCAAAATGGAAAAGATTTAATCTGCTCCAGGACTCAGAGAGGGTCTCATGATGGAAGAGACAGACAAAAACAAGGAAAGGGAAGTGAAACAGGTATGAAGTAGAGGAGCACATGGCTCCCTGTAACTTTGACATGTGATGGGAATGGTACAAGGTAAGGCTGAAGAAGTAGGGTTTGCAGGTGACATTTAGTTGTCTGGCTTATATCATGTGTTCAAAGAGAAGCTATTGATAGATTTAAATAAAAAAGGAAGGGCTTTGGAGATGGCTCAGTGGTTTAAGGCACTTGCTTGCCAACCCTGATAGTTCAGGTTCAGTTCCCAGTACCCATGTAAAGCCAGATACACAAAGTGGTTCGTGCATCTGGAGTTCATTTACAGTGGAGGGAGGCCCTGGGATGCCTATACTCTCTCTTTTTTTCTCTCTATTCAAACAAACAAACAAACAAACAAACAAACAAACAAACAAACAAACATTAAAAATAAGAAAGGATCAGCTGGGTGTGGTGGCACACACCTTTAATCTCAGCATTTGGGAGGCAGAGGTAGGAGGCTATCGCAGTGAGTTCCAGGCCACCCTGAGGTTACATAGTGAATTCCAGGTCAGCCTGGACTACAGTGAGACTGTACCTCAAAAAATCCCCTCTCCCCCCAAAAAAGGAAAGAAAAGAAAGGACTCTATGTCTGCTGCTGTAGACTCATTACTCAGGGTCAATTCAGAGGTTTTTTTAAAAAGACGAAATAGTGGGTAAAAACAAAAGGGAGTTATATTTGGTGTTTATTTTATTTTTATTTATTTGTGAGGGCTGAGAGGGAGGGTAGAGAGAGGGGGAAGGGAGAATATGAATATATAAATGGGCCTCTTGCCACTGCAAATGACCTCAATGTACGTGCCACTTTGTGCAGCTGATTTTACATGGGTAGTGGAGAATCAAACCTTAGACAACAGGCTTTGCAAGCCAGCACCTTTAACGACTAAGCAATCTGCTAGCTCTATGTGTTGATTTTCTTTAGACAAACATAGGGCTGTGTTCTTCAAAATCAACCATGGGAGAGGTGATCATTTTTAGTGCTTTCTAAAATATATCCAATTCTCCTCCTAGGATCTCTGCACTTAGACGAGGACACATATCTTTAGACAAAGATATGTGGTCAGAAGCACCAGAGCAGTATGTCTTCCTTTGTCCTAACGACCAGCAAGCTTCCAGATGGTGGCCGCTCTGCCAGGGTGACAGCGATAGAGAAGAAATGGACATGTGGCATGAAAGGAACAAACTGCTGCTGATCTAAAGCACTGAAACCAGAGGGCTGGTGACACACATAACTAGCTGTCTTAGGGGATGCAGAGGAATAGGAAGAAGGTATCAGAGTTGCTATCTGATCATTTCCTTTTTAGTATTAATTTTTGTATTATATAATGAAAACAATTTTAGCATATTGGCAAAAGAATCTGGATTTATGTACCATTCAAAGCCATTCTATCAGGTTTTGTGTTTTTATTTTTTTTTTGCTTTAATGTTCCCTTAAATAAAACAGTGCACAATTTCCAACTTACATATTTGTGTGCTATTTTAATTTACAAGTTAATTTTTATCAGTATCCTAATATTTTTTCTTTTTAGTTTATTAATTAAATGTCACTATATTAGCAAAACCTTTTCATATTTTCTTTCTTTATTTTGTCAAGGTAGGGTCTTGCTTTAGCCACTAGAATTCACTACATAGTCTCAGGGTGGCCTTGAACTCATGGCAATCCTCCTACCTCTGCCTCCCAAGTGCTAGGATTAAAGGTGTGCACCACCACATCTGGCTTAAAAATAAGGAACGCCTCACGAATTTGCGTATCATCCTTGCACAGGAGCCATGCTAACCTTCTCTGTATCATTCCAAATTTAGTATATGTGCTGACGAACGAAGCAAGCACCATATTTTAATTTTCTATTGCTAATTTTAAACTTTGTTTATGTTAAGTAAAAGTTAAACCATACAATGCAACTTGTGGGAAGATTTATTTTAAGGATCCCAGTGATATAGATTTGATTAGTTTGAGCTGATGACTGTTTTAACAGTTTTCCTCTTGTGGCTTTCTTTCATTGATGTCTCTGTTTGGCTTTGACTTCTCTGCTACAATAGTTTGCCATGTAGCAAATGCACTGTGCAATATTACAATAAGGACTGGGAAAGTTGTTATGGATGGAATGTCTATTATAGTTTGCGACAGTATTTCTCTCTAGTACTCAGTGATTTAAATGTGACCAAATCTTTTTTTACTTTTGTACTTTGTTATAAAAAGCGGGTTATGCAGGTGACTATTTTGGTGTGTCCAAAATAAGAATTTATGGCGTGTTACTGTTGATTCAACAATGCATATAACACATGCTCTCAAATTTCTTTGCATTACTTTGAAATATCAACAAGTATAGTAACATACTTATGCCTTGATCTCACTGCAGATAGAAACTCATACAATGTATATAGTCTGTATAATCTTTTAGACTTTTGGAGAGATAAAATTATTTGTGCATGTCAATCAAGTCTTATACAATAGGACTGGCTAAGGGAAAACCTAAAAGAAAGGGGTAAAGAGCCACTGACTTAAGAGGACTATCATCACTGAGGCTGTTAGTGGGGCAATGACAGGCAATAAGAAAAAGCACTAGAATATTCATAATAAGGAAGAACAGCAGAATGTTCATATTCCAATTTAAAAAAAAATATTTTATTTTTATTTATATGTGTGTACGTGTGTGTGTGTGTGTGTGTGTGTGAGAGAGAGAGAGAGAGAGAATGGGTGGGTGGGTGGATTGAGGAGGGTGAGAATGGGCATGCCAGGGCCTCTAGCCACTCAAGATACATGGACTACCATGTGTATCTGGCTTACATGGGTTCTGGGGTATTGAACCTGGGTCCTTAGGCTTTATAGGCAAGTGCCTTAACCACTAAGCCTTCTCTCCAGTCCCTATTTTTTTAAATTATAAAACGTTCTCTTAAAATAGAAAAAAAAAAATTCTTGTCCACATGACCAACTCCCCCAAAAGTCTTATATCTTGTGAATACCTTATATATTGCTAAGCTGTTTGTGTTTATTGTAGAGTGATTGTGTGTATCCTTTGATAGCAGACACATTAAAAAAACAGACGCTTTGCTTAGTTTAATTTACATAATGCCACTGAGCTGCAGCTGTAACCATGCTCAATCACTTTTTAATGCCTCATCAAAATATAAGTTTCTTTTTTTCTTTCTTTCTCAGCTAGCTTTACTGGAAGAAAGCAAATATTACATGTCTCACTAACATGACTACCACCAACATTTTACACGTTATTCTCACATTAATCCAATCCATCACTAGCTCAGAAGAGTACTTCTTATATTTTTAAAAATTGACTCTCTTAAAATAACAACATTGCTCTGAAATATTGGATCTTTAGGTCTAAATGTCCTAAATTAATCAGGCTCAAAAAGACCAAATATTAAATTTCTTCTTGGCATTTTAAACCCAGATTTATGTAAGTAACAAGCAAGATTGTCAGGCTACCATATAATTCAATTTCTCAAGGTTACAATCAGGTTAAATGCTTGCCAATTGGAATCTATCAGAAGGATTTAAAGCTATGTTTTAAGAAAAAGTGAGAAAACTCATTGTTAAGTATAGAAGGAATACTAATAATAGTATTATTATTGAAATAGATTACATTCATAAGTGCTTTTCATTTCTCCATCAGCTTTGAACTGGTTTTTGGTATATATTTGAAGAATGTATGAGATATTATAGTTTTAAAAGTGAGACAGGTATTCTTGTTTTCTTTTTCAAAAGTCTAATATAGAAAGAAGAACAAATGAGGTGGTCTTTTCTAGGCCTTGAATTCTTAACCTCTAAAATGGGAATCTTAGGTCTGCCACTGTAATGTAAACATTCAGAACCTTGTCTACTTGAGGTTCTAAAGATCATTTCTATTAAGTAATACACGCTAAGGTAGTTCTAAGTATTGTGTATGTAATCTCACTCAGCTGTCATAATGATGAATGCGATGGGTATTCTCATCCTATTTCAAAGAAGGGAACCCTGATGCTAAGTTATTTGCTCAGGGTCACAAAGTAAATTACAAATCCAAAATTCAAACTACCTAGGTCGTATGTGAAAGTCACTAAACAACATGACAAGTGAGTAGACTAGAGGATTTTATACCCAGAGTTAAGTGGCCTCAGATAATGATGAATCAATGTAGTTTAGTAGAGCAATTTAACAACATAATTAAGAGCACAGTTATAGATCAGGCCCAGTTTCAATCATCCTTAGAACTCAGTGCTGCAGTCAAGCCTTGGGCCTCTTCCCCCCTCCAAGATCACGGGCATGGGTCCCCGCCTCTCAGTCCTCATTACGCTTCTCTTGACTGTCAACACAACAGATGGATTCTGCCTGTTTTTCCTATCTGCCATTTTCCTTTAGCTTCATTCCCCTGCTTGCCTGTGATAAGCAAATGTCCTCCATAGGTTCATGTGTTGGAGGCTTGGTCTTCAGGGTGGTGGTTGAACCTTTAGGAGGTGAAACCTGGCCTGGAAAGATGGCTTAGTGGTTAAGGTGCTTGCCTGCAAAGCCAAAGGACCCAGGTTCAATTCTCCAGGACCCACGTAAGCCAGATACACAAGATGGCGCATGCATCTGGAGTTTGTCTGCAGCAGCTGGAGACCCTGGTGTACCTATTCTCTCTTCCTCCCTCTCTCTCTCTCTGCCTCTCTCTATATATCCCAAATGAGTAAATAAATAAAAATATTAGGGGAGGAAAGTTGTCAATAAAAACTGCAGTATAAGATACCCAGCAGGAAACAACCTGACATAATGCTCAAACAAGTGCAGTAGTGGCACACAGCCATGGTGGGTAACCAATTGCTCTTGATTTGGCTAATAGATCCACTCAGTGGAATGGAACTCATTGCTGGAACTGGGAAATAAGTCAAAACCATGTACAAAAAATGAGCTCAAAGCCGGGCATGGTGGCGCACGCCTTTAATCCCAGCACTCGGGAGGCAGAGTTAGGAGGATCGCCGAGAGTTCGAGGCCACCCTGAGACTACATAGTGAATTCCAGGTCAGCCTGGATCAGAGTGAGACCCTACCTTGCAAAACCAAAAAAAAAAAAAAAAAAAAAAAAAAAAAGAGCTCAGCCTCCAAGATCAAGATACTACCAAATATGGGCTAAAAGAGAGCCTACTCATATAAAATTTCCCTCCAAAATATCTATGGCCATCCTTTCTATCTAGTACTAACTTCTCTCTCCATTGGAGAATATGCTTATCTTTTTCAGATGGACAACTAACCTGAAGGGAGGATCCGCCAATCACACCTCACCAGGGCCCCAGCTGAAACCATAGAGTAATGCGGGGGAAGGGCAAGAGTGGTGGCGCATGCCTTTAATCCCAGTACTCGGGAGGCAGAGGTAGGAAGGTAGGAGGATCACCATGAGTTCAAGGCCACCCTGAGACTACATAGTTAATTCCAGGTCAGCCTGGGCCAGAGTGAGACCCTACCTCGAAAAACCAAAAAAAAAAAAAAAAAAAAAAAAAAGAATACAGCATTCTTGGCGATCATGGCACCAGAAAAAGGCTGAAGGAGATAACACAGAGAACATCCAACTCCAACTAAGCCAGATATCCAGAGACACAGAGGCTCCCAAAGCCTCATCACTGAAATAGAACTAAAGTGACCCCAATGTGGCTCAGGGAAATTCACGGAAAGGGGGGCGGAAAGAATGTTAGAGCCACAAGTTGGGGCATTATGCATAGAGACTTGGCCTATCCCCAGAACTCTTGACTATCCCCACAATGCATGACCCACATTCCCCATTGATGAGGGTCCCTTTGGAAGCAGGAGGACAGGGAGGAGGGTAAAGGAGCCAACACTATGAATGTAAAATCAGAATAATATAAATAAAAATAAATTACGGGAAAAATATCTTTTTTACTTCTTAAAAAACAAAATAGTGTTAATTATATTCAAAGCTTTTTCATTAGACACAGAAGAGACACAATCATTCAGGGTTTCTTTGTGGCTAACCCATAAACCCCGTTTCTGTATATTATCCAACTTAGATATTTTTTTCAGTCAATACTGCTTACATTCTTTCTATTCCTTGAATTAAATGTTTCCTTGTACTCTGATGCCCATTATGTAAATTGCTCATACTTCACTTGGAAAGAGGAAATATTAAATAATTATCTTTTCACATTTTAATTGGTTTTAGGTAAAGGAAGTATCTTTGCTCCTGAGGGGTGAATGAACAGATATATCTATGATGATATAGATAGGAAGTTGTATAAAGGGTCTGTAGCAGACAGCTTCAGGTTCGCTGAGATGAACTTCCAGACCAGGCACAGTTATGGAGGAAGGGATATTATTTATTGAAACTTACAGATCCAGGGGAAGTTCCATAAAGGCAGGAAAAGCAGCCTGCTCTTCACAGGGGCCAAACAGAGAGAGAGAAAGCCAACCAGCCACCACAGCACACAGAGCAAAACTACAGCCAAAAGGTCACACAGCACACTTCAGGAACTCCTGCTAGGCACATTTGCATATCTTTACAATGGAATCTCAAACCATCACCACACCTTAAGACTGGCCCCCAGTGACCTTGCCTCTAGCAAGGTGATTGCAGATGCAAACTATAACTAATAAAATACTGAATATATTGGGGGACATATATTCAAACTACCACAGGGTCTAACTTCTACTAGAAAAAAATGATTTTGGATATTTTTGTATCTAATGATGTTTTGAACTTTCTGGGTTACAGTGACAACAGTATCTGATACAAACTTACCCCAAGGTCAGCCATTTGTATACCTTAAAATGTACCTCAACATAGAGGTAAAATTAAAGTAACATTATTTTAACAATTCATTTATTTAGGTTAATATGTAAAAAGTTTTATAATTTAGCCATAAAATAAACATAAAAATTTAAAATAAAAAAAAAAAAAAAAAAAGAATGTGAACCCTTGAAAGAAACAGACTTCTTAAGAAATACACTAGTTGGAGCCCAGTGACACACTAAATGAGTAAGTTTATGTTAAGTTTATCATCTGGAAAATGGGAGAAATAATGTTCTCTACTTCTCCTGGTCACTGTGAGGGGAAGATGAGTTTAATTGATGTAGCTAAGCTAGAAGAACATTCTAGTTTAAAGCACAAATGAGATTCCAAGAGTTCGTATGGAAAGACAAAGATGAGCAGGAACCTTTAGTCTCTTAAGATGTAGTTACATATGAGATGCAGAATGTTCCTCATTTTTATAAAGGGCAAATGTCATTTTTTAAAAAAAATGGAAACATTACCCACTATCAAAAAGGAAGCTGTATGTGAGATATCATATGCAAACTAGTTAATATGTATTCCTAAAAAGAATTTAAATAGCACCTTGCAAAGCCTACAAAGGCAAAACTGAAAGATTTAAGTACTTCTTTATTAATCTGTTTTTCACTGTTACCATAAAATACATGAGGCAGATTAACATTATAATGAAGAGAGATTTATTGAGTTCAGTTATGGAAATTACAGGGAGTGGCACCAGGCTCTTATGAGGATCTTAAGGCAAATGATAGGAACTTATGCAAGAGGGAGAAATCATATCACCAACAAGGGACCAGAAAGAACATAAGAGCAGCAGGGTGGGAAGGCTTGTTGTGAGGCACTGTCCTGGTGAACTCATGATCCCACAGATGACTGATACCCCACCAAGGAGGACCCTCAGTGGGATGAGGGCCAGGGAAAAGGGACAAAGAGGAGAAGCTGATGAGAACATCACCAATCTGTAGAATGTTAGTATAAAATTCTGAATTGAAAATTATTTTGGGGCTGGAGAAATGGCTTAGTAGTCAAGGCACTTGCCTGCAAAGCCAAAGGATCCAGGATTGATTCCCCAAGACCCATGTAAGCCAGATACACAAAGTGACACATGAGTCTGGAGTTCATTTGCAGTGGCTGGAGGTCCTGACATGCCCATTCTGTCTATATATGTCTCTCTCTTTACCTCTTTCTCTCTTCATAAATACATAAATAAATAAATAAATAAAACATTTTTAAAAATTGTTTTTTAAAAATATTATCAACAAAAGCCAGGCTTGCTGGTGCACACCTTTAACCCCAGCACTCGGAAGGCACAGGTAGGAGGATCGCCGAGAGTTCGAGGCCACCCTGAGACTACAGAGTGAATTCCAGGTCAGTCTGGGCTAGACTGAAACCCTACCTTGAAACAAACAAACAAACAAACAAACAAACAAACAAACAAACAAACAATAAAAAAATATCAACAAAAAGGAAGCCAGGGAGTGATTCAGGAGTATCAGTCACTCTCATGAAAGTTCAGGGCTCCCACGATCTCTTCTGTGAATATGCTTGATGTTCACAGAGGCCCCACCTCTTAAAGGTCCACCACCACCCTGAAGGCCAAGCCTCCACCTGAGCCTGTGGGGTTGAAGTACATACAAACCACAGCAATGTCAAAGGACATCACCCTCCTAGAGTCGAGTATCATCACTTCATATTCAGAGGAAAATTGTGCTCAAGGAGGAAAATAATTGTTTTTTTTTTAAATTATTGTTTTTTATTGACTTTTATACTTACATACAAAAAAACCCCACGTGATATTTCCCTTCCCTCCCCCCATTCCACTTTAGAACTCAAGTCTCCATCATATCCCCTCCCTCTCTCCATTAGTCTCTCTTTTAATTTGATGTCATCATCTTTTTCTTCTATTTTGAGGGTTTTGTGAAAGTATTGCTAGGCACTGCAAGGTCATGGATATCGAGGCCAGTTTCTGTCTGGGCAGTTGCATTGTAAGAGGTCATACCCTTCCTTTGGCTTTTCCATTCTATCCGCCCCCTCTTCCACAATGGACCCTGAGCCTTGGAGGGTGTGACAGAGGTGTTTCAGTGCTAGGCACTCCTCCATCCCTTCTTCTCAGCACTATGTTGCCTTTTGGGTCATCCCAGTGGTCATCACCATCTGAAAAGAGAAGCTTCTCTAACCAGAAGTGAAAGTAGCGTTAATATGTGAATATGAACATTGAGTGTAGTGCTTTCAGGGCAGCTTGGTGGGAATAATATATACATTTAGTCAGATAAGAGCAGGCTTATACCCCTAAGGGTCATGACCTCATCTACCATAGACTTTTACTTAGGTTTTTCAGTACCAGGTATGTATTCCCTCCCATAGAGAGGGCCTTCAGTCCAATTATGGAGCAGTTGGTTACCCCAAGAGTAGACACGCCACTATTGCACCCGTTCAGTCATTGGGCCTGTCTGGCCAAGCTTGTATATTCAGTGTCCACTGTTTTCACTGTTGATGGCTTCTGTCTCCCATACGCTGCGTGCAATGCAGCTTTTTCCAGCTTTCAGTTGGCTGGTCTACAGGGAGAAGGTTTTCTGCTCCACACTGGCTTGCTTTCTCAGTGACCTTGCCTCTCAGGCATGAGATGTCTTCAGCAATAGGGTCTTACTATCTGTTTCTCTAGGGAAACCAAGGGCTTTGGCAAAAGCCTTTAATGTTTTGGAGGCTAAATAATTGTTTTTTCTTCAATTTTTATATATTACCTTTACATATTGCTGTTTTGATGCCAGCAGATAATTTGGTAAATTAAATGCTGAAATGCTCTAGGATGGACACCACAAGCATGCATGTTCTGAAGGCACTCAGGGGTGAAGATACTGGCCTCTTGGTCTAAATGAATAACTACTGCCATAAGTGGAGAACACACCATGATTCTGGTCCTCATCACCAAGAAAATATTCCACTTAACCACTTATAGGATGACTGGTGACGAAAATGAAAAGCATTATACATGCACTTGAGGTTCTAATATCATCTGTTTTTTTCTTAGAAGACAAAACATCCATTAACCTTCACAAATAAACAATAAAAAGTTCAAGAACACAGCAGTATTTATTCATTTTTCTCTTTTTAACAGGAAAAAAACAGACTAGAAAAATTAAAATTTCTCATTTATAAGGCAGATAACTATTCTCAGGACTGAAATAAGTGGAGAATTTTTAGAATTATTTATTGGGAAATTAAGTTTAGTGACCAGCCTTTGGCTTAATACGTATTTGTGGCAAGGTCAATAATAGTATAGATTGGCCTCATCTTCTTTGCCATCTAGCTAGACTAGAATGAAGATGAACCCAGGGCAAGCTAAGAAATTGTGCTTGAAAATGACAGAGAGGGGCTGGAGAGATGGCTCATAAAGTGCTTGTCTGCAAAGCAATAGCCAGGGTTCAATTCCCCATACCCACATAAACATAAAGCCAGATACAGAGGGCCTAGCACATCCACGCTTGCTTGTGCTCTCTCTCTCTTCCTCCTTATAAACAAAACATTTGGAAACAAAAGAAAGAAAGAAAGAAAGAAAGAAAGAAAGAAAGAAAGAAAGAAAGAAAGAAAGAAAGAAAGAAAAAATGACAGAGTCCAGTGGGCTAATGACATGGAAGATGGCCACTCTGCTCACTGGGCTTATCTACTAATCCTGTTAACATAAGTAAGAAATAAATTTACTCTATATATTTGTATCATTACATACTCGGGAGTCTATTTCTAACAGCAACTAGGCTGCCTTAATCCAAGTTTTAAATACTGCAGTATCTTAGACTCTAAGTTTAGCATTTTAACAAATCTATATGAAAAGAATATTCTAAATTCAGACAGTATTTAAGTAGATTTTTAAAAAATTTTATTAAAATACATATCTACAGATAAAGGGACTAACCAAATGTCTGGGTCAAATACATAAATATCTATCAATTATAAAATTATCTGTTTCAGGTTGGAGAGATGGCTTAGCAGTTAAGGTGCTTGCCTGCAAAGCCTAAGGATCCATGTTCAATTCTCTAGGTCCCACGTAAGCCACATGCACAAAGGTGACACAAGTGCAAGGTTGCCCATGCCCACTAGGTGATACACGTGGGGTCTAGAGTTGGATTACAGTGTCTGGAGGCCCTGGCATGCCAATTCTCTCTCTCTCTCTCTCTCTCTGATAAAAAATAAGGAAAAGATTTAAAAATTTATGTTTTATCATAACATCCTAAAGAGTAATTATAATAAGGAATATTTATTATGTCATTTTAACAGTGAATGCTTAGATTATATCAAAAGTATGCTAAGTTCTTCATGCACATTATCTTCTTTTTTATTTATTTTTTTATTTATTCATTTTGGTTTCTCAAGGTAGGGCTTCACTCTAGTCCAGGCTGACCTCGAATTCACTATGTAGACTCAGGGTGGCCTCAAATTCATGGTGATCCTCCTACCTCTGCCTCACAAGTGCTGGGATTAAAGGTATATGGCACCATGACCGGCTATCTCCATTATTTTTCATCTCAATCCCTGAGAGAACTACAACTACCATCTTCATGTTAGGAATAAGAAAAGTGAGACATAAAGTAACTCGCCTAGGTCACAGTCACAAAATAACAGAGCTGGGATTTGAACTCTGTATTTCAGACTCTTGAGCTCACACTCTTCACTAGCATGTAAAAATGACTCTACTACCTACTGAAATCTGAGAGTAATTTAATTTTTAACTACAAAAGAATATTAAAGAGGATAGTTTTCTAAGTGGTTACACAATCTGTGTATGAGAGCTACAGACATAAAGATGCATAATAAACCTGGCTGTGTGATGGGCCTAATACTAAAAGTTGTTTCCACCAGTCTCTTCCTCAACAGACAGCATTAAATCACCACCCTCAAAGAGAATAAGGATGGGTTCAGGGCTGAGAATTCTCACCTCTGAGTTATATAGTGTATTGTCATCTGCACAGAAAACCACTCCTGGCAGCATCACTCCCAACATTTATACCTTTAAATTTTTCCTTCCTTTCCCCCTTCTTTCTTTCTCTCTTCTCCATTCTTCTTTTTCATTTGAAACTTCTCCCTATGCTGTCAACTTCCAGCCTGTCAATTTATCCTTCAAAATGCAGGGTACATTTACCCCTCCTTCTATTGTTATTCTGAATTAGACTTAATGCCCAACACCTCTATCAATGGTTTCCCCAAATTTTAGACTGCCTTCCCAGTAAGAGAAGCATTTTCCACCTTGACTAAGGACATATGTGCATGTAACTAACACCACATGTTTATACAGTAAGATTCTTCGGATGCTAATACTGTGTCAAATCTTTGGTTATGTCTTTCACTGAAATGCCTGCATGAGTGTCAGTTTGAGACAACTGACAGTATGAACACTGACCATCACAGATGCTTCCTCAATGCCTCCCTGCTCGCTTAGATCTGGTTCTTTCTGCTCATCTCCATCACATTAAAACTTTTAAAAACTATGTTCTCATCATGTCCACTTCCTAGCCAGCTTTTAATGGACTACTCTTGTAAGGAGACACTTCAAATTCCTTGGCCTACCACCGACACACCAGATATATTATTTCTACTTTAGACCAAGTGAACAATCCTGAATACCATTTGTGCCTGCCTGAATCTTCTCAGAATTAAATGTCCCATGAGACACCCGTAAAAAAATCCTACTCAGCTCATTCATCTGGTGCATACTGAGTGCACATGTGCTCATTCATCTGGTGCACATGTTAAGACACCATACATACACCCAGAGTAAGGGACTGCCAGTGTGAAAATTTTGACAAAGCTGACCACAGTTAGCAAAGGGGAAGCAGAATGGAACTGGATCACAGGACAAGCTCACCTAGTTAACAGGGCTAGGACACAGCTCCTAGAGAAAAGGCTGTTTGTTTAGTGTCAGTTCCAGAGGACACAAAAGGAATGCTCAGGTGAAGTGAGGGTAAATGTGCTCAGGTAGAAAAACACTGTGCTGGCAATTCTGAGGACAAAATGGTATAGAGACATCAAAGAAGGGGGAAAGGCTCCAGCTTAGGTGTGGCAGAGAAAACACAAGGTGGAACAACCCATAACCCCGAGGAAAACAGAACAACAGATAGAAGACAGCACTCTACACTACACCAAGGTAATTATCATGCCGGCACGTGCCAGGTACTGAGGATTGAACATGTCTATGGCATATTTCCTTGCCATCTGGTTTTCTGCGAAGATTGACAGTAAACCTGTAGTGGGATACGAGCCAAGGATATATTGGATATATAATCAAGTAGTTCAAAGTAAGGATTATTTCATTTGAAAAATCTTTCTAGGGAAAGGAATACCTGAAATGAAATTTAAAAATGAACATAGATTCTCTAGGTGACAATGACTTGTCAAGCAAAGGACCCCCATGTGCAAAATTACAAGAACATGAAAACAAGCCAGCAAAAACGATATGGTGTTGGAGATGGCTCAGTTGGTATAGTGCTTGCCTCACAAGCATGAGGACTTGAGTTGGACATTCAGAACCCATATAAAAACGTCAGGCATGGAGGCCCATACTTGTAACCATGGAGGTGAAGACAGATGGATCTCTGGGGCATATTGGACAGCCAGTCTGACCTAATGATGAGCTCCAGGTCAGTAAGAGACCTTATCTTTAAAAAACAGTAGACAGTACTTCTGAGGAATGACACTCAAGGTTATCCTCTGCCCTCCACATTCATGTACATGCACATACATGCATATGCACCTGCACATGCATGTGCAGTCATACCCACACAAACATGCACACACATGAAATATACACACACATATACATTTTTAAAAAGAGGGCTTTCCCATGACATCATTCCTAATTGAACAGAAGAAAAAACTATACTATGCTTCTCTGAATTTAGGGCCACTGTACCATTATAGAATTAGTCAAAAGGATTAGAAAGTATTTTTAAAAAGGTCCATCCCACATCTTAGTGATGGACACCTGGGTTGATTCCAGCTTTGTGCTATTATGAATTGAGCAGCTATAAACATGGTTGAGCAAATGTCTCTGGTCTGAGGTTTGGAGCCTTTAGGGTAAATGCCCAACAAGGGAATAAATGGATCCATTGGTAGGTCTATGGCCATCCTTTTCAGGAGTCTCCATATAGCTGTCCATAATGGTTGAACCATTTTACATTCCCACCAGCAGTGAAAACTTGTTCCTCATTCTCCACAACCTCGCCAGCATTTGTTTTCATTGTTTTTTTTTAATGTTAGCCATCCTTACCGGGGTAAGGTGGAATCTCATTGTTGTTTTAATTTGCATTTCCCTGATGATTAGAGATGTTGAACATTTTCTTAAATGTGCATTTGCTATTTGTATTTCTTCCTTTGAGAACTGCCTGTGCAGTTCTCTGCCCCACATTGTGAGTGGGTTTTTTGGCGGTTTATTGTTTAGGTTTTGGAGTTCTTTAACAAACACTCTGAGGACCAGACAAGGGGGAGGGTGGGATGGGGGGAAAGTAAGGGTGGGAGGGAACGAGAGGGTGGGGGAAAGGACAAGGAGCGGGGATACAATTGGGACCCAAAAGGAAAAGATGCTATAAAAACCTTTACTCTGAACAACAGGCTAAAACATTGATCCTTCAGCAAGCCCGCAGAGGGAATACCCAAACCGCAGGAACCTGGAGAGAGCATCATGAAGGCTAACCCTAATCGTGTTCTGCTTCTCTCTCTCTCTCTCCCTCTCACTCTCTCTTCCTACCTGTACTCACTTCCTCTATCTTTTTCTTCCCTCACCTTTCTAGGTGCAGACTTGAAACTCCCAGTGCCAGCACGGGGTTAAACTCCACAATGAGCTCTTGATCCAAGACACCTACAAGGTTACCCCCCCCCAAAAAAAAAAGACAGACTTCTGTCAGAGTTCTTGGTGACCCACCAAAGGTTAATGGTAAGACCCTACTGTCGAAGATAGCAGACGTGTGTGAGACCAAACACAGAGAGACCTGGCCAGAATCTGGAAGAAGGTCAGTCCCCAGACAGATAGCTAGTCTAGTACCAGAGGGTGCTACACGAGCAACTGGGGGAAAATGTCTGACATTGGTCCAAACAACTTGCAGTCTAAGATACCCAGCAGGAAACAACTTGACGTAATGCTCATACAAGTGCAGTAGTGGCAAACAGCCATGGTGGGTAACCAACTGCTCTTGATTTGGCTAACAGATCTACTCAGTGGAATGCAACTCATTGCTGGAACTGGGAAACAAGTCAAAACCAGGTACAAAAATAAGCTCAGTCTCCAAGAGCAAGATACCACCAAATGTGGGCTAGAAGAGAGCCAACGCATACAAAATTCCCTCCAAAACATAGATGGTCATCCCTTCTACCTAGTACTAACTTTTCTCTCCATTGGAGAATTTGCTTATCTTTTTTCAGGTGGACAACGAACCTGAAGGTACGATCAGCTAACCACACCTCAAAAGGGCCCCAGCTGAAACCATAGAACAACGCAGGGGAAGGGCAAGAGTTCAGCGTTCATGGCGATCACGACACCAGAAAAAGGCTGAAGGAGATAAACACAGAGAACATCCAACTCCAACTAAGCCAGATATCCAGAGACACAGAAGCTCCCAAAACCTCATCACTGAAACAGAACTAAAATGACCCCAAAGTGGCTCAGGGAAACTCGCAGAAGAGGTGGTGGAAAGATTGTTGGAGTCACGAGTTGGGGCATTATGCACAGAGACTGGGGCCTACACCCCAGAACTCTTGACTAACCTCACAATGTGCGACCCACATTCTCCATTGATGACGGTCTCTTTGAAAGTGGGAGACAGGGAGGAGGACAATGGAACCAATACTATGAATGTAAAATCAGAATGATATATATATAAAAAAAAAGGTCTGTCCATCCATCTTTTTTTTCTTCTGTTTTTTTCTTTTCTTTTCTTTTTTTATTTTAATTATTATTTTTTACTGACTTTTAATCTTACATACCAAAAAAACCCCACCTGATATTTCCCTCCCCTCCCCCATTCCACTTTAGAACTCCAGTCTCCATCATATCCCCTCCCTCTCTCCATTAGTCTCTCTTTTAATTTGATGACATCATCTTTTTCTTCTATTTTGAGGGTCTTGCAAAGGTATTGCTAGGCACTGCAAGATTATGGATATCGAGGCCAATTTCTGTCTGGGCAGTTGCATTGTAAGAGGTCATATCCTTCCTTTGGCTCTTACATTCTATCTGCCGCCTCTTCCACAATGGTCCCTGAGCCATTGGAGGGTGTGACAGCGGTGTTTCAGTGCTAGGCACTCCTCCATTCCTTCTTCTCAGCACTATGTTGCCTTTTGGGTCATCCCAGTGGTCATCACCATCTGAAAAGAGAAGCTTCTCTAGCTAGAAGTGAGAGTAGCATTAATATGTGAACATGAACATTTAGTGTAGTCTCCCCATGGCAGCTTGGTGGGAATAATATATACATTTAGTCAGACATGAGCAGGCTTATACCCCCAAGGCTCATGACCTCAACTACCATAGACTTTTACTTAGGTTTTTCAATACCAGGTATGTATTCCCTCCGTAGAGAGGGCCTTCAGTCCAATTATGGAGCAGTTGGTTACCCCAAGAGTAGACATGCCACTATTGCACCCGTTCAGTCATTGGGCCTGTCTGGCCAAGCTTGAATATTCAGTGTCCACTGTTTTCACTGTTGATGGCTTCTGTCTCCCATACGCTGCGTGCAGTGCAGTTGTTTCCAGCTTTCAGTTGGCTGGCCTACAGGGAGAAGGTTTTCTGCTCCACACTGGCTTGCTTTCTCAGTGACCTTGCCTCTCAGGCATGAGATGTCTTCAGCAATAGGGTCTTACTATCTGTTTCTGAAGGGAAACCAAGGGCTTTGGCAAAAGCCTTTAATGTTTTGGAGGCTACTGGGACCTCATTGGCCAACAACTCACTGGAAGGTATCTCATCCCAGGCACTGAAAATTTTCTAGTAACAGTCTACAGCTTCTAGATGTGCCCTTACTCAAAAAGTAATTTTACATATGTCTTATTGATAATATCTTGAGTTTTGATTGACCCTCCCCTGTCCTTCTTTGTATGTATTCTCTTCCCATGGCTTCTTTTATCCTAAGGTCAAAAAAAAAAAAAAAAAAATCAGAAAAGAAAAGAAAAAAGGAAAGAATTACCATAAAACCCTAAATCTAGGTGTCTTCCCTAAAATAGCCTTTTACCAGCTCATTGGTTTTTGGTACCTATTTTGGTTCCAGTTCACACACAAGTTATTACTTTGGTAGCTAGGATCCACATATGAGAGAGAACAAGTGACGTTTGATTTCTGAAGAAAAGAAAGAAAGAAAGTATAGAAAGAAAGATCCATCCAGAAAGAGCAAATTTCATAATTTCATTTTTCTTTAATTCTCTTTAGATCTCCAATACATGTAAATGTTTTTCATCTTTATTATCCATTTAACATCTGTGTCTTTATATCAGGCTGACTGCATTTTTAGAAGTTTTAATTTTTATAGAAACATATGGCAAGTATCTCTAAAAGGATGAGAAGAGTCCTACCAATATGCCTAGGAGTTATTCCCATCATATGGTAAATCTAATTTCTAGCTGTCTCAAGAACCTCAGATCACTGACATTTGCTCAACAGTGTTTATAGCTGCTCAATTCCCACCAACAGTGTAGAAGTGTTCCTGTTTTCCATCACTAGATGAATGGATAACAAAGATTTGTTTTATTGATGGCATGGAATTCTACATAGCAGTAAGGAAAGATGAAATAAGGAAATTTGAAAAAATGGTCAAACATGGAACAGATCATCTTCAGTGAGCATTTGCCCAAGCACAAAAAAAGATAATCTGCCTGCATGGTCTCGTTTATCTGTCACTTTTTAACCTGAAACCATTTGGCAGGTGGCTAAACCAAATAAACACTCTGAGGACCAGACAAAGGGGAGGGTGGGAGGGAGGGAGGGTAAGGGTGGGAGGGAACGAGAGGGTGGGGAGGGAGAACAAGGGGGATACAAATTGGGACCCAAAAGGAAAAGACACTATAAAAACCTTTATTCTGAACAACAGGTTAAAACATTGATCCTTCAGCAGGCCCGCAGAGGGAACACCCAAACCACAGGAACCTGGAGAGAGAGCATCATGAAGGCCAACCTTAATCTTGTCCTGCTTCTCTCTCTCTCTCTCTCCTCTCTCTCTCTCTCTCTTCCTACCTATACTCACTTTTTCCTCTATTATCTTTTTCTTCCCTCATCTTTCTAGGTGCAGACTTATAACTCCCAGTGCCAGCATGGGGTTGAACTCCACAATGAGCTCTTGATCCAAAACACCTACAAGGTTTTCCAAAAAAAAAAAATAGACAGACTTCTGTCAGAGTTCTTGGTGACCCACCAAAGGTTAATGGCAAGACCCTACTGTTGAAGATAGCAGACGTGTGTGAGACCAAACACAAGAGATATGTTCAGAATCTGGAAGAAGGTCAGTCCCCAGACAGTTAGCTAGTCTAGTACCAGAGGGTGCTACACGAGCAAGCAACTGGGGGAAAATGTCTGACATCTGTCCAAACAACTGGCAGTCTAAGATACCCAGCTGGAAACAACTTAACGTAATGCTCATACAAGTGCAGTAGTGGCAAACAGCCATGGTGGGTAACCAACTGCTCTTGATTTGGCTAACAGATCCACTCAGTGGAATGCAACTCATTGCTGGAACTGGGAAACAAGTCAAAACCAGGTACAAAAATAAGCTCAGTCTCCAAGATCAAGATACCACCAAATGTGGGCTAGAAGAGAGCCAACGCATAAAATTTCCCTCCAAAACATAGATGGTCATCCCTTCTACCTAGTACTAACTTTTCTCTCCATTGGAGAATTTGCTTATCTTTTTCAGGTGGACAACGAACCTGAAGGTGCGATCAGCTAACCACACCTCAAAAGGGCCCCAGCTGAAACCATAGAACAACGCGGGGAAGGGCAAGAGTTCAGCGTTCATGGCGATCACGACACCAGAAAAAGGCTGAAGGAGATAAACACAGAGAACATCCAACTCCAACTAAGCCAGATATCCAGAGACACAGAAGCTCCCAAAACCTCATCACTGAAACAGAACTAAAATGACCCCAAAGTGGCTCAGGGAAACTACGCAGAAGAGGTGGTGGAAAGATTGTTGGAGTCACGAGTTGGGGCATTATGCACAGAGACTGGGGCCTACACCCCAGAACTCTTGACTAACCTCACAATGTGCGACCCACATTCTCCATTGATGACGGTCTCTTTGAAAGTGGGAGACAGGGAGGAGGACAATGGAACCAATACTATGAATGTAAAATCAGAATGATATATATATAAAAAAAGGTCTGTCCATCCATCTTTTTTTTTCTTCTGTTTTTTTCTTTTCTTTTCTTTTTTTATTTTAATTATTATTTTTTACTGACTTTTAATCTTACATACCAAAAAAACCCCACCTGATATTTCCCTCCCCTCCCCCATTCCACTTTAGAACTCCAGTCTCCATCATATCCCCTCCCTCTCTCCATTAGTCTCTCTTTTAATTTGATGACATCATCTTTTTCTTCTATTTTGAGGGTCTTGCAAAGGTATTGCTAGGCACTGCAAGATTATGGATATCGAGGCCAATTTCTGTCTGGGCAGTTGCATTGTAAGAGGTCATATCCTTCCTTTGGCTCTTACATTCTATCTGCCGCCTCTTCCACAATGGTCCCTGAGCCATTGGAGGGTGTGACAGCGGTGTTTCAGTGCTAGGCACTCCTCCATTCCTTCTTCTCAGCACTATGTTGCCTTTTGGGTCATCCCAGTGGTCATCACCATCTGAAAAGAGAAGCTTCTCTAGCTAGAAGTGAGAGTAGCATTAATATGTGAACATGAACATTTAGTGTAGTCTCCCCATGGCAGCTTGGTGGGAATAATATATACATTTAGTCAGACATGAGCAGGCTTATACCCCCCAAGGCTCATGACCTCAACTACCATAGACTTTTACTTAGGGTTTTCAATACCAGGTATGTATTCCCTCCCGTAGAGAGGGCCTTCAGTCCAATTATGGAGCAGTTGGTTACCCCAAGAGTAGACATGCCACTATTGCACCCGTTCAGTCATTGGGCCTGTCTGGCCAAGCTTGAATATTCAGTGTCCACTGTTTTCACTGTTGATGGCTTCTGTCTCCCATACGCTGCGTGCAGTGCAGTTGTTTCCAGCTTTCAGTTGGCTGGCCTACAGGGAGAAGGTTTTCTGCTCCACACTGGCTTGCTTTCTCAGTGACCTTGCCTCTCAGGCATGAGATGTCTTCAGCAATAGGGTCTTACTATCTGTTTCTGAAGGGAAACCAAGGGCTTTGGCAAAAGCCTTTAATGTTTTGGAGGCTACTGGGACCTCATTGGCCAACAACTCACTGGAAGGTATCTCATCCCAGGCACTGAAAATTTTCTAGTAACAGTCTACAGCTTCTAGATGTGCCCTTACTCAAAAAAGTAATTTTACATATGTCTTATTGATAATATCTTGAGTTTTGATTGACCCTCCCCCTGCCCTTTTCGTATGTATTCTCTTCCCATGGCCTCGCTTAGGTCATTCCTCTCCCTGTAATCAGTTCTTCTACTTACATATGTGCATTACCATACACTTAAGTCCTTCCCTGTCTTCCCTCCCTCATAGCCTTTTACCAGCTCATTGGTTTCTGGTACCTATTTTTGGTTCCAGTTCACACACAAGTCTATACTTTGGTAGCTAGGATCCACATATGAGAGAGAACATGTGACGTTTGATTTCTGACCCTGGGTTACCTCACTAAGTATAATCCTTTCCAGATCCATCCATTTCCCTGCAAATTTCATAATTTCATTTTTCTTTACCGCTGAATAGAACTCCATTGTGTAAATGTACCACATCTTTATTATCCACTCATCTGTGGAGGGACATCTAGGCTGCTTCCATTTCCTAGCTATTGTGAATAGAGCAGCAATAAACATGGTTGTGCAAGTATCTCTAAGGTAGTGAGAAGAGTCCTCTGGATATATGCCTAGGAGTGCTATAGCTGCATCATATGGTAAATCTATTTCTAGCTGTCTCAAGAACCTCCACACTGATTTCCACAGTGGCCGGACCAGCTTACATTCCCACCAACAGTGTAGAAGTGTTCCTGTTTTTCTGCATCCACGCCAACACTTACTGTCATTTGTTTTCTTGATGGCAGCCATTCTGACAGGAGTGAAATGGAATCTCAAAGTGGTTTTAATTTGCATTTCCCTGACGGCTAAGGATGTGGAACATTGTTTTAGATGTTTATATGCCATCTGTATTTCATCTTCCGTGAATTCTCTTTTTAGTTCCGTAGCCCAGTTTTTACCTGGGTAGTTTGAATTCTTGTTACTCTGTTTTTTGATTTCTTTGTATATTCTAGATATTAATCCTCTGTCAGATGTATAACTGGCAAAGATTTTCTCCCATTCTGTAGGTTGTCTCTTTGCTCTATTCACAATGTCCTTTGCTGTACAAAAGCTTTGTAATTTCATAAGGTCCCAGTGGTTGATTAGTGGTTTTATTCTCTGAGCAACTGGATTGTATTCAGAAAGTCCTTGCCTATTCCAATATGTTGAAGAGATTCCCCTACTTTTTCCTCTAGCAGTTTCAGAGTTTCAGGTCTGATATTAAGGTCCCTTATCCATTTGGACTTGACTCTTGTGCAAGGAGAGAGGCAAGGATCTATGTTTATCCTTTTACATACAGATGTCCAATTTTCCCAGCACCACTTGTTAAAGAGGCTATCTTTTCTCCAATGAATATTTTTGGCATTTTTGTCAAAAATCAGGTAGCTGTAGCTGCCTGGATTAATATTTGGGTCTTCTATTCTGTTCCATTGATCTACCTGTCTGTCCTTGTGCCAGTACCATGCTGTTTTTGTTACTATGGCTTTGTAGTATAACTTAAAATCGGGTATGGTTATACCACCTGCCTGATTTTTGTTACACAAAATTGTTTTGGCTATTCGAGTTTTTTTGTGTTTCCAGATGAATTTTAGTATTGTTTTTTCTATTTCTGTGAAGAATGCTATTGGGATTTTAATGGGGATTGCATTAAATGTGTAGATTGCTTTTGGTAAGATTGACATTTTCACAATATTGATTCTTCCAATCCAGGAGCATGGAATGTCTTTCCATTTCCTTGTGTCTTCTGCAATTTCTCACTTGAGTGTTTTAAAGTTCTCATTGTAGAGATCCTTCACTTCCTTGGTTAAGTTTATTCCAAGGTATTTTATTTTTTTTTTGAGACAATTGTGAATGAGAGAGATTCCCTGATTTCTTCCTCTGCATGTTTGTTGTTAGTGTATAGAAAAGCTACTGATTTCTGTGTGTTTATTTTGTATCCTGCTACATTGCTAAAAGTGTTTATCAGCTCTAACAGTTTGCTGGTAGAGTCTTTAGGGTCTGTTATGGATAAAATCATATCATCTGCAAATAATGATAATTTGACCTCTCCCTTCCGATTTATATCCGATTTATGTGTGTGTCTTGCCTTATTGCTATGGCAAAGACTTCCAGTACTATGTTAAATAGTAGTGGGGAAAGTGGACACCCTTGTCTTGTTCCTGAATTTAGAGGAAAAGCTTCAAGTTTTCCCCATTTAGTATTATGTTGGCTGAAGGTTTGTCATTAACAGCTTTTATTATGTTGAGATATGTTCCTTCTGTTCCAAGTTTCTGTAGTACTTTCACCATGAAGGGGTGCTGGATTTTGTCAAATGCCTTTTCTGCATCTATTGAGATGACCATGTGATTGTTGTCCTTCAGACCATTTATATGGTGTTTTACATTTATGGGTTTGCGTATGTTGAACCATCCCTGCATCTCTGGGATAAAGCCTACTTGGTCAGGGTGAATAATCTTTCTGATATATTCTTGCATTCTGTTTGCCAGTATTTTGTTGAGAATTTTTGCATCTATGTTCATGAGGGACATTGGTCTATAATTTTCTTTATTTGATCTGTCTTTGTTCGGTTTGGGTATCAGGGTGATGCTGGCTTCATAGAAGGATTTCGGTAGAATTCCTTCCTCTTCTATTTTACGGAAAAGTTTGAGAAGCATTGGTGTTAGATCTTCCAGGAATGTCTGGTAAAATTCAGCAGTGAATCCATCTGGGCCTGGGCTTTTTTTATAACTGCTTGGATCTCTGTGGTTGTTATAAGTCTATTTAAATGGTTTATCTCATCTTGATTTAATTTTGGTAGGTCATATGAATCAAGGAAATCATCCATTTCTTTCAGGTTTTCAAACTTAGAGGCATATATATTCTTAAAGTATGTCTTTATGATTTTCTGAATTTCTTTGGTATCTGTTGTGATGGTGCCTTTTTCATCTCTAATTTTATCAATTTTTGTCTCTTCTCTCTTTCTTTTGGTCATATTTGCTAAAGGTTTGTCAATCTTGTTTATCCTTTCAAAGAACCAACTCTTTGTTTCGTTGTTTTTTTTTTTTTTTTTTTTGGTTTCCATTTCATTAATTTCTGCCCTAACCTTTATTATTTCTTCCCGTCTATTGATTTTTGGTTTGCCTTGTTCTTCTCTTTCCAAGGCCTTAAGGTGAAGCATTAAATTGTTTAGTTGTGAACTCTCTAATTTCTTAATATATGCACTTAGGGCTATAAATTTCCCTCGTAGGACTGCCTTCATTGTGTCCCAAAAGTTTTGGTATGTTGTATTCTCATCATTTGATTCTATGAATTTCTTGATTTCCTTTTTGATTTCTTCAATGACCCATACATTGTTCAGTAATGTACTGTTTAGTCTCCATGAAGTTCTGTATGCTCTGTAGTTCTTCTTGTTGCTGATTTGCAGTTTAATCCCATTGTGGTCAGATAGCATACAAGGGATTATTTCAATTTTCCTGTATTTGTTAAGATTTGATTTGTGTCCTATCATATGGTCTATTTTAGAGAATGTCCCATGTGCCGCTGAGAAGAATGTATATTCTGCAGTATTTGGATGGAATGTTCTGTATATATCTGTTAGGTCCATTTTTTCCACGATATCATTTAATGCAGATGTCTCTCTGTTTATTTTTTGTTGGGTAGACCTGTCAAGTGATGAGAGCGGGGTATTGAAGTCACCCACTACTATTGTGTTAGGTGTTATCTCTGACCTTAAGTCCGATAGTGTTTGTTTGATGTAATTGGGGGCCCCTGTGTTGGGAGCATAAATGTTTAGGATTGTGATATCGTCCTGTTGGAGTGTTCCTTTAATCAGTATAAAGTGACCTGCTTTATCTCTCCTCACTAATGCTGGTTTGAAGTCTATCCTGTCAGAAATTAGGATGGCAACCCCTGCTTGTTTTCTAGGTCCATTTGCTTGAAATATCTTTTTCCAACCTTTCACTCTAAGAATGTTTCTATCTTTTAATCGGAGGTGAGTTTCCTGGAGGCAACAGATGGTAGGATCCTGCTTTTCAATCCAGTCTGCAAGTCTATGTCTTTTGGTTGGGTCATTGAGGCCATTGATATTAAGAGTTATTATTGAAAGATATGTATTTGATCTGTCCATTTTTCTTGTTTTGTAGTTCTGGTTTTCGTTTTACTCACTTGTTCTAACTGTTGAGTATGATTTCTTTTTTCCTATTTCCTGCTGTGTGTGTTTTGCTTTCTCTTCAGCATGAATGATTCCTGCAAGTATTTTCTGTAGAGCTGGTTTAGTTGCCATAAATTCCTTTAGCCGGTCTTTGTTGTGGAATGTCCTTATTTCTCCATCAATTTGGATAGAAAGCTTTGCAGGATAAAGTAATCTTGGTTGACAGTTTTTATCTTTCAGAACTTGGAATACATTACTCCAGGCCCTTCTGGCTTTTAAGGTTTGTGTTGAGTAATCTGCTGTGATTCTGATGGGTTTCCCCTTAAATGTCATTTGCTTTTTCTCTCTAACTGCTTTCAATATATTTTCTTTGGTTTGCGTATTTAGTAGTTTAATTATAACATGGCGAGAAGAGGATCTTTCTAGGTTTTGTCTATTTGGTGTTCTAAATGCCTCTTGTATCTGCATTGGCATTTCTTTCCCAATTTGGGGAAAATTTTCTTCTATGATTTTGTGGAAAACACCTACTAAGCCTCTGGATTGAAATTCTTCCCCTTCTGCTATACCTTGAATTCTTATGTTTGATCTTTTCATAGTGTCCCGCATGTCTTGGAGTTCCCATTCATACCTTTCTATTAGCTTGTCTTTCTCTTTGTTGGACTGTGATAGGTCTGCCATCTGGTCTTCTAGTTTAGATATTCTGTCCTGTCCTTCATCCATTCTACTAGTGAGACTTTCCACAGATTTTTTTTTTTATTTCACTGACTGTGTTCTTCAGAGCTAGGATTTCAGCCTGGTTTTTCTTCAGTAGTTCTATTTCCTTATTCATGTCCTCTAATGACCTTTTTATTTCATTAAACTGTTTTTCTGTAATCTCTTTCAAAAGTTTGTTTTCTTCTTTAATTCCTTTGTTTTCTTCTCGGATTGCTTTCATTTCTTCTTTCATTTCTTTGAGTATAGATATCATCATTCTTTTGAAATCTTTGTCAGGAATTTCATCTAAAACAGTCTCATTGGTGAACCATTCTGATGGATTTGTACTTTTTGGTGGGATTGCATTGTCTTGATTCTTTGTGTTTCTTGTATTATAATGTAGTGACTTTTGCATCCTGGATTGATTTGATGCTTAGGTTTCCTATTTATCTTTAGTGTTCTTAGGTGTTGTGATCCACCTTTATATAATTTCAGGATATGAGTTTAAGGTGTCAAGTGTAGCACTTGTACCTAAGTCAAAGTATCCTAGCTGTTGAGTTTGCTTGTTAAGCAAGTATTGTAGTGGACTGGTGGAACAATTTAGAGGCATGTTCTAAACTTCAAAAGAGCAAAATACACATTCAATTAACATGAACACAGAGTATACAAGTGTGAGAATTGAGACAAACAGTCCTACAGGGTCAAAATCCCTAAGGGCATGTGATGGTCCACGCCCTTAGTCCTGTCAGCTTGGGAATCAGACCCTGTCCTCAATAATAACTGAAGCAAAAGATAAAGGCCCTTTATAAGTAGTATAGGTAGCAATATTCAACCCCTCATATTCAGTTTATTTGAAAATGGTAAAGCCACCGACAAATATGTAATACATACCCTGCCTTGACCTGGAAAGAGTGGTTAGCACTTCCAATGCAGGCCTTTGTTATCTTTTGGTGTGGCTTTTAAACTCACCAATGCTGGGTGCCCACCTCATTCCCTGAGCTGTGGAGCTTGGGTCAGCTATGCTGGGTCCGGTGTTGGCGATGTGGTTCAGATCTGCCACTAGTTGTTGCTCGATTCTACCAATTCCCTGGGGAACTGATGGTTGGGGGATGGGCGAGTTCAGGAAGCCTGCAGCAGCTCATGGTGTGTGTCTCTTTCAGTAGCTCCGCAGATTTTTCTTAGATTTCTGGGCTCTGTGAGGAAACTGATGAGGTTGAAAAGTCCCTTTTTGTTTGTTTGTTTTTTTGGGCGGCAGTTGCAGCGGAAACTCAGAGGGGCTTAGCTGATCTGGGTGGCAGCTTTGAACCGAGGGTTGGAGCCTTGGCGTGGATCCACTGGGGAGCCCGCTGTGTGGAGCGGAGCTGCTGGGGTGCCCTCGGCATGGAGTGGAGCCGCTGGGAGCCCGTGGATGGGGAGCCCGTGGCATGTAGACGTTGGGGAGCGAGCTACCGGGGGCCGCACTCTCCACATTGGGTTTCTGGCTGTCTTCTGCTTTTCCACTATTTCCCGGAGAAAATATTCTGCTCTCTTCCTCAGAAGAGTGTAGTTTTGCTTGATTCCCTCCCTGATCCAGTTTGGCGTGGCTCCTATGCCTCCATCTTACCCGGAAGCCTCTTCCTTCTGGTTTTTCAAAGTAGGGTCTCACTCTAGCCCAGGCTGACCTGGAATTCACTATAGAGTGCTGGGATAAAAGGCGTGCGCCACCATGCCCAGCTCCATCTTTCTTTTTCCTTTTATTATTGACAACTTCCATAATTATAGACAATAAATCATAATTCCCTCCACACTCATTTTCCCTTCCCCTTCTCAATCAGTCTCTTTTATTTTGATGTCACCATCTTTTCCTCCTATTATAATGGTCTTCTGTAGGTAGTGTCAGCCACTGTGAGGTCATGGATATCCAGGCCATTTTGTGTCTGGAAGAGAACATCATAAGGAGCCCCACTCTTCCTTTGGCTCTTACATTCTTTCCACCACCTCTTCCACAATGGACCCTGAAACTTGGACGGTGTAATAGAGAGGTTTCAATGCTGAGCACTCCTCTGTCACTGCTTCTCAGCACTGTGGTGTGCTTTTTTTTTTTTTTAAATTTATTTATGTATGTATTTATTTGACAGAGAGAGAGGGAGAGAGGGAGATAGACAGAGGCAGATTGAATGGGTACACCAGGGCCTCTAGCCACTGCAAATAAACTCCAGACACATGCACTACCTTGTGCACCTGGCTTACATGGGTACTGGGGAATCGAACCTGAGTCCTTAGGCTTTGCAGGCCAAGTGCCGTAACCATTAAGCCATCACTCCATCCCTATGGTGCCTTTTGAGTCATCCCAGAGGTTACTGCCATCTGAAAAGAGTAGCTTCTTTAACCAAAAGTGAGAATAGCATTAATATTTGGGTATGGACATTAAGAAAAGTGCTTACTGGGCAGTATGGGGAGCATAATATATGCATTTAGCCAGACACCAGCAGGCATTACACGCCTTGGGCTCATGAATACCCTCATCATAGGTTTTCAGAATCAGGCATGTATTTTCTCCCGTGGAGTGGGCCTCCAGTCCAATTAGAGGGCAATTGTTTTCCCCCATAATATGCATGCCACTATTGCACCTGTACTATACTATAACAAGGAGATTTCCAGCTTAGCTCCAGCAGGATTTCTCAGTGACCTTGCAACCCCAAAATGTGGATTCTTCAGCAATAGAGTCTTACCATCTATTCCTGGTGAGAGACCAAGGGCCTCAGCAATGGCCTACAATGTTTTGGGGGTATCTGTGACATCCCTGGCCAACAACTCACTGGAAGGTATCTCATCCCTGGCACTGAAAATTTTCTGGTAATAATCTATGGCTTATGGACATGGCATTGTCCAAAAAAGCAGGTTTCCATAGGACTTATTCATGCCCTCTTAGATTTTGATTACCCCACTCCCACCCTTCCTTTACTCAATCTCTTGCACTGACCTTACCTAGGCCTTTCCACCCCCAGTAAGCTGTTCTACTTACATATATACAATACCATCCTTTTAAGTCCCCCCTCCATCCCTTTCTATTCCCTTTCTATTCCCTTTCTATCCCCTTTCTATGTTACTGGCCTCTGCTACTGAGTTTTATTCTAATTCACATACAAGTCCAAACATTTGTAGCTAGGATACACATGAGAGAGAGAACATGTGGTGCTTGGCTTTCTGGGCCTGGGTGACCTCACTTAGTATAATCCTTTCCAGGCCCATCCATTTCCCTTCAAATTTCAATTTCATTTTTCTTTATTGCTGAATAGAACTCCATTGTATAAATGTGCCACATCTTTATTACCCACTCATCAGTTGAGGGACATCCAGGCTGGTTTCATTCCTAGTTATTGTGAATAGATCGGCAATAAACATGGATATGCAACAATCTCTAAGGTAGTGCGATGAGACCTTCGGATATATGCCCAGGAGTAATATAGCTGAGGCATATGGTAAATATATTTTTAGCTGTCTCAGGAACCTCCACACAGATTTTTACAATGGCTATAGTACATTATATTCCCACCAACACTGTAGAATGGCTCCTATTTTTCTGCATCCTCACCAGCATTCACTGTAATTTGATTTCTTGATAATAGCCATTCTGATGGAAGATGGAATCTCAAAGTAGGTTAATTTGCATTTCCCTGATGGCTAATGATGTAGAACATTTTTTTAGATGGATAGAGGCCATCTGTATTTCTTACTTTGCGAGCTCTCTATTTAGTTCCATAGCCCATTTTTAATTGGGTTTTTTGATTTCTTATTATTTAGTTTTTTGAGTTTCTTGATATTAATCCTCTGTCAGATGTACAACTGGCAAAGATTTTCTCCATTCTGTGGGTTGCTTCTTTGCTCTATTCAAAGTGTCCTTGCTGTATAAAAGTTTTGTAATTTCATGAGGTCCCAGTGGTTGATCAGTGGTTTTACTTCCTGAACAACTGGGGATTTATTCAGAAAGCTGTTGCCTATGCCAATATGTTATAGGGTTTCCCCTACTTTTTCCTGTAGCAGTTTCAGAGTTTCAGATCTGATATTAAGGTCTTTGATCCATTTGGAATTAATTCTTGAACATGGAGAGAGATAAGGATCTATTTTCATCCTTCTACAGATACATATCCAGTTTTCCCAGAACCCTTTGTTGAAGAGGCTGTCTTTTCTCCAATGAGTATTTCTGGCAATTTTTGTTGATCAGGAGGCTGTACCTGCCTGGACTTTACATCTGGGTCCTCTATTCTGTTCCACTGATCTACATGTCTGTTTTTGTGCCAGTACCATGCCAGTTTTGTTGTTCTGGCTCTGTAATGTAGGTTAAAATCAGGTATGGTGACATTATCAGCCTTATTTTTATTGCTCAAAATTCTTTTGGCTATTCAAGGGTTTCTGTGCTTCCAAATGAATTTTAGGATTGTTTTTTCTATTTCCACAAAGAACGCCACTGGAATTTTAATTGGGATTGCATTAAATGTGTAGAATGCTTTTGGTAAGATTGACATTTTCACAATATTGATTCTTCCAATCCAAGAACATGGGATGTCTTTCCATTTCCTAGTGTCTTCTGCAATTTCTCACTTAAATGTTTTAAAGTTTTCATTGTAGAGGACCTTCACTTCCTTGGTTAGGTTTAGTCTAAGGTACTTTATTTTTTGAGCCAATTGTGAATGGGAGTGATTCCCTGATTTCATCCTTAGCACATTTGTTGTTGGTATACAGGAAAGCTACTGATTTCTATGTGTTTATTTTATATCCTGCTACATAGCTAAAAGTGTTCATCACCGCTAATAGTTTGCTGGTATAGTCTTGAAGGTCCTTTATGTGTAGAATCATATCATCTGCAAATAATAATTTGATCTCTTCCCTTCCAGTTGGAATCCCTTTTAGGTGTATCTCTTGCATTATTGCTATGGCTAAGACTTCCAGTACTATATTAAATAAAAGTGAGGACAGTGGACACCCTTGTCTTGTTCCTGAATTTAGTGGAAAAGGTTCAAGTTTTTCCCCATTCAGTATTATGTTGGCCATAGGTTTGTCATAAATAGCATTTATTGTGTTGAGATATGTTCCTTCTATTCCAGTTTCTATAGGACTTTTATCACGAAGGGAAGTTGGATTTTATCAAATGCCTTTTCTGCATCTATTGAGATGATCATGCGACTTTTGTCCTTCAGTCCATTTATACAATATATTACATTTATCGATTTGTGTATGTTGAACCATCCCTAAATCTCTGGGATAGAGCCTACTTGGTTGGGGTAAATGATCTTTTGATATGTTCTTGTATTATTTTTGTCAATATCTTGTTGAGAATTTTTGTATCTATGCTCACGAGGGAGATTGTTCTGTAGTTTCTTTTTTTGTTCTCTCTTTGTCTAGTTTTGGTATCAGGGTAATGCTGGCTTCATAGGAAGAGTTCTTTGGAATTCCTTCCTTTTCTATTTTATGGAAAAGTTTTGGAAGCAGTGGTGGTAGTTCTTCAATGAAGGTCTGGAAAAATAATCCATCTGGACCTGGACATTTTTTTTTACTATTTACTTTTTTTTATCAGATATGGACATATTTTGTATGTAAACAACACATGTTGGTACCATCCTTTCCCTCCTCCCTGACCCTTTTCTGAAGAGGCCTTCCTCATTGGGGATGCAGGTCAACCCAATAGGGATTGTGGGTCATGCATTATGGGGGTGGGAGGGGATGTCTCTGTGCAAACTGTCCCAACGTGTGGCTTTAACAACCTTTCTGCCCCCTCTTCTGCAAAAATTTCCTGAGCCATACTAGGAGCATTTTTAAGTCTACTTCAGTGATGGGCACTCAGGAGCCTCTGGATCTCTGGTTTGGTAGGTATTGAAGCATCCTCAGTGTCTACCTCCATCACCCTTGTATTGATATCAGATTCACTAAGAGAGCAGCTCTCTAGCGCATTTGCCCTGAAAAATAGAGGTAGATTCTCCAACATAGAATGAAGTCAGCACTAGTTAAATGGATCACTATGATTAATTTAGAGAGAATTAAAAGGGAGTAGACCCTCATACTCTGTTAGTGGGAGCTTGACCATGGAAAGCAGAATTACCTGGATGTGGTTCTGACTTCTTTCCCAGTTCTAGATATGGTTCCTTTCCACTGAGTGGATCTGTTAGCCAGTGAAAGAGCAGTTGGTTACCCACCATGGCTGTGTGCCACTATTGCACTTGTGTGAGCACCATGTCAGGTTGTTTGCTTCTGAGTCAATCAGACTTTGACAGACTTAGACAGATGTTGGCCACTTTTTCACAGAAGCTCATATAGCTCCTTCCAGCATTAGATGGGCTAATTGTCTGGGGACTGGCTCTCCTCCAGATTCCAACCAGGTCTCTCTATGGTCCATGCCAACAGCATTTGGTGTTTCAGCAGTAGGGTCTTACCATTAACCTCCGGTGGGTAATCAAGTGCTCTGACTGAAGTCTGTCTTATTTGTTTTGGGAGATCTAGTATGTCTCTCTGATCAACAACTCATTGTGGATGTAGACCACATCCTGGTACAGGGAATTACAGGCCAGTGCCAAAGGAAAAGAAAAAGAGAAGAAATGGGAGAAATTGGAAGTTAGGTTTCATTTTACTCTCTTCAGAGTTCTATGATTCAGGTGCTCCCCTATGGTCCTCTTGAGGGTTCCACCTTTTAGTCTGACTCCCAGGATATAGGATTCTATGGTACCAGTTCAATTTGGGTTCAGTTTTGTGACCCCCACTTACCCCCCAAGCCCTACCCTCCTGATTGTCGAAGTCTCAAGATGCTATTCAGTTATGTAAGCCAGCTGGGCTGATCCAGATTAGGAACTGCAGATGAGTGAGATCATGTGACAGCTGTCTTTCTGTGATTGTGTGATTTCACTTATCATGACACATTCCAAATTTGACAATTTTTCTACAAATTTCAGTGGGTCATTTTTTTCCTTACTGCTAAGTAGAATTCCATTGTGTAGATATACCACATCTTGATTATCCATTCATCCAGTGATAAGTACCCGGGTTGATTCACGTTCATAGCTATTATGAATTGAGCAGCTATAAACATTGTTGAGCAAATATCTTTAAACTGAAATGTGGAGCTTTTAGGGTAAATACCCAGTAAGGGAAAAAAGAGGGTCTGTTGGTAACTCTACATTCATCCTTTCATTTGATTTTTTTAATGTTTGCTATTCTTCCTAGGGTAAGGTAGAATCTCATAGTTATTTTAATTTGCATTTCCCTAATAGTCAGGAATGTTGAATATTTTCTTAAGTGTGTGTTAGCCATTTGTAATTCTTCCCTGGAGAACTCCCTATTTAGTTCACTGCCCCACTTTTGGAGTGGATTGCTTGATTTTTTTCTTTAGTTTTTTGAGTTATTTGTAGATTCTAGATATGTTTCTGTCAGTGGTATAGGTGGCATAGATTTTCTCCCATTCAGTGTATAATCTACTGGCTATGTTCATGGTATGTTTGTCTGTGCAAAAGCTTTTTAGCTTCATGAGATCACTTTGGTTGAGTGCTTAATTTCCTTGGCTACTGGTTTTGTTCAGGAAGACTTTTCCCACTCGTATACTGTGGACAGTGCCTCCTATTTTTCCTTCTAGTAGTTGAAGATTTCAGGACTTATATTGAGGTCTTTAATCCATTTGGACTTGATTTTTTGTGTATGGCAAAATGAGTGGGTCTAATTTCATTTTTCTACATATGGTCATCCTATTTGTCCAACACCATTTGTTGAAGATACTGTCTTTTCTCCAGTGTACATTAATTGGCCCTGTAATCAAAGATCAAGCAGCTATAGTTTCTTGCCCTAAGGTCTGGGTCTTCAATTCTGTGCCAGTGGTCTATGTTTCTGTTTTTATTTCAGTAGCATGCTGTTTTTGTCACTATAGCTTTGTAATATAGCTTTAGAGTGGGTATGGTGATATTGCCATTTTTTTTTTCACTGAGGATATATTTGGATATCCGAGGCCTTCTGCCATTCTGTTGGGCCCTGCCCGGTGTGAAGCCTAGTGGTGAGCCCAGCCAGAGTTTACCTGTACTTGGCTCCCGGTGAGGCCTAGTCGAGCTTCCAGAGCCTGAGTAGAGTTTCACGACCTGTCCTTGGAGTGACTCAGCACCTAAGCTGAAACTGCCTCCGCCCAGCTGCTGCTGACGTGGTGAAATACTATTGGCCCTTATACCTTTCTCTCATCCTCTCTTCCCACCCACTTCCTCAAAATATATAAATACCTCCCTATGACAATAAAGGAGAGATTTCCGCCTTAGATGGACTTCTGCAGTCTCAATGTGGTTTTTCTCCCCGGTGTTTTGGGGGGAGGGGTTTGAGTCGCCGACATCCGCCTTCCCGCTCAGCCTCGAGAGAAGTGGCTGGCCCGGCTCTCTCTCTCTTCCGCTCTACCTGCTGGTGGTGGAGGAAAAGCACCGGCAACGGGTGCCCAACGAGGGGTGCAACAACAGGTGCCCAACATGGGGTGCAACACCATTCCATATGAATTTTGAGATCATTTTTTCAATCTCTGTGAAGAATGATGCTGGTATTTTTATTGGTATTGTGTTAAATCTGTATATCGCTCTTTTGGTAGAATTGCCATTTTCACAATAATAATTCTACCTATCCAAGAGCATGGGATGTCTATTTTCTCAAGTTCTCTTCTATTTCTTTTCTTGAGTGTTTTTATGTTTCCATTATATAGATCTTTCACACCCTTGGTTAGTGTTATTCCAAGGTATTTAATTTTTTTGTCACTAATGAAAATGGGACAGCCTCATTGATTTCGTTCTCTGTATATTTGTCCTTTGTATATACATAAGCTATTGATTTTTGTGCATTGATTTTGTATCTCGACACTTTGATGAAGGAATTTATCATTTTTAGAAGTTTTGAGAGAGAGACTTTCAGGTATAAATATATAGGATCATGTCATCTGCAAATAGAGCTAACTTGAGTTCTTCCTTTCCAATTTGAATCCCTTTTATTTCTTTTATCTTATTGCTTGGGCTAGTACTTCTAGTGCTATGTTGAAGACCAATGGTGAGAGTGGGCACCCCTGTCTTATTCCCAATCTTACTGGTAACTCTTTGAGTGTTTCCCCATTAAGTATTACTTGGGCTTTAGGAGCTTTATATATAGCCTTTATTGTGCTGAGATATAAATCCTTCCTGCCTAATCTATTGGCTTCAGTTCTTCTATGAAGGTTTGATAGAATTTAGCTGAGAAGTCACCTGGTCCTGGACTTTTCTTTTTGGGGAAATTCTTTTTGAAACTTCAAGTACTTTTTATTGAAAAATTGCACTAAACGCTAAATGTCCACCTTTACAATAAACAAATACAGTAACGGTAACTCACACTAAACAAAAAGTACTTCTGATAGCCATTATTTTTCTGTTTGGGACAGTTTAAAGTTTTTTTTTTTGTCACAAAAACAGGAATGTACCTATACAAAGGCTCAAAATAGGCCATCTTTTTAATCAAAAAGGCAATTATTCACAAAAGACTATGAATAGAACATGTAACTAGATACAAATCTAATAGGATTTGTTAAAATCAGTCACATCTAACACACCTGAAGTGTTCTTGTATAAAATATCACATGAAGAAAAGAATTTAACGATGTCTAAAAAAGTGGGTTTGTTAGCCGGGTGTGGTGGCGCATGCCTTTAATCCCAGCACTCGGGAGGCAGAGGTAGGAGGATCGCCGGGAGTTCGAGGCCACCATGAGACTACATAGTTAATTCCAGGTCAGCCTGGACCAGAGTGAGACCCTACCTCGAAAAACCAAAAAAAAAAAAAAAAAAAAAAAAAAAAGTGGGTTTGTTCATAGACAATCTGACAAGTTAACATAAAAAGTGTTTCCTGAGACTTAAGGAAATGCAACATTATTCTTCTTGAACCCTTACAGTTCAAGACTTTCCACTCAATAAAATAGCTGAGAAACTGAAACTGAGAAAATATATTTGAGTACAAACAGCTTGTGAAAGCTTGTGAAATTTAATACTTTCTTTTTTTTTCTTTTTGCATCATCAGAGGGTATTACTTAGAACAACCAACTTGCCCGCTCAGTATGCAGTTCAGTTCAGATGTGAGAGATATTTCTCTGTACTGTCTTCAATCCTGTTTGTGCAGATGTCTGCCAGACAGTGCTCTCCCCATCGTGCAGTAATTTACTCTTCCTGTCAGCAATAAGAGGTAATGAGCCCCTCTATATCAAAGGGACTAGAGTAACGGGATTGGGCTTCCTCTCGACAGCTTTATTTTGGTGTTTGGAACTCTTGATGCAACATTTGAGAGAAAGTTGTTTGGGACCTGCTGTGCCCAAGGGACTGGTATAATCCCAGTTACCTTCTGGGATGGCTTTGGTCTCAGCTATGCTGTGGGCTCAGGTAGGCTGGCTGGGTCTGTGGGTCACTGCTCTGATTGTACATGGGGCTGTGTAGGTGAGCTCCCTTCCCCAGGTCTCTGGTGCTTGTTGGCGCTTATGCTGGTGGAGGGAGAGGGGAGGCTGTGGATGGAGGCTAAAGTCCTCCCACTGGTCCTCATGATTTTCTTCCTCACAAGTTACTCTGTTGTTCTCTGCCATCCTCCTTCCACATTTCTTGAGTTTGTGAGGAGACCAGTGTGAGTGGAAAATCCCCTCACCTGTTTTGGGGAAGTTTTTGATTCATTTCTGATTTTGTTAATTTGAGACTTCTCTTTTTTTTGGCTTGATCAATTTGGTCAGGGATTTGTCAATCTTGTTTATTTTTTCAAAGAACCATGTTTTCATTTCATCAATTTTTAAATTTTTTTTCTTAGTTCATTATTTAAACTCTGTTCTAATCTTGATTATTTCTTTGCATCTGGAGCTCTTTGGGTTGGATTATTCTTGTTTTTCTAGTGCCTTTAGGTGGAGAATCAGGTTATTGATTTGGGATCTCTGTCTTTGTAATGAAGGGATTTAGGCTATGAATTTTCCTCCAGGATTGCTTTCATTGTGTCCCACAAGTTTTGGTAGATTGTGTTTTCATTATCATTCAATTCTAGGAATTTTACAATCTCTTTTTTTTATTTCTTCCATGACCCATTCATTGTTTAAAAGTTTGTTGTTTAGACTCCAGAAGCTGGTGGAGTTCTTGATGTGTCTCTTGTTAATTTCTAGCTTTAAAGCATTGTGATCTGACATGATGCAGGAAGTTACTTCAATTTTCCTGACTCTATAAAGGCACTCTTTATGGCCTAATATATGGTCAATTTTGGAGAAGGTTCCATGGGCTGCTGAGAAGAATGTGTATGCTGTAGAGGTGGGGTGGAAAGTTCTGTAGATGTCCTTTAGGTCTAGTTGATCTATGGTGTTGTTAAGCTCTATTACTTCCCTGTTGATTTTCTGCTTGGATGATCTGTCTAGTGATGATAGTGGAGTATTTAAGTCTCTGACTATGACGGTGTTGGTGTTTATTTCTGTTTTATTGTTGAGATTTGTTTAATAAATTGTGGTGTACCTGTGTTTGGCACATATATATATATATACTTATTATTGTGATATGCTCATGCTGGATCATTCCCTTGATGATCAAGTGGCCCTTTTTGTCCTTTTTGATAACTTTTGATTTGAAGTCTATTTGATGAGATATTATTTCCATTTGCTTGGAATATCATTTTCAAACCTTTCACCCTGAGGAGATGTCTATCTTTAATAGTGAGGTGGGTTTCTTGAAGACACAGATAGAAGGGTCCAGTTTTTTGATCCATCCTGATAACCCGTGTCTTTTGATGGGTGAGTTAAGACCATTAATATTTAAGGTTAATACTGTGAGGTTTGAACTAATCCCTGCCATGAGGAGATGTTTGATGAGGTTGTTGCTTTCTTGTGTTATGTACTGTTTTGAGCCTGGTTTATTTTGGTTATTGTGATCTACTTCTTGGCTCTTGAGATTTGTTGTTTGCTCTGTGTGGAGTATTCCCTTAAGTATTCTCTGTAGGTTTGGCTTTGTGTTCATATAAACAGAGAGTTGAGTTTTTTCATGGAAAGTTTTTCTTTCACCATCTATTATAAGGGATACTTTTGCTGGGTAGAGTACCTTGGGTTGGAAGCCATAGCATTTTAGACTTTTAAGTGTTCTATTCCAGGCCCTTCTGGCTTTCAGGGTTTCCATTCAGAAATCTGACATAATTCTGATGGGATTGTCTTTGTATGTTTTGACTTGTTTCTTTGTTGCTGCTTTAATATGCTCTCTTTGTTTTCATTGTTAAGAGTTTTAACTATGATGTGTCTGGGAGTTTCTTCTTTGGTCCTGTCTGGTGTTCTGTGAGCTTCTTGTATCTGGATGGGCCTCTCTTTTGTGAGATTCAGAAAATTTTCAATAATTTGTTGAATATGTTCTCTATGCCTCTGGTCTGGATTTCCTCTCCTTCTGGTATAGCCATGGTCTGGATGTTTCATTGTTTTAGGGTGTCCCACTGTTCCCTACAATTCTATTCTGTTGATTTTTTTAGACTTAGCTAAGTTTTTGGCCTCCCAGTCAATTTCTTGTCTTATCTTCCAGGTCAGAAGTTCTGTCTTCCACATGAGTAACTCTGTTGGTGAGTGGTTTCGGAGAGGTTTTTATAATTTGTATTTGATTTTTGTTTTCCATTGTGTTGTTTTGTTACATTGTGTCCATCTCTTTTTTGAGGTACAATTTCAATTGAAGTTCTGTTTTTCTTGATGCTTCCTGTAGTTCATTCTTATATTTGATCAAGTCTTCATTAAGGTTAATCAACTGGTTGTTGAGGTCTTCCAATTCTTGACTCACCTTCAATTTATTCATATCTCTTTGGAGCATTCTAACATTTTCTTCAATCAGGTAAACCCTACTGTCAAAAGCTGAACACTCTAGTAGATGATTCTGTTCAATTTCATTGATACAATTGGTGGTTCTTTGATAGTTCAACTTCAGTGATTTTTAAAAATCAGGGTCTCATTGGTTGTTTTGTTTTCATTTTGGTAATGAATTTCTGTTGATTTCTCTATTATTTCACTGGAGGCTTACACTGAAGGACTAGGTATCCTTGGAGGAGATCTCTCAGTTTTCTGACTTTTGTTGGCTTTTTTTTTGTGTTGTTGTCTACCCATTTTAGGAAGACTATTTTATTGAGGAGGAAGCAAGTTTTTGTCCTTTGGCCTCTTCACTCTCTGACTCAGGTGAACATGGCTGTTGGTACCCAGTGGCCAGTCAGGATACCAGAGTAAAAGGCCTGATTCCACAGCTCACACAGGGACCAGGCTTCCCCAAGCAAGGCACAATGGAGCCCACCAGGACCAGGGAACTGGGAGGAGCCAGGGAACAGGGATCTGACATATTTTGTCCACACCCTCCAACACAGACCATGGCAGGCAACTAAGACCTGGGATGTGGGAGGAGCCAGGGATGGGTCTGGCCTACTCACTCCAGAGCACTGCGCCCACCCACAGTGTCTACCCAAGGAACTCAAGCCTGGGGATGTGGGAGGAGTCTGTAAGTGGGAACGGCCTACTCAATCCAGGCAGCTGCACCTGCCCACACATTGCGCAAGGAACTCAGGCCTGCGAGATGGAAGGAACCCATATATGGGTCTGGCCTACTCACTCCAGACCGCCATGCCTGCCCATACACTATCCTCGCAAGGAACACTGTCCACGCAAGGACCTCAAATTGGGAGTAGCCTGGAAATGGGTCTGGCCTACTCACTCCGACTACCATGTCCGCCCACACACTGTCTGTGCAAAGAACTCAGGAATTTTCCTTGAGGGGGAGGGTGTTTCAAAGTAGGATCTCACTCTAGCTCAGGCTGACCTGGAATTTACTTTGTAGTCTCAGGGTGGCCTTGAACGCACAGAGATCCTTCTACCTCTGCCTCCCAATTGCTGGGATTAAAGGCATGTGCCACCACGCCTGGCTGGACTTTTTGTTGGGAGATTTTTTTTTTTTTATAACTGCTTGGGTAGCAGAAGTGGTTTATCTCATCTTGATTTAATTTTGGTAGCTCATCTAAATCAAGGAAATCGTTTTTTTTCAGATTTTCAAACTTAGTGGAATATATGTTCTTACAGTTTATCCTTATGATTTTTCTGAATTTCTGTGGTATCTGTTGTAATGGTGCATTTTTCATCTCTAATTTTATTCATTTGTGTCTCTTCTTTTTTTTTTCTTGGTCAGATTTGCTAAAGGTTTATCAATCCTTTCCAAAAACCAACTCTGTTTCACTGGTTATTTGTACTGTTTTAAAAAATTGTTTTTATTAACAACTTATTTTACAGGGGTACATTATGTGTTCATTCCTTCTTATCCCCTGTCTCTGTCCTCATTCCATTGGAGACCCTCTTCTATGTGGTTACAGGCATTCCCCATGGGGTTGTAGGATATGTGTGTGGGAGTAGTTTTTTTTTTTTTTGTTGTTGTTGTTGTTTGCTTTGTGGAGAGGAAATGCCTTTGGGCATGATGTTTCACCCTGTGGCTCTTATATTCTTTCCCCCTCCTCTTCCACAAAATTCTCTGAGCCATGTTGGGTGGGTTTTAAATCTACTTCAGTGATGGGCCCTTAGGAGCCTCTGAATCTTGGCTTTGGTAAGTGTTGAATATCCTCTTTCACCCTGGCAGTGATTATAAGTTTTACCAGGGAAGCAGCTTACTTGCTTATTTCCCCATTTCTCTGTGGTTTCATCTCCGACTTGGCTGAAGTGCGAGGGGTAGTTTATCCCCCTGGGTCTTGCTACCTTCTAAAAAAAAATAGATTCTCCAATGGAGTGTGAATCAGCATAGTTTAAATATGCATTGTTAATTTAGGGAAAATTTGATATCTGTAACCCTTCTTTTAGCTAACAACTAGTGACAGCTTGACACTGGAGAACATCATCTTTGTCTCCATTGATTCTGGCCTGGTTCCCAATTACAGACATGGGTTCCTCTACACTGAGCAGATTGCTTAGCAATCAGAAAGCTCGTGATTACCCACAAAGGCTGTGTGCCACTATTACAGTGGCATGTACATCCTGTTAGGGTGTTTGCTTCTGAGTAGCTTCGACCTCTGGTTACTCAAATCATTTTTGGCCACTTTCCCCCAGTAGCTCATGAGGTGCTTTCAACCACTAGACAGGCTAACTGTCTGGGGACTGGCTCTCTTCCAGAATCCAGCCAGGTCTCTTCATGCTCTTTGTCAGCAGCATATAGTGTCTTCAGCAATCAGGTCTTACCTTTTGCCTCAGGTGGGTATCCAAGTGCTTTGACAGAAAAAGTATCTTGTTTTGGGGACCAATCAATAAATCATTGTAGATAGCAACCAATTTCTGGTATTGGGAGTTACAGGCCAGAGGCAACAACAACAAAAATTTAAGGTTAAGCTTCATCCCACCCTCTCCAGTGCCCTTCTTTTCAATTGTTCCCCTCATACTCCTGCTGAGGGTTATATATTTTAGTCTGTCTCCAGGGATAAAGGTTTCTATGGTACCAGTTCATTTTGGATTTAGTTCTGTTTGTTTTCCCTCACCCTTCCCCCCAAACCTTCCATCCTATCAGATATGTTAGCAACTCAAGCTGGTCTAGATTAGGAGCCACAAATGAGACCATGCAGCTTTGTCTGTGATTGTGTGAGTTCACTGATATGGAATCTCATAGTTGTTTTAATTTGCATTTCTCTAAAGATTAGAGATGGTGAGCATTTTCCTATGTGTGTTAGCCATTTGTATTTCTTCCTCTGAGTACTCCCTATTCAGTTCTCTGCCCCGTTTTTTTGGAGTGGGTTGTTAGATTTGTTTAGTTTTTTGAGTTCTTTATAGATTCTAGATATTAGGCCTCTGTCAGAGGTATAGCTTGCAAAAATTTTCTCCCCTTCAGTGGGTCATCTATTGGCTCAGTTTATAGTATGTTTGTCTGTGCAGAAGCTTTTCAGCTTCATGAGATCCCATTGGTTGAAGGATTGCTTAATTTCCTGGGCAAAGGGGTTTTGTTCAGGAAGTCTTTTCTCATTCCTGTATCTTAGAGTTCCTATTTTTTTTCTTCCAGTAGTAGTTTCAGGTCTTATATTGAGGTCTTTAACCCATCTGGACTTGAGTTTTGTGTATGGTGAGATGTGTGGATCTAATTTCATTTTGGCCATCCAATTTGTCAGGCACCATTTGTTGAAGACCTGTCTTTTCTCCAGTCTACATTATTGGCATATTGTCAAAGATCAAGTAGCTGTAGGTACCTGACCTAAAGTCCAAGTCTTCAATTCTGTTTCATATCTGTCTATATTTCTGTTTTTATGCCAGTACCATGTTGTTTTTGTTACTATGGCTTTATAATATAGCTTTAGATGGGGTCTGGTGATACCTTCAGCCATGCTTCTTTTGCTAAGAATATGGTAAGGTATCCAAGGCCTGTTGACATTCCATATGAATTCTGAGAGCATTTTTTTTTCTATCTCTAAAGAATGATGCTGGAATTTTATTGGTATTGCATTAAATCTGTATATTGCTTTTGGCAGAATTGCCATTTTTACATTAATTCTACCTATCCAGGAGCATGGGAGGTCTTTCCATCTTTTAAAGTCATACTCAATTTCTTTCTTGAGTGTTTTTATGTTTTCATTATATAGGTCTTTTGCATCCTTAGTTAGTGTTATTCCAAGGTATTCTTTTTTTTTTTTTTTTTTTTTTTTTGCTATTGAAAATGGAACAGCCTCACTAATTTCTTTCTCTGTATATTTGTCCTTTCATATAGAAAAGCTACTGATTTTGTGTGATTTTGTATCCTGTCATTTTGCTGAAGGAATTGATCCCCTTTAGAAGTTTTAAGATGGAGACTTTTGGGTCAGTTATGGTAAATTGTGTTTTCATTATCACTCAATTCTAGAAATTTTACAATTTCTCTTTTGATTTCTTTCAATAACCATTTATTGTTTAAAAGTGTATTGTTTATTTCCAGAAGCTGGTGGAATTCCTGGAGCAACTCTTATTAATTTCTAACTTTACAGCATAGTGATCCAATATGATGCAGGAAATTGCATGAATTTTCCTGAATTTATGGAGGGAGGCTTTATGTCCTAATACATGATTTCTTTTGGAGAAGGTTCCATGGGCTGCTGAGAAGAATGTGTATGCAGTAGAATTCGGGTAGAATTTTCTGTAGACATCTGTTAGGTCTAGTTGTTCTATGGGGTTGTTGGGCTCTCTTACTTCCCTGCTGACTTTCTGCTTGGATGATCTGTCTCTTGATGACAGTGGAGTATTAAAGTCCCCAACTATGATGATGTTGGTATTTCATTGGGAAGAAGTTTTTGTTTTATAAACAGGTGTACCTGTGTTTGGTGCATAAAGATTTATGACTATGACATCCTCTTGTTGGACTGTTCCCTTCAGGAGTAAGAATGGGCCTTCTTTGTTATTTTTGACTAGTTTTAGTTTGGACTATTTTATCAGATATTAATATAGCAACATCTGCTTGTTTCTTATTTTCATTTGCTTAGAATACCATTTTCCATCCTTTCACCCTAAGAAATTGTCTTTCTTTAGTTGTGATGTGGGTTTCTTGAAGACAGTAAATTGATGGATCTATTTTTCTGATCCACCCTGTTAACGTGTGTCTTTTAATGGGTGGATTAAGACCATTAATATTTAAGGTTATAACAGTGAGGTTTGATTTAATCCCTGCCATGTTGGGTTGCTTTTAAGGGGGTTTGTTGTTTTCTTGAGCTTTGTACTTTTTTGACCCTGCACTAGTTTTGGTTATTGTGATCTTGTTCTTGTAGGGTCTTGAAATTGGTTGTTTGATTCTCCTGTGTGTATTATTCCCTGAAGTATTCTCAGTAGGTTTGGCCTTGTGTTCAGAAAGTTATAGAACTGGCTTTTATCATGGAAATTTTTCTTTTACCATTTATTATGAGGGATACTTTTGCTGGGTACAGTAGTTTGGGTTGGAAGCCATAATTTATTTATTTTAAAAATTTATTTGAAAGTGATGGGGGGAGGGACAGAGAAAATGAGCACACCAGGGCCTCCAGCCACTGCAAATGAACTCCAGATGCATGCACCACCTTGTTCATCTGGCTTATATGGATCCTGATGATTCGAACCAGGGTCCTTTGGCTTTGCAGGCAAACACTTTAATTGCTAAGCCTTCCCTACAACCCAAGGAAGCCATAATTTTTTAGACTTGGTAGTGTTCCATTCCAGGCCTGTCTGACTTTCAGGGTTTCCATTGAGAAATCTGAGATAATTCTGATGGGCTTGCCTTTGTATGTACTGATTTGTTTTTCTCTTGCTGCTTTTAGCATTCTCTATTTTCATTGTATAGAATTTTAGCAACATGCCTTGGAGAGTTTCTCCTTTGTTCCAGTCTGTTGGATTTCTGTTAGCTTCTTCTATCTTGATGGGACTCTCTTTTCAGAGGGTAGGAAATTTTTCTTCAATAATTTTGTTAACTTCTCCATGCCTTTGGTCTAGATCTCTTCCCCTTCTGGTATACCCATGACCCAGATGTTAGGTCGTTTTGGGGTATCCCATAGTTCCCTCATGTTGTGTTCAGAAGATTTTTTTTTTTAACTTATTGAACTTTTTGGACTCCTGAATTGTTTCTTCTGTTTTGTCTGAGGTCTGTTTTCACATGATTAACTCTGTTCTTGAGGTTTTCTAGAGAGGTTTTTACTACATCAGTTTGGTTGTTTTATCTGTCACCTTTTTCTGTATAGTGTCCATCCCTTTGACAAGTTCCAATTTCAGGTCTTGCTTTGATTTTCTTAATGCTTCTTGGAATTCATTCTTACATTTACTAATGTCTTCATTAAAGCTTGACCAGCTGGTTATTAAGTTCCTCTGTTTTTTTTTTCTGTTTAATAAAGTATGGTAAAGATAGCTGTGTGGATTTCATTTATATGGTTGTTGGTTTTTTGTTGATTTGTTGTCAGTTCTGCCATTGGTTTGGCCAGGGTCACATATCTTGTGTCTTCAAGTTGGGATTATATTCCTGTTGTTTCCTCTATGTTTTCATTGGAGACTTCCACTGTGGGACTAGGCAACCTTGTTGGAGCTCCCATCATTTGATGATTTGGGGTGTTTCTTTTGCTTTGTGGTCTGCCCATCACTATGTGGGAGTCTTATTTAATTAAGGAGGAAGCAAGAGTTTTTCCTTGCAGTATCTTCAGTGAGTGTTTTGTTATATGTTGACGAGGGCAGGGTAATGGTGCCTTGGATGTGAAAGCCATGAAGGGCATAAGCACAGCAGTCACTCTGGGCTGGTGCTTATTATAAAAGGTGGGATTGGAGGTCTCTGATGCCTTTTTGGCTGGTTTCAGCTTGCCTTTTCTGTATTGTTTGATTCTGCTCTCCTACTGAGCCTAGATAGGTGCTGAAAGACGCAGTGGAGAGTGCCTCTGAGGGAGGGGGAAGGCACTTGGATTTGTGTGCAGAGTGCAGCAGTGAAGCCTGGGCCAAGATGGAGCAGACACATGAACACAGATGCAGTGAGCAGGGCCAAGAGAGAGGTAGGCATGTGTTTACAGATGCAGTGGGCAGGCAAAGAGAGTGTCCTAATATATAGTCTATTTTAGAGAATGTTCCATGTTCTGCTGAAAAGAATGGGTATTCTGCAGCATTTGGGTGAAATGTTCTGTACATATCTGTTAGGTCCATTTGTTCTATAACCTAATTTAATCCAGAGGTATATCTGTTTATTTTTTGCCAGGATGACCTGCCGATTGTTGAGAGTGGGATACTGAAGTTCCCCACTACAATTGTGCATGGTGTTATCTGTGACCTTAATTCTTAATTGCATATGTTTAGAATCGTAATGTCCTTCTGATGGAGTGTTCCTTTAATCAATATAAAGTGATCGTCCTTATCTTTCCTAATTAATATTGGTTTGAAGTCTATACCCTGTTAGATATTAAGATAGTGACACCTGCTTGTTTTCTAGGCCCATTTGCCTGAAATACTATTTTCTAACCTTTCACCCTAAGATTATCTTTTATGGAAAGGTGAGTTTCTTAGAGACAACAAGTAGAAGGATCCTCCTTTTTATTTTTAACCCAGTCTGCAATCCAGTGTCTTTTGGTTGGGGCACTCAGGCCATTGATATTACGAGTTATTATTGAAAGGTGTGTATTTATTCTATCCATTCTTCTTATTTTGTAGTTCTTTCAGTTTTACCTTTACTCTCTTGTATTAACTATTATTTGAGTATGGTTTATTTTTTTCCTGGTTCCTTATGTGAGTGCTTTGCTTTCTCTTCTGCATGAAGGATCCTTTCAAGTATTTCCTTCCTTCCTTCCTTCCTTCCTTCCTTCCTTCCTTCCTTCCTTCCTTCCTTCTTTCTTTTCTTTTCTTTTCTTTTCTTTTCTTTTCTTTTCTTTCTTTTTTGGAGAGAGACAGAGAGAGAGGGAGAGGAAGATAGAAGATGGAAGCGCCAGCAGTCTCTCAAGCTGCTGCGAACGAAATCCAGATGTGTGCGCCCCCTTGTGGTCAAGTGTGGCATTGTGCCCTTGCATCACTTTGCATCTGGCTAAACGTGGGACTTGGAGATTGGAACCGCTGGAGATTGGAACCAGCGTTCTTAGGCTTAGGAGGCAGGTGCCTTAACCGCTAAGCCATCTCTCCAACCCTTTCAAGTATTTTCTGTAGAGCTGGTTTAGTGTTCATATATTCCTTTATCCTGCTTTTGTTGTGGAATGTCCTTATTTCTCCATCTACTTGGATGGATAGCTTTGTAAGATAAAGTAATCTTGGCTGATGGTTGTTATCTTTCAGAACTTGGAATACATCATTCCAAGCCCTACTGGCTTTTAAAGTCTATATTAAGTAATCTGCTATTATCTTGATGGGCTTGCCTTTGTATGTGACTTGATTTTTTCTAACTGCTTTCAATATATTTTCTTTGGTTTGTGTGTTTTGTAGTTTAATTATGACAGTGACAGGTTCTTTCCTAATTTTGTTTGTTTGGTGTTCTATAGGCTTCTTGTATCTAAATTGGCAACTCTCCTTACTTGGGGGAGGTTTTTTCTATGATTTTATTGAAAATACCTGCTATGCCTTTGGAGTGAAATTCTTTTCCTTCTACTGTGCCCTGAATTCTTATGTTTCATCTCTTCATAGTGTCCTGAATTTCTTGAAATTCCTATTCATGCCTTCCTATTAGTTTATCTCTTTGTTGGACTGTATTAGATCTGTCATCTGGTCTTTTAGTTTAGATACTCTGTCCTTTCCTTGATCCATTCTACTGGTGAGACTTTCCACAGAGTTTTCTATTTGACTTACACTGTTTTTCATTTCTAATATTTCTGATTGGTCCTTTTTCATTATTTCTACTTCCTTACTCATGTCTTGTATTGACCTCCTTATATAATTAAGCTTCTTTCATGTGTCCTCCTTCAGGAGTTTGTTTTGTTCTTTGAGTCCTTTGGTTTTTTTCTTTGATTCCTTTGATTTTGAGTATAGATATAATCTTTTAAAAAAAAATCTTTGCCAGGCATTTCATCTAAAACAGTCTCACTGGGGAGGGGGGTCATTGCTGATGGATTTATAATTTTTGGTGGGATTGTATTGTATTGATCTTTTACGCTTCTTATATTATAATGAAGAGATATTTGCATCCTGAGTTAATTTGGTGCTTGAGTTTTTTAATTGTCTGCAATGTACTTAGCCATGTAACTCCAACTTTATATATCTTCAGTGTAGGAGTTTAAGGTGTCAAGTGTAGCTCTTATACTCCAAGAAACAGCATAACTGACCCTAGATGTTGAGTTTTCCTGCCATTCAAGTATTCTAGTAGACTGGGTGGAGAAATTTATTAGCAAATTAAAAAATTCAACTAAACAACATATACATTCAATCAAAACAAGCACAGAATATTTATGCAGGAGTGGGGATTAAAACAAACATATAATCAAATAAAGCCAAAGTTCCTTAGGGTGTGTGTTATTCCACACCCTTAATCCTGTCAACTGAAGCTTGAGATTTCTGGTCTGAAATGGGTTCCAGGTCAGCCTGGGGCAGTCAGACCCTGCCCCCAAAAATGACAGAAGAAAAAGACAAAGGCCCTATTAATCAGGAATGTCAAAGGCAACAATAGTCAACACCAAAATAAAGCTTATTTGAGAATTATAAAGCCAACCAAGAATATTTAACACATAACTTGCCTGCCATGGAAAGAGAAATTAGTTTTTCCAGTGCAGGCCTAGGTACCTGCCTTTGTTTAAGTAGGCCCCATTACCTTTTGGTAATCCAATTTCACCAAAGCTGAGTGCTCACCTCGATCCTTCTCTGTTGCACGGTGTATCTAGTGTTCTGATCAGCTCTGTTGGATGTTGTGCGGCTGGGGTGAATGAGTTCTCTGGATGTTAAAGGCACTGATGTTTGGGATGGGAGCCTGTGCAAGATGCCTGGAGTTGTACTGGAGCTGCTCAGCTGGTCCCCTTTGTGTTTTCCATCAGCAGCTATTCATCTGGTCCCTGCTATCATCCCCTTCAGGTTTCTTGACTTTGTGAGAGGCTGATGTGATTGGAAAATCCCTCCACCTGGTTTCTGTTCCTGCAGCTTTACACAGGCTATTGGTGGGCATGCAGACTGGGGCTGCTGGTGACTCGCCAGGATTCTGGCCAGTTTCCTCCTGTCTGGAAGATCTCTCCTGGTTCTTTCTTGTGGTTGAAAATAACTTATACACCTTCACTTCGGTAGAAGAGTTTATTTTGTTGTTTTTCTGCTCATTTCCCTCCCTAGGCAGCTTTGGCATGGCTACTATGCTGTCATCATACCCCAAAGGGCCCCTATTCATCTTTCTGTTTGAACACTTCACTTACATAAGGCACACACACACATATCTGTCTCTGTGTGTTTCATAAATTAACAACTATTTGTTGAATTAAAATGATCTGATCTCTTATGAAAGGAAGGAATAAAGGAATAGGTATTTGAGATCCCTTTCAACAGCTGAAGAGGTTCCTATGGAGGCAGGGCTGGACAGTGAAATCCTTGTGAGGTCAAGGAGGAAGGGTTTTACAACAGCTACTTTCTCATTGCTGAGCAAAGTATCTGGTCAGAAGCAGCTTATGGAAGCTCTCAGTCCAGAGGGTAGAGTCAACAGCTACTTTCTCATTGCTGAGCAAAGTATCTGGCCAGAAGCAGCTTATGGAAGCTCTCAGTCCAGAGGGTAGAGTCTATCATGGTGTGGAAGGGAAGGCATGGTAGTCCTGAGTAGGATACCTATGTTATGTCATCACTTCAGCAAGTAGGAAGCAAAGAGAAAGAAAAAGTGGATCTAGGTGGTAACATCTTAACGCCCACCACCAGTGATAAACTTCCTCCAACAAGGTTCCACCTTCTTAAGGTTTCACAACTTTCACAAATAGTGCCAATTTGCTGGGGGACCAAGTATCAAACACATGAATCCATGGGGGCATTTGACATCACATTCTGACTCCCATGGATTTCATGGCCACCTCATGATATAAAATGCAGTCAGTCAATTTTAAAAGTCCTCACAGTCTTTCATAGTCCCAACAGTTTCATCTGAGACTTAATACTGTTTCTTAACTGTGAATCTGTAAAACCACAAAACAAGTTACATACTTCCAACGTATAATGGCACAGAACAAACATTCCCACTTTAGGTTCTAAATCAAGGTGCCTGCGATTACCTTTGAAAAAGCAGTAACAAAAAATGGGTCAAAATAACACCATGCACAAATTACTTATAATAAAAACTGCTTAACACTGATTTTAATTTTTATTTTTTGAAAAGCAAGCTGCCCACAGATTCTGAGACAGTCAAGGATTTGTTGTAGACTATATCATTTAAGGCAGAGGAAAGAAAACTTAATCCCTCATCTCTTCTCCTTTCCTAAGCTATGTATTGATTTTTACGAAATCATTTAAATTAACTTCAGAATGTTCTTGCAGACATGACTAAACTTGGTCCATACCAATGAATTCCAATGACATCATTGTTTCCATGGTAGCTAATGCACTTCAAAACAGGGAAAATAGAAAAAGACTGAAAACCAAGGAAAAAGGAATAAAGTGGAATAAACAAAGCATAACATCTCATTTGCATTTATGGAACAGTTTTTAATTTCAAACACTTTATAATTACTTAGACTCTGAGGCTTTTAAGAGCCAGAGGGATCTCAAAAATCATAAAGGGGCTGGAGAGATGGCTTACCGGTTAAGGACATGGCTGTAAAGCCTAAGGACCCAGGTTTGATTCTCTAGGTCCCCATAAGCCAGATGCACATGGTGGTACATGCATCTGGAATTCATCTGCAGTAGCTAAAGACCCTGGCATGCCCACTCTCACTCTCTGTCTCCGTCTCTAATAAATAAAAAATATATATATAATTTTTTTAAAGTCATCAAATCCACTTCCCACTTGTCACTGACACCCCTTTTCAATGTGGCCGCACCATGGTTGTTAAACTGCACACAGAGCTCACTGCTGGAAAGTTCTCATTTACTTGCAAGCCTTACTGATCTTCCATGCTAGTCTGCAGATTATAGGGATGATTAAGGCATGCTACCTGTTTTCAATTTTTTTGTGGCTTAGAGAGCAAATAATTGAAATTAGGGTTAAAAACAAGGGCTATCACAAAAATACATCAGGAAGCTATCTTAAATGTTAGAGAAGGAAACTATTAATTCCATTTTAGAACCAATCATAGATTACACAGCTCCATTGACTTTCATTTCTACTGCCTTTCAGCCCCAACACATCTACGGCTACATCCTGGACCTTGTCATGACCCAGAACTGTTCTAACTTTGCAAACTCACACTCTAATGTCAATGATGTGATCCCAAACAGCTGTTTCACTTTCTAATTAATCTTGCAGTAGTCTGTGAAACTTGTGCAGGCCAGCATCCTTCTATTGAAATACTTTGTGATATTTCCTTTTTAACATCTTCAACTTTTATCCTTCTGTGGCGCTAACCTAGCAAGAGACTAACCTGTGCTTAGTGACCAGCCCCTTTTCTTCTTTGCCATGGTCCATAAAAATCATTTGCCCTACTCTCTTAAACACTAAAGAAAAATCTGTCTGAACAGTATGCGAACATGTGCTTCATAATTTACAGGTGAGTAGTGTCAAGCATGTCAGATGAAAATAATATCTAAGCTGAAAGGCATACATGCTGAATTTAGCAGCATGGCTGTTAGACTTTCAAAAACAAAGTCCATGCAGGGCCTGCTGCATTGACATTGTTACCCCAAATGACAGCACTAGTTGAAATGTTTGATGATATTAAAAATGATAATTTCTCAAAGGAGGAAAGGGACAAATGTTCTGAATCCCACTCTTTGAAAAAAATTTTTTTTCATGGCTTTGATGATTATTTAGAGTGAGCTAGACATACTGCCTACCTTTACCTTACTGAATGAGAAGTTAAGCATTCACTGATATGCAGACAGACACTGAGGTGGTCTTAACAAACCAATAGCCCCATTACCAAATTTCTTCTAGAAAGTATTATAAATTGTTAATTCAGTGTCATCATTTTCAGTGGATAACCATCTTTCTCTGTCAATTTACACTTTCAATCTCATGTAACAGGCTGCTCTACTTAGTGATCCACATAGGCATGACTTGTATTTATATTATTATGTCCTTCGGGATAAACTAAAGTCACACTATTCAAAATACATGCTTCAGAGACAGTTTCTATCAGAGGTGGCCGTTTGGTTATCATTGCTTTAAAATTTTTCCAAGCTAAATTTCGCCACATAGCATACTGGCTCTAAGTTTACTAATCTCAGTTTTAGCTCTGATAGAGAAAACAGCCTCAGGTCATTGGAAAGTAAGCCAGTAAGCCCACAGGCATCCTCCTCATTAGACTCCTCAATTTTCACCTGAACCTGTTTTTCTAACCCTGAGCTCTACATCCATCCATCCATCTATCTTTCTTTCTTTCTTTCTTTCTTTCTCTCTTTCTTTCTTTTTTTTTTTTTTTTTTTTTTTTTTTTTGAGGTAGGGTCTCACTCTAGCTCAGGCTGACCTGGAATTCACTATGTAGTCTCAGGGTGGCCTCGAAACTCATGGCAATCCTCCTACCTCTGCCTCCCAAGTGCTCTGCCTCCCAGGCATGCGCCACCACGCCTGGCTTTACATCTTGTCCATGCACACTGTGGACCAGGGAGAAGAGATATTGCAAGGAGAGGCATCTCAGTCCCAGTGTACACCATCTTATATATATATTTTAAAATTTTTAATTTTTTTTATTTTTGGAGAGAGACAGAGAGAGAGAGGGAGAGGGAGACAGAGAATGGGCACGCCAACAGTCTCTCAGCTGCTGTGAACGAAATCCAGATGCGTGCGCCCCTTGTGGGCAAGTGCGGCATTGTGCCCTTGTGTCACTTTGCATCTGGCTAAACATGGGACCTGGAGATTGGAACCGGGTTCTTAGGCTTAGCAGGCAGGCGCCTTAACTGCTAAGCCATCTCTCCAGCCCTATTTTTTTAAAAGCTCCTGAGAGATTAACAGTTGAGAACAGTTCCTTGACCACTGGATATTATCCTATGATAGGATTTCTTGAAGAATTTCAGAAAAGTTCTGAATTATTTCGACACCAAAGCATATGCATACAATTCATGGTGGGGACTATAGAGGGGAGACATGAGACCCCTGAAGCTAGTCAATGGTCTGAAGCTTTAAAAGCATTTTCTGTAAATTCTAAAATCTACCTGTGAAGTAAGCAAGGCCATTGGACAGTCACATGGATGGAAGCCTTTTGCTAACTGTCCTCTCGCACACTAGATTAGAAGAAATATCTGTCTATTTATAGAGAAGCAAGTAAGGAGGCTATGTTCTACATACAGTCTAATCCTTAGGAGAAGTTAGTGTGAATGCCTCTGGCTCAGCCCAAGCATGCAGCTTACTTTAGCCATGTGGAAACGGATGGTGTCTTAACTGGTACCAGGCTTCTTTCCTGTGGCTGCTAGAAAATTCATGACATATTTAAGTTCCTTAAGGGCATGCAATTTGTTTGCTGATTTTACTTTTAGCCCCATCTGATCTTAATTATTCGTTGTCTATTTTTATTGCATTCTTACATTGTTTCATTGTGTCAACTTGTACAGAAAATCCTGATATACTTCTAGAGGAATACGGGTTATCAAAGAGTTAAAAATGTAAGAAACCAGAAGGAAAAGTCACCTTTTTTTATTAATCTGCTTTGCCACAGGTAGTCCATAAGTCTATCTACCTAAGTACTTCCTATAACACCTTTATTACTTTGTCAGCAACAGCTACAAGTATGTTGAAGGAAGTAGCACTTCAGAAAATTCATAACTAAATGTTGTTTCAGAATAATTCTTGATGAACAGTGTTTAGAGATGTTTGTAACTATCTTTTATAGTAGCCATTAAGATGAAAGAGAAATTTCATAAAGATTTCTGTACTGGGCTAAATTAAAACTTGGACTGTATTTGTTTACTGACTGGATTCCCAGCTAGCAGAGCAAGAAGCTGCGCAAGCTTACTTACAGGCACATGGACTTTTCGAAACATCTCGGCCCCCTTGTGAGCATCCATCAGTGCAATGTCCTGAGGCGTAGAGACAATCACAGCACCTGACCAAAAGATAAACAGAAGGAAGCTATCTTGGGTCTGTTTGAAAGATGACTTTCATCATTTGTTTTTGCATTCAAAAAGACTATTAATTAGACAATTAATTCATACAAGTTTTTCATAAACTAGTAAGAAAAATGAAGTACTTTAGGCTTTGCTCTTGCCTACCCTTGATTACTTCTAAAATCATACTGATGGGAGGAGATCATTGGAACCTACTCCCATTCTGACAATGGGCTGGTGAGACAGATGCACCAGGCAGGCCTTACTTTCAAATTAAGAGTCTACTCGGTAGACCAAAGAGAGCGAGGATTACAACACAAAGTGCTAAACACTACATCAAAGGCATACACAGGGAGTTACCAAGTTCTAACAGAGACAGGAAGGAAAGCTAAAGGGAAAAATAGTATAACTGTTCTTTAAGAAGCAACATCAAAGGCCTGGTTATGATTGGAATCTGTGAATTTCTTAATATTTGTGGTTTCTTCTAGATAACCCCAAAATAACATGAAAACATAGATCACATACTGACTACCAGCTTACAACTAAATAGAAATATGACATTTCACAGCTCCCAAGTGACAGTGTTTGTTACAGCTGATGAAAACAGAGAAAGGATTAACAACAAATGAGTGACTATACCACGTGAAGGTCAAATGATACTACTGAGTGTTGTCTGAAGGGATATGTAAAAGAAGTTAGGCTACAGAAAGTGGTGGGAGAATCCAATGATCCCACAGCACAGGGAAACAGAGGCATGCCAGACTAACAGGACAAAACAAATCCTGTGCAACAACAGTAAGCTAGAGATTCTTGCAATTAGCTTTTCATTTCAGCCATAAAAACTTATTCTTTCACAGGAATGTCATTAAATTTTATAAGTTTGGGTTATTTATTTGCTTAAATTTTAGGGGGAAGGAGCTTTTTGTGTTTTTTTTTGTTTTGTTTTTGTGTTTTTTGTTCTAGGTAGGGTCTCATTGTGGCCCAGGCTGACCTGGAACTCACTCTAGCATCAGGGAGGCCTACAGTTTATAGCAATCCTACCTCTGCCTCCCAAGTGCTGGGATTAAAGGCATGCGCCCGGTAGGATTATTTTTGGAGACATGGTCTCACTCTTTAGCCTGGGTTGTCTAAAATTCATGACAGACTCATGGCAGTTCACTTGCCTCAGCCTCCTAAGCGCTAAGATTATAAGGGTGAGTCACCATGTTCAAGTTGGTCATGAAACTCACAGCAATCCTCCTACCTCTGCCTCCTGAGTGCTGGCATTAAAGGTGTGTGCCACCATGTCCGGCTCTAACTTTTGAACTATAGAAGCTTAGGGACTTTTTCAATATTCAATTAAGAACTTTAAAAGAGTTTGTGTCCATTACTCACATGTGAGATGCAGTGGTATTAGAATTCAAACATAAAGGATTCATATTTCATTCTAGAGCTGACTTCTGTGTGCCAAGGTAATCACTCAATCTATCTAGGCTTCAGTCTCTGCATCTACAAAATGGTACAGACATATTTAGTCCTTATGGTTGTGAGAGGGGAGGTACAGTTAGGGTGACTGGACTCCTGAAGGTAAAAAAAATCAGGAAAGCCGGGCATGGTGGCACATACCTTTAATCTCAACACTCAGGAGGCAGAGGTAGGAGGATCACTGTGAGTTCAAGGCTATCCTGAGACTACATAGTGAATTACAGATCAGCCTGGGCAAGAGTGAGACCCTACCTCCAAAAACAAACAAACAAACAAACAAACAAACAAACAAACAAACAAACAAAGGCAGCAAATTTAGCACTTGCTAGAAATCAAGGTTAAGTCTGACTTCTTATCTCTTGCCTAGTTACCTAGACCTGTTTCTCCACAACCAACCAAAACCCATCCTGGGAAGGTCATCTTTCACAGGATTTAAACATTGTGGTTGATCAAGTTCAGGCCCTGAACTTGGTGTCAGGGCTAGCCTCTTTCTGACACAGCCCCTAGCCCTAACTGACCAGTGTCCCTCTTGGTTCACCTGAGCCAGAAGACAGCTCATGTCTATAAGGTTCTAAACACATTTGCAAAGGGAAGGCAGGCTCTCTGACCATTTGGGAACTTTCAGCTGTGAGTTTTTCCCTCAGCAGGATCCAGGCCCAGCTGGGTTGAACTGAGGAGAGGGCCCCCTCGCCCTTACTCTCCACATGGGTTCTTCATCCCCTCCAGCTCCCCACATGGCAGGAACTCCCTGAACTTTCTTTGCTCTCTTTTCTTTCCGTGGTTTTTCCAGGTCCTCAACATGGGATCGCTAGCCACATGGGTGTCTTTCTTTGGCTTTGTACTTCCCTCAATAAATATAATAATTTAATAATTATCCTTCTTATTTTTTATTCAATTCTTTAATTAAAACTAGAAACGAACCTAGGGTTTGGGGTTCAAGGACTTCCCTGGGCCCCTAACACCCCATTACAGTTGAATTAATAAAGTTCTGAACACAGATGGTTGGTGTGATACCTTTACTCAATAAATGACAGCTATTGTCAATAATAGCATCACCACTATTATGCTTATTGTTATAAGTAAAATGCATTAGAGCCAGGCGTGGTAGTATACATCTTTAATCCCAGCACTCAGGAGACAGAGGTAGGAGGATCACCATGAGTTGGAGGATCACCATGAGTTTGAGGCCAGCCTGGGACTAGAGTAAATTCCAGGTCAGCGTGGGCTAATATGACACCCTACCTAAAAAAAATTCCTCAGGAGTTGGTAGGAAGGCCCTTTTCCTATATGCTATTAGGCAGCTCATCCCCTTTTAAAAACTATCCACAAACTACTACATCTTTCTTTGTTGATTTTCTTTGCCTAAATCACCAAAAATTAGTCAATACTCTCCTTTCTTAAAAAAAATCTCTGTAAAAATATTTTACAGATCCAAAGTATTTCTGCAATTTGCTACATTCTAGTATCTGTTATTAATGTGTTTTCATATCCAGTCATTTGGAAGGAATCTAATTCTAGTTCTGACACTATCTAGCTGTCACCAATCTTGGGAGCATAACTCAGAATCACTGTGTGTATCAGTGTCCTTAGTCATAGAATCAGTGCACGACTAGCCAGACAGTCCCAAGTTCTCTTCCATGATTTATCATCCAGCATTCTCTTATAGCCATAAATACTTGTAAAGCCAGCCCTCTAACTCACTGTCCCATAATCGATCTATGTGGAAGAACTGCCCCTCATGTTCAGAACCACTCTCTTCACACATGAACAGGGAAGCTTCTTGCTTCCTCCAAATCTTCTACTAACCTCCATACGAGTATGCAGGGAGTTCTGTACTGCATTATCTAAAAAGTTCTTAGATCATTCAGATGACATGTTCTTGCCTACCAATGGATTCACATTACACAGTATAGCTTCATATGCTTTATGGTTTGAATGTGGTTTGTCCCCCACAGCTCACTGGTTGGAGGCTGATTCTCAGTGTAGTGTGTAGAGATGAAAGAACCTTTAGGAGGTACAGCCCTATAGGAGAGAACTGTCCCCAGAAGAGATGAAGGAAGCTCTTCTGGACCCCAGTTAGCTCTGCAAAAGTAATTGTTATAAAAGAGAGAGCCTGACCCCCGGATGTCTCTCGGATTCCTGTCTGGCCATGTAATCCCTCCTTCTGCACAAACTCCTGCCACGATGCCTTTTACCACACTGTGATGCAGCCAAGGGCATCCCCACCAGTAGCCAAGCTGATAGAGCCACCTAAGGTTGAACTTTCAGATTTCAAGACCACAAACTTAACTTCTTTAAAAAAGAAATTATTTATTTTACTTACTTGAGAGCGAGATAGATATTTGAAAGAGACAGATAGAGAAATGGGCATGCTAGGGCCTTCAGCTGCTGCAAATGAATTCCAGATACATGTGCCACCATGTGCATCTGGCTTATGTGGGTCTTGGGGAATTGCACCTGGGTCCTTTGGCTTTGCAGGCAAATGCCTCAACCACTCAGCTATCACCCCAACCCCTTAATGTCTTTTTAAAATGAAGAATCCAGCATCATAGACTTTTATAGCTATGGAAGCAGACAAATATAACAGAAGTTATATTTATTTTCATCTTTTTATCAAACAAAACTGATGACACAATACCTTGCACAAAATAGACAACAAAAGACTGATGATCTGAACAACTTTCTGTATTTCAGAATTGTATGGTACAATATAGGCCTGGCTCACCCCGACTCGGCAGAGACCCTACCGTCCCTCCTGAGCTGGCCTTGGAAGGGACCGCAACACAGAATTTATCTGCATGTAAAATGAAATTTTCATAATTCTAGAAGCTCTGGATGGCTCACCCAATAGATTCAACACCTTTATAAAGTGAACCTATCTATACTGGCTGTGTGTAACTCAAAGAGTTGCTTCATTTAAAAAAAGAATGTAATATAAAAATGTTCAGTAACATTATTTTTATAGCTAGAAGATCCTAGACAGAAAGGATTAAAGTGATTTAGTCTTAAAAGTACATCAAAAGTAAGCACCCATTCCCTTATTTATTTTTAAAATATTTTATTTATTTACCAGAGGGGAGAGAATGGGCACACCAGAGTCTTGTACCACCACAAATGAACTCCAGATGCATGTGCTACTTTGTGCATCTGGCTTTACGTGGGTATTGGGGTACCAGGACCATCAGGCTTTGCAAGCAAGGGCCTTTAACTGCTGAGCTCTCTCCAGTCCCCTTTTAAATTTATGTGCACGTGGAGGTTAGAGAACAACCTCAGAGTGCTTGTCCTCTCCTCCCATCTTCTGGAGACACATTCTCCTGTTTTGTTGCAGGTGTACCAGTCTAGCTGGCCCACGAACTTCTGGGTTTTCCTAGCTCTGCCTCCCATTTTCATAGGTGTGCTGGGATCACAGATACGTGTAGCACTTTGTGTCTGGGTTTATATGGGTGTTGGGAACTTGAACTCAGGCTGACAGGCTTGCAATCAAGCAATCAACTACTGAGCCATCTCCCAACCCTGCAAACACCTACTCTACCTGAGTTTTTTTGTATCATCTGACTCTTCAATGCACCATTCAAATAGAAATCAATAATTTTCTGATAAGGATAGCAATCACCTATAATGTCTTACCAAATGCTCATATAACATGTACACATTTCATTGGAATTACCAGCCACATTTACACAAAGTACTTTGGTATAAGACTTTTTTGTACTAAAGCAGATTTTTTTTTTTTTTTTTTTTAATGATTAAGCTTTAATCCTTAGTCTTTGGGACACTGTCCTGGTCCACAAATGGACATATCCATCCTCTCATTTTTCCAAAATTTAGTATTTCATAAAAAGTAACCATTTCAAACAACCCCATGATATTAATTAGAATTTATGAAGAAAAATAAAGCATCAATGAACAAATAAAACTTCCAATATGGGCTGGAGAGGGTGGTTAAGGTACTTGTCTTCAGAATGCTAAGGACACATGTTTGATTCCCCATATCCATGTAAAGCCAGATATACAAAGGAGCACAGACATCTGGAGTTCGTTTGCAATGGCTGGAGGCCTTGGTGTGCCCACTTTCTCTGTTTTCCTCTCTCTCCTTCTCTGCTTGCAAATAAATACTTCCAATAAAATTATATTTAGCCCTGGTCCAGGTGCCCTGCACCAGATGGTATGCAGGCAGGTATGGCAGCATGGAGTGAGTGGGCCAGACCTGTTTCCCTACTCCTCCCAGGTCCCTGGTCCTGGTTCCCTGTGCAGGAGGGTACATGGGTGGGCATGGAAGGGGTGGGCATGGAAGGACAGGGCAGCTCTGTGGTTAGGGTTCCCTGCACAGGAGAGTGCATGGGCTGGCACAGCATGCAGTGAGTAGGCCAGCTCCTCCCAGCTCCCTGGTCCTGGTTCCCTGCACCAGATGGTATGCAGGCAGGCAGGGCACAGAGTGAGTAGGCCAGATCCCTGCTTCCCGGCTTCTCCCAACTCCCTGGTCTGGGTTTCCTGTGCCACTCTGTGGAGGTATAGGTGGCCAGGAAGGCTTTGAGTGAGTAGGCCTGATCCCTGCTTCCAGCTCCTCCAAGCATCCTGGTCAGAGTACCCTGCACAGGAGGGTGTGTGGTCAGGCAGAGCTAGAATTGAGTAGGCCAGATCCCTGTTCTCTGGCTCCTCCCAGTTCCCTGGTCATGGTAGGTCCCACTGTGCCTTGCTTGGGGAAGCCTGGTCCCTGTGTGGGCTGTGGAATCAGGCCTTTTGCTCTGGTATCCTGACTGGCCACTAGGTACCAACACCCCTGTTCACCTGAGTCAGAGTGTGCACAGGCCAAAGGACAAAAACTTGCTTCCTCCTCAATAAAATGAAGACTCCCTAAAATGGATAGAGAACAATGCAAAAAAGCCAATAAAAGTCAGAAAACCGAGAGATCTCCACCTGGGATGCCTAGTCCTACAATGGAAGCCTCCAACGAAAGCATAGATAAATCAACAGAAATTGAATCCCCAAATGAAAAAACATAACAACCAATGAGACCTTGGTCAAAAGAATCACTGAACTGGAAGCAAATCATCATAGAACCCACAACGGTATCAATGAAATTGAACAGAATCATCTCTTAGAGCATTCAGCTTTCAACATTAGGCTTAACTTGATTGAAGAAAATGGTAGAACCCTCAAAAGAGATATGAACAAATTGAAGGTGAATCAAGAAATGAAGATCTCAACAACCAGATGATTAACCTTAATGAAGATTTGATCAAATGCAAGAATGAATTCCAAGCCAGGAATGGTGATACGTGCCTTTAATTCCAGCACTTGGGAGGCAGAGGTAGGAGGATTGCTGTGATTTCAAGGCCATCCTGAGAATACATAGTTAATTACAGGTCAGCCTGGGCCAGAGTGAGACATACCTCAAAAAACCAAGAAAAGGTAAAAAAAGTCAAACAAACAAAAAACAACAACAACAACAACAACAACAACAAAAAACAACAAAAAGAATGAATTCCAGGAGCATCAAGAAAATCAGAACTCGAACTGAAATTGTACCTCAAAAAAAGAGATGGAAATAGTGCAAAATAACACAATGGAAAACAAAAATCAAATAGAAATTATAAAAACCTTCCTAGAACCCCTCAACAACCAAGTTACTCATGTGAGACACAGAACCTCTGACCTAGAAGACAAGACAGAAGAAATTGATTGGAAGGCCAAAAACTTTGCTAAGTTCAAAAAAACCAAATGAACAGAATATGAGGGAATTGTGAGATTCCCGAAAAAGACCAAACATCCGGATCATGGGTATAGCAAAAGGAGGGGAAATACAGGCTACAGGCATAGAACATATTCAACAAAATTCTTGAAGAAAATTTTCTGAATCTCTCAAAAGAGAGGCCCATCCAGATACAAGAAGCCCACAGAACAACAGACAGGACCAAAGAAGAAACTCTCCAAGACATGTCATAGTTAAAACAATGAAAATATAGAGTGTTAAAAGCAGCAAGAGAGAAACAACTTACAACATACAAAGGCAATCCCATCAGAATTACGTCAAACTTATCAATAGAAACCCTGAAAGCCAGATGGACCTGGAATGGAACACTTCAAAGTCTAAAAGCCTGTGGCTTCCAACCAAAGCTACTGTATCCAGCAAAAGTATCCCTTATAATAGATGGTAAAAGGAAAACTTTCCATGAAAAAAGTCAACTCTATGATTATATGCACACAAAGCCAAACCTACGGAGAATACTTGAGAGAAAACTCCATATAGATCAGTCAAACAAAGAATCTCAGGAGTCAACAAGAAGACGATCACAATAACCAAAATAGACAAGGCTCAAAAAAGTACAAAACACAAGAATGCATCAAACCTCATAAAGCACCTCATTATGGCAGGGATTAATTCAAACCTCACAGTATAACTTTACATATTGATGGTCTTAATTCACCCATCAAAAGACACAGGTTATCAGGGTGGATCAAAAAACCACCTATCGCCGGGCATGGTGGCACACGCCTTTAATCCCAGCACTCGGGAGGCAGAGGTAGGAGGATCGCCAAGAGTTTGAGGCCACCCATAGTTAATTCCAGGTCAGCCTGGACTACAGTGAGACCCTACCTTGCAAAAAAAAAAAAAAAAAAAAAAAAAAAAAAACACCTATCTACTGTCTTCAAATCTCACCACTAAAGATAGACACCTCCTCAGGGTGAAAGGAAGGAAAATGATATTCCAAGCAAATGGAAATAAAAAAACAAGCAGGTGTTGCTATATTAATATCTGATTAAATAGACTTCAAATCAAAAGTAATCAAAAGGGAAAAGAAGGCCACCACTTACTCATCAAGGGAATGATCCAACAGAAGCACATCACAATCACATGCGCCAAACACAGGTGTACCACAGTTTATAAAACAAAATCTCCTCGACAAGAAAACAAAAATAAACACCACACCATCATAATCAGAGACTTCAATACTCCACTGTCAATAGATCAGAGCTCAACAACATCATAGAGCAACTAGACCTAACAGAAGTCTACAGAACCTTCTACCCCAACTCTATAGAATACATATTCTTCTCAGCAGCCCACAGAACCTTCTCCAAAATTGACCATATCTTAAGCCATAAAGTGTGCATCCATAAAGTAAGGAAAACTGAAGTAACTTTCTGCATTATGTCAGACCACAATGCCTTAAAGCTAGAAATTATCAACAAGGGATTCAAATCGGAAACGAAGAAGTCAAGTGTGGTAGTTTGAATATATGTCCCCCAATATATTCAGTGTTTTATTAGTTATAATTTGCATATGCAATCACCTTGCTAGAGGCAATGTCACTGTGGGCCGGTCTTAAGGTGTGGTGGTGGGTTTCAGATTCCATTGTAAAGATATGCAAAGCGTGCCTAGCAGGAGTTCCTGAAGTGAGCTGTGTGACTCTTTGGCTGTAGTTTTGCTCAGTGTGCTGTGTGCCTGGTTGGTTTTTCTCTCTCTGCTTGGCCCTGTGAAGGCAGGCTGCTTCTCCTGCCATTATGGAACTTCCCCTGGATCTGTGAGCTTCAATAAATAATATCCCTTCTTCCATAACTGTGCCTGGTCTGGAAGTTAATCTCAGCGAACCTGAAGCTGTCTGCTACATCAAGTTACCCCTATTTGCAGATGACATGATCCTGTACATAACTGACCTGTAAGTCTCCATCTCAAAACTTCTAAAGCTAACCAATTACTTCAGTGAAGTGGCAGGATACAAAAGAAATGCACAAAAATCAGTAGCTTTTTTTATATGCAAAGGATAAATATACAGAGAAAGAAATCAGTGAGGCTATCCATTTTCAATAGCAACAAAAAATTAAATATTTTAAAATGACACTAACCAAGGATGTGAAAGACCTATATAATGAAAACATGAAAAAAAAAACTCAAGAAGGAAATTGAGGAGGACTTGAGACGATGGAAAGACTTCCCATTCTCCTGGATAGGTAGAATTATTATTGTGAATATGGCAATTCTACCAAAAGCAATGTACAGATTTAACACAATACCAAAAAGAATACCAGCATCATTCTTCACAGAGATAGAAAACATGATCTCAAGATTCATATGGAATGGCAGCAGGCCTCAGATATCCAAGCATATCCTCAGAACAACAACAACAACAAAAAAAAAACAGCTCCTCTGGAGGTATCACCATACCCAATCTAAAGCTATATTACAAAGCCATAGTAACAAAGACAGCATGATACTGGCATAAAAACAGAAACATAGGTGAATGGAACAGAACTGAAGACCCAGATCTTAGGTCAAGTAACTACAGCTACTGATCATTAACAAAGGTGCCAATAATGTAGACTGGAGAAAAGACAAATGGTGTTAAAGAAATTTGATGACCATATGTAGAAAAATGAAATTAGACTTACTCATTTCTCCATATACAAAAACCAAGTCCAAATGGATTAAGTACCTCAATATAAGACCTGAAAATTTCAACTAAAGGAAGGAAAAATAGGAGGCAAGCTCCATGATATAGGACTGGGAAAAGACTTCCAGTAGCCCACAAAATTAAACAAGCACTCAACCAATGGGATCTCATAAAGCTAAAAAGCTTTTGCACAGACAAACATATGATAAGCAGAGCCAATAGATTACCCATTGAATGGGAGAAAATCTTTACCAGCTATACCACTGACAGAAGTCTAATATCTAGAATCTACAAATAACTCAAAAAACTAAACAATAAAAATCCAAACAACACACTCCAAAATTGGGACAGAGAACTAAACAAGGAGTTCTCAGAGGCAGAATTACAAATGGCTAACACACACTTAAGAAAATATTCAACATCTCTAACCATTAGGGAAATGCAAATTAACACAACTATGAGGTTCCACCTTACCCCAGTAAGGATGGCAAACATTAAAAAACAAGAAAAACAAATGTTGGCGAGGATGTGGGAAAACAGGAACACTCATTCACTGTTGGTGGGAATGTAAGCTGGTACAACCACTATGGAAGTCAATATGGAGACTCCTGAGAAGGATGAATATAGAGTTTCCAACAGACCCTGTTATTCCCTTACTGGGCATTTACCCTGAAAGCTCCATGCCTCAGTTCAGAGATATTTGCTCAACCATTTTTATTGCGGCTTAGTTCATAATAGCTAAGAAATGGAATCAACCCAGGTGCCCATCAGTGGATGAATGGATAACCAAGATGTGGTATATCTACATGATGGAAATCTACTCAGCAGTAAGAAAAAAAATGACACAATGAAATTTGTAAAAAAACTTGGAACAGGTCATACTAAGTGAACTCACACAATCACAGAAAGACAATTGTCACATGGTCTCACTCATCTGTGGTTCCTAACCTGGATCAGTCTGAGTTGCTGACATACATTAAACAGCATCTCAAGGTTTGGACAATAGGAAGGGTAAGGCTTGGGGGAATGGGAAGGGGGAGGGACACAAAACTGAACCCAAATTGAACTGGTACCAAAGAATCCTATATCATGGTAGATGGCATAAAAAGCTGAACCATTAAGAGGACCTTAGGGGGAGTACCTGAATCAAAGGACCCTGGAGAGGGTGAGATTGAGCCTAACCTTAAATTTCTTGCTTCTGTTTTTTCTTTTCCCTTGGTGCTGGCCTATAATTCCCTGTACCAAGACATCCACAACAACCTGTTGATCAGAGAGACCTACAAGCTCTCCCAAAACAAACAAGACAGACTTCTGCCAGAGCACTTGATTACATGCCAGAGGTTAATGGTAAGACCCAACTGCTGAAGACACCATATACTTTTGGCACCAACCATGGAGAGACCTAGTTGGAATCAGGAAGACAGCCAGTCCCCAGACAGCTCATCTAGTGCTAGAAGGCTACATGAGCTACAGGTAGAAAATGGCCAGTATCTGTCCTAGCAACTCAGTCTAAGCGACTTAGAAGCAAACAACCTGACATGATGCTCACACAGGTGCAATAGTGGTATGGTGGGTAACCAACTGCTCTTGGAGTGGCTAACAGATCTGCTCAGTGGAAAGGAAACCATATCTGGAACTGGGAAACAAGTCAGAATCATATCCAAATAACGATTTTGCTTTGCAATGTCAAGCTCCCAATAATCTTGGGCCATAAGAGGGTCTACACCCTTTAACTTCTCCCCAAATTAATAATGGTTATCCCATTTAACCAGAGCTGACTTCACTTTCCATTGGAGAATATGCTTCTCCTTTTCAGATGGAAGTGGGACATGAGGAGATAAACGACCCAGCTCACTTCACCCTGGCCCCAGCTGAAACCACAGAATTGGGGAAATAAGCAAAAGTGCTACTTTCTGAGTGAATCTGATATCAGCACAAGGGTGAAGGAGATAGACACTGAGAACACTCAACACCTACCAAAGCAGAGATCCAGAGGCTTCTAAGAGCCCATCACTGAAATAGAATTAAAATGCATCCAGCATGGCTCAGGGAAGTTTGTGAAAGAGGGGGCACAAAGATTGTTAGAGCCACAAGTTGGGACATTTTGCACAGAGACATTGCCTCTCCCCCATAACTGACTGCTGTCCCCACAATGCATGACCCACAATCTCCATGGGGTTGATCTGCATCCCTAATGAGGAAGGCCTCTTTGGGAAAGGGGCTAGGATGAGAGAAACAATGGTACTAATATGTGTTGTTTACATACTAAGTATGTCCATATCTAATAAAAATAAAACTTAAAATTTATGTTTAATATTTAATCAATTATCCAAATTTTTAAAACTATGTAATTTTTTTGAAGTGTATTTCACAGCTTAAAATATGGTGTCTAAAATCTGATGTTACATTTTTATCTTTTTGGCTTCTGACTTTCTACTTTATAATTTTTATTTTTTCATGACATAATACATAAACTAATATGAACTATTTTAGAAATTTCTCCCATGGTGTGTGGCACAATGCAGGCCTGGCCCTAGCCAGACCACATGGCAGAAGAAACCAGGAAGTGGCTTCTGTGAACATGGCATTCTGTACAGGCCTGGCGTGACAACAGCAACAATCCCATGTTCGCGATAAACCTGCTATGAGATGACCTGTCCAGAAACAGGCTGTCATTGGTCACAAAAAGGGGACCACCCCATATAATGATTGGCCAGTCAAGCCCCTTAAAAGCCCCTGCACGTCCTCAAATAAACGAGTTTGCGGCAGCTCGCCCTCTGCTGCTTCCACCCAACTCCTGGAGTCTGTGTCATGACTCTGTGCCTCTCACCCACAACCCGACGGAGACCCTGCCGTCCCTCCTGGGCTGGCCCTAGGAGGGACCCCCAACACCATGGTATACATGACTAATGATGTCACTTCAGTTCTCTAATAAAGGGTTTGTTAGAAAACTTGTGCTCCCTCTATTGACCATAAGGAAATGCCAGCAATAGCAAGAGTGTTTAATTTGCAATAAAAATTATTTGGGGGGAGGAGGATTAAAGACTATTTCAAGAATCTCATCAAGAATTCCCTAGTCATTTTCTTGAGTAAATATCCAAGTCTAAATAATTACATATTGTTGTTTAAATATAGTTCTCAACTTGTAATCTTTCTCAAAGTCTTTTCATCAGCTGAGATTTACTATCAAAGGTTAATTGGCAGATTCTGACAAATATGTAAACATCTTACAAAATAATTATTTAGTGTATTGTCTTGTTAATTCTCTTGACTATTAAGAGGAAAAATCTATAAGTGCATATCTGGATTTGGGTCAGAGTTCAGACTAGTTAAATATTTAAAACTAATTATTCCAGATGTTAGGCTGATCATAATTACACCAATGTGGAACTACTCAACCATGCATTCTAGCCTCCAGGGCATAGATTGTATCTAATTCCTATGCTTGATGGAGAGTGTCAGCACTGGAACATAATAAGCATGCATAAGCAAATCTGCTCAGAATCACACCTGGAAGAGTCATGTTGCACCTCATAACCATGGAGCACTTTCATGTAAAGCCAACCAAGATATCAGCTGCTATTCTTTTTTTAAATTTTACTTTTTTAAAAAAGTTATTTTTGTTTATTTTTATTTATTTGAGAGCGACAGACAGACAGAGGAGGAGGCAGAGAGAGAGAGAAAGTGAGAATGGGTGCTCCAGGGCCTCCAGCCACTGCAAATGAACTCCAGATGCATGCACCAACTTGTGCAGCTGGCTTACGTGGGTCCTGGGGAATTGAGCCTCGAACTGCTGCTCATGTTTCTTGATTACTTTGACACCCTTACTGCAAAAGAATATAATCAGACACGGGATGGAGCTTGGGGGGAGAGTATGTGTTTAGCATGCACAAGGCATAGGGTTCGAACCCCAGCATCACAAACAAAAAAAGTTGGCAAAAATACAAAATCAACATCTGCTGGTTTATTATAAAGAATGTCAAATATCTGACCAGTTAGCTCAGTTGGTTAGAGTGTGGTGCTAATAAATAATATCAAGTGTATTTATAATTTTTATTTAATATAAAGTACATGGGCTTTGACCATGTATTTCATCACTGATATTAGTTATCAGCTCAGGTAAAATATGATTTATCTGTCTCAATTATACTCATAAGCTCTGCTTCAATATGTAACTACTTCTTGGATGAATCACTATTTTGAATGTTATGCTTCCTTCCAACCATTTAGCAATTGACTATGAACAAAAAATGGCTATGTCTTAGTAGTTTGAACATTAATTGCCTCAGAAATAAACTTGACAAGCCAGGCGTGATGGATCATGTTTGTAATTCCAGCACTCTGTAAACAGAGGCAGGGGGCTAACCACAGCTTGAGGCTAGCTTGTTCTACATAGTGAATTCCATGTTAGCTAGAACTACATAGTGAGACCTTGTTTCAAAAGCAAAACAATGAGTGAATGAAAACAAAGAGAGGGAGGGAAGAAGGAAAGCCAATGGATACAAAAGGAATTAAGAACTTGTCAAACTATAAGTAGAAACTACAGTATTTCAGTGTTACCAATGGGACAGAACATACGTACTATGTAAGTTTAAAAATTCAGCTTCGGTAAAAGCTGCACTGCATGCAGCCTCATGGGAGACAGAAGTCATTAGTGTTGATAACAGTGGACAATGCAAGCATCTGGATACATATCTAGTATTTGGGGATCAGATTAGTTCTTTTATATGCCAGACTCAACAGGCTTCCAGTCACTTTATCTTACTAATACCACAAAGAATTCACCAAGACCACCCTGGCTGCATTCCTTAAGGAACCAGTGGAGACAGGTGAAGGCTTCACAGATTCTAGTATTCTAGGATTCTAGTATGGGATGGAATCAGACAGGTTAAGCACACATGTTCTCTCTATTCCTTATTCCATCCCCTCCTTTCTCCTCCTTCATCTCTGCCCCCTTCCTCCTTCCCTTTTCTAATACCTCTAGTAAAGTTAAGTAAAATCCTTGCTTCTTTCTAGTCTAGAATCCATGCACATGCTCCACATGTCTCCTCTGCATGGCTCCATAACACAGAAAACTTGTGCTCTTCTGTGTGCATCTGTTCATACTGAACTCCAAAATTTACTATTGTTACATGCACATGTAGCTCAACCTGCCCAACACTGCAGTAACAACTATCAAGGTTGCTTAATAATAGAACACATTCCATTATAATATATATTTATATATGGAATATATTCCACAAAACTTTGTTTCGTTTTTTTATAAGAGAGAGCGGGGAGAGAATTGGCATGCCAGGGCCTCCAGCCTATGCAAGTAAACTAAAGACATGTGCACCATCTTGTGCGCGTGTGCATCCTTGTGCACTTGTCACCTCATGGGACCTGGAGAGTTGAACATGAATCCTTAGGCTTTGCAGGCAAGCACCTTAACCACTAAGCCATCTCTCCAGCCCCTACAAAACATTTTTTTTTTTTTTTTTGTTTTTTCAAGGTAGGGTCTCACTCTAGCTCAGGCTGACCTGGAATTAACTATGTAGTCTCAGGGTGGCCTCGAACTCACGGCGATCCTCCTACCTCTGCCTCCCAAGTGCTGGGATCAAAGGCGTGCGCCACCACGCCCGGCCAAAACATTTTTTAAACAGTCTCACTCTTTAGATCAAGCCGGCCTTGAATTCATGATTCTCCTACCTCAGTTTCCCAACTTCTGGGGTCACAGGCATTTAAACTGCCATTTGTTTGCTCATTTTTGTGGTGCTGAGGATATAACCCAAGGCTTTGGACATGCTAAGCAATCTCTACCACTGAATTTCATCCTCAGTCTTCATATCCCTCTTTATACTCATCTTATTTTCCTAAAAAGAAACTTGAGAAAGAGGAACTATTAATCTCTGGGAGCCCTAAGTTTTGTTAACCAGGTAGGTCTCAGAAAAGAACAGGAATTAAGCCTTCACATGAAAAGAACTTTGAACCATATCCAAATAATGTAATGCTAATTTTTCAGATCAAAACCAAACTTCTAACAACCAAATAAAAAAGCTTTTTAGATTATAGGACTTGTACTTTTTCTAGTGTTTTAGGAATTTTAACTGTCTAGTAATTAAAGAAATTCCCAGAAATTCTTAAATAATAAAAGTGAATAAACATATAAAGTTTCCTCTATACAAACTCAAGCTAGCTGCCAGCTAGGAGCTCAAGGAATCCAGACATCACATGGTTGGTTTGGATTACTATTCTGAAAGCGGACCATGTAAGAATCGTCCAAGGCTGCTTTGGTAACACAGGCCTGGAGAAGTTATTTTTTCATTGCAGGGAGAAAATACATAACCAGAAACAGATTTAAAGGGTTTATTTTGACTATTTCAATTGGACATCTATCATGTCAGAAGTAGGTATCCAGAGGCACATCTTCACATCAGCTGCAATGAAGTAGAAAGCCCCCAAAGCACCATGCAGGGCTGGACTATAACATAAATTCCACCCCCAGCAACACACCTCCTTTAGCAAGCGTCATCTCCTAAAGGCACCATAACCTTTCAAAACAGCATCACTAACTAGGGAATTAATACCCAACCACATAGATCTATGGGGAACATTTTACATTTAAACCACCACAGGGCCATTTCATGTTATAGATCAGAAATTTATTAATTTTCAGGCTATTTTAGTAAATTGATAATGGATATAAGTTCTACTTGTATATATGTTCAGCTAAATAAAATGACACTAATGAATTGTGTTTCTTCTTAAATTTAGTTTGGAAATACCATTCTTCAGTAGTCAGTAATATATTTAATTTTAGAAATTTGATTCCCACTTAATAAGGATTGTTATTTCAGACTGAAATGTCAGAAACGAGCTGGGCATACAGCTCAGTGGTAGAATGCTTGCCTCACATTCTAAGGCCTGAAGTTCAATCCCTAGTACCACAAACAGGAAAAAAAACTGTCCTAAAAGACAAAATCCTACAACAACAGTTTCTAGTCATTATCAGTTGGTTACAATTTGTTAAATAAACCAAATTTATTCTGGAAATGTTTATAATGCAATGAAAAAAAAAACAAACAGTAACTGGGATGGGTAATTTCACTGTCAGCTTAACTAGATTTGGAATCACCATGGAAACACACCACTGAGTGTGTCTTTGAGGGTATTTCCAGAGAAGTTTAGCTGAGGAGGGAAGATTCACTTTGCCTGTAGGTGTACAATCCCATGGGCTGGGGTCCCAGACTGAATAAAAAAGGGAAAAAGGAGAAGCCAGCTGAACACCAACATTCACCTTTCTCTGCTTCTGGACTGACATGCTCCTGTCATCATGCATTTCCTACCATGATGGACTTGTGAGCCAAAATAAGCCTTGTCTTCCTTGAGTTGTCTTTGTCAGGTTTTTATCAGAGCAATGAGAAAAGTAAATATACAGTATCTACCAAGGAAAAATGTCCAAAGTTGACTGTATCCTCTAACAGGCGGTCTCGGGTGTCCCATGATGCCACATATAGGTTCTTTGTGTCTCAAACAATGAATTGGACAAGACAGGGAGTAGCTGTAGTAAAAGTACGGATTTATTTAAAAGTGAGCACAAAAGAATAGAATACACTCTACAAGGCAGGAGTGGGCTCAAGTAAACACATTGCTGAAGAGATCTAAGTTCCTTCTTGGGGTTCCTATTATGAATTTAGGTGGAGGGAAAGCTGATCCCCAGGGGCAGGAATGGGTTGGATCCATATCGATTGACAGATGGACTGTTATGTAACTTTGGGTAATTTACTGGTATGCAGGCTTTATAAGCCACATTTTATAGTATATGTATCTTCATGTGGTAGTTATAATATATGGCCCCACTGAGTCAGATGTTTTATTAAGATTAAACTTATGTCTCCAGTGGGCAGAGTCCTGCTAGGTAAGAGGTATGTCACTTGGGGTGTGGTAAGAGGTATGGCACTTGGGGTGCATCTTGTGGTCCAGTTCTACTAGGTGTGTAAAGAACAGTCTGGAGCTCTAGCTGTTTGTGCTTGTTGGTGTTTGCTTTCTGTTTGATGATGTCTCTCTCCTTGGATCTAGGAAGTGAGCTGACTTTTTGTGCATTAATGGTGTTCTCCTGGAATTTGTAAGTCTGAAATAAACCTTTTTGTCTCATAAATTTGTTTCCTCTGATGAACACCTGGTTGGTGTTTGTCCAGCAATGAGAAGCTGACTGCAACACTCCATCATGTATACATGACATGGTAAATAGAGGATTTTCTTGTTCAGTCACTTCAAGAGCAGATTGGCCTTTGCTGAACTTCTTATGTTACTAGGATGTATCTATCAGAACACAAATCACCCATGGGAGGAGGGGTGTTGGTGATCTCCCTAGAGGGACAGAGCAGATAAGGAGAGGTGCCTTCGGGCTGCCCGGCTAGCCTCATGCTTTTCTGCTTCAACTTCATCTGGAAACTGGAAACCAATGAAAATTTAATATTTATGACAACTTAAATCTTCTATCTTATATTATTTAATGTATAATATTTAATGACTTAAATCTTCTATCTTGAAGGTGCATACATGTTGCTAGCTTTACAGCTCAAGGTCAGCATAAATTATAAAATTGTAGAGAAAACATAGCACCAAAATTCAAAATGGGAAAGTATTTTTTTTAGGCTTTTCATTTTTCAAGAGGTTAGTATTTGCCATCCTTAAAGACTTACTCTTGTTAATTTGAGAACAATTAAGAAAGGAATGGCAATTTTTTAAAAGAAAAATATTTGATTTCATTTACCTAAGTGGAATCACTATGTTCTTTTGGCTCTGAATGAATAAATAAATACTAGATATTGAAATAGCAGCAATAATTTTCTAATCCACCAGTCCCAAATAGGTTTTCATACTATAAAAACCACTGCCCAAATTGGCAAAGTATTACCATAAAAAAGAAAACTGATTAAGCCATGGAAACTGCTGATGGAGGTGAGAAATGCCAGTGTAAATATGCATAGCTTTTATCAAGAATTTTTGATGAGTCACTATGAGTTTACACATGGTGGCACTGAATGAACACCTTTCACAAGCAACACATGCCTTTTAAAGCAATGACTGAAAGATTAAAGTGGCTTATTTTAAATTTCATATCCTCATCTCATTTAGTGAAAGAGAGGCAAAAGGCTTCTTCTATCTACAGAGTCCAGACAGGAAGGGTCCCAGACAGGAAGAACGGACATCACCTCATTATCATAATATAACACCAGGCTGTTGGCATAGCTCTTCTTGGGCCCACAGATATTCTGCATACTAACTAGCTGACTACGCTAACATCCACAGCAGCCCCTGCTGTGCAGGAGACAAGAAATCAAAACGGCACCCACAAGAGAGCCTGACTATTTTCTGTGCCACTTCTAGCATGCCTTCACACTACAAAGAGTCAGAACTATGGCTCCCTTGCAGCCTCTCATTTTTGTCCCTTTTATTAAAGAACAATTTCAAAAAGTTTCACTTCTATACCAATCTTTACTTGCCATTATATTATTCCTTGAACTTTGAGACATTCGAAGAATGTCATCAAGGAAATGGGGTTTTTTTCCCTTCTAATCTTATCGAAAGTAAACTCTTACATCTGTTACTCCCCACTACACAAAACTTACTTATGTTTATGTACAACACGAGTATTCTATTCATGAGTTCAATGGAATGAAGAGAAGCTATTCCACTTGCTGCACTAACTCCTGTCAGGCTCTCTGTAGATCCCTTCTCCATCCATCTCCACCCTGGTCAGTGCCTGACTGTACTTTGTTTTGATTTTTTTTTTTTTTTCGAGGTAGGGTCTCTCTCTAGTCCAGGCTGACCTGGAATTCATATGTAGTCTCAGAGTGGCCTCAAACTCACAGCAATCCACCTACTTCTGCCTCCCGAGTGTTGGGATTAAAGGTGTGCACCACCATGCCCTGCTCTGCCTAACCTTTGTATCATCTGCATTTCCTTTTCTTCAGCCCCCTAATGGTATCTGCCACTAGGAAGTACCATCAGGAGATGAGAGTGGGAAGAGAGAGGATGAACTGCTGCTCCCTACCTCACAAATTACCTCCTGCCTTGCAGTGGTTCTGGGAGTGGCTATGGCTTCCATCAGGCAGCCCCCTTTCCACAGTTCTGAGTCCCCAGGTTCCATTAACTCAGTTTGCTCCCGTGCTTTGATTTTGGGTAGAGGGGCAGGAAGAATTTCCTACTGCCACTAGTCCCCGGGCACTTTATCTCTTCTTTTACTTAAAGCTGCTACCCATATCTTTGGAACTAGTCTCTTCAATGTTAGGAAAAATTTTTTCTTATTTTTTTAAATAAAAATATTCTATTTGAGAGAGAGAGAGAGAATGGGCATGCCAGGGCCTCTAGCCACTGCAAATGAACTCCAGGTGCATGTACCACCTTGTGCATCTGACTTATATGGGTACAGGGGAATTGAACCTGGGTCCTTAGGCTTTGCAGGCGAGCACCTTAACCACTAAGCCAGCCCCAAGAATTCTTTTCTTATTTCTTTTTCGAGAGAGAGAGAGAGAGTGCATGAGAGAGAATTGGCATGCCAGGACCTCAGCCACGGCAGTAAAACTCCAGATGCATGTGTCACCTAGTGTACATGTGTGACCTTGAGCTTGTGTCACCTGTGCATATCTGGCTTACATAAGATGTGCAGAGAGATCGAACATAGGTCTTAGGCTTTGCAGGCAAGCACCTTAACCTCAAAGCCATCTCTCCAGCCCAGAATTTTTTAAAAGTATTTTTTAAATTTAATTTTATTTATTTGAGAGTGACAGACAGAGAGAGAAAGAGACGGAGAGAGAATGAGCACATCAGGGCCTCCAGCCACTGCAAACAAACTCCAGATGCATGCACCACCTTGTGCATTTGGCTTATGTGGGTCCTGGGAAATCAAGCCTTGAATCCAGGTCCTTAGGCTTCATAGGCAAGCACTCAACTGCTAAGCCATCTCTCCAGCCCCAGAATTGTTTTTAAGATATGTCATCTGTTTCCTGCTAGGACCCTGACTAATGTAGCACTTTATGTTACTAAGACTCTCCAGTCCTTTGGGAAAAAAGGCTTCACACACTTCATCCGAAGCATTAACTCTTCGCTTATTCTGAGAGTTAAATCAAATTAAGGCAGAGAGGGCCGGGCGTGGTGGCGCACGCCTTTAATCCCAGCACTTAGGAGGCAGAGGTAGGAGGATCGCCGAGAGTTCGAGGCCACCCTGAGAATACATAGTGAATTCCAGGTCAGCCTGAGCCAGAATGAGACCCCAACTCTAAAACCAAAAAAAAAAAAAAATTAAGGCAGAGAACTTCAGTGCATGCAGAGGGTAAAGAAAAATCAATTAGAATTTGAATACTAGAACACAGCATATGTTTCCAAAATATTCAAGGAAATTATAACATCTCTCTAAGAAATATTAATTATCTTTCATTATGGAAAAGCAACTAGCAATCAGTAATTCCCATGCATCACTATGCATTTAGAAACAAAACAAAATACAGAAGTCAACCCCAGAATCTACTGAGTAGATTCAGTATTTTATTAGTTACTTGTATTATTGCTGTGACCAAATACCTGACAAAAAGTAACTAAAGAAAGGAAGGGTTTGTTTTGCCTTACAGTATGGGAGTAGAGTTGTGGGGAAGGCATTGTGGCAGGAGTATAAGGTGCTTGGTCACAGTGCATCTGTAGGAAGCACACAGAGATGAATGCTGGTGTTCCACTCACTTTCTCCGTCTTATATGGCCAGGACTCCAGCCTATGGATGGCGCTGAACACATTCAGGGTGAATATCCCTTCTTCAATTAAGCCATTCTGGAAATACCTCAGAGACAGCCCTAGAGGTGGGTTTTCATGATGATTCTAAATCCAGTCAAGTTAACAATTAAGACTAACCACCATAAATAAATAAAACTAGAAACCATTTCACCAACAATAACAAAGAAAAATAATAAAGCCAGCACTACAACTCTACCTACCTTCATGGTAAGCTCAGTAAGACAAGATCACGGTACGTTACTTCTCATTCCTTATCCTATCTGTTTTCCCTTCCATGACTATTACATAAAGGAATGTTTCTAGTCTATACTTGTAGTACATAATGATTTAGTAATCTATATAAACTGGAATTTAAATCATTAGCCACTAATACTGCTGTCAACACATTTATTGGTTGTTGCTATACAACACTTTTAACACAAATAAGAGAATGATTTTTTTCTGTAAAATTCTTTCTTATAATGAGCTTGTTATCCACTCATGGAACACACACACAGAGTTGTTAATCAGCATTCAGAGAGGGGATCTTTTTGCTTGTACATGTTTGCCTTTATGAATATTCCAAAACAATGTCTATTTCCAAGTATAAAGTACAATGTGGCTTGAAGAAATGCAAAGTTGATATAAAGGCTTTTTCTAATTCACAACATTTCACTAACACCCCGTGTCAGTCACCTTTTTTGTCATTGTGGCAAAATGCCTAAAAAAAAAAAAACAACTAAAAGGAGGAAAAATTTGTTTTGGTTCCTGGCTTCAAAGGTGTTAGTCTATGGTCACTTGACTTGGCTATCTCTGGGCCATGGTGAGGCAGAATAATATGGTAGAGAAAGGGAACAGAACAAAGAGCCACTAGCTGGGGACCAAGCCTTTAACATATGAGCTTCTGTAAAGAACATTTCACATACAAACCACATACCATCCCCAATATAACCTCCTTAAAGTGTTTAAGTAGTTTCTACAAAGATACTATACCTTTAGATAGAGTTTTACATGCTCTTGTTTGATCCCTGTAATTATATGGCATAGGCAGGTGCTCACAGGTAAAGACAGAATTAGAGAGGTAACGAACACCTTGATAGGCACTGCTGCAAGTAAGAGAGCTTCTTGTTTTACACTGGAGCAATGCTAGTTAATCTCATGGAACATTAATACAGAGCCTCAGTGTAACAAAACAGCCAGTCCTACCCCACACTATTACCCCACACATGAAAAGAGAGGGAATGCTAAAAAGTATCAGCTGAGCACTAGGATATTATTTTGACCCAAAATACTTTTTCCTTCTGAGAAGAAGTAAAATAAAATATATGTTTAAAAGAAATGTTTCCTTGGACTAGGGAGATGGTTCAGTGGGTGAGAGTGCTTGTTGTGCAAGCATGAAGACCTGAGTTTGAAATCTAACAACCAGGCACAAAGCTGGACCTGGTCATGTACATCTGTAAGCCCATCACTGGGTGTGTGCAGACTGAAGGATCACTGGAGTTTCCTAATCAAAGAACGGCAGCTCTAGAGTCAGTAAGAGACTGTCTCATGGAAATAAGGCACAGGGCAACAAAAGAAGATGCCCAGTGTCTTCTTGGGAATGTGCATCTGTACATACACATGCAGACTTATGCATAAGAAGGCACCTGAGTAAAAGCAGTCAAGATGTGAGTGGTAAGGAAGCAAAGGATGAGTTAGCAAGATGGTAAGAAAAGTAAGAGGACAGAAATCCTTTCATAAAAGTAATAATAGCTAGTCAGCCCAGCCTTGTCATGTGCTCGGTCAATATTAATTGCATAATTAATTACATAATATTAATTTCACAAGCTATCATCCAATGTATTGTAAGAGATACTAAGTTGAATAGGAAAGAAGATCCGATGTTCAAGCATCTTATAGTCAAGTTGGAAAGACAATGATAAAACACTCACTGATGTGTTTCCTGAGTAGTTGCAGAAAGGCAATGAAATACAAAGACAAATGAAAGGAATACAGGAAGCAGAAGTATGGTAGAGAGACAGAGCAGGTGTGTGCAGGCTTAGAAGGAAGAACATCCAAGTGTGCAGTGAAAAAATGACACATGAATTCAAAAGAGGGAGAAATAATTCCTCTACCTGAGGGTTGAGGAAGAGGCAGGGAGTGGATATTTGAATAGATGGCTTTAAAGGACATGCAGGATTTGGGCATGCACTGGTTGGGGAGGAAAGGTGGTCTGAACAGGGGTCAAATGTGGGTAAAGACAGATTTAGGAAAGCAAAGGAGTGGGTAGCAGGAGGCAAGGGAATAAAGAGAGGACTTTGGAGGTGGAATTTCACATTATTTGATGGAGCTTAGTGGAAAGGACTAGAAAAGTCCAATTACAGGGGCCCTCAAATAGGAGTCTAAAGAGCATATACAATTTATGAGATTAAAGACAAGAAAAAACAGAACATACAGCATTTTAAAAGAGTTCTATAGTCAGTGATAAAAAAAAAAGACAAGGAAAAGTCATAACTGCAGAAGAGATAAATGCAAAGGACAAACATGATTGACAGACTGGCCCAGATTATGGGAACTAATGAAAGTCAGGATTCAGCCAGGCCAGAATTCTTTGCTAGGAGCCATTCCTCTCTTTGATGTTCAGGGTAACAATGCAGGGTGGGAACAGTTCAGTTCCAGAATTGAATGAATTCTGGTATCTTCTTTGATATGTTAGCTAGGAAATGACATTGGCCTGAATAAAACCAAACCTCAACTAAACTATTAATGAACATATTTTAACAAATGTATGCATAAACAGTTGTATGTACCTATTCCAAAACTCTCCTGAACATCCTTTTTTTAAAAAAAATATTTATTTACATGTCTGTGTCTGTGTACATACGCATATACCAGAGCCCCTTGCAAATGCAAAACAACACTAGATGTGTCTTTTTGTGTCTGGTTTATATGGGTAGCTTGGGGATTGAACCCCGGTCAGCAGGCTTTGCAAGCAAGTGCCTTCAATCACTGAGCCACCTTCCCAGCCTCCTGGCCATCCTTTCTGGCAGGATATTTTTATTTTTTGCTATTTCCTCTCTCCTCCTCTCCATTTTCTTTACTTTCCTATTGAGAATTGACCCAGGACTGTTTGTGTCCAAAGTATAAATTCTACCAGCCTTGTCACTTTAAGTCATAATCTTTTTCCAGGTACTCTTCTGGGATTTAATTTTAATTTTATTTTATTTCATTGAGACAGGGTCTCAAGTATGCCAAGCTGGCTCACTCAAGTATTCCAAGCTCACTATGTAGCTGAGGATGATCTTGAACCTATGATCTTCCTGCCTCCACTTCCAAAGTGCTGGGCTCACAGGTGTAAGCTACCACACCTGGTTTTATTTTTGTTTTTTATTTTTATTTTTTTATTGACAACTTCCATAATTGTAGACAATATCCCATGGTAAATCCCTCCCTTCCCCCACTTTTCCCTTCAAAACTCCACTCTCCATTATATCCCCTCCCTCCTCAATTAGTCTCTCCTTTATTTTGAGGTCATCATCTTTTCCTCCTATTATGATGGTCTTATGTAGTTAGTGTCAGGCACTGTGAGGTCATGGATATCCAGGCTATTCTGTGTCTGGAGGAGCACGTTGTAAAGAGTCCTACCCTTTCTTTGGCTCTTACATTCTTTCTACCCCCTCTTCTGCAATGGACCCTGAGCCTTAGAAGGTGTGTTAGAGATGTTTCAGTGCTGAGCACTCCTCTGTCACTTCTCAGCACCACGGTGCCTTCTGAGTCATCCCAAGGTCCCTACCATCTAAAAAGAGAAGCTTCTCTAACCAAAAGAGAAAGCAGCATTAATATATGGGTAAGAACATTAAGAGAAGTGCTTATGGATGGTTTGGTGAGCATCGTGTATGCATTTAGCCAGACACCAGCAGTCATTATACCCTTAGGGCTCATGACTACCCTTGTTGTAGGTTTTCAGTATCAGGGATGTATTCCCTCCCGTGGAGTGGGCCTTCAGTCCAATTAAAAAGTGGTTGGTTGCCCCCATAACACACATGCCACTATTGTACCCATAAGCTCATTTGGCTTGGCTGGCCAACTTTAAGACTTGCAGTGTCCACTGTTGAGTATCTCCACTGGTGATTTCTCTCTCTCCCATTGAATGGCATACAGTGTAGCTTTTTCTAGCTTTCTGTCAGCTGGTCCACATTGAGGAGGCTTTCAGCTCAGCTCCAGCAGTATCTCTCAATGACCTTGCCCAAGTATGTGAAGTCTTCAGCAATAGTGTCTTATCATCTATTCCTGGTGGGAAACCAAGGGCCTCAGCAATGGCCTGTAATGTTTCAGGGGTATCTGTGACCTCCCTGGCCAACAACTCACTGGAAGGTATCTCATCCCTGCCACTGAAAATTTTCTAGTAACAATCTATGGCTTCTGAGTGTTCCATTGTCCAGAAAAGTAGGTTTCCATATGACTTATTTATATCCTTTTAGATTTTGATTAACCCGCCCTCCACCGTTCCTTTACTCAGTCTCTTCTCCTGACCTCACTTAGACCTTTTCACCCCCATTAATCTGTTCTTCTACTTATATATATATACAATTCCATCCTATTAAGTCCCCCCTCCCTCCCTTTCTATTCCCTTTTTATCTCCTTTCTAGCTTACTGGCTTCTGCTACTGAGTTTTATTCCTACTCACATAGAAGTCTAATTATTTGTAGCTAGGATCCACATATGAGAGAGGACATGTAACGTTTGGCTTTCTGGGCCTGGGTTACCTCACTCAGTGTAATCCTTTCAAGATCCAGGAGCATGGGAGGTCTTTCCATTTTCCCCAAGTCCTCCTCAATTTCTTTCCTGAGTTTTTTTATGTTTTCATTGTAAAGGTCTTTCACATCTTTGGTTAATGTTATTCCAGGGTTTTTGTTGTTGTTGTTGTTGTTGTTAAAAATGGGACAATGTCGCTTATTTCTTTCTCTGTATCTTTGTCTTTTGCATATAGGCTACTCATTTTTGTGCATGGATTTTGTATCCTGCTACTTTGAGGAGTTAATCACCTTTAGGAAATTTGAGATGGAGGTTCTCGGGTCACTTGTGTATAGAATCTTGTCATCTGCAAATAGGGCTAAGTTAACGTCTTCCTTTCCAATTTGTATCCCTTTTATTTCTTTCTCTTGTCTTATTGTTTGAGCTAGGACTTCCAGTACTATGTTGAAGAGCAGAGGTGAGAGTGGACACCCCTGTCTTGTTCCTGATCTCAATGGGAATTCCTTCAGTCTCTCCCCATTAAGTATTACTTGGGCTTTAGGATCTTTATATATAGCCTTTATAATGTTGAGATATAAACCGTCCATGCTTATTTTCATGATGAAGTGATGTTGCATTTTGTCAAAGGCCTTTTCTGCATCTATTGAAATAATCATGTGGTTTTTGTGTTTAAGCTTATTTATGTGGTGTATTACATTGACAGATTTCCATGTTTTTAACCACCCCTGCGTTCCTGGAATGAAGCCTACTTGATCCAAGTGGACAATGCTCTTGATGTGCTGTTGAATTCGATTTGTGAGGATTTTGTTCAGGATCATTGCATGTATGTTCATCAGGGAAATAGGCCTGTAGTTTTCTTGTCTTGTGGCATCTCTGCCTGGTTTTGGAATTAGGGTGATACTAGCTTCATAGAAGGAGTTGGGAGCTTTCCCTGTTCTTCCAATTGTGGGCACAGTTTGAGAAAGATTGGTTTCAGTTCTTCCATGAAGGTTTGATAGAATTCTGCTAAGAAGCCATCTGGTCCTGGACTCTTCTGTTTGGGGAGGTTTTTGATTACCTTTTCAATCTTGGTGGATGTGATAGGTTTGTTTTGGAGATTAATCTGCTCTGAGTTTAGGGTTGGTAGGTGGTATGTATCCAGGAATTCATCCATTTCCTACAAACTATCCAGTTTTGTGGAGTAGAATTTTTGAAATAAGTCTTGATGATTCTTCCAGTTTCATTTGTGTCTATTGTGATCTCTCCTTTTTCATTTCTAATTTTGTTAATTTGAAATATCTCTTTTTATCACTTGTTCAAATTGGCCAAGGGTTTATCAATCTTGTTTATTTATTTTTATTTTTTTATATATATTTTATTTATTTATTTATTTGCAAGCAGAGAGAGATAGAAGAGAGGCAGACACAGAGAGAATGGGCACACCAGGGCTACTAGCCACTGCAAACGAACTCTAGATGCATGTGCCCCTTGTGCATCTGGCTTACATGGGTCCTGGAGAATTGAACTGGGATCCTGTGGCTTGACAGGCAAACGCCTTAACCACTAAGCCATTTCTCCAGCCCCAATCTTGTTTATTTTTTCAAAGAATCAGCTCTTTGTTTAATCAATTTTCTTAATCGTTTTTTTAGTTTCCAATTCATTAATTTCTGCTCTGATCTTAATTATTTCTTTCCATCTGGAGCTTTTGGGGTTGAATTCTTCTTGTTATTTCCAATGCCTTTAGGTGGGTAGTTAGGTTATTGATTTGGGATCTGTCTTTGTAATGAAGGTATTTAGTGCTATGAATTTTCTCCTGAGGACCGCCTTCATTGTGTCCCGTAAGTTTTCGTATGAAGTGTTCTCATTGTCATTCATTGCTAGAATGAATGCAATTTCATTTTTCATTTCGTCCATTCCCCATTTATAGTTTAAGTGTGCATTTTTTGGATTCCACGAGCTGGTGGGATTCCTGACGCATCTTTTGTTAATTTCTAGCAATACAGCATTGTGATCTGATGTCGTGCAGGAGATTATGTTGATCTTCCTAAATATATGGAGGCAGGCTTTATGACCCAGGTTCCATGGGCTGCTGAGAAGAATGTGTAATCTGTGGATTTTGGGTAGAATGTTCTGTAGATGTCTGTTAGATCTAGTTGATCTATGGTTTTTGAGCTCTCTTCCTTGTTAATTTTCTATTTGGATGATCTATCTACTGCTGATAGTGGAGTATTAAAGTCCCCAATTATGATGGTGTTGCTGGTTATTTGTTTTGTTGTCAAGCAGGTTTTGCTTTATGAATTGTGGTGCACCTGTGTTTGGTGCATACAGATTAATGATTATGATATCCTCTTATTGGATTGTTCCCTTGATAAGTAAGAAGTGGCCTTCTTTGTCTTTTTTGATTACTTTTGGTTTGAAGTCTATTTTATCCGATATTAGTATAGCTGTTCCTGCTTGTTACTTATTTCCAGTTACCTGGACTATCATTTTCCACCCTTTCACCCTAAGGAGGTGTCTGTCTTTATTGGTGAGGTGGGTTTCTTGAAGACAGAAGATTGAGGGGGTCTAATTTTATGATCCACCCTGTTAGCTTATGTCCTTTGATGGGTGAATTAAGGCCATTAATGTTTAGGGTAATAACTGTGAGGTTTGATTTGATACCTCTCATATTGTGGTGGTTTATGTGGTTTGGTGTTTTCTTGGACTTTGTAGTTTTTTGTGCCTTCTCCGAGTTTGGTTATTGTGATCTGCTTCTTGTAGGCACTTGAGGTTGGTTATTTGATTCTTCTGTGTGGAGAATTCTCTGAAGCCTTCTCTGTAGGTTTGGCTTTCTGTTCATATAGTTGTAAAGCTGAGTTTTATCATGTTAAGTTTTTCTTTCACCATCTACTATGGGGGATACTTTTGCTGGGTAGAGTAACTTGGGTTGGAAGCCACAAGTTCTTAGACTTTGCAGTGTTCCATTCCAGGCTCTTCTGGCTTTCAGGGTTTCCACTGAGAAGTCTGAAGTAATTCTCATGGGGTTACCTTTATATGTAATGTGTTGTTTCTCCCTAGCTGCTTTTAGGAGTTGCTCTTTGTTATCAGTGTTTGGAGTCTTAGAGAATAATGTCTTGGAGAATTTCTCCTTTGGTGCAGTCTGTTTGGTGTTCTGTTCACTTCTTATAACTTGATGGGACTTTCTTTTGAGAGAGTGAGAAAGTTTTCTTTTATTACTTTGTTGAATAAGTTCTCCATGCCTTTGGTCTGAACTTCTTCCCCTTCTGGTATCCCCATGATCTGAAAGTTGGGATATTCAAGGGTATCCCACAGTTCCCTCATGTCCTTTTCAAAATTTTTATTGGACTTATTGAAACTTTTGGATTCACAAACTATTTCTTCTGCTTTGTCTTCCAGTTCTGAGTTTCTATCCTCTACCTGGCTGACTACTCTTGAGAGCTTCTATAGCATTTTGGGCTTGTTCAATTTGGTTTGTATTTTCTACTGCTTTTTTATGAATGGTTTCCATCCCTCTGTCAGGTTCCCTTTTCATGTCATTTTCTGATTTTCTTAATACTTCTTGGAATTCATCCTTGCAGTTATTTATGTCTTCATTGAGCTTAGCCAACTGGTTATTGATATCCTCTTCTTTTGCTCTCCTTCAGGTCATTTACCTGTCTTTGGAACCCTTCCTGGTTCTTTTCTATTAGGTTTAATGTCGGGAAAACAGCATTCATACAATTATTGGCCCTTTGTTGATTTTCTGCAAGTTCTGCTATTTGCTTGACCAGGTTTGCATTGCTTATGCCTTCATTTTGGGGTTCGGATCCTATTTTCTCTTCTATGTTTTGGTTAGTCATCCATTGTGGGGCTGGGCGATCTTGTTGGATTTACTTCCACTTGATTTTTCATGTTATCCTTTGCACTGTGGTCTGCCCATCACAGTGAAGGAATCATTAAATTTAGGAGGAAGCTGTAGCTTACCCTTGACCTGGGTCTACACACAGGGTAAGGGTGGTGAGTGGAATGACTTTGTGTGTGGAGCTCCATGGGGGCGGGAAAGCCTAGGTTGGGGTGGGGCAGGGCAAATGCTAGCTCTTGACCTGGGTCCACACACGCAGCACAGTGGCGGCAAGTGGGATGGCATTTGCCTGTGGAGCTCTGTGGGGGTGGGAAGGCCTAGGTAAGGGCAAATGCTAGCCTTCTGGCCTGGGTCCACACACAGGGGTGGTGGCGAGTTGGATGGCTTTCATGCGTGGAGCTCTGAGGGGGTGGGAAAGCCTAGGTTGGGGCAGGGTGGGGCGAACAATACCCTGTTGGCCTGGATCAGCCCATGGGAGGGGGCAGAGTTGGGGGGTGCAGCAGTAGTGGCAAGTGGGACGGGGTTCCTGTGTGGGACTCTGCAGGGGCGGAAAAGTGTAGGTCCGGGCAAGGAGGGAGGAATGCTGGCCTGTTGGCCTGGGTCCACTAAGCCTGCGGTTAATGCAGCAGGAACCTATGGCTGGGACAGTGGCTCTGATGGCTGCTTGAGGGGTCTGCAGACTAGGGGAGCCTGGAAATCAGTGGATTACCTACTTTGCTCCTCCACACCCTCCTACTGGAGGTCTATTAGAATCTGCAAATGGTTAAAAACCCCACTTAACCCTAAATGTCTTGTCTTTCCTTCCCAGTGAGGTGAGGCGTGGTTAGGAGAACACCATCTTGACCAAGAGTCCCTCTTCACAGCACTTTAATGATTCTGAGTCCTCCCTATAGTCACCGGCTCTTGTCTGGCCATTCTCCACAATCCAGTGGCCTGTGGTGACTGTGCATGCAAGTGCAGGAGTGAGGTTGAGAGAATTTGTACCTTTGACAAACCTGTATGACTTCAGTTTAATTGTTTCTACTTAAAAAAAAAGTAAGACTTAGGGAGTAAAATTTATGCTAAGTTTTAACAGTGGAATTATATAACACTAGCAATTTCATTTTAAGCTTCTCCCCTCTTATACTAGGAAACCAAAGAAAACAAGGCATGCTACTGTCATGAATGTTTTATATTATGTTTTCTTCATCAAGGCTTGCCTCCATGAAATGTTTTACATTTCCCACGAGCCTAGCGTCTCTTCTTTGAATTCATACATCCTGGGCTTAGATCTCCCACCCAGCACTTCCTATACTTTCAGTTATAGCTCTGCATGTTCTTTCCTTAACCAGCCACTCTCTCCTGCTTCTCACCTTACTGTAGCTTCTAGAGCTAGAACTCTGTATTTTTTTTCAAGCAGAGAGGGAAGTGGGAAAAAGGAAGAGAAGTGGCAGGGGGTGGGGAATGGGCATGCCAGGCCCCCCTGCGATTTACTGCCTTTTGTGCATCTGGCTTTATGTGGGTACTGGGGAATCAAACCCAGGCCACCAAGCTTTGCAAGCAGTTTTTTTAACCACTGAGCCCAGGAGCTGGAGCCTCTAACCTGAGCACAGTAACCTGCTCAAGGTAACAACAAAATTAGTTTGTATATGTAAATACATTTTCTTGGAGAAAATCTATGGCTCTCACCAAATTCTCAAAATATGTCTGAGAGACAAAAAAAGGTTAGGAATTCTAGTCTAGAGGAAACACTATAACTTACAACCTTTAGGTTGCTTTGTATCCAGGTACATATCTGGATAAAAATTATACTAAATTTTATTAATAAATCTAAAATTTATATTTTTGTTTAATACAGTTTTTTAAAAATAATTTGTCTTCTAATCTTAATGTAAAAATTTTATTTCTGAAAGCAGAATTGTAAGTGCCAAGGCCTTGGGAAAGGAGAAAACAGCCAGTTATTGTTTAAGGAGAACATTTTCTGTCTTGAAAGGATATAGTTCTGAGGGTGTGTTGCAGTCAGGTTCACACTGCTGGCAGAAATCACACGACCAAGAGCAGTTTTTGGGAAAAAAAGTTTTATTTTGGCTTACAGACTCAAGGGGAAGCTCCACAATGGCAGGGAAAATGACAACATGAGCAGAGGAAGGACATCACCCCCTGGCCCACATAAGGTGGACAACAGGAACAGGAGAGTGTGTCAAACACTGGCAAGGGGAGACTGCCTATAACACCCATAAGCCTGCCCCCAACAATACACTGCCTCCAGGAGGCATTAATTCCCAAATCTCCATCAGCTAGGAATCTAGCATTCAGAACAGCTAAATTTACAGGGGACACCTGAATCAAACCACCACAGGGTGGATAATGGAAATGGTTACCCAACAATGTGAATAGAGTTAATACCATGCAATTGTTATGTATATTTTGCCAATACCACCACAATAAAATTACCATGTCTTATTCTCATGTAATATTCATCACCTAGTAGAAAGCAAACTTTCCATCAGAGGACAGAAATAAAGAAACTTCCAGGATATCAGAAAGAAAGGGACATTTACCCCAATCTGTATACATTATTGGTTTGGGATGATAAATACTAAATAAAAGGGATTAGTTTAATTATGGATGTGTCCAAAAGATGGGTTGTTATCTGAACAATCAGAAGTACATAAAATTGTTACTGAGATCACTGTGTATGATGTACATTAAACATTTTCAAGGCACCAAGTTACTACCCAGGGAATAAATGATCACTATGTGAGAATTTTGGAAGCCTACTCTAGGCTGCATTTCAAGTACCAAGAATACTACGTATTCTTAAAATTTAAGAATGTAAAACACACCAAAACTACTTTTAAAAAGATTAGCAAAGCTAAGCCACATAGTACAGTGATTACTAAAAGGGTGAGTTATTCTCATGTCACTCACTGTATATCCACTTCCCACTACATAGCTTGGTTTCCAGAAAGCATCTCAGACTCCATTAAGGCTACATATATAGTATAAGATTAAAATATCCATATTAATGACACTCTTCTGATATTTCCAAATAACATTTATATCTTGCAAAAAATTAAATTTTAAGCTCTTTGATAATTAAATGTCAATGGCATAGCTTGTACAACTAGTGAAAAAAGTAACTTGCAAAAACACTTAAATTTTTCATTATCTTCCTAGACGTCCTGTGTGTGTGTATGTGTGCATGTATATGTGAGTTTGTGTGTGAATTTGCAACTATTTCTCTAGTGAACTCTGTGAAAATCTGCAGGAACAGGTTCAATATGAAGAGTAATTGCTAACATTTAAATGTACCAAGCACACACACTATTATATTAAGCATACTTGACATAAGCTAGCATGTTTATTGCTCTCAGTTTTAACATTAAATAAGTAGCAGAATATAAAGTTTTCCTATACATAGTTTTTACCAAATAGCCAAGTGTCTGAATATTTACTCTTACTCGGTTTCAATCACTATTTACTGGAATTTACCATATACTACTGCTAATAAGAGCTATACAGTAGTCAACACAGCTGAGCAGCCATGTTCTACCTAAATATACTAAATATACAGTATTGCTTTTCTAGAATACAGCTTTACATCACCACTATACTTCTCAGTGTTCTTAGTTTCCATATATACGCTCATTCATCCTCAAAGTTCAATATGATTCTAATCTCTGGTAAGTTTATAGTCTTTAAGATGTAAAATCTTGCCTATCACATAGTTTTTTCTGCATAGCAATAGCAACACATAAAAGAAAGCCCAAATTAAACTTTTAGGATTTACCTGAAATGGGTATATTCTGTGAAATGGATAACTGCACATCTCCCGTTCCTGGTGGCATGTCAACAACTAAATAGTCCAGTTGACCCCAATCTACCTAAAAACCAAGATGACATACATACTATCATTGTATAACAATTCCAGTGAATGGTGATATAAGCAAGATTAATGTATTAATAACAAACCTACAATGATAGCTGCCACTTGAGTCATCTCTAGGTACCAAGTATTGTGATGCAGGCTAAGAATACATGGTGAGTAAGTGACAGACACTACCTGTAATGGTACTTATCTGAATGATGACTGGTCCACATACACTAATGACAAACCCCATTTCACAGTGGGCTTTTAGTCAGGAGAAATCATTTCTGTTGACTACAGCCCATAGTCTGTCTAAGAAGGTCTTAGCTTTTTGCCCCATGGAGTTTTTGCTTATTTCATTGTTTGCTTTGGGATAGCATTTCCTATGACAATTTTTTGTTTTTCTTTTGTGAAAAATATTTCACATTAATAATGAAAACCAAAACTTGATAATGGGAAATATATAACTATGACTAACATTTCAGAACTATTAACATTTTGACCATTTTTTTAGGCATCATTTTTAAAGAAATTCAGCTATACAACCAATACTGTAATGCTTAACCTCATTTTAGACAGGTTGTCAGGATATCTCATGCTCTTTTCTCCTCAGCTAGACCTTCCTTCTGACTTTCTAATTTCGGAGAAAGACCCTAGGATCCTTAGGCACCTTTTGGGGAAGGAAAGATGTTTTCATCAGTTACTCTGGCTGCTAAAAATCTCCACAACACATCCACTTCTCTGTCCCTCCATGGCCAAGGAACCACATAAGCCATAGCCACCTATTCTTATTAATGCCTCTGGCCTGTCTCTGTTTTACTATTGCCAATGCAGTCTCTCTTGAACAACAGTGCAAAACAGTGCCTGTAAATGTAGGTGGACTAGTGTTTCTTTGCTTAAAACGCTTCTACTGCTCTCAGGAAAAGCCCAAGTTTCAGCTCCACAAAACGGCCTAGCTTTCCTCACCAACTCCTCCTCTTTCTTCAGACCAGAGCTTAAAAATCACTTATTTGGAGAAATTTCCAAGTTCTTGCAGATAAGCCAGTGTTTCTGCTATGTATACCACACTCATGCACTCACCCAAGACATGCTGAAGTACCGCCTACACACTGAGCACTGGGCTAAGACCTGACAATTCAATGACATCATGGTCCTTGCTTACAGAACTTAGAACAAATGAGAAACAAATATTAAGAAACAGTAACCATCCAAATAAATTTAGGATTTACTGTTTCATATAAACAAGATTTACAGTAAAGTTAGTAAATTGTGAAAGGAAAGAGCTTATAAACTATGAGAACTGAAAGAAGACCAATACAGTTAGAAAGCAGTGAGTGAGAAGTGTCACGTCATTACTGTTTCATGAGCTCTCTTTTGTAAAACTGTAAAATGAGTTAAAACAACTTAGTAAGAAATGGATACACAGGAAATGCTTATGAATGCTGAAGGAATTAATGAATAAGTGAACACATGAAATTGTTTGAAAAATGTTTAACCTACCTGGAAACTGTATATATAATTCCATATTCTGTTTCATAAAAAGAATGCAACATGCCTTTTCCATATCATGATTTTAAAAATAAAACTTGGTATATGGGCTGGAGGGATGGCTTAGCAGTTAAGGTGCTTGAAAGCAAAGCTAAAGGACCCAGGTTCAATTCCCCAGGACCCACATAAACCAGATGCATGTGTCTGAAGTTTGTTTGCAGTGGCTGGAAGCCCTGACATGCCTCCCTCCCTCCCTCCCTCCCTCCTCTCTCTCTCTGTGTGTGTGCCTTAAAATCTCAACTTCTGAACTTCAGATAGCAAGTATTAAGAGTTCAGTAAGCAAAGGATTTACCAAAGAACTTCTTGGATTCTCCCCTACCTCAAGGTCATATGGTGAAGACTACTCACAGACAAAGGTGAGGGAGAGAATGGTCAGAGGTGCTGCTGAACAGAGGCCTGGATAAAGGGAGGAAAATCTGATGCGGACACCTGAAAGAAAGCTCTCCAGCCTGAATCCCTGGTAAGCAAGAGGGCCCTAATATGGGAGCAGGGCACATTCAAGGAATAGCTAGGATAACAGGGAAGTCTTCCTCAAAGAGCATCTAGTAGCCATCAATTCCATAGCCTTCACTACTGATGTTTTTCTTCAAAACATCCACTAGTAACTGACACTATATATTGATTTGTCTTTTATTTTGTTTTGTCTTTTGAGATAGTGTCTCACATAGCCCATGCTGGCCTCAAACTCATTATATAGCTGGAAATACTGAATTCCTGATCCTCCTTTCTCAGCCGTCCAAGTACTGGAATTACAGAAGTCCATTATCACACCTAGTCTGATTTCTCTTTTACAGTCTTTGCTACTTCACAAACACATGCACTTGACACTGATCTATGACAAGAAAATAATTAACATAGGTTAACTTATTTTCAATACAGGGTTCTCTGGTTTGAAAAGTAGTTAACTCAAGGTTACTCATAACCACTACCTATGATGAAATCTCCAGAAAGATAAATTTTATAATGTCAGCATGGAAACTGACATGGCATGACACTGGCTGACACCCAGGCTTTTTTGTTCTAAAGAACACCAGGTGATGGAGGCCAACAATTCAGCCTTGTCACTCCCAAGCACTTAGGCACATTTATCATGCTACTTCCGATTTCTTACTCCAAAGAACTGAAATAAAACTACTTCACTGTTGAGGCAATTCATCTCAAATGATTTTTTTAAATTTTATTTGCAAGCAGAGAGAGAGAGATGGAGGGAGAGAGAGAGGAGAGACAGACAGAGGGAGAATGGATGCACTAGGGCCTCTAGCCACTGCAAACGAACTCCAAACACATGTGACCCCTTGTGCATCTGGCTTATGTGGGTACTGGGGAAATCAAACCTGGGTCCTTTGGCTTCACAGGCAAGTGCCTTAACTGCTAAGCCATCTCTCCAGCCTTTACTTCAAATGATTCTTAAACTGAATTTAAACTACCTGAAATAAAGACCCTGGCCCAGCACCTCCATGATATACCTGGTCGGCATTCCATAAAGGCTTGCTCATTAGAATTGGACTGAACTACAGTCAACAGCTCCTTCCAATTTTAAGGTATTAAGTAACACTAGTATTGAAACATACTAACTTCCATGAAGTTGTAATTCTCCTATAAGAAGCCCAACAAAAGCATGGATTTTAGAACACTAGAGGGTTCTCTAGCTTCTATTTCTTGTTTTTCCACTTAAATAATGTTACTAAGTTGTTGAGATTGAGCTGTGCCCTGGCCCATTACTCCACACTGCACAAAGCAGTGGGTTTTTTTTAGACTGCGCTTTGCCCCTGAAAGACTCCATTGCACAAGTGGCTTTTGACTGTATCTTCTTTTTCCAGAGCTGAGACCAAACCCAGGGCCTTGCACTTGATAGGCAGGTGCTCATCCACTGAGCTGAATCCCCAACCCCTTTTGACTGTATGTTGAGGGCAAAGCAGAGGCAGGATGACTCTGTACCTTGGTGAGCACACAAATAGCACCATCTGTCCTACACTCATGGGGCCCAGACTGATCAGTAACTCATTCCAAAAAGTAACAAAGATGTCACCCTATAAGCTTATCAAAGTAAGTTGGGACTGCACATGGACATACTAAAATCAAATCAGGAAAACAAGGTCCAGACTGAGGAATGGATACGACACCCTCACCTAGACCTCATAAAGAGGACATCTAACACTGAGATAATGGGGATCCCACTGACTGGCCATCTGACCACCTGGTGTAAACATGAAGGCGCCAACAGGCAGAGCGCTTCTAACTGACCAGGGGATTCCAGCTTGGCTTAGTCCCCACTGCTGATATGCCCTACTCAAATTGCCATCCTTTCTGTCCATTCCATCCTGCTGTCCATTCCTCTGAACCTAGCCCTGCCCTTCACCTCTACAGCCTCCACTGGCTGGCACCTCACTTCAACAGTGACCCGAGGCTCAGCTCAAACGTGCAACTTGTGGCTTTACTCTGCAACAGACCTCCAGCAGGGTTAGTTATCTGACCCAGGCCCAATCTTCTCTTGTTGCCTCAGGCCTCTTAGAAACTCCTTGATAGCCTCTTTTAACCCTCTGAGGCCATTCTGAAACTACATATATACATAAACATAGGAACATCCACTGTGTGATCAGAAAGTTAAATTAGTAATTAAAATTGAAATAAAAGGGCTGGAGAGATGGCTTTAGTGGCTAAGGCGCCTGCCTGATAAGCCTAAGAATGCTGGTTCCAATCTCCAGGTCCCACGTTTAGCCAGATGCAAAGTGAGGCAAGGGTGCAATGTTGCACTTGCCCACATGGGGGCGCACACATCCGGATTTCGTTCACAGCAGCTGAGAGACTGCTGGCACGCCCATTTCTGTCTCCCTCTCCCTCTGTCTCTCTCTCCAAAAATAAATAAAAAATAATTAAAAAAATTTTTAAATGAAATAAAAGAACCTGTATTTACCTCAGCTAGAGATCATGATGACTTGGAAAATTGCTGCCAACAAAACTGATGTAACTTTTGAATGTATTATTCAATAAATTCTGACACTGTGGAAAGACACAAATGTTTCTGACACAGTGTACTCGGAAGTGTAGAAAAATTTATTTGGCAATCTCATCTAGTAAGACCCAGTGGTAGATCCAGATTTTTGGTGGCCTAAAGCATATATGATTTGAATAATCCTCTCTAACAATAAAAATACAAAATTATGAATGCAAATCAGATACAAAAATCAATACTAAAAATAGTCAATACTTATGACTCTCATATTACATTTCCATCATAAATTGAAAACACCATAAATGGGACTACGTTGCCATCATAAATTAAAAACATCAAATGTGAATGTGTACACTTAACTCGTGAATACAACAGTCTAGCGACACAGTATCCAGAATTAGTTAGAGAGTGATTTACCCTTTTGAGGGCCTGTGGAATTGCTGGTACCTGCTGTCACTGCTAGCATCATGAAATAGAACATGTGTCACTAGCTAGGAAAAAGATAAAAATCCAAGTATTGTTTTACTGAATTTGTTTTGCTTTCTCACCACTGCAAAATCAAACTACCTTAAGTAAAACTTGATAAACCAGTGGTCACTGTTAATAATTTATCATGCCTTATGTAATGAAAGTTCTTACAAAAAAAAACACCCTAAAGGCAGAGCACTGGGGTCTTCTGGGCAGCAGATCATGTGAAGGGGCCACAAAGGTGGCCTGGCAGGAGAAAGGACATAAGCTCCATGCCCCTCTCTCACGCCTCACCCTGCAAGACTTCCACCATTGAAGCTCAGTTGTCTCCTTTGCAACATCCTCTAAAATAATGGTAAATATTGCTCCCTCAATCTCTGTTAGGAGCCCTAGCAATCTGAACCCAAGGTGGGGATGTGGGAACCCCAGTTTATGACCAGATAGTCAGAGGCACAGGCTGGCATCTGAAATAAGGGCAATGTTGTGAGCCTGAGCTTTCACCCTGTGGATCTGACACTGTCTCCAGGTATAGTGTGAGAAGGGCATTGAATCAGAATCTAGTGATGAACCTGCTAGAGATCTGGGTGTTACATGGGAACCCACCCTGATATGATTGTCATAAATTTTGGATGACTGTTTGAGAGAAGAGATAAAGAGGAAAATCTGAATTCAGTTTCTCAGTCTCCACAGTTCAATATATATGCATTTGTAACTGCCACATCACATGGAATTTTCTATTGCTCTGTATTAAGACATCTAATACTTGAAAGCTTTGCTACCAGGAATAATTCTTAAATCTAGGTTCAAATCTTTTCCCTTCTCTTTTAACAACACTATCAAGGAAAATCAGTCCAAAGTAGCGTTGACAAAGAAAGATTTTAGGTTAACATGTTTTCTGTAAATACTTTATGTTTTATATTAAAAATAATGCTCAATAACATGAGACTCGATGCCAACACCCTCTTTTCTTAGTTTGATTGCGAGCTAAATTCTATCTTACATTTGAATGCATAAGGCAATTTATTAAACACTAGTATTTGTTTTGGGAGAACTTGGGGTTCTGAAGGGGCAGGATTATTGCTGTCACAGAAGCTGATTTCTGCTTAGGTTGAGGTAGTTCGTACAGGTAGGAGAGCACCTGAAGGGTGCTCTGATACAGGAGACCAATGTACCCAGTGCACTGCATGCTGGGAACAATATAAAGAACCATTTCACCCAAGCTGGTCCTTAGTTCTAGCTCCCTGCCAACAACTGGAGTTCCATTCTACTTGTAAGGCTCCAAATCAGATGGAACGAGGCTGATGAAGAGGGAAGTGGAAAGTGAGTACACCTGACAGATGAGGAGGGGCAGAATGAAGGTAGCTGTTGTTAGGAGCCTATCATAAGGTCAACAACAGATACTTTGGACACACATAATTGCTGTGGACATTGCTCTCTATTTTACAGAGAAGAATATTGAAGACAGGAGAAGTGAGGAACATTTCCTAAGGACATGCTATTGGTGAATGACAGCACTGGGATTCAGCATTACTACTGGCCAAACCATTGAAGAATTCTGCTAGCAACATACGAGCCTTACTATATGACTTCAGTATGCAATATACAGACAACAAAACAGAGCTTGTAGACCCACTGTAAGATAGTGACTTATACAATTTGAGTTAGAAGAAATGTCCTTTCTTTTCATCGTTTCTTTTCAGGTTATTATCCTGATCTCTAGCTGCTCTCACACTCTCTCACTGGTATGCCTGTACTTATTCCTTGCATGAGCCTTTGTGAGTCCTTTGTAGTAGAAAGCGAGGGTCCTGGTAACCATGGAGATCTTGAGTATAAGTTTTCTAACTTTGTGATAATGAAGCATAGTTTAGCTTTCAACAGTCTTCCATCAAATTCAAGTTTTGTTTTAAATCAATAAGGATCATTCTACCAAGTTATCTTCAGAAGAAAATTATGTGGAGTAATCATTTAAATCAAAGTAAATAGTCTATGAAGACTGAAAACACATGAGATTCAAGGATTTTTTAAAAAACACTTAGGGCTTTTTGAACACATTTTTGAAACTGGGTCAGTAGATTTTATGTTTAAAATGCAAAGATCTAAATTATATCAAATAAAAATGAACTTTATTTTAAGTATGAACTATGATAGGGAAGCTTTCTGCATTTTAAATTCTGATTTAGGTATTAATTTACTATGATCATTAAAAAATTAGACCGGGCATGATGGCACATGCCTTTAATCCCAGCAGTCGGGAGGCAGAGGTAGAAGGATCACCATGAGTTTGAGGCCAGCCTGAGAATACAGAGTGAATTCCAGGTCACCCTGGGCCCGAGTGAGACCCTACCTCGCAAAAAAAAAAACTTAGCACTGGGCTGGAGAAATGGCTTAGCAGTTAAGGTGATTGCCTGCAAAGCCAACTGACCCAGGTTCGATTCCCCAGGACCCACGTAAGCCAGATGCACAAGGGGCACATGCATTTGGAGTTCGTTTGGAGCGGCTAGAGCCCTAGCATGCCCATTCTGTCTCTCTCTCTCTCTCTCTCTCTCTCTCTTTCTGCTTGCAAATAAAATTTTTTTTTAATTAGAACAAACTAGAAATAAGTTTGGTGAACAAAAGCCTATGAAACTTGCTAGAACCACACAAAAACTCAATTTCTGCTCATCAGAAAGACTTTTAGACTGATAAAAATGATATATCTAAATTTTAATCCTCTTTGTGACAAATTATTTGTGTGAGCATAGGTCAAGCAATGAACCTCTCTGGACTTCCATTTTCACAACTGCAAAATAAAGTAGTCTAGATTAGGTGATCACTAAGTTTCTGCTAACTACTTAACAAGAAAGTATGAGAATGGTCTGTTTGTATAAATTTTAAAAAATGTTGGGAATTGCTTACAGTAAAATTAATAAAAGGTATTTTATCCCCCAAAACTAAAATAACAAAATAAATATTTTCAAAAGAAGAAGAAATCATATACATTATGCAAGAACAAAACAGCTCCAGGCTACTTGGTATACTTAAGAAATTTATTCTATAGAACGATCATATTGCCACTGGAAAATTCTGCTGAACTTTACAAAGAAATGAGATTTAAACTCAAATGGAGCCATAATCTACTTTGACTGCCATACTAAAACACCACATTGTCTCTCATCTAGGGACTGAGTAACAACAGCACAAAACAAAGCAAGACGCATTCCTGACTTAAGTAGATTGCCCACACCTTCCCAGAAGATGGGTAGGGAGGGGAAGGTTTCAATCCCAGTGCTTGAAGGTTGCAAGGTCTAACCTAATCTTCTAGCAGATATAGACGCTCATGGCAGGTACATACTTAATCCATTCTCATTCTCACCAACTTTAGATCACAGGAAGGATAATAACTTTGTCCTATTCTCTAACTTTGAATCACAGAAACGGAAGAATAACGTCTTATTTTTTTCCTTTTGCTACCCAGGATTTGTTTACTTTTGTCAAATTTTTTGTTTATTTTTATTTATTTATTAGCAACAGATAGAGAAAGAGGCAGAGAAAGGGGGGGGGAGAGGGAGAGAGAGAGAATGGGCACACCAGGGCCTCCAGCCACTGAAAACAAACTCCAGATGCATGCACCACCTTGTGCATCTGACTTACGTGGGTACTGGGAAATAGAGCCTTGAACCGGGGTCCTTAGGCTTCACAGGCAAGCATTTAACCACTAAGCTATCTCTCCAGCCCCCAGGATTTGTTTACCTTTAATCTACTTTATTGCTGACACTACAAAACATTGTCTTTTGATCTGTTTTTAGTTATTAAGGGAACTACTGGTTAGGTGACTTCCCTTTTTTAAGTGTAAAAACTCTGCTAATATACAAGTACAGAAATATACTTGAAAATATTTTAAGGGTTATAGCTGTAGCATATTTAAAAACAATAACTGCTATATTTTCAACAAAGAAAGAAATCAGCAAAGGTTTAGAGACGGGCAGGGGAGTTGTGTGTGGATGTCAACAATTTATTTAGCAGAAGTCAGAAATCAGAGTTTATTAGTAATATACCATTTCAACTGCTTAACTGTTCCATTCTTCTGTTTTTTTTTTTATCTTATAGCAACACCAACAGAGAATTTTAGAGTCAGAAATTATCTCAAGAAATTATCTTTTTTTAAAAAAAGATTTATTTTTATTTATTAGAGACAGAGAGGGAAAGAGAAACACAGAGAGAAAGTGAGAATGGGTATACCAGGGCCTCTAGCCACTGCAAACAAACTCCAGATGCATGCACCACTATGTGCATCTGACTTACGTGGGACCTGGAGAATCAAACCGGGGCCCTTAGGCTTTGCAGGCAAATGCTTTAACTGCTAAGCCATCTCTCCAGCCCTGTAATGTCTTTCTTTTTATAGATAAGCTTGAACTCTGAAGTGGGAAGATTTAACCAAGAATTACCCTGAAAAATTAGAAACAATAAAAACATTCTTGTCTGCTTTACAGAACCTTAGTTTAAGAGAAAATGAGATTATAGATTTGAAAAAATCCAACAGATTTGCAATACAAAACTATTAAAAGAAAGCTTACCATACAATGCAAGTCAAAATTAAATTTTATCTCAATGAGCATTGGTAGTGTCCATTCTCACAAATGATTATCTACTCATTTTAAAGTTCCATTACAAAATCATCACCAAAATAATTTTCAAAATATTTCTTCCATATGCTTAGATGATTAAAGCAGTATTAAATGCTCTTTTGAAAATTAAAGGCAAATTTCTGTAGAATAAAACTAGGCATGAAATATGTGGCCAGAATGTAACAAAAAGACATAAATAACTAAAAACAAGGGCTATGAAGTAAGTATAAAAGGATTCACAGCTGTTGTCAGAATATGTTAAATTCCTACATTTTGGCTGCACATATTTTTACCCTGTTAAGTAGATTTGCCATCTACAAAGCTAAAGATAAAACAGTTAAGTTTGCTATCCTAAGTGCCATCAGGCAAAAACTAAAGAATGCTACAGCTCTTACTTGTGACTACTTTTAATATTAAAGACTGAGAAGCAGTAGGAGGGCAAGTATGAGAACTGACATGGAGATGACAAGACAAAATAAATAGGCCTGAGGATTGAGGGGAAAAAAACACATAAAACAACTCAATTTCCACATCACCAGCAAGTATGTTAGAACTTCCAAAACTACATAATTACCTCAGAATACCCAAAACATTTCAGAAACCCAAGATTATGAAATTGCAAAGAAATTAGATAATGGATGAATTTTATACAACTCATTAAAAGACCATTAAGTACGCAGCTGTTCTGTCATTCTCGTTTAAGTACAGTGGTCATTATTATACTAAGGTTGCTTGATCACAGTAATTTTGGAGCTGATGAGCAAGTGAATGGCAAACTATCTAAAGTTGTTCCTGCCTCAACAGGTATTTGGAATACATACTTATTACAGCATTATTATATTACAGATCACACAGTAATATGCACAGTAAAGCCATTTTGTAAGATAGCAAAGTGTAAAGACTAATTATTACAGAGCCTAACCTGGATTAGAACTCACAGCAACATTTACATGCTCTAGATACAAAGGACCAGAAAGGAAGTGCCTGCACAAAGACAAACAATCCAGTTAGGAGATCCCATGTACAGCTGGTGAAAGCTCTCTCAGTCTGCTGTCAATAAAAACTAGAAATCCCACTACTACACAGAGTATCATTGTATCTTTCTCAAACACCAATAATGCCAAAGATCTGTAAGACTTGCATGCGAATTTTCCCTGATCAATCTCATCTCCAGTGCTACATACATACTAGAGTTGACATGCAAGCCATGCCATAAAACAGAAGAAAAAGAATCAGACAAAAGGATTCTACCAAGCTTTTGTGTTACTCAGAAATTAACTGCAGGAGGGGAGAGGGATTCCAAGATGAGGGATTTGAAGAGCCCAGTGATCACCTGGGGCTACTCTCAAAGATGAGTGAATGTTTGGAATGTGTTCAAGTTCAGTTGTAAAGAGAGTTGAAATCCAAAAACTTTGGGGGGAAGGGGTAGAACAAAGGTCAAGAAAAAAATGCCCAAGTACCACAAACAGGGCAGTCTAGTATGCACAAGAGAAAAAGGAACAGTGGGAAGAAACATGGATAGTCAGCTCAGGCCTCAATACCAGGCGAGGTGCAACCTCCACGGACAGGACCTGGAACCTGCAGAGCAGACTGGCACTGGGGACTTCGCTCCTAAAATTTGTCTGGAAGCACAAAAATCCTTGAATAGCCAAAACAATTTTGAGCAACAAAAATCAGGCTGGTGGTATCACCATACCCGATTTTAAGTTATATTACAAAGCCATAGTAACAAAAATGGTGTAGTACTGGTCCAAAGACATACATGTAGATCAATGGAATAGAATAGAAGACCCAGATGTTCCAGGTATCTACAGCCATCTGATTTTTGACAAAAATGCCAAAAATATTCATTGGAGACAAGATATCCAGTTTCCCAAACACAACTTGTTGAAGAGGCTATCTATATGTAGAAGGATGAAAATTGATCCTTGTCTTTCTCCATGTACAAGAATCAAGTCCAAATGGATCATGGTCCTCAGATCTGTTGGTGGGAATGTAATCTGGTGTAGCCATTATAGAAATCAGTGTGGAGGTTCTTGAGGCAGCTAAAAATAGATTTACCATATGATCCAGCTGTAGCACTCCTAGGTATATATCCTAATGACTCTGCTCTGTACCTTAGAGATATTATTATTATTATTATCATTACTATTGTTTGACAGACACAGAGAGAAAGAGACAGAGAGAGAGAGGGCGCACCAGCAGCCTCTCAGCTACTGTGAACGAACTTCAGACGTGTGTGCTCCCTTGTGGGCAAGTGCGGCATTGCGTGCTTGCATCACATCCACATCTGGCTAAACATGGGACCTGGAGAATTGAGCGGGTGTTCTTAGGCTTGGCAGGCAGGCACCTTAACCACTAAGCCATCTGTAGCAGACAGCTTCAGGTTCGCTGAGATGAACTTCCAGACCAGGCACAGTTATGGAGGAAGGGATATTATTTATTGAAGCTTACAGATCCAGGGGAAGTTCCATAATGGCAGAAGTAGCGGCCTGCTCTCACAAGGCCAGGCAGAGAGAGCAAAAGCCAACCAGCCACCACAGCACACAGAGCAAAACAAACTACAGCCAAAAGGTCACACAGCAGACTTCAGGAACTCCTGCTAGACACATTTGCATATCTTTACAATGGAATCTCAAACCATCACCACACCTAAAGACGGGGCCCCCAGTGACCTTGCCTCTAGCAAGGTGATTGCAGATACAAACTATAACTAGTAAAACACTGAATATATTGGGGGACATATATTCAAACTACCACACCATCCCTCCTCAATATTCATATATATGTATTTTTTTTAAAGAAAGCTTTCTGCATTATACCTGTCTGGTTTACACACACACACACACACACACACACACACACACACACACACGTTTTTCTTATAGTTATTCCTAGCTAACCCACTTAAAAAATATCTTATTTATTTGCAAGCAGAGAAAGACAGAGACTGTCTGCTGAATAGAAATCCATTGTGTAAATGTACCACATCTTTATTATCCATTCATCTACTGTGGGATATCTAGGCTGGTTCCATTGTCTAGCTACTGTGAATAGAGGACAGTGGACATCCTTGTCTTGTTCCTGAATTTAGTGGAAAAGCTTCAAGTTTTTCGCCATTTAGTGTTTTGTTGGCTATAGGTTTGTCATAAATAGACTTTATTGTGTTGAGATATGTTCCTTCTATTCCCAGTTTCTGTAGGACTTTTACCATGAAGGGGTATTGGATTTTGTCATATGCCTTTTGTGCATCTATTGAGATGATGAGGTGATTTTTGTCTTTCAGTCCATTTATATGGTATATTATATCTATCAATTTGTGTATATTGAACAATCCCTATATATCCCTACATATGGGGGATAAAGCCTACCTCGTCAGGGTGAATAACCTTTCTGGTATATTCTTATATAATATTTGCCAATATTTTGTTCAGAAATTTTGCATCTATGTTCATGAGGGAGAGTGGTCTGTCATTTTCTTTTTTTGTTCTGTCTTTGATCGGTTTTGGTATCAGGGTGATGCTGGCTTCGTAGAAGGAGTTTAGTAGAATTCCTTCTTTTTCTACTTTATGGAAAAGTTTGACAAGCAGTGGTATTAGTTCTTGCATGAAGATCTGGTAAAATTCACCAAAGACTCCATCGGGACCTGGACTTTTTTTAGTTGGGAGAGTTTTTATAACTGCTTGGATCTCTGTACTTGTTATAGGTCTATTTAAAGGGTTTATCTCATCGTGATTTAATTTTGGTATGTCATATGCATCAATGAAATCATCCATTTCTTTAGATTTTCAAACTTAGAGGCATATATATTCTTAAAGTATGTCCTTATAATTTTCTGAATTTCTTTGGTGTCTGTTGTAATGGTGCCTTTTTCATCTCTAATTTTATTAGTTTTTGTCTCTTTTCTCTCTTCTGGACAGATTTGCTAAGGGTTTATCAATTTTGTTATCCTTTCAAAGAACCAACTCTTTGTTTCATTGATTCTTTGTATTTTTTTGGGGGGGGGTTCTATTTTATTAATTTCTGCCCTAATCTTTATTATTTCTTCCTGTCCACTGATTTTTGGTTTGCCTTGTTCTTCCTTTTCCAAGGCCTTAAGGTGGAGCATTAAATTGTTTACTTGTAAATTCTCCAATTTCTTAATATAGGCACTTAGAGCTATAAATTTCCCTCTTAGGACTGCCTGCAATGTGTCCCAAAGGTTTTGGTATGTTGTATTCTCATCGTCGTTTGATTCTATGAATTTAATGATTTCCTTTTTGATTTCTTCAATGACCCATGAGTTTCCTGGAGGCAACAAATGACAGGATCCTGCCTTTTAATACAGTCTGCAAGCCTGTGTTTTTTGGTTGGGGCATTGAGGTCATTTATATTGAGTTTTTATTTATTATTATTATTAGTAGTAGTAGTAGTAGTAGTAGTAGTGGTGGTGGTGGTGGTGGTGGTAATAGTAGTAGTATCTTTGTTTTGTTTTTCAAGGTAGGGTCTCACTCTAGTCCAGGCTGACCTGGAATTCACTATGTAGTCTCAGGGTGGCCTCGAACTCATGGTGATCCTCCTACCTCTACCTCCCAAGTGCTGGGATTAAAGGCATGTGCCACCAAACCTGGCCTTGATATTGCATTATTATTGAAAGTTATTTATTTATTCTCTCCATTCTTCTTATTCTGTAGTGCTTCCTGTTTTCCCTTTACTTGCTTTTTTTAACTTGTTATTTGAGTATGGTTTATTTTTTCCTAGTTCCTTGTGTGTTTTTTCTTTCTCTTCAGCATGAAGGATTCCTTCTAGCATTTTCTGTAGAGCTGGCTTAGTTGTCATAAATTCCTTTAGCCTGTTTTTGTTGTGGTATGTCCTTATGTCTCCATCAATTTGGATAGATAGCTTTTCAGGATAAAGTAATCTTGGTTTGACAATAGTTATCTTTCAGAACTTGGAATACATCCTTCAAAGCCCTTCTGGCTTTCAAAGTTTGTGTTGAGTAATCTGTTGCAATTCTGATGGGCTTGACTTTGTAGGTGACTTGCTTTTTTTCTCCAATTGCTTCAATATATTTTCTTTGGTTTGCATGTTTACTAGCTTAATTATGACATGGTGAGGACAGGTTCTTTCCAGGTTTTGTCTGTTTGATGGTCTAAAAGCTTCCTGTATCTGCATTGGCATTTTGAATTTCCCATTCATACCTTCCCATTAAGTTGTCTTTCTCTTTATTGGACTGTATTAGGCCTGACACCTGGTCTTCTAGTTTAGACATTCTGTTCTCTCCTTCATCCATTCAACTGGTGAGACTTTCCCCAGTTTTTTATTTGACTGTGTGTTTCAGTGATAGAATTTCTGCCTGGTTTTTGTTCAGTATTTCTATTTCCTTACTCATGTCTTGTAATGACCTCCTTATTTCATTAAGTTGGTTTCCTGTGTTCTCTTTCAGGAGTTTGTTTTCTTCTTCAATTCCTTTGTTTTCTTTTTTGATTCTTTGATTTCTTTTTTTATTTCTTTGAGTATAGTTAAAATCATTTTTTTTGAAATCTTTGTCAGGCATTTCTTCTAAAATGGTCTTCATTGGGGGTCACTTCTGATGGATTTATAATTTCTGGTGGGATTGTATTATCTGTATCATCTTGATTCTTTGTGTTTCTTGCATTATAATGTATCAATTTTTGCATTCTGAGTTGATTTGGTGCTTGGGTTTTCTACTTATCTGTAGGGTCTTAGATGTGGATATCCAACATTGTATATCTTCAGAATATGAGTTTAAGGTGCCAAATGTAACTCGTGTACCCCAATTTACCCATAGAAGTAATCCTAGCTATTGAGTTTGCCTGCTATTCAAGTATTGTAGTGGGCTGGATTGAACAATTTATCAGTAAATTCTAAACTTCAACTGAGCAATATATACATTCAATAAAAACCAGCATAAGTATGCAAGTGTGGGCATTGAAACAAACAGATAGTCTTACAAAGCCCAAATCCCTAAGGGTGTGTTGCTCTACACTTTTAATTCTGTTTTATGGGAGGTACAGAATTCTGTTCTGAATTGGGTTCCAGGTCAGCCTGGATCTAAATCAAACCCTACCCCCAATAATGACAGAAGCAAAAGACAAAGGCACTATAAATCTGAAAGCATCAAAGGAACAATAGTCTACTCCCAAATACAGCTTAATTGAGAATGGTAAAGCCAACTGTAGCACACAGCTTTAGGTTTACTAAGATGAACTTCCAGACCAGGCATAGTTATGGAGGAAGGGATATTTATTGAAGCTTCCAGATCCAGGGGAAGTTCCATAATGGCAGAAGAAACTGGCTTGCTTTCACAGGACCAAACACAAACAGAGAGAGATGCCAAAAGCCAAAAGCCACATAGCACAGCACACCTCAGGCACTCCAGCTAGGCACACTTTGCATATCTTTAGATTGAAATCTCAAACCCACCACCACACCTTAAGATCTGCCCAGTGACATTGCCTCTAGCCAGGTAGCTGAAAATCAAAACTACAGTCTAATAAAACAATATATTGGGAGCCATCTATTCAAACCACTACACTAACCAAGAATATGTAACCTATAACCTGCCCTGACATGGAAAGAGAGATTAGCACTTTCAGTGCAGGCCTATATACCTGCTTTTTCGTCAGTCAGCCTTGTTACTGTTTAGGCTGGCTTCAAATCTCACCAATGCTGAGTGCCCACCTCGATCCCTGTGTTGTGCTATGGACCTGGTATTCTGATCAGTTGTCCAGGTTGCCCTGCCACAGGGGGCTGAATGCATTCTCTAGGAGTTCATGTTTCTGATGATTGGGGATGGGAGAGTGCAGGAAGCCTGGAGTTGTACTGAACTGCTCAGCTGGTCCCACCTGTATCTCTTTCAGCAGCTCCTTAGCTGATCTCCACAGTCTCCCTTTCAGGTTTCTTGCCATTGCAAGGAGGCTTATGAGGTTGGAAAATACCTTTGTTCGGTCTCTGCTCCTACAGCTCGGCACTGGGTGGTTACATGAATTGCATGGGTCATGTGGATAGGGGCCTCATGTGCCTCAGTGGGATTTTGGCCATTTCCCTCCTTTCTTGTGGATCTTGGTCTCTCTTGCTTCTCTGCTGTGGTGAATAAAAACTTATACACCTTCACTTTTCAGAAGAAGAGTATATTTTGCTGTGGTTTTGCTTAAATACCTCACTAGGCTTGTCTGGTGTGGCTCCTATGCCATCATCTTACCTGAAAGTCCCCTTTTCAAATTTTTATTACATGTCTATTTCTTTTGTTTTGTTTTCTCATTTATTTATTTGAGAAAGAGGCAGAGAGAGAGAATGAAAGAGAGAGAGAGAGAGAGAGAGAGAGAGAAAGACAGGGGTTGGGAAACAGAGAGAATGAGCACACCAGGGCCTCCAGCTACTGCAAATGAACTGCAGATGAAAGTACGACCTTGTACATCTGGCTTATATCGGTACTGGGTCCTTAGGCTTTGCAGGCAAGTGCTTTAATCACTAAGCTACCTCTCCACCCCTACATGTCTTTTTGAATATTGAAAACCTTAATGTATGAACATATTGCATAATGGGCAAATTCAAATCGGGTTATACTCTGTTTCCCCACCCCCTATTCCAATGAGGCCCCTCTTCTGTTGGTGTTAACAATACTCACTATGAGGTCATGAATGTACCAGTCAGTCCCTGGGTGGGGTTGGGGGAAGCAATGCCTCACAATACTCCTTCCCACCCTGTGGCTCTTCGATTCTTTCCACTCCCTCTTCCACAATGTTCCCTAGCCTTGGAAAATATGTTAGAAGTCTCCTTTACTGTTGAGCTTTCTCAGCAATCTTTGATTTTCTGCTTTGATGAGTTTTGAGTCTCTTCAGTGTCTACTGCCATCTCCCTGGAGGAGGTTTTCAGAATAGCAGTGAGAGCAGCACTCATTTAATTTTCCACTTTTTCAGTAATGTTTCCTAGGCCCTGGCAGGTGTTATAGAAATAACTCATCTCGTACTGAAAGACCCAAGAGCTTAAGTGACACCACAACAGGCCTCAGTCACCCTGTCGGCCTTAGTTTCAGGGTTCCGGAATCTAAAACAGGATAAACAGTTACTGGAAAAACCACAAAGTTGCTATCACAAGTTAGCAGTGCCGGCGCCAGTATGGGTCAGCATTTTTGCAGTGCAGGGCCAGATGGCCCAACAAGATGTACTAATTAAACAACATTTCAAAATGTTACAAATATCAACCAATCAAATGTGTGCCAACCTGGAAGCCCCCTCCCCTTGTTCAAACCTCAATAAAAAAAACTACTCTTCTGCTTCTCGGGGCTCTTGTATGGATCCACTGCGTTGGTGAAGTCAAGAGTCTGAGCTTAAGCCCGCAATAAAGCTCTTTGCCCTTGCATACACCTGTCTGGTCCTCCTTGGTGGTCACTGGGGGTGCTGTGTACTGGGCACAGCAGTGCTAGGCAGTCAGCTTTATTTTCTTGTCATACTGATGGGTCTTGGGTCTACCTGCTATTCACTGCCATCTCTAAAGAACAAATTTTCTAACTAAGAGTAAAAACAGCATGGATAATGGGGATAAACAGACATTTAAAAGACTTTTGGGGGCTGGAGAGATGGCTTAGCAGTTAAGGTGCCTGCCTCCTAAGCCTAAGAATGCTGGTTCCAAACTCCAGCGGTTCCAATCTCCAGGTCCCACATTTAGCCAGATGCAAAGGGGCTCAATGCTGCGATTGATCACAAGGGAGCGCACACATCTGGATTTTGTTCGCAGCAGCTGAGAGGCTGCTGGCGCACCCATCTCTATCTGTCTTCCTCTCCCTCTCTCTCTGTCTCTCTCTGTGTCTCCCCCCCCCCCCAAAAAAAAGACTTTTTGACAGGTATAACCTCTCTTTTTAGCCTAAGAACGGTGGAGACTTTCCCCTAGGTTCTATGACTTTCCAAGCCATAAGCTTTTGATTTGGTTCTCAGTAACAGACATGAATTTCCCCCTCCCACTGCATGGGTCTCAAATAAAATCAGAGTAGTTGATTACAATTACCACACCCCCCCCCAATAACATGTGTGCAACTATCACAGGAGTATGTACGTATTGCTTGGAGGTTGATTTCATAGACTGCAAATTCTCCTCCTTATTCACACAGTTGATGACCTCTATCTCCCTCCTTTCTACCCTCCCTCCCTCCCCCCCTCATAAGAAAGGCCAGTCTATTGGGCTCAAAAAAAGGAAATCTTGACATAATAATGCCTACTTTTACAAATTGCACCAGAACATCAAGAGCTGAAGCTCTCTGATCAAGATACTTTTGCTAATGCAAAATTTGTTTTCTATTGTAGCAACAGAAATTAATTATTTGACTGAAATATATGCTTGGTAATTCTGAAGCATTAACATAGAGGAAATATATCAGACAAAAGAAATACATGTAGATTTCCAATAAAAGCCAACTAATGGCCAGGAAAAAATCTCTCTACCCTATTCCTTCTCCTTCCTCTTGCCTCAGCTTCTGTAGTACTAGAATTTAAGGTGTACTGCACCATGCCTGATTCAAAGCCCACATTCTTTCCATAGACTGTGCTACCTTTGAGTGTGTTACCTCAGTCTCTACTATTCCCACTTCATTCCTATTAGACACCAAAAAAATTAGTTTTAAAAAGGTATACATATTTCTTCATAGTCACATATTAACGCTACTCTCATTTCTGGTTAGAGAAGCTTCTCTTTTTAGATGGCGATGACCACTGGGATGACCCAAAAGGCAACATAGTGCTGAGAAGAAGGGATAGAGGAGTGCCCAGCACTGAAACACCTCTGTCACACCCTCCAAGGCTCACGGACCATTGCGGAAGAGGGGGCAGATAGAATGGAAGGGCCAAAGGAAGGGTATGACTTCTTACAATGCAACTGCCCAGACAGAAATTGGCCTCGATATCCATGAACTTGCAGTGCCTAGCAATACCTTCGCAAGACCCTCAAAATAGAACAAAAAGATGATGACATCAAATTAAAAGAGAGACTAATGGAGAGAGGGAGGGGATATGATGGAGACTGGAGTTCTAAAGTGGAATGGGGGAGGGGAGGGAAATATCAGGTGTTTTTTGTATGTAAATATAGAAGTTGTCAATAAAAAAATAATTTTTAAAAAAGGTATACCTATTTCTTACATAAACTCTGGTTTTTTGAGAGCTCTTAATATGGCTAATATATCCAAGGTTTATGCTGATTAATTAGTAAGCTGAACGTTATCCATGAAGAAAACACAGAAATGATTGGTTAGTATTCCATAGCTAGGGCCCCTCAACTGGCAATCATCTCAGATTTGGTATACAAATCAACTGGCCAAACATTATAAGCTAAGCTCAGCTGCAAACATCTATGAATCAAAAAAAATGAAGTGTTATAAAATCAGATATTCAAGCCCTTCTCTTTCATCTACCATTGCCAGAACACCATCAGTAACTATGTCAGATATGTTATTGACAATGGATACAGCTAATTGCTTTAACATACATTTTACTGTTCTATATAAATCTCTTGTTTCATCCCTTTTAATGTCAGTAAAGCAGCACAGCCTGTTTTAAAATAACCATTATGAACAATTTCCCTAGCTAGGTATTTTGAATGGTAACACTTACTGGAATATTTACACAAACACACACACACACACACACACACACACACACACACACACACACTTCATGACAATGTTTCAGATAACACTGGGCCCCATATATGACAGTAGTCCCATAGACTATAATGGGGCTGAAACACTTGCTGCCTAGAGACATTTTGGTTGTTATAGTCTGCCAGCTTGATGCAGTACTCATGTGCTTGGTGTGTGTAATGCTGGTGGAAAAACACTTACTAATGCTGCCAGTCATATAAAAGCACATCATAGGTATGTGCTATATATTGACAATGATAACAAATGACTACATCACTGGTTTATGCATTTATTATAGTGTACTTTGTATCATTTGTAGAGTATGTTTGACTGGAAAACTGTGTAGGGGTTTTTCCCCAGCTGCAGCCTCATGTATCTCATGTTTACACATTACTAGTAAGTGATAGGCTTGGGTAAGGACAAACAGATGTTTGGATGATGAAGAGACCATATGTGTGTGTGTGTGTGTGTGTGTGTAGATTGGTTTTTCAAGTTAGGGTTTCACTCTAGCCCAGGTTGATCTGGAATTCACTATGTAGTCTCAGGCTGGCCTCAAACTCACAGTGATCCTCCTACTTCTGACTCCCAAGCACTGGGATTAAAGGTGTGCACTGCCACACCTAGCTCCAATATATTTTTTAGAAATGCATCTGTCATTAAGTGACCAGTAACCGTATAATATCTTGTTAACTCCACCTATTTAAAAAGGTCTCATAATTTTACAAGCTTATCTCATGCATTTATTTATAAAACATTTCTCAGTATCTTGTAGAAAAGAGATATAATTATATGTATTTCATTGCTAATCGTATGAGCCAAGAACCATTTGTCAAGTTTCACATCACATATAAATATATATCACAAAACTTAACCTCTACTTATCTAGATATAAGAAACAGGTTTAAGGTAGGATATGACATTAATTACCCGAAATACAAATATTTAAAAATAACTGGTAAGAGAAATTTGACATCTTGTGAATTTTCTAAATTTTTCTGAAGCTATGCTAAAAGAACTAATTTTTCTCATAAATGGGCCTTTGAAACCTGTAATAATGAGAATGCCAACTGAATTTAAAATACTTCCGCTAGGCCACAGCAGTGTATGTTATTAATAAAATATTAAAATATGAGCAGTTTTATGAAGATTCAACAGCTCTACAAACTTATATTGATTTGCTCAATTCCTAAGCCAACTACATGAAGTTCTGGGAACCTAAGAGTGCACAGACAGTCAAAAGTCAGTCTTCCCATGAACTAATCACATGTGGTTACAGAGCCCCTAGAGAACCCAGGCCAGCTATTAGTGTGGCCCAGCACAGAATCATAAACTTCCTTAAAACATTGTAAAATTGGCTTTGAATTTTACGTGTAACACAATATGTTTTATTACTTTTGGGGTTTTCTTAATGTGAGCTTTTTAAATGACAGCTTCTTGTTGCAATGTCGAAGGGGTGGTGAAATGGCCAATAAACAAATATAAATAAAAATATCAAATCATAAAAAGTATTCTGATGACAATGCAACAAGATGATATCAAATGTGACAACCAGCACTTCTGAGGTGACATTTAAAAGGAAACCTGAATGATCTGGGGAAAGAAGGAAAGGGAGAGAACAACCATATATTCAACAGGTAGAAATGAACTTGGGGCATCCAAGGGATAGGAGACAATGGTGTGCTTGGTAAAGACAAGGCAAGTGTAAGCTGAGAAGGGATAACGCTGAGGCTAAGGAAAAGCTTCAAGTTACAGTCTAAGCACAATGCTTGTTGATACTTACTGAAGGAAATTTAAATGTCCATCAAAGTACAAAATGATGCCCTATGTATGGCTCTCCATGTGGCTTCAACAATTAATAGCTCATGGCTAATTTTATGTCCCTACTCATTCTCTCTTCACCCTCAAACACCACATCTTCATACACGTGTATTTTAGCAAGTATCTGTAAGAGGTCTTCTTGTACCTATGACCACCATCTTTATAACCTGTGGGTTACCCTTGCTTTACCTTCTTTTTTCTTTTTTTGTTTCTTGGGGAGAAACACGTTTGTCCTACAGAATCTTCATACACTGGATTTTCTTGCTTTGTTGTGGTTTTATTTATTTATTATTTTTATTTTTTTGCAGGGGTGGCTATTGCTGCTTTAGCAGTTAAATCTAGATGTTCAATCAGATTTGGGCTTGAATTTCCACAAGACTACTTAGTTGTTTGCTATTTCCATCCAGAAACAGGTAAATTATGATGTTTCTCTATTCTTCTCTCTCTCCCTCTCTGTCTTCCCCCCTTTGACATTAATTACAAGTGAGTGGTGTTTACTACCAAGCAAATTAAAATATTTCATTAGTGGTAATAAAATGCTGATATTAAAATTCTATTATTCCTTCTTATCAGCTGAAATACTAATAGAAATAAAGAGAAATACTCCCTCCACCAAGTATTTTGTTAAGAGTTACAACAATATCAGAATACTTGACTCTCTTTATTTTCCAGTTTTCTAATGAATGAGTTGGTTATTTGGAGTGTATCAAGCAGGAAAATGTTTAAAGATCATTTTAGATATTGTTTGCAGAAGAGAATGACATAGAAGAAAGCAAGTGTGCCTTCCTTATTGCCATATTCACAATAAGAAATGATGATACCTTGTATTAGAGTGGGATAAGACCCAAAGTAGACAGATTTCAGATATGTTTGTTAAGTAAAGTCTAGAGGACTAGCTGGTAGATGTCATATATGGACAAAGGAAGGAAAGAAATCATGAGTGAGTCCTAGGACTAAGGATGTAGTTCACTAGTGGAGCACCTGCCTAATGTTCATGGGGCTCTGGGTTGGGGAACCCCAGTCCTGAAAAGAACACATAGGTGGAGGGGAGAGACTTCTAGATATTTGGCTTCAGCAACCTGGTTTATAGAAAATATGGACAGGAGCAAACTTAGGAAACAAAATTATCCAGTTATAATCTGCATGAAATTAAATCAATATTTACCAAATCATTACTACTGTTTATTTGTATTCTGTCCAAAAAATGATAACAATTTTTGGAGTGCAAAAATGAAATATCATTTTAGTGTTTTTCTATAAATAATACTTTTTGCTAAAATAAACATGAAAGGCAAGATTAATTTATTTTTAACCTAAGACAGTTTTCTCACCTTTCCCTCTACTATAGTACATGTAAATGAAAGGTGTGCTAGGTAAAAGCTTGTTGCCTTTTTTATTTTTTAATTTTTATTTATTTATTTGAGAGAGAAGGAAGAAAGAGGCAGTTAGAGAGAGAATGGGTGCACCAGGGCCTCTAGCTACTGCAAGTGAACTCCAGACGTATGTGCCACCATGTGCATCTGGCTTATGTGAGAAGTGAAGAATTGAACCTGGGTCCTTAGGCTTCACAGGAAAGGGCCTTAAGCACCAAGCCATCTCTCCAGCCCTGGTAAAAGCATTTTGAAGGATACCAGTGAATATTATTTTACCTCCACTGACTCAATCCCTCACGTCAGCTAACAGACCCCTACAAACAGAAGAAGTACACTGCAGCCACATATAGAATGAAGAAGAAATGTAGCACAAAACAGTAGTCACTTAATACTAACCAATTAATCCTGGGAAAAGATGGAAATGCCAGTTCATTTGTTAGAAGCTAACTTTCTATGCCCCCATTTCTAAATGAGAACTAATAATTCAAATTATCCTGTTGGGTTTCCCTTGTTTTTCCTTACAAAATAAGAGGTTAAGAACTTAGAAGGCTGTTGCAGTAACCTTTGCATTGCTGGGACAAAACACCCAACCAGAAGCAGCTGATGGGAGGAAAGCATTTATTTTGGCTTACAGTCTTGAGGGGACACTTCATGATGGCCAGGGAAAGCATAGCATGAGCAGAGGTTAGATATACTTCTGCTATAGCAGGTGGAAAATAGCAGCAGGAGAGTGAGCTAAGCTCTGGCAAAGGGGAGCTGGCTGTAGCACTTCTAAGCCTGCTCACAACAACACACCTCCTTCAGCAAGGCTCCACCTTCCAAATAACCATCAGCTGGGAACCAAGCATTCAAAATACAAATTTATGGGGGACACATAATTCAAACCACCACAAAGTCTTAAGGGAAATGAGAAAGCTCAACCTCAACAAAAAACAAAAACAATAATTAATTCCACATCCTAAATGACCAAATTTCTAAAGCTGTTTTATCTAAGTTCTCATACAGAAAAGAATTTATGTAGCAAATGATTTCTACACATAAAAATTTTAGATTTTTGCCTCTTTCTGACAAAACATATTTACAGAGCATCTGAATATTGATGAGATAAAAAAGACAGATGAAATCAGTCTTATGTAATCACAAATTCATATATAAATTACATTATGGATAACAGTTAAATGAGTGTTACTGATTTTCATAAGACCTTAATTACTTTTAGGTGTGAATATAACTTATTTAATAGCAGTGGCTGGAGGCTCTGGCATGCCCATTCTGTCTTTCTCTCTCTCTGCAAAGAAATAAAAATATTTTTAAAAAAGAATGTAGTTTTATTAAACCTAAGACTCTGATTTTTCTTATGTTTGCTTCTTATACCCTTTTCCTTTTTATAATGGCAAAGCCATGAAAGGAGATTATTAATCATGGGAAGATTTTGGAAAAGTCACAATCATGGAAATAAAAAAAATAGAGCTTTGAAAACAAAAATGAAGAAGAAAATAAGATATGCAGACCTGGGATAAAGTGAGTATAGGAAACTATGAATTGTCTGCCATTCTGATCCTTCAGGTTCTAAGCAGTCAGAGGAATAGTACCATAGAAGGACAGGAAGAGTTGAGTTCTTTCATTTTTTAACTTATGACACAACAAACATTTTCTATTTTTCAGGAATACTACTTTTTTTTCTTTTTGAATATACTGATGAGAGAGAGAGAGATATTGGGTACACCAGGACCTCCTGCAAGTGCAAATGAACTACTAATGCATGTGCCACCTTGTGCATCTGGCTTTACATGGGGAATTGAACCTTAACCATTAAGCCATCTCTATAGCCCTAAAACTATATTCTTTTTTTTTTTTTTTTTTTTAAAGATTTTATTTATTTATTTATTTATTTATTTATTTATTTATTTAAGACAGAGAGAGGGAAAGAGAGGCAGAGTGAGAAGGGCCATGTCAGGGTCTCTAGCCACTGCAAACAAACTCCAGATGTGTGTGCCCCCTTGTGCATCTGGCTTACGTAGGACCTGAAACTATATTCTTTAAATGAGCATCACTGTACACAGAATGTCTTCCCATCCTGAAATTTTTTTTTTTTTCCCGAGGTAGGGTTTTACTCTAGCTCAGGCTGACCTGGAATTCACTATGTAGTCTCAGGATGGCCTCGAACTCATGGTGATCCTCCTACCTCTGCCTCCCGAGTGCTGGAATTAAAGGTGTGCGCCACCACGCCCGGCTCTGAAATTTGTTTGAATGTATTTTACTGATATCCCTATTATCTTCATGCATATTATCAAGAAATTATTATTTTGAAGTATAAATAATACTCTTTACTTGAAAACTACAAGCTACTGTGAAGTATTTTGGGTTATATTCTGTTCAATTTCCTAGAAACTACATTATTCTAATTCTTGTAACCCAAGGAGGTCCAAGAAATAGCAATTAGATAATGGGAATGAAAATATTTCTTGAGGGCTGAAGAGATAGATGGCTTAGCAGTTAAGGCACATGTGTGTGATGCCTAAGGACCCCAGTTTGATTCTCCAGGTCCCACGTAAGCCAGATGTACAAGGGAGTGTATGCATCTGGAGTTCATTTGCAAAGCCTAAAGGCCGTGGTGCGCCCATTCTCTCTCTCCATCTATCTCTTTCCCTCTCTCTGTCTCAAATAAATAAATAAATAATAAAAAGAAAATGTTTTTTGAGTTTGTCTAAGTCACATTTCTGTTTCTTTAACTAGCATATTAAATGGACTTTACAAACCTTATCAGTTATTTGTCTTGAAGAAGGTTTAACACTTGGCTAGTGAGAAAATGAGGAATAAGAAATGGCTGGGCATGGTGGTGCATGCCTTTAATCCCAGCACTCGGGAGGCAGAGGTAGGAGGATCACTGAGAGTTCGCGGCCACCCTGAGACTACATAGTTAATTCCAGGTCAGCCTGAGCTAGAGTGAGACCCTACCTGGAAAAACCAAAAAGAAAGAGAAAAGAAAAGAAAAGGAAAGAAAGGAAGGTAGTAAAAGTTTTTTACCAGGAGGGCAAGTGTGGGAATAAAGTGGAAATGGAAAAAAATCTCATTGGGAAAAAGATTAGCAAAAAAAGTTTACGACTAAGACCTCATTGTAGCCCTTATGTCATATACATGAATATTAAGAACCTATTTTGTATTACAAAGAATGTTAATATATCATCTGTGTTTGTACATTCAGAGTTTAAACAAGCAGTTTGGAAATCCTCTGACAATGCATTTTTGAATAATTGATATTCACAATACAGTTTGTCATTTGTGATGTTTGGTAGGACCAATTTGCATTTAAACATTCATGATGATTCTAAGTAAGGAAATATGCAGAAGCACAAAGCACTTAATTATATTTCTTTAAAAATAAATGTTAAGGGAAGCATTTAAAAATAAAATGTAAGGCTGAGAAAATGGATTAGCGGTTAAGGCATCTGCCTGTGAAGCCTAAGGACCCTGGTTCGATTCCACAGGACCCACGTAAGCCAGAGCCATACAGGAGCACATGCGTCTGTAGTTCGTTTGTAGTGGCTGGAGGCCCTGGCATGCCCATTCTCTCTATCTTCCTCTTCCTCTCTCTCTCAAATAAATAAATAAATAATACAATATAATGTAATATAAACTGTAGCACTCAGAATTCACAGTGGTTTCTACTTTACCCAGAATAACAGAATTACTTTACACATGTTGATATGGACATTATATTGAAAGATCTTATAAAGTCTTTTCCCCTTCAGACCTAGCTTAGATGTTCTTACTTTCAAATCTTTGTAAATGAAACCAACCTTCTTTATTTCAACAGTTCCCCTAAAATATCTCCCTAATTATTGAAATGTTTGTTATGTGTTGTCAGTGTTTGAGAATATTTTCTCACTTTGTAGCTTGCTTTTAAGCTGATAGTGCTGTTTCTTTTACTTCCTAAGAGTAAACCAGCAGAGTCCAGTTAGCAGGGGCAGTATTATAACCAGAGCTATTATTTGCATGCAAAAAAAGAATATTCAGTCCTGTATCCTAGTTACTATTAAATAAGTTATATTCACACCTAAATGTAATTAAAGGCCTTAGGGAAATCAATAGGACTTATTTAACTACTATCCATAATGTAACTTGTATATGAATGATTGATTATATAAGACTGATTTCATCTCTCATTTTTATCTCACCAAGTACTCAGAATTGAATCCAAGCCATCAGGCTTTGCAAGAAAGGGCCTTTAACCACCAAGCCATCTCTCAGCCCTCTTTAGTTCTTTATATAGACACACACACAAATTCCTTCCTAGTTCCTTGAAAGTGTTTTCTCTCTGGTAATAAAATTTCTATATCTACTCAAAAGAATGCCCTCTTTGACCACTAAATCTTTGAGTCACAAAACAGGAGCATTAAGGACCCAGCTAAGACTCAGTACAAATTCACATTGGTACCCCTTTAGACTGTATGTGATTTCTACCAGGTATGTTAAAAAAAATTGGCTGTAGAAATGGAGGTGCTAACTGAAATCCTAATGCAAGGGCAGGCAACTAAAAAATGGAGAAAATGGCAAGTTATCTAAAGGGTGGCAATGAGCTTAAGGTTTAGCTAAGAAGTGTAAAATGTAGGAGTGGCTGGTTGGCTGAGAGACAGAAAAAACACCAGGATATCTGAAGCAGCACTGAGGCTATGTGAGAGCCAGCTCCTTCCTAAAGTGCAGTAGTAGGAAAGCTGGAAGGTTATAGTGAGAGACGCTGAAAGGTACCACATAGAGAACAATCTATATCAGATCATCCCACCAAGTAGGCCTCATATCCAATCAGAAAACAGTTGGCTACTCAGAGAGGCTGTGTGCTGCTATTGCACAAGTGTGTCCTTCTTGTCTGGCTGGACAATTTCTTAGTCTACAGGGTCCCCTGCTTATTCATGCTGTTGGTGACCATTATCTTCCAGCGGCTCCCATAGTGCTTCCCATGCAGACTAGCCAGCCAGAAGGATGCTAGTTTCCCTTTTGGTTTCAGCACGGTATTCTGATGTCCTGCGACCTCAGCCTGTTGTGTCTTCAGCAGTAGGATCTTACCTATTAGCTTTGTCAGGTAATCAAGTGTTTTGGCAATGGCCTACATTGTTTTGGGGACCCCATGGGTCTTCCTAGCCAATAGTTCACTGTGGGGGGTTGGGCAACCCAATTCTGGGCCTGGGATTTAGTGGCCAGAGTTCATGGTTTTAAGATTAACCTTGTTCCACTTTCTGTCCAGACTATTCCCCCTTCCCCTTTATTCCTGGTTATATCTTGTAGAATTCTAGCAAGAAGTAGGGTTTCTATAGACTGATTCATGTTATCTTAACTTTTGCCTAATTCCCTCCCCACCCCTTCAAGACCTTCCTACCTCCTGTGTTCTGACCCTCCCCTAGCCTATCAAGTAACTCCTCTCCCCTCTCCCAGTCTCATTCTAGTTTTATTCCCATATTCCTGATGCTTACTACCACTTAGACTCCTCTCCAGTTGATCTTTATTAAGGACAGTGTTCAGTGGGCTCCCTACTTCCTATCATTCTCTTTTGTGTTATTAGGGTATATACCAGGGACTCTCAAACTTGACTCTGAGGGAAACACAGATTGTTGTTAAAAATGCAGGTTCTTGCCCAAGCTTCAGGAGTGGTTTGAGCCTCTGCAGCTTACAGTTTCTAGGTGAAACCACTGAAGCCCAAAGGTAGTGCCACCAAAGCTCTTGACCAGTCCTCAGTCTTTATCAAGAGGTTTGGGAGCTGCCTTGAAGCCTGATTTATACACCACCACCCTGTGTCAACTCTTTTTCTTCTTCTTTCTCAACTAGTATGGATTGTATTTTTACCTTATCTCTTCCAGTAATCTACTGCAATGATCTGACATAGAATGTTCTCTACATGGTACCTTTCAGTATCAATGACTTTAACCTTCCTACTACCACACTTTAGGAGGGAGCTGGCTGTCATGTAGCCCCAGTGCTGCTTCAGACACTGGTATTTTTTTCTCTCTCAGCTGGCCAGCCCCTCCTACATTATATACTTCTTACTCATATCTGGTACTAGAAACCAAGAAAGAATCCTCTGGTCAGGAAAGAATAGGCTTGCATACCAAAAAGCCTCTTAAATAACTGTGCATACCTCCTTTAACCCATGTTGCTCTCACTCTTGGTTGGAGAATCTGTTTTATTTTATAGATGGCAGAGAGAACCAACAGAGGAGAACCAAGATCCACTGATAAGGCAAGAAATAGGGCTGGAGAGATGGCTTAGTGGTTAAGGTGCTTGCCTGTGAAACCTAGGGACTCAGGTTCAATTCTCCACATCCCATGTAAGCCAGGTGCACAAAGGTGAGGGAAGCACAAGTGTCTGGAGTTTGATAGTGATAGCTGAGGTCCTGGCACACTAATTCTCCCTCTCTTCCTCTCTCTCTCTCTCTAAAATGAAAAAAAATTTTAAAAGCAGTCGATTGCCTACCACAAGACATACCACTTCTATCACATCTGCCAGGGCCCAAGAAAAATTGCAGAGGAAGTGCAGACTTGAATACTGCTCTTACTACTATCCTGACAACCAGCTCCAGGGTGATGATGACAGACATGGTGATCAATCAAAACTCATCAAAGCAGAAATCCAGAACTACATAGAACTCAACATTAAATCACACTGCCAAAAGGCCTACCAAGTATCAGGAAACATTGTAGAAGAGGGGGTAGAAAGGTTTTAAAACCTGCAGAGAGGGTAGGAACACCCTGAGGCATAGTTTCCAGCTACTCCACAGGAACAGATTGAGGCCTTCATGGCTCACTGAGGAGGGCCCCCAGGGTAACAGGAGTAAGGGTAAAGGGTAACAGGGTAAGGGGATAAAAGAGTATAACCATTATAATATGTACAAAATTAAATTAAATTTAAAAATAAATAAATAGAATGAGAAGTCATTCTTTTCTTTATGGCCTCAGGAGCTCCATCCTAACAAGCAGCTGAACAACAGCAGAAGGGTAGAGGAGGGAGACAAAGGCAGGAAGTGGGAGGGACTGTGTTCATGGTACATTGTACATATGAATGGAGATGGTCAATAAAAAGTTTTCTAAAAAGCTGAAAAATCAACAGCTCTTCTTAGACCCATACAATAAGTGGACAAATAGGACAAATCACTACCCCAAATTGGATAAGCAGACAGGTACAGAAAACCAGGATCTGCAGTATAGAAGCATAGACAGAAATGTTGCTGGGAACACTGGTGGGGTAACACAGCCTAAGCAGCAATGGGTAACTGTTTAGAACCTCAATGTGAACAAACATCATAGGACAAACTCCAGGGGCTTCACATGGGAAAGGTCCACATACTTTGAGTTTTTAAAAATTTATTTATTACAGAGAGAGAATGGGGACACTAGAACCTCTAGTCACTGCAGATGAACTCCAGACACATGTGCCACCATGTGCATCTGGCTTACATGGGTACTGGGGAATTGAACCTAGGTCATTAGGCTTCACAGGCAAGTGCCTTAACTGCTAAGCCATCTCTCACCTGACAGAAGAGAAATATCTAACCACTCTAGTCTCTGGCCTTCTGTCCTACATGGGGGTGGGGTGATAAGGAGGGTTTGAAGAAAAGCTATGAGTTTCCTATTCCAGAAGAACAGATTCACTAGTTGACAAAGACCTATTCACAGGACCAGAGAAGCCTCATCCTGCACCCATATCTCACCAACATACCATCCAAGGCCAATCTCACACCAGTTCCCTTTTCACAGCACATCATGCCGGGCTACCAGGAAAAAAGTACCATGCATGCAAAAAGCAAAAACAGTTTGAAAATGGATAGTGAGCATAGAACAAAACTCAGACATGGTGAAGCTGTTGAAATTATAGACAAGGAGTTGGAAAAGGCTTTTATTAATAACTTAAGGGCTTAGGCTAGAGAGATGGTGGGTGTAATAGTTAAAGGCACTTGCTTGCAAAGCCTGAGGGCCCACATGTGATTCCCCATTACCCATGTAAAGCCAGAAGCACAAAGTGGTACATACATCTGGAATTCACATGCAGCAGTTAGAGGCCCTGGTACATCTACTTTCTCTCATTCTCACTACTTCTCTCTCTCCCCTTGTAAATAAATAAATAATTTAATGACCCAAAGGCTGTAATGAGTAAAGTAGATAACATACGAACAAATAACCATTTAAACAGAGAGATGGAAATTCTAAGAAAGAAGAAAAAAGAATAAAATTCTGTAATGGAAATAGAGAACAGTCTTAATGGAATGACTACACAGTGGGAACTGCTGAGAAACAATCTCTAAGTTTGAGGATGTCTAAATAGAGTGGACCCCACCCCTCCCTGAGGAGTTAGCGACAGCTAATGGTTGCTGGGAGAAGGGGAGACATTTTCTTTAGTAGTATTGCCACTGATAAGTTGCCTCTGCTCAGGTAAGTAAGTCCCTACCCACGCTCATGCAAGCAACCCTAATTAAACTCAATGAGTCACACACAAACACACAAAAAGTCATCCAAACAGAAGTGAAACTTAAGAAGTAGTTGTTCAATGGGAAGGGGAAGGGAGGGGAGGGGAGAAGAGATGGTAATGGAGAGAAAATATGATCAAAATAAGCCAGGCATGGTGGTGCACGCCTTTAATCTCAGCATTTGGGAGGCAAAAGTAGGAGGATCTCCATGAGTTCGAGGCCACCCTGAGATTACATAGCAAATTCCAAGTCAGCCTGGGCTAGAGTGAGCCCTACCTTGAAAAACCGAAAATGAAAAAACCAAAATTAATAATAATAATAATGATAAGATCAAAATACAGAGATGTGTAAAAATAGCCTAGATAAAATAAACAGAAGTATACAAAACTAAAAGCAAAGAAATGAGGGAGGGAAGAATACAATATTCAAGAAATGTAATAAAACTACAAAAGGTATAATACGTGTAGAAAATGAGTATCAGGCCTGGAGAGATGGCTTAGCAGTTAAAGGCACTTGCTTGCAAAGCCTAATGGCCTGGGCTCAATTCTCCAGTACCCATGTAAGGCCAGATGCACAAAGTGTCACATGAATCTGGAGTTCATTTGGAGTGGCAGGAGGCCCCGGAGTGCCCACTAATATTCTCATCCTCTCTCTCTGGTTACAAAAATAAAATGAATAAATATTTTTAAAATAAATATCAGAAAGAAAAGAAAAAAGAAACAGAAGACATGTCTGAAAGAATAACTGAAACATTCCCCAAATTATTATCAGACCAAAGGAACTCAGTGACTAACAGAACAAAAGAAAGACAAGAAAAACACAACCATTCATAGCTAGGAATGGAATAACCAGTTCATATGAAAATAAAGAAAAAATTCTGTAAGAGAAATAAGTCTAAAGAGGAAAAAGGTGCCTTATGTAGAGACAAACAATTATGTTTGACATTTCAGAAATCTTACAAGCAAAAAGAGTTATTGATAGATTGAGGGTGTAGCTCAGTAGTAGAGCACTTGTTTGGCATGCAGAAAGCCCTGTAGAAGTAGACAGGTTTGATCTCCAATGGGAATGAGAGGTTAGAGAGACAAAGACAAAAAATTAAATATAACATCAATTATAAATTCTGTACCTTATAAAAATTATCCTTCAAAAATGAAGGAGAAAGCTGGGCATGGCGACACATGCCTTTAATCCCAGCATTTGGGAGGCAGAGGTAGGAGGATCACTATGAGTTCAAGGCCACCCTGAGATGACAAAGTGAATTCCAGATCAGCCTAGACTAGAGTGGGACCCTACCTTGAAAACCAAAAAAAAAAAAAAAGGGGGAATACTTTCTCAGGTAAGTAAAAAGTAAGAGAATTTGTTGTCCAGTGAAAGTTACTTTGGGGCTAGAAAGATGGCTCAGGGGCTAAAGGCACTTGCTTGCAAAGCCTGATGACTCAGGTTCAATTCCCCAGAACCCATGTAAAGTCAGATGCACAAAGTAGTGCATATGTCTAGAGTTTGCAGTGGCACACCCTGGTGTACTCATTCAACCCTCATCCCATCTCAATCTCTCTCTTGGCTTGCAAATAAATAATTTTTGTAAAGTTATTTTATAAGAAATATTAAGAGAAAGCTTTAGGGGTGTTTTTCTTTGAGACAGGGTTTCACTCACTCTGCAGCCCAGACTGTCCTAGAATTCAGGGTGGTCAGCCTGCCTCAACCTCCCGAGTGCTGGGATTACAGGAATATACCACCATAGCAGCAAGAGAAGATCTTTAGAGAGAAGAAAAATGATGTGAGTTAGAATCACAGAGCTACCCAAAGGGAACAAAAACATCAGGGAAGAAATAAGTGAAGGTGGAATATTCTCCCCCCGCCCAACCCCAAGGCAGTGTTTCACTAAAGCCCAGACTAACCTGGTACTCACTCTGTAGCCCCAGACTGGCTTTGAATTCACAAAGATCCTCCTACTTCACCCTCCTGAGTGCTGGGATTAAAGGTGTACACCACCACCCCAGCTGGAATATATTTTTTTCTTTTTTTGAGACAGGGTCTCATGTAGCTGGGGCTGGCCTCAAACCCACTATATACCCAGCTTCTACTTCATTTATTCTTCACCTAACAGATAAGTTTTTAAAATGATAATAGCAACAATGTATTCAATTGGAAATGCTATGGTATATTTCAATCTAAGCTCCTATAAAAGTGAAAGGAGTCAGGCGTGGTGGCAGATGCCTTTAATCCCAGCACTCAGGAGGCAGAGATAGGAGGGTCGCCATGAGTTCAAGGCCACCCTGAGACTACATAGTGAATTCCAGGTCAGCCTGGATTCTCAGGCCAGTGTGATAGCGCAATGGTAGATACACTGGTGTAAACACACACAGCTTGGGTGCACAGTCTGAAGAAGGAACTCAAGGATTCTAGGTGACAATGCCGTGTCACTAGAGATCTAACTGTGTAACAAATGTCTCACTTTGGTGGAAGAGATTATGCATGTGTAGAGGTAGGAAATATATCAGAATCTCTGGATCCTTTACTCAATTTTGCTGTGAATCTAAAACTACTGGGAAGAAATGATTCATGAAAATTAATTTTAAAATTATTTTATATTTGTCATATGTAGATCTTATTAACATAACCACATCCACTTACATCTTATTCACAAACCTAATATCCTGAGTGATTTTCTATTAACAGAGATTATATCTAGTTTATTATTGCTAACAAATCAACTGCATATGTAATAAAATATTCTTTGCTTCATACGCAGTTAATGGTTAATAGGGGAGGAAGGACACTTTCTTCAGTGGTGTAGCCACTGGCAAGGTGCCCATGCTCCTATAAACAAACCGTCACCCATGCTCCTGTAAGCAGCCCTTGAAACTGGCAAGTTGGGAAGAGGAAGCCTATCAGTAGGAGTAGGGGAGAGATAGGAGAGCTGAGGAGGGTGTGTGAATTGGATTGAAATACATTATGTACATGAATGAAAATGCTAGAATGAAACATAATATATAATGTATGTATATGTCTTATCTTATGTATAATTAATATATGCTAGTAAAAACATTAAAAAGTTATTTCTTAGCCTCTGAAAGTTTTAAGGTGACTATAAGTGATCATACATTATATAGTTGACATTTTCATCACTTTTTTTTGAAACCTTACTTTATGAGACAGGGATGTAACTATTTAACAAAAACTGCATTTATAAGGAACATTTACAAACCACTATGAGAAAGGCTCTCATGAAACAGAAATATCAGAAAGCCTCCTTCATTTTAGAGACATTCTTTCATAGAGAAAAATCCTCACTCCTAATCAACTAAGAAATGCTCTAAGAGATTCAGAAGCCTTTTGTTTTCTATTGGAATCTGAGGTTAAGCTGTTGCCTTGGGCTGTCCAGGTTATCACTGTCTTGAGGGTATAATAAAAGGCACAGAGAGGTTAATACAAGTCTAATCTTCAAAGCACATGGAAGTGTAGCAAATACTACAGTACAGAATAGTGAGCTGAGATCCAAGCTCACACAGTTTACCTGCAGAAGGCAAAACTTATACAACAAAGGCACTGATGGCAGCCTGCTAAGGATGTCATCTTTGGTACAAGAATTTCAGTAAAACCCATGTAACTGTCAACCACTTATCTTGCCTCTCCAATGAGCCCAACTTGCACATGATTGCTTTTTCTGAGTCGCTGCCACAGCACCATTGCATTTTTGATATGGTCTAAAGGTAATGAAAGTCAAAGAAATATAGTGAAAATAAACATATTAAATACTTTGTTCAGAATGTACAATTTGTAAGTGTTGAAAACAGCTATTTTAAAGTTGGTAATCAAACATTTAAAAGCTACCAAATTCTAAGTATTTGTATTTAAATACAAAAGCAATCAGGTAAAATTTACCAGTCCCATCATTGAGCTATTACTTTTATTTCTTTCTTTAAAAAATATTTTTATTTATTTATTTACAAGCAGAGAGAGCTGTATAGAGAGACCCCAGGGCCTCTAGCTGCCGAAAACAAACTCCAGATACATGTACTACTTTGTGCATCTGGCTTTACGTGGGTAGTGGAGAATCAAACCTGGGTCATTAAACTTTGCAGGCAAGTGCCTTAACCACTGAGCAATCTCTTCAGCCCAACTTTCATTTATTAAGTAAAAAGTATGGTTAAAAACTGAAATAAAGAGGGGATGGAGAAATTGCTTAGTGGTTAAGGCATTTGCCTGCAAAGCCTAAGGATCCAGGTTCGATTCTTCAGGTCTCAAGTAAGCCAGATGCACAAGGTAGTGCATGCGTCTGGAGATCATTTGTAGTGGCTTGAGGCCCTGGCATGCCCATTCTCCCTCCCTCTCTCTCTGCCTCTTTCTCTCTCTAATAAATAAAGAAAATAAATGAAATAAAGAGAATGTCCAAAGTCATGATAAAGTCAGAGATAGAAAGTTCAAACTGTTTCCACTTTTCTCTAAAGGAAATAGGGAGCTTCAGCCATCAAGCTGGCAACATGAAGAGGACCACTGAACTATTACTGCAATTAATGCAAAGAGCTGCAGGTAAGATACCTGTGGAGATGGCTGCAAAAGAGAAGAGTGGTGATCACATTGTGGTTACTTGATTTACAACCAATATGTCACTGTAATTAAGAATGGGAACAGCTAGATATGTTAAAAGTACAATTAACCCTGACCCTTATTTAACCCTCATCAAGATGTTATTCACATATGTCAGCAACTCAGGCTAAGAACTGCAGATGCATGAGATCATGTGACAGTTGTCTTTCTGTGATTACGTGAGTTCACTTAGAATGATCTGTTCCAAGTTTGATCAGTTTTCTACAAATATCAATGTGTACTTTTTTCTTACAGCTGAGTAGAATTCCATCATGTAGCTACACCACATCTTGGTTATCCATTCATCCAATGATGGGAATTTGGGTTGATTCCAGTTTATAGCGATTGTGAATTGAGCAGCTATAAACATGGTTGAAATAATATCTCTGAACTGAGATGTGGAGCTTTCCGGATAAATGCCCAGTAAGGGATTAACAGGGTCTGTTGGAAACTCTATATTCATCCTTCTCAGGAGTCTCCATATTGACTTCCATAGTGGTTGTACCAGCTTACATTCCCACCAACAGTGAATGAGTATTCCTATTTCTCCATATCCTCGCCAACATTTGTTTTCATTTGATTTTTTTAATGTTTACTATCCTTACTTGGGTAAGGTAGAATCTTATAGTTATTTTAATTTGCATTTCCCTAAAGGTTAGGGATGTTGAACATTTTCTTAAGTGTGTGTTAGCCATTTGTAATTCATCCTTTGAGGACTCCCTTTTGAGTTCTCTGGCCCACTTTTGGAGTGGGTTGATTTTTTTATTGTTTAGTTTTCTGAGTTCTTTGTAGATTCTAGATATTAGGCTTCTGTCAGTGGTATAGCTGACACAGATTTTCTCCCACTCAGTGGGTAATCTATTAGCTCTACTTATGGTATGTTTGTGCAAAAGCTTTTTAGCTTCATGAGATCCCATTGGTTGAGTGCTTGTTTAATCTCCTGTGATACTGGGGTTTTCTTCAGGAAGTCTTTTCCTATGTCGTAGAGAGTTTCTCCTATTTTTTCTTCCAGTAGTTAAAGAGTTTCAGGTGTTATATTGAGGTCTTTAATGCATCTGGACTTGATTTTTGTATATGATGAAATGAGTAGGTCTAATTGCATTTTTCTACATATGGTCATCCAATTTGCCCAACACCACTTCTTGAAGATGCTATCTTTTCTCCAGTCTAAATTACTGGCACCTTTGTCAATTATCAAGAAGCTGTAGTTACTTGGCCTAAGGTCTGGGTCTTCAATTCTGTTCCAGTGGTCTATGTTTCTGTTTTTATTCCAGTACCATGCTGTTTTTGTCACTATGGCTTTAGATTGGGTAATGGTGATACCACAAGAGCTTTTTTTTTTTTTTTCATGAGAATATATTTGGATATCCAAGGCCTTCTGCCATTCCATATGAATTTTGAGATCATTTTATCAATCTCTGTGAAGAATGATGTTGGTATTTTTATTGGTTTTGTGTTAAATCTGTATATTGCTTTTGGTAAAATTGCCATTTTCACAATATTAATTCTACCTATCCAAGAGCATGGGAAGTCTGTCTATCTTCTCAAGTCCTCTTCTATTTCTTTCTTGAGTGTTTTTGTGTTTTCATTATATAGGTCTTTCACATCCTTGGTTAGTGTTATTCCAAGTTTTTTTTTGTTTTATTTTGTTTTTCAAGGTAGGGTCTCACTCTAGTGCAGGCTGACCTTGAACTCATGGTGATCCTCCTCCCTCTGCCTCCCAAGTGCTGGGATTAAAGGCATGCACCACCAAGCCCGGCTCATTGATTTCTTTCTCTGTATATTTGTCCTTTGTGTATAGACAAGCTACTGATTTTTGTGCATTGATTTTTGTATCCTGACACTTTGATGAAAGAATTTATCATCTTTAGAAGTTTTGAGATACTTTTGGATCACTTATATATAGGATCATGTCATCTGCAAATAGAGCTAACTTGAGTTCTTCCTTTCCAATTTGAATCCCTTTTATTTCTTTCTCCTGACTTATTGCTTGGGCTAGTACTTCTAGTACTATGTGGAAGAGCAGAGGTGAGAGTGGGAACCCCTGTCTTGTTTCCAGTCTCAGTGGGAACTCTTTGAGTTTTTCCCCATTAAGTATTATTTGGGCTTTAGGAGCTTTATATATAGCCTTTATTATGTTGAGATATGAACCCTCCAAGCCTATGTTTTGATCACAAAGTGGTGTTGCATTTTGTCAAAGGCCTTCTCTGCATTAATTGAGATAATCATGTGGTTCTTATGGTTCAGTTTATTTATGTGGTCTATTAAGTTGACTGATTTCTGTATGTTAAACCATCCCTGCATTCCTGGGATAAACTTGAGCAAAGTGGATAAAGCTTTTGATGTGTTCTTGAATTCGGTTTGCAAGAATTTTGTTCAGGATCTTTGCATCTAAGTTTGTTACAGATATAGGCCTATAATTTTCTTTCTTTGTTGTATCTGTCAGGTTTTGGTATGAGCGTGATACTCGCTTCAGAAAAGGAGTTGGGGAGGATTCCCTGATCACCAATTATGTGGAACAGTGTAAGAAAAAATGGTTTCAGTTCTTCAATGAAGATTTTAGGCAATTCAGCAGAGAAGCCATCTGGTCCTGGGCTTTTCTTTTAGAGGAGGTTTTTGATTATCCTTTCAATCTCCATGGATGTGATAGGTCTGTTTAGGAGATTAATCTGCTCTGAGTTTAGTTTTGGTAGGTGGTATGTGTCTAGGAATTCATCCATTTCTTCTAGATTATTCAATTTTGTGGAATAGAGGTTTTGGAAGTGTGCCCTGATGATTCTTCCAATTTCATTGATATCTGTTGTGCTCGATCCTTTTTCAATTCTGATTTTGTTTGAGACTTCTCTCTCTCTCTTTTTTTTTTTCTTGATCAATTTAGCTAGGGGTTAGTCAATCTTGTTTATTTTCCAAATAACCAATTCTTTCTTTCACCAATTAAAAAATTTTTTTTCTTAGTTTCCAATTCGTTAATTTCTGTTCTAATCTTGATTATTTCTTTCCATCTGGAGCTCTTTGGGTTGGATTCTTCTTGTTTTTCCATAGCATTTAGGTGGACAGTCAGGTGACTAGATTGGGCTCTGACTTTGTAATGAAGGCATTTAGTGATATGAATTTTCCCCTTAGGACTGCCATCGTTGTGTCCCATAAGTTTGGGTAGGTGGTGTTTTCATTATCTTTCAATTCTAGGAATTTAACAATCTCACTTATGATTTCTACCCTGACTCATTCGTTGTTTATGGCTGGAGAGATTGCTTAGTGCTTAAGGTGTTTACCTGCCAAGGCAAAGGGCCCAGGTTCAATTCCCCAGCACCCACATAAGCCAGATGCAGGTGGCACATGTGTCTGGAGTTTGTTTGCAACGGCTAAAGGCCCTGGCATGCCTGTTCTCTCTATCTGCCTCACACTCTCTCTCTCTCAAAATAAAGTAAATTTTTTAAAAAGTTGTTGTTTAGTCTCCAGGAGTTGGTAGAGTTCTTGATGTGTCTCTTGTTAATTTCTAGCTTTAAAGCATTGTGATCTGACATGATGTCTTTATGGAGGCACATTTTATGGCCTAATAAATGGTCAATTCGGAGAAGGTAACATGGGCTGCTGAGAAGAATGTGTATTCTGTAGAGTTGGGGTGGAAAGTTCTGTAGATATCCTTTAGGTCTAGTTGATCTATGATGTTGTTAAGTTCTATTACTTCCCTGTTGATTTTCTGCTTGGATGATCTGTCTAGTGATGATAGTGGAGTATTTAAGTCTCTGACTATGATGGTGTTGGTGTTTATTTCTGTTTTATTGTCAAGGAGATTTGTTTAATAAATGGTGGTGCCCCTGTGTTTGGCACATATATATTTATTATTGTGATGTGTTCATGCTGGATCATTCCCTTGATGAGCAAGAAGTGGCCTTCTTTGTCCTTTTTGATTACTTTTGAAGTCTATTTGATCAGATATTAATATACCAACACCCACTTGTTTTTTATTTCCATTTGCTTGGAATATTATTTTCCAACCTTTCACCCTGAGGAGGTGTCTCTTTAATGGTGAGGTGGGTTTCTTGAAGACACCAGATAGAAGGGTCCAGTTTTTTTTTAATGTATTTATTTATTTATTTGCAAGCAGAGAGAGAGAGATAGAAGAGAGGCAGACAGAAAGGGAATGGGTACGCCAGGGCCTCTAGCCACTGCAAACAAACTCCAGATGCATGTGCCCCTCGTGCATCTGGCCTACATGGGTCCTGGAGAATCGAACCGGGATCCTTTGGCTTCACAGGCAAACGCCTTAACCGCTAAGCCATTTTTCCAGCCTGGGTCCAGTTTTTTTTTATCTATCCTGATAACCTGTGTCTTTTGATGGGTGAGTTAAGATCATCAATATGTAAAGTTATTACTGTGAGGTTTGATTTAATCCCTGCCATGATAAGGTGTTTTATGAGGTTTGGTGCTTTCTTGTGTTATGTACTGTTTTGAGTCTGGTTTATTTTGATGATGTTCTTGTTGGCTCTTGAGACTGGTTGGTTGACTGTTCTGCATGGTATTTTCCCTCAAGTATTCTCTGTAGGTTTGGCTTTGTGTTCCTATAATCATAGAGTTGACTTTTTTCATGAAAAGTTTTTCTTTCACCATCTACTATGAGGGATACTTTTGCTGGGTACAGTAGCTTGGGTTGGAAGCCATAGTTTTTCAGACTTTGAAGTGTTCCATTCCAGGCCCTTCTGGCTTTCAGGGTTTCCATTGAGAAATCTGATGTAATTCTGATGGAATTGCCTTTGTACAATGTGAGTTGTTTCTCTCTTGCTGCTTTTAACCTTCTCTGTTGTCATTGTTAAGAGTTTTAACTATGATGTGTCTTGGAGAGTTTCTTCTTTGGTCCTGTCTGTCTGGTGTTCTGTGGGATTCTTGTATCTGGATGGGACTCTCTTTTGAAAGATTCAGAAAACTGTCTTCAATAATTTTGTTGAATATGGTCTCTGTACCTCTTGCCTCTATTTCCTCTCCTTCTGGTATACCCATGATCCGGATGTTTCATTGTTTTAGGGTGTCCCACTGTTACCTCATATTCTGTTCACCTGAGTTTTTGAACTTAGCAAAGTTTTTGGCCTCCCAATCAATTTCTTCTATCTTATCTTCCTGGTCAGAGGTTCTGTCTTCCACATGAGTGACTCTGTTGGTGAGTGGTTTTAGAGAGGTTTTTATAATTTCTATTTTATTTTTGTTTTCTGTTGTGTTATTTTGCATCATGTCCATCTCTTTTTTGAAGTACAATTATAATTTGAGTTGATTTTCTTGATGCTTCCTGGAGTTCATTCTTGCATTTGGTCAAGTCTTCATGAAGAATCAACCGGTTGTTGAGAGCTTCCATTTCTTGACTTACCTTCAATTTACTCATATCTCTTTGGATTCTAATGTTTTTTTTTTCTTTTTTTTTTTTTGGTTCTAATGTTTTCTTCAACAAGTCAAGCCTACTGTCACAAGCTGAATGCTCTAGGAGATGATTCTGTTCTATTTCATTGATACAATTGTTGGTTCTTTGATAGTTTGCTTCTAGTTCAACGAATTTTTTTCATCAGTGTCTAAATGGTTTTCATTTTGGGAATGAATTTCTTTTGATTTCTCTATGATTTCATTGGAGGTTTCCCCTGTAGGACTAGGCATCCTTGGGAGATCTCCATCTCTCAGTTTTCTGACTTCTGTTGGCTTTTTTTTATGTTGTTGTCTACCCATTTTAGGAAGACTGTTTATTTTATTGAGAAGGAAGCAAGTTTTTGTCCTTTGGCCCATGCACCCTCTGTCTGGGATGAACAGGGATGTTGGTTCCCCGCAGACAGTCAGAATACCAGAGTAAAAGGTCTGATTCCACAGCTCACACAGGGACCAGGCCTCCCCAAGCAGGGCACAATGGAACCTACCAGGGCCAGGGGACTGGGAGGAACAAGGGAACAGGGATCTGGCCTACTTCCTGCAGAGCCTCCAGCACACAGACCAGGGCAGGGAGCCCAGACCAGGGCAGTAGGAGGAACCAGGAAACAGGGGTCTGGCCTACTCACTCCTGATCACTGCACCCTCCTTCACTCTGTCCATGCAGGTAACCCAGAATGGGAAAGGTGGATTTCCAGACCTATGTGCCTACTCACACACTGTCCCTGCAGGCAACCCAGAAGGGGGGAGGTGGGAGAAGCCTGGAAGCAGGGGTCTCACCTACTCACTCCAGACCTGGGTGCCCACCCATACACTGTCCCTACAGGCAGCCCAGAAGGGAGGAGGTGGGAGAAGCCTAGAAGCAGGGGTCTGGCCTACTCACTCCAGACCCATGTGCCTGCTCACACACTGTTCCTGCAGGTAACCCAGAAGGGGGAGGTGGGAAGAGCCTGGAAGCTCTGTAAGTAACCCCAATAAAATCATTGATTCACAGAACTGGTTTTGGTGAAATGTCCTTTGGTCTGTTATCTGTGCTCTATTTGGGGAGAAGACATGTGTTTGTTTCACCCCAGGGAAAAGGGGCTGGACTACTTACTCCAGACCCACATACCCACCCACACACTGTCCCTGCAGGCAACCCAGAAGGGAGGAGGTGGGAGAAGCCCGGAAGCAGGGATCTGGCCTACTCACTCCAGACCTGCGTGCCTACCCACACAGTGTCCATGCATGTTGTTCTTTTTTTCTTATTTTTCATTACTTTGTTTTGTTTTTGAGACTGAGTTTCCTTAAGTAGCCCAGACTGGCTGTGAACTCCTCATCCTCTGAACACAGCCTTCTGACCATTGGGCTTCTAGACCTGCGCCACCACACACCACTTCCTTATCCACAGTTCAGATATCATTTGTGTTTCCAAACAAGATAGGAATGAGGCCACTCCTGGTTTCCTACTACTCCTACTGCCCAAAGCAGTTAATAGCTGATTTTTGTATTCTACTGTTTTGTTATCAATTGAAAACACTAATTCATGTACATTACAACCTTGTAGCCCAACACAAAGGACAAAAAGAAAGTGACCTGAGGCAGTGGCTGTCTACCAGGTACAATTTTGCCCTTGCCTCAAATCTGGATTTATAGGACCCAAACAAGAGATACTGGTATACACCTAATACACAAGACAGCCCTCCACCTAAAGGATTATCCAGTCTATATGTCAATTGTAGAGTAAAAAAGCTTGACCTAGAGTTGGCATGGTAGAGACTATAAAAATGTATGCCACCTGATCATCCCTGTCTGGTCTTCCCTAGCTGTACCCTAGAGGTTAAAGGTCAGATCTACAGAGACTAATCAAGATTCATAGTAGCTAGAAGCTTTGGCTCTGTTGAGAACCATTACTGGAACATCAGCTCAACTAAGGCATATGGCATTTCTGTTGCAACATTCACCTTTAACTATAAACAACACACAGCATCGACAGTCACACAAGCACACAGTGGTCCCCTAGATTACAGAGGAGCTGAAGCTTCCTATTATTTAGTGGCCCTGTAGTAATCTCAATGTAACACAGCAAGGTCTTGCTCATGTGATTACAGTGACACTGGTGCAACAAATCTGTCATGTTGCCAGTAGTATAAAGGTATAGTGTGTACAGTCATGTATAGGACATAAGACTTGATAGTAAATTAATATTACTGCCATAAGTATTTATTAAAAATACTTTTTATCATTAGTTTGGAGTTCACTATTCTGACTTCTTTTAACTATGAAATGGTGTATTATGTGATATGGGCAGCAGCTTCACACATTTATGTTTACTGCATTTCCTAGTTACATGATTTTCTCTTGTGTTTGATTTATTCTTCAGTTTCTTTGCTCATCATGGCCCTAAGAGCAACAGGCAATACCACATACATGCCAGACAGGATAGGTATGTAGCAGGCCATACCATTTAGTCTATAATGTTTGAACAATGAAATCAATTAATGATGAATTTCTCAGAACACACCCCATTGTTAAGTGATGTACAACTATATTTAAAATGAGGTAACCAAAGCAATATTCAAAGGCATACTTTTGACCCAAGTGTATTTTTTTTTTTATTTTAGGAAGAGAGAGAGAATTAGTTTGCCAGGGCCTCTTGCCAGTGCAATCAAACTCCAGATGTGTGCACCACTTTGTGTGGATGTGTGACCTTGTGTGCATGCTCTCCCTGTGCATCTGGCTTACACAGGTTATGGAGAGTTGAACCTGGGTCCCGAGGCTTCACATGCAAGCGCCTTAACTGCTAAGCCATCTCTCCAACCCCCAAGTATATTTATAATGCAAAAAGATTCAACTAAAAATAAGATAATAGTAAACCTTGAAAAGGCATAAATTTTAAATGAAGACTATGAAATACAAAATGAGTAAGTTGAGATTTAACCTTGACAATAAACCATTACAAATTAAAGAACATCATCTCTTATGAATAAAGACAGAGATCTCATAGTATTAGAAAAAAAACTGATAGAGACAGAAATATCTCAAAGTCAATCTCAGTATCTTTCCCATCCCCTCTCAGAATATAAAGTATAAAAGACTTATAAACAAAATACTTTTAAAAACCCAAAATTAGATATTTTTCAAAATGAGTAAAAGATTCAGCACGAAAGCAGATATACAAGTAGCTAAATAACCAGCTGTAGAAGATACTTGTGTCCACTGGTCATCAGAAATGCAGACCTAAAAGCATGATACCATTTCTGTGGCTAAATATTAACTCAAAGAAATGAAAAACATATGTTCACAAAAATGGCTGCACAAAAGTGTACAGTAGCAGTTATATTCATAAAAATCTCAAAATATAAACCAAGCTCTCCATCAACTGAAGAGCTGATAAACAAATTCTAGCATATTCATAAAATTAAGTGCTATCCAGAAATTTTAAGAAGCACAACTAATACATCATGGGTGAATCTTGAAATTTCTATGTTGACCAAAGGCAACTTTATGACCTGGGACTGGAAGGGGAGCTGACAGGAAAGGAGCATGAGGGAACTTTCCATGTTGTGAAAAGGTCCTGCACCTTGTTTGGGATATTGGTTAGATGTTTAATTCAACACAACATTTACTTAACATTCTCACATCTAAAAATACTCAGTTTCTCTATATGTGTGTTGGGGGGTGCGTGCCATGGTACATAAGGTTAGATGACAACTTTTGGATCAGTCCTCACTGGAAATTCTGTGTTTGCCTCCCTTCTTCCACGTTGTTTGAATATATGTCCCCCAATATATTCAGTGGGTCTCTCAAATGTTCTTCACCATGGGTTTGAGATTCCATTTTTCATGAGCTGAAGTCTGCTGTGAAATTCTGCTTTGTTTGCCTGAAAAGCAGGCCTTCTCCTGCCTTTATGGAACTTCCCCTGGATCTGTAAGCTTCACTAAATAAATTTAACTGTGCCTGGTCTGGAAGTTCATCTCCACCAGCTGTCTGCAACAGTAAAGTTTTGCGAGAGTGTGGGGTCTGTGGATTCATCTGAACCTTTGTTTTGGAGGAATGGGCATGGACTTGGTGACAAGAGCTTTAAGCCAAGTTTTATGGACTTTGAGAGTTTGAGAATCACTGAGCCAGGTTTCTAGGGGGAAGGAAAGACCAGAGGACTTTGTTGGAATTGGGCTACTTTTTGTTCAGAAAGTTTTTGAAGGTTAAATTTGTAATGGACTGTGCTTGGCTAAAGATATGAACTGAGATTTTAAGATTTTAAGTTGAAAACCTCAATGTTAAAAGCAGAGGCACTGAGACTGGTTTTAGGTTACTGGAGCTGCTATTGTCAACGCATTAGCAATCTTAAGGAAGGTGGAAGGAAGGTGGCCCGACTTGATTTACATTAAAACAATGGAGAGGATGCCTGAGGAAGACTGTTTAGAAATGCAAACTCTTTGGAAAGGAGTTGATATCAAGGCAATGGTTTATTTTGTCCCTGGATTTAGAATATGGCTGTGTCCTGCACACCTAGTTTTGGAAATATGAAAAATGTATGGAGTGGTCTGCATGAAGGCAGGGCATGAAGTTCCTGAGGAATAGGCTGCAAGAGCCTTTTGGAAGATGGACTGTGGTTTGCATGGAGACCTGAAGATGTTTTGTGGTACCATGGAGTGCAGTGTTGGCATGGGATAACCAGCTGGAGGGAATTGGTAAACATGGAGACTGTTAGTCTCTGGTTATATTGAACAACTGCAGAAGTTTGATGATGGCTGATGATAGTTGAGTTTGCATTATTCTAGTCTCTCTTGCTTTTTACCAGTTAAAAATGCTGTCTTTCATGTTGAAAGTATTTAACTTGTTTGATTTTACAGGACTCACTATCTTTGTGAGAACCATGCACTGTACAAACTGTGATAGTTATTAATCTATTGGGGCCAGGGAGATTAGGGGCGGAATGTGGTAGTTTTATCCACCTATTGTTGCTAGAGGCAAGGTCACTGGGGCGGTCTTAGGTGGGTTTGATTCCATTGGGATCTGAACTAGTCTGCTGTGTGACTTTTGGCTGTAGTTTTGCTCTGTTTGCTGTGGTGGCTGGTTGGCTTTGTCTTTCTCTCCTTGGCCCAATGAAAAGCAGGCTGTGCCTTATGGAACTTCCCCTGGATTCATTAATATCCCTTCCTCCATAACTGTGCCCAGTCATCCTCAAAGTTGCAACACCATAGCACACTGAAATTTAAGGAAGTCCACCAGCGTTTCCAGCTTTTGCCTGGGGTCTGGGGATCACACATGACAAGGTTTTTCAAGGCCATCTAGATTCCCACATTTTGTTCTATCGTGCTCCAGGCAAACCCAAAGGATGATATCAAATCTACTTAACTGCACTCTACCTTATTTTCTGAGGTGTGGTCCCACTTTAACCCAGGGTATGTCAATTCAACTAGTCTAGTGTAACTAGCCATCTTGCTCCAGGCTGTCTCTGCCTTCCATGCACTGAAACTGCAGGGAGATTACCTTATCCACCTATTGTTTTCATAGGTTTGGGGATCAATCCTCCTATTCACTCAGTCTCAGGGTGGCCTTACGCAAATCCTCACTCTGCCTGCCTCCCAAGTGCTGGGATTAAAGGCATGCGCCACCATTCCCTGCTTATGTTATATTTTCATAAATCAAAAACCTACAAATTCAATTAATAAAACCTTATGATCTTTTCTCCAAGAAGAATAAAATGACATCTTGGCAAGACTCATTAAAGAAAAACAAAAAAATTAAAATAGTAATGAGAAAAAGAATAGAAAAGGGTTTTTTATTATAAAATAATTCCAAGACTCTAAAAAGCAGAAACTACTAATAAAAACAATAAAAGCAAAAAGATTTGTGTGTGGTCAGGCATGGTGGTAGACGCCTTTCATCCCAGCACTTGGGAGGCAGAGGTAGGATGATCACCATGAGATCAAGGCCAGCCTGAGACTACAGAGTGAATTCCAGGTGAGACCCTACCTCAAAAAAAAAAAAAAAAAAAAAAAAAAAAAAAAAACTGTGTGGAAATAACAAAAGTTCAGGCAGAAGCAAAGACTTTAGTATTCATGTCCAAATAAACAACAAAACTGTAATTCAGATGTAAGTTTCCTTGACAGGTTATTTTAAAGGGTAAGCATGCAGTCCAGAGAGCTGGCCAGTAGATGAAGCACTTCTGCCCAAGTGTGAGGTCTGAAGCTTGGGTCTCTAGCACTGACACAAATGCTGGGTAGGCGTGGTGGCTTCCCTGTAATCTCAGCACTTGGAAGACAGAGACAGGGGATCCCCTGGGCAAGCTGGCTAGCTGGACTAGCCAGATAAATAAACCATGAGTTCAGGTGAGATAGACGGCCTCAGTGTGGAAAGTGACAGAAGATACTCAACATCAACCTCTGGCCTCCACATGCACATGTTTGCCCACTCACACATACATACACATGTGCATACCACACACAAATTCACACATGCAAAAAAGAATAAAATGGACAGCAACTGAGAAAGACACTTGATGCCAAACCATGGTTTCTACACACACACACACACACATATGCACATGAACACACATGTGCCCACATACATATAAACACACAAACATGCACACCACACTCTCATAACAAAGGGCAAGCCTTTGAAATAGTATACTTGATTAAAAGAAATAAGCACCATGGGGGCTATTGAAATGGCTTAGCAGTTAAGGCACTTGTCTGCAAAGCCTAAGGACCCAGGTTCAATCCCCAGTACCTAAGTAAGCCAGATGTACAAGGGGGTACATGCATCTCTGCCTTTGTCTGTTAAATAAATAAACAAATAAATACTTTTTTTCTATGCTTGTTTATTATGTCTGCATATCATCTAATTCTCTTACTGTCACATACAAGAGGATAAGGACTAAGTCTTTTTATACCTCATCAAATATTCTACACACAGATGTGATATACAGATATTTGCTGAATAATGAAAAGCAGATGGACTCATTCACTTTCTAGAGGCTCACTTTCATAAGGGGATCCCTACACCTCAGATTTAATATCAAATAATAAGTAACTACTTTGGTTTTCAAGTAGATTTTTAAGATAGTACCACAGAAGTACCTATGAGTAGCGTAGGCACACAGCATAGGGAGGAGCAACAAACAAGTAGGTTAAGGGGCTACAATAGCACTCAGGAGGGATAAAAGGCTAGAGAGAGCTCCCACAAGGGTTGCAAAACAAGAATTAACTTCTTCAACCTTAAAGCTTTCCCAGATCACACCACAGCTAATACTTTTCAAGTTTCTCTGTTCACAGGAAATCTGGATCTAGTTGCCCTACTTATCTTTACACAGTTTCACGTTAAAAAATGGCTTGTAACAAAATAACTAATGCATCTGCTTAATAAATACTTTTCAACCATATGTACCAAAAGCGTTATGACATGGCACAAGGAAAAGAAACAAGCCCATTTAAATGTCTGTCAGTTTCCATTTCCTCATTTGGGCTTATGGGAAATAAATAAATATCAAGTTAAAAGGACCTGAATCCACTAAAAACTATGAGCGTTTAAATGCCATAACACAAAGTAGTTGAAAACATGAGCTTCAATATTGTCTTCTACAATATAATGAAACTTGGATTTCAGCTGACAACTTCTATACCAGGTTTCAGCCCAAAGCAATTTAGAAAGAGACAAGGCAAAAACTCCTTAAAAATAAATTAAGGTTTCTAATGGAAATGCTGACAGATTCTTCTTTATAATAATGGCTGGTTAGACCACTGTATTTTAGAAATGATAGCATCACAGTATGGATCCAAGTGCTATACATTAAAATGTAAGGAAGCCTGGCCTATAATTAAATCAAAATCATAAATAGTTTGGTATAATATATTATAAAGAAAGTACGATGTGACAAGAAAATATACTGAGTTAAATATAACACAAGCAGGGGTATAGTAAAGCCTTCCATTTTGATTTAAGTAACATGAAGTATCAACAGAAATACAAGGGAGAGAAGTCAACAAGCAGAAACTCTATGTGGTCTAAAAATGGCTGATTCCAATATGGCCAATGTATCCCTCCCTTACTTAGGAAACCATATCCATCATGTGATGGTTAAGCTTCTAGACTCAAATCAAAGCACAAACTTAAATATACTTACTTGGTTATATTTCCTGGTCAACTTTCTGATGTTTCTACGATTTCTTCCATTGTGTCCCCATGCTATGTTTGTCATTGAGAGTTTCAAGCCTTGTTTCTGCCAATCCCTACTTTTGAATTGAACATCCACATTAAAACAATAATGATTTTCAAGGCAACCTGAGGCTGAAAACCCAGCATAAACAGTTCTCTCACTATAGAAAGAACATGGTAAGCCTTCATGTGATGAGACGCTGAAGTACCTGCATGACCTCTTCACATTTCCAAGCAAAGCAGAACTCAGGAAAAGTGTCCAACTTCTCATTATGAAGTCTCATACATGTCTCAATACACAATGACATCAGTGTAGAATTCACCCTACAGAATTTCTGAATTATAGAATTTATAATAAGCTTTCTTAACACTACTTAACCTCATGTAATGAAAAGCATTGTCTATTTGCATGGGTATGTCTATTTGCATAATAAGTGATAAACAAACTATAATTTCAAAACAGGGGTAATATGCCCCGAAAGATGCAACTGAAAATAATCAAGGACATCTTTTGTTGTTTCAACTTGTGGGTTTGAGCAGTTACTAGTGGCTAGTGAACATTTAGTGGCCAGAGATTCTCCTAAAAATACAAACAGGAAGACATGTAACAACACACGTAAGAAAATGTATACAAACAAACACGCATATGAGAAAAAATACAGATTCCCAGTCAAGGTACCATTAGTCCACAATACCAACAGCAGTGTCGCAAAACTATGTACTACAGCAAGATGGTCCACACCTGGGATCCCTGCACTGCAGACAAAGCCCAAACTAGAGCATCATGGTCTATGCCTGGGATCCCAGCACTGGAGACAAAGCCCGTACTAGAGCATCATGGTCCACGCCTGAGATCCTGGCACTGGAGACAAAGCCCGTAATAGAGCATCATTGTCCACGCCTGGGATCCCGGCACTGGAGACAAAGCCCGTAATAGAGCATCATGGTCCACGCCTGGGATCCCGGCACTGGAGACAAAGCCCGTACTAGAGCATCATGGTCCACGCCTGAGATCCTGGCACTGGAGACAAAGCCCGTACTAGAGCATCATGGTCCATGCCTGAGATCCTGGCACTGGAGACAAAGCCCGTACTAGAGCATCATGGTCCATGCCTGAGATCCTGGCATTGGAGACAAAGCCTGTACTAGAGCATCATGGTCCACGCCTGGGATCCCGGCACTGGAGACAAAGCCCGTACTAGAGCATCATGGTCCATGCCTGAGATCCTGGCACTGGAGACAAAGCCCGTACTAGAGCATCATTGTCCATGCCTGGGATCCCGGCACTGGAGACAAAGCCCGTAATAGAGCATCATGGTCCACGCCTGGGATCCCGGCACTGGAGACAAAGCCCGTACTAGAGCATCATGGTCCACGCCTGGGATCCCGGCACTGGAGACAAAGCCCGTACTAGAACATCATGGTCCATGCCTGAGATCCTGGCACTGGAGACAAAGCCCGTACTAGAGCATCATGGTCCACGCCTGGGATCCCGGCACTGGAGACAAAACCCGAGAGAGCATCATGGCACGCCTGGGATCCCGGCACTGGAGACAAAGCCCGTACTAGAGCATCATGGTCCATGCCTGAGATCCTGGCATTGGAGACAAAACCCTTGCTAGAGCATCATGGTCCATGCCTGAGATCCTGGCATTGGAGACAAAGCCCGTACTAGAGCATCATGGTCCATGCCTGAGATCCTGGCATTGGAGACAAAACCCGTACTAGAGCATCATGGTCCATGCCTGGGATCCTGGCATTGTGGACAAAGCCCGTACTAGAGCATCATGGTTCATGCCTGGGATCCCGGCACTGTGGACAAAGCCTGTACAAATACCTTTGTTTTGTCACTAGTTTCTCTTCTGTTTAACCCCAACAGATACTCAAATCACCAACCCAGAAAGTAAGTACTGAACTTCTGGCAAAGAGGAGCATAAAATGTCCTGATGATCAGCAGGAACACCTGACTAGTTCATTCTTTCAACAGATACCAGGCTCAGGGCTATACATTGAGGGTACTGCGGTCACCCGGTCAGCATCTTTGCTGCTATGTGGGTTATGCTTTGATGAATCTTGAGCTACAGAAATTTTCAAGTTAAACCCCTGATGTCTAACTTTCTGAAAATCTGATGTGCCTATTTACAAACAGTTCCACGTATATCTTGTTTTTATTTTGGTAATGTCTCTAATGAGGTAATAAGGTAAAACCTGAGTTTTCACCCCTGAATCACACTTTTGTTCTCTTGAGTCCTAAAGATTAAACCTCAGTTCCCTATGACAACCCTTTCCACGTTTTCTAAATTGTGTCTCCTGACGACTAACAAAATCATCCCACAGTGTGCAGGCAGCTACATGTAAGACACAATTCTTAAGACTGGGAAGAAATGAGTAAAATACTAAAGTTCTGATCAAATTTAGGTATTATTAGTAATGCTATATAAATTTTCTTGAATGGTCCTTCTCAAACTTACAGTACTTTTTTCTTATAATATTTTATTTTATTTGAGAGAGAAAGAAGCAGATAGAGAGAGAGGATGAACTCACCAGGGCCTCTAGTCCTGCAAACGACCTCCAGACACATGCACCACCTTGTGTATCTGGCTTATGTGGTTCCTGGGGAATTGAACCTGGGTTCTTTTGCTTTGTAGGCAAGCACCTTAACCACTAAGCCATCTCTCCAGCCCCAAAGTACTGATTTTTATGGGAAAGAATATAATATTTGTGAACTCCTATGCACAAAGCAATATGCTTGACACTTTAAATGCATTGTTACATTTGGTAATAATCTTACAAAACAGAAAATACCATCTTAAGTTTAGATGTCAAAACAGCAAGCTCAGAAAATGAGAATTTTCCCAAGATCATTTATCTATGCCTATGCGCTTTTCACAGCACCATGTTACCTAAAGATACAGCTAACTTATTTTAATTCAATTTTATTTCAATCACTCAGATAACATTACCACTATAAACTAATTTTACAATGACGTTAAATGTCATAGTTACTTATGCCCACATATATAAGAACCTTATTCTGGTAAAAGCTTCTAAAATCAAGTGCCTTTTGCCAAGAACATATACATTATCTTCTTACCTATACCATACGCTGTATAGAAACACAAAATTCTATTTAACAAATTCTACTCAATATATGTTTTCACAAATTGTTATTTATTAAGCAAACTGGTGCTGCAGAAATAGCTCAGTCAGGAAAGTACTTACTGTAAAAGCATCAGGACCTGAGTTCGATCCTTAGAACCATGTTTTTAAAAAATGGGCTGGAGAGATGGCTTAGCAGTTAAGGCACTTGCCTGCAAAGCTTATGTAAGGACCCATGTTCAACTCTCCAGATCCCACGTAAGCCAGATGCACAAGTCACACATGTGAATAAGATGGTACACACATCTGGAGTTTGACTGCAGTGGCTGGAGGCCCTGGCATGCCAATTTTCTCATTAGGTTATAGGAGCTTTGTAACAAACTCTTATTTAGTAGCCTGCTTCCATTTTTTTTCACTTTTTTTCTTCTCTCTATACCCAGCTTAATTCTCTCTACACAAGCCACCAGCCTAATCCTTTAAAAAATGAATCATAGTTCCATTGCTTAAAAACCTACATATCTACTACATATGTAATGCAATGAAAAACACTTATGCAAGTCTGTCAGATTATGCTTGGCTCCTTAGTGTCTCTGTTCGCTGGAGACCTTTGCACTTGGTCCCTACACTTTGAACATTCTTTTGACAAGAACCTGAGTTACTCGCTTTCCTTCCACTGCAGTCTCTACTTAAGTCTAGCATCAGATAAGCCTTCCCTGATCATTCTCCATTGTCATTTATTTATTTATGCATGTGCATGTTCTGTGGTAACCACGAGTCTGTACACTCCTATGTGTACAGGTGCACATGTGTAGGTGAGCACGTGTGTTTACATCAAAGGTCAATGTAAAATATCTTCCTCAGTCACTCTCTATCTGATTTTTTTTTCCTTTGGGGAGAGGGTGTCTCTGAACCTAAAGTTCCAATCAGCTAGACATGAAAAAGTCACAGGAAGGGCTGGAGAGATGGTTTAGCGGTTAAATGCTTGCCTGTGAAGCCTAAGGACCCTGGTTAGAGGCTGAATTCTCCAGGACCCAGGTAAGCCGGATGCACTAGGGGGCACAAGCTGGAGTTCGTTTACAGAGGCTGGAGGCCCTGGCGCACCCATTCTCTTTCTATCTGCCTCTTTTACACACACACACACACACACACACACACTCAAATAAATATATAAAAATGTTTTATAAATAAAAAAGTCACAGGACGGCTGTAGAGATGGCTTAGAAGTTACAGTATTGCCTGCAAAGCCTAAGGACCCAGGTTCAATTCCCCAGTACCTACATAAACTAGATGCACATACATGGTGGCACGTGCATCTGGAGTTCATCTGCAGTGGCTAGAGGCCCTGGCACTCCCATTCTCTCTATCTGCCCCCACTCTCAAATAAATAAATGAATAAATAAATAAATAAATAATTAATTAATTAAAAAATATTTTTCAAAAGGTCACAGGAATCTGCCTATCTCTGCCTCCCCAGCAATAGGATTATAAGCATGTCCAGCTTTTACATGATGCCAGGGATCTGAACTAGGGTCCTCATGCTTTCAAAGCAAGCCCTTTACCCACTAAGCCAGCTCCCCAGCCCTCTCAATTATCTTTATCTTGCTTCTTCTGCTGTCATAGTGATCATCAACCAGCTTTCTACTATTCCATTTATTTGCTTCTGACTCTTACACCAAATTGTACAATGCATGAGAAGAGTTACTGTATTTCATAGCCCTAGATGCTATTTCACACATTAGAAGTAATCAGTAAATAATCAGCTATCTTAATGGTGGCATAAATGTATTAAAGACAATATAGATAGATGATTCCAAGAAACAGATTATGAAATCAATTCATGATATGAATAAGGAATATAGCAGAGGCAGAGATAATAAAAAAGAATTTGAAAAAAAACTGGGAAAAGCCGGGCGTAGTGGTGCACACCTTTAATCCCAGCATTCGGGAGGCAGAAGTAAGAGGATTGCCATGAGTCCAAGCCCACCCTGAGGCTTCATAGAGAATTCCAGGTCAGCCTGAGCTACAGTGAGACCCTACTTCGGAAAAAAAAAAAAAAAAAAAACCTGGGAATGAGTTGGGTGTGGTGAATAATAAGGCTAAAGGAGGTAGACAGGGCCAGAGTATGAATGCCCTTGAAAATCAAACTAAGACTTCATGCAGAAGACAAAAGAAAATAACCAACCATAAAACCAGGGTATATCTGATCCTTCTATTCTCCTGCCCCCTCTCTTTCTCTCCCTTCCCTTTCCCCAACCTCTCTGCTAGATGCAGTAATAGCGGACTGCCCTCCATCTTCATGCTGGGCCTCACACCCAACTTCTCTGAAGTTATTTCCTACTGTAGTGCTATACTATGAAGCTATGAGTTTGCATCTTCCATCTGAAGAGCCAGGGGCTACCACAGCCCAGGTTTACCCTAGGCCATCAGGGACACTACAAGGGCAAGCTGCCAATGCCAGAGTGCTGGTCAGGCAAGTATAAGCCAGGGATATGTCAAACAAGAGCTACCTACAGGGGTATGCACCATTACAAACATGTCTCTCCTGTTAGTGTCCTGGGCAGAGGTTGAACAACTAGGTCTTAGGTTGTTAGCCAGTTAAAAGAAGTATCCTGTGAAAGGCACGCCCTAAACACCCTGACTAGCTTCCCTCCATTTCCTACTGGGGCACGGCTGCTAGCAACTCTGATACTAGAGCCCCAGTTTAGCTGACAGCTCTTGGAATACATGTATGGCTTATGTCAGTATACTTGCAACTCTAAGTGGGGTGCAGTAAAGGACTAAATTTCACTCTGTGTAGTGTGCCAGCAAAGAGATTCATTCTGTTCATACTCTATTTCAATTACTCTAGTTCATTTGATATAAAGCAGACACAATATGCTGAAGAGGCAGCTCAGAAAATACTCATCTTTTTATATGTACATGTCAGGGCCATCCTACACTTCACAAAACTTAGATTTCAAAGTTATAAATTTAGATTTACAAAGAAATTCTGACCTGGCAAAGATAAACCCATTACAGATGTAGATGGCCTTTGCAAATCCTTACATGTCCTGAATGTGAAGAAAAGACACATTAGACACGTGATATATTAACTCCCTTCATTAAACAGAAAATGCAAGTGTTTTTCACCTGTAATTTGAATCACAGTACTTTGCTATCAGGCAAGAACTATGCTTGTTTATGAAAGCAAAGGAATACTAAGATGATAATGTTAGATAAATGAGCATTTCTACCACATGACAAGCATTTTCTGATCTTAGAAAAGAAAGTGCTAAGATTAAAAGTATCCAGAAACCGGGTTTAATTTCCTTAACTAAAATGAGTTAAATATCTTAATTCTATGTTTTATTTTTTATGAAAACACACTAGCAGAAGGTTTTCTCAAGTCACTTGCAACCAGCCCCAGGGCTAAGCAGAAGCAATGCTCATTCAATACACAGAACCTGACTGAGGTCAGGCCGTGAGGCGGCATCAGATCTGGGACCATGGCCAGGTCTCCTTGCTTGTAATCTCCTGCCCCTCTGACAAGATTACAGCTCTTAAATTGAAAATGTACTTTGCCAGAGAGATGAAGCCCCTGTTAGTGACCCTTGGGAAATATGATATCGCTCTCAGCCCCAGAAACAACATAGATTTTTGACTATCACATATTACAGAATGAGCAAGAGTCACTGAAATAATCATGCCACAAACAAAGAGAATTCACAAATCTGTAGCAGCAATTAGCCAGCAGAATCTCACTATGTTTCTGTGGTCTGATGTCCATTTCCATGGAAACAGGAAAAGAAGTAAGAGGCAGCCAAGAGAAGAGATGTCAGAACTTGTCAGGTTCAGTGGCTGGGACTGAAAGCTGAAAACACTTTTTTTTAAACAAACAAAACCAGCTGACTTCTGGCACATAATCGATTCTCAAGTTGGGTGACATAAACCTGCTTAAAGATACAGCTGAAGAACAGGCCTGGGTTTCTTTTTTCTTTTCTTTTCTTTTTTTTTAACTTTTTTGGGGAAGGGGATTATTTTATTTTACTTATTTATTTGAGGAAGAGAAAGAATGGAAGCACCAAGGCCTCTAGCCATTGCAAATGAACTCCAGATTCATGTGCCATCTTATGCATCTGGCTTACGTGGGTACTGGGGAGTCAAACCTGGGTCCTTTGGCTTTGATGGCAAGCACCCTAACTGCTAAGCTCTCTCTCTAGCCCCCCTCATTTAAAAAAATATATTTGAGAGAAAGAAAGAATGAGCATGTCAGAGCCTCCTGCCACTGCAAACAACATCCAGAGGCATGTGCCACGACTGGCACAAATACATGGGTACTGGAGAATAAAACTCGGGCTATCAGGCTTTGCAAACAAGCACCTTTAACCACTGAGTTGTCTCTCCAGCTCTCATTTTGTTTTAAATAGCTTAGATGAAGGGAGAAGAAATTAAATGCAATCTTGAAAGTTTATAATTTATAATACATAAGAATAGAACAGAAATGTCTCCAATTCCACTAACTGGTGAGAACTTCAGGCTGGGATGAGGGCAGCTCTGGGTTCACTGCAGAGCAGAGGTGGAAGTCTAGCCATAGAGGCAGAGGAAGCCACAGGCACAAAGACTCCTTTCCAGGCACTATGCACACAGGAACACTTGGTGTGGGGTGAAGATTACCACCGCATGCACAGGAGCATGGCGTGGGGGGTGGGAGTTACCACCACATGCACAGAAGCACCGTGGTGGGGGTGTGGGGGTTACCACCGCATTCACAGGAGCACCGTGGTAGGGGGATGGGGGTTACCACTGCATGCACAGGAGCACGTGGTGGGGGTGGGGGTTACCACTGCATGCACAGGAGTACTTGGTGTGGGGTGGGGATTACCAAGAAAAGCTTCCTCAGGGCTGAAGAGATTGCCCAGTGATTAAGGCACTTGCCTGCAAAGTTGAACAACCCAGGAGATTCCCCAGTACCTATGTAAAGCCTGATGCACAAATTGGTGCATGCATATGGAGTTCATTTGCTATGGCTAGATGTCCTGACATGCCCATGCACACATGCTCACTCACTCGCTCAGTCTCTTTATCTGCTTGCAAATAAATATATAAAATATTAAAAAGAAGAAGTAGAAGAAAACCTGGAAGCTAGAGAGAGCTGAATGAATCTGAGGAACAGCATGTTGTTCAGATGCTGGATCAGGGTGAGGGTGGGGAAATGCTGCATGGTCAGGTCCACTAAAGCCTGACTTCCCAGGTTAGATTTTGAACTTTGGTCCAGAAATCAGAGCACCACTGAAGAGTCTAAATTAGGAAAGGAACTGAAAGGATCTGCACTTGGCAAAGAGTGAGGCTCGCTCAGCTCACAAGGGATATGGCCAGTCTATCATACTTTTACCAGGGAGGAGAAGAGGGAAGACTACATGGGGGGTGACAGTCAGAGAGAAGAGAAAAAGGACACAGTGAATATGAGCAGGAAGGGGAATATGGTCAGGGATGATGCTACAGCTCTGGGCCTGAAGAGAAAGACAAATAAATGGTAGCTCCAATCACTGAGTCTGTCATGACCAAAGAAGGAATCTCAGTAAGAGTTCTCTAGACTTTATGATCTTGAGGTATCCATGGAGCAGTTAAGGAGAGATGTTCAGCAGGCAGTTGTAATGGGTGGGTGGATCTACAACTCAGGACACTGGGGCTGAGTACAAGTATTTGGGCTTCAGAGCTGGATAGAGTTGGCTTTGTACAGGTAAATTTTATATACAAGTTAGACCATCTTAAATGCTGACTGTATCACTGACTAAGTACATGACCTGGAGGCTATATAATGTCAACTTATAAAATTTGAATGATTGCTGAGGTCTGACATGTAAGAAATAAGCAGTGATAAAAGGCAGGCATCAGGGAAGAATGCAATGTTAAGGAAACTAGTAGTAAAGAGTGGTTCATGTTAAGGATAATAGATCAAATGCTGTAGAGAAATCAATTAAATTAAGGATAAAAAGCCCACGTAGGATTTTTTTTTTTTTTATGAGAGGGGGGAGAGAGAGAGAAAATCGGCACACCAGAGCCATAGCCACTGCCATCAAATTCTAGATGCATGTGCCACCTTGTGCGCATGTGTGAGCTTGTGCACATGTGTCACATCTGGGTTCTGGGGAGTCAAACCTGGGCCCTTAGGCTTCACAGGCAAGGTCTTAACCACTAAGCCATCTCTCCAGCCCACATATAGGAATTTTTTGTTGTTGTTGTTGGTTTTGCAAGGTAGGGTTTCACTCTGGTCCAGGTTGACCTGGAATTAACTATGCAGTCTCAGGGTGGCCTCGAACTCTCCGCGATCCTCCTACCTCTGCCTCCTGAGTGCTGGGATTAAAGGCATGCGCCACCACGCCCGGCAGGAATTTTTTTTTAAATGAATCTTTGGTAGCCCTGGTAAATGTATACTTGAAGAAAAAATACACAGAAATCCATGAAAAATGAGGGAGTAAGAGACATTGAGCATAATGGAGAAAACAGTAAAGTCATGGAGTCAGTGTTACTTATTCTGTTTTCTGTTTGTTTTAATGGCATACACTTATGTATCTTAGGTTAAGATGCCTTTAGCTGCAATAGAGAGTCCTAATCAGTTTTGGTTTAATCAACCAGGGCACTTACTGTTCACTTAGTACAAGTCTGAAAGTAGACAATGCTAGAATTCTGTTTTTGTTCTCTCAGAACAAAACTTGTTTCTCTGTTAGGAAGCCAAACTTCTTACTTTGAGCATAGGCACTCTCTTTAGACTTTTCCATATACCTTATTGGCTACAACTGGGTCATATGACCATCCTGGGTCTAATGCAAAAAATATTATCTGACTTTTCTGCTATTTTGAAGGAAGAATGGGGTTGGAAATGACTTTCACATAGCCAGAAAGAGTAGTCTGGTAGCCTCTGAATAAGTGATAAAGGGAAAAGTAAAATTAATGAGGGAGTACATGGAAGAGAACAAAAAAAATTACCCAAAATTTAATATCTCTGAAATTAAATAGTTTTTCAATAATGTTTTTTAAAATTTTATTTATTTAGTTATTTGAGAGAAAGAAAGAGGCAAAGAGAAAGAGAGAGAGTGTGCATGCACACCAGGGCCTCCAACCATTGCAAATAAACTCCAGATCCTTGTGCATCTGGCTTACGTGGGTCCTGGATAATTGAACTGGAGTCCTTTGGCTTTGCAGGCAAACGCTTTAATCGCTAAGCCATCTCTCCAGCCCTGTTCAATAATGTTTTTAAATGATCATAATGACTGACATGGAATGACATGTAGGAATAATCATAAGTGCAAAAATGCAAGTCAACATTAGGTCAGCATCAAAATAATCACCAGAAAAATACTGTTATGTTAACATAGCTTTAAAATATGGATGATAAAAAAAAATAGAAAAAGAATTTTAGAAGGGCTGGAGAAATGGCTTAGCAGTTAAGGCACTATGCACCAATTCTCTCTCTCCTCTCTGTCTTTCTCTCATAAAAAAATACAAAAAAAGAAAAAAATTAACTATAAAACATACCATTATTTTATATGGCATCAAAAAAGAAAAGAAGAAGCTAAAATTACACTAAAAGAAAATTCTATAAGTTAAGCTGATAAAATGCCAAGATGTTACTGATTATACAACATACTGTAATTTCAGAAGCATTAAAAATTGAAAACTATGTATCTTAAGATTAATGAAGTATAGATTCTGCCTACATAGTAAAAAGAGGTCAATGTTATGAAATCCCCAATACTATTCAGAACACTCTCAAAGCCTTCAAGGATCTGTTCAAGTCTCCAAAAAGCTGGAAGAGGCTAGCAGGCTTCTGACCTCAGACTCTGACCCCCTGATCCCTCAGCTGCACTTTAAGAGCCCGGGTAAAGCTCTTGCCTATCCAACAACAACCACAGCTCTAAGAAGCTGTCCAAAGGGATCAGCAAGTCATGTCATGTGACCTTTATTAAGGCTTCTTAATTACAGCTACAGAAGACAAGACTCTCCCTTTTATCATTATCCTCTTTCCAGTGACTCAGTTCATACAGCTATGTTTCTTCAAAGCCTCTATCACAAGAAAAAAGGGTGAACAAGTTAGAAATTCTTCTGGAAGTAGTCAAGGTAGAGATGGGCCATTGTAATGGTTTGGCAGTTAGCCTCTTACTAATGTATTCATTTTTTCCAAAGCATATTACTTTAGCCCCACTGGTTTGCTGCTGATGAACTGTGTCAGATCTTTCAGCCTCCTTTGATCAACACATTCCAGTGACCTGGCACACTTTTTAACAGGGCTTCCTTTTTTTTTTTTTTTTTTTTTTTTTTTTTAACTAATTTCTAACGCTGGCCTTCAGTACTGTATGCTCTTTCCTTATGTCAGAGCTACAGTTCTAGGCCACCTTTAACATGAAATGATTGCCCTAGGACCTATATGTCATTACTTTACTCAGACACATAACAAAAGGAAATTAAAAATATCCTCTTTTGTCAGACATGAAGGAATACCCAAGAAACACTGGCCAAGTTTAAACTACAATGGTAGTTTTGATTTCATGGTAACTTTTTCTTTTTCAGTTTCAGGCCTAAAATTATACCACATTCTGTTTCCCCCAGTTTCCCTGACTTTTGTATTGAAACCAGAAACATCCACAAATAAAACCTGCTGTTATGCTTTTGCCTTTGGAGCCAAATTGTACCCCAATGCTAAGTTCTGAGAGCAAGGGCTCCAGCTCTCCTCACTTGCCAGCTGAGAAAGAAGCTGCAAAGGGACCAAGTCCACCTCTCCCTAGGAAGCACTCAGGGAAACTGGGCACAGTCTCAACCCTTCGCAGGCTTGGGGTGGTCTACTAAGGGGCTCAGAATGTTTCCACTGAGACAGGAAGTTATGCCTACAGTAAACAAATGCTCCAAGCTAGAAACCATGGGAAGGACCCGGGATAAGAAACCTAACAGAAAAGTTCTAGGAAAGGTCCCATACTAGCATTGCGACAGAGAGCTCATGTGAAGTGAATCTAGTGGCAAGTCAAGAGGGAGGCAAGATGATGTGCCCATCCTTAAAGACGTAAACCTAAGGGCGGAAATCATGTCCAAGACAAGTCAAGTGCCTTTATCGCTAAAGGTGCCTGAACTAGAACTACTCTGGGAAGGCCAGTCACCAGACAGAACAACAGGCCATCCCGCACAGAGCATGTGATCAGAGGCCAGCTACACAGAGCTTTGCCTGGGCGCTAGGCCCAGAAGGGAAAAAAGAAAAGCCCCCAAGCCAGGGACTCCCAGCCTTAGACACTGCTCCAGTTCAAACTGCACAGCATGAGAAGTGACTGACAATAGATAACAATGCCCCACTCTGCTATGCTCTGCTTGATTTCTATTGCTTCCTTATGAAATTACCCTTCCAAGCTTCAGATCCCTAAGTAGTTTTCCTAGGTGAAAAGCATCTCTAGAGCTGCATTATCAGGGACCAGAAGACAGAAGAAAACTGATGAAGGTATGACTGAGCTAGTCTAGGGCTGGGCAATTTGGCATAAATGACTTTAGGGGGAAAGCGAGGAACAGTTGGTACCAGTGTTAACACTGCAGTGGCTTGTGCTTAGATACCTAAAATAGCAACAGCAAAGCATACAGTAGCCAGAACTGCAGTGACAGCATTGTCACCACAGTGACTTGAAAGCTCTCGTGGAAGGAACTGCTGATGATTGGCAGAAAGAAGGGGCATTTGAAGTACAGGAAATAACCAACAATTAATATTCATAGGCTGTTTCCAACTCGTAACAACTTGTTCTCTCTAGATGCTGACCTCAGGGTTTCTTCTATGACATGGAACCTAGATGAGACTGCAAAATCTGCTCTCCTGCAACAGCACCACCAGCCAGAGTAATCAATACTGCTTAATACGCAGCCTTGTTCTCTACAGTGCCAACTTTGAACACTTTAAATAAAACACTGTTCAATAGTACACAAAACCACATTTCCAGTCTGCCAAAGCATCATGCTTGCAAGTCAAAAGTAAGACTGTAACTAAAAGCTTTATTTTACAGTTTTGAAGTCTGGAACTATGTCATAGATATCCTTTCATCCTCAGCATTTAACCCATGCTCTAAACATAGTAAGCCGACAACAAATGTCTACTGCTGAAGATAACAAAAAGTCCGACGATATTTTTAAAGAGCAGCAATAATCATCTGGTGTCAGCACAATAAATAACTGTAAATGAATAAATGCATGCTGCTTAAAAGGAATTTCTGCTAGATTCACTAATGCATAATACTGCCTCATAAAAATATTTCACAGGATGAAGCTTTAGTTGGAATACATTTCTACCTCCTTACTAACCTATAGTTTAAAATGGAAAGAGGAACTCAAAATTAAGCCTAGCATACTTGATTTTTTAGCCTTTAATTAAGCTTCAAAGAAATCTAAGGGTAACAATTGAGCTATATTATATAAAAACTCTGCATCATTTTCCAAGAGTTTTGTTCTTTAAAGTACAAGTTTTAGGTGCCTGAAAGATTAGTCTGTGTTCAACTGAATCAGTGTTCTTAATTCTTAATATTTCATGAAGAGACATAAAAAGCATTTTAAAATATGAAACCTGCTAAAGTATCTAATGAAACAAAAATCATAACAAGGAATGAACTATGAATGACTACAGAGAAGGTCACCTGCAATAATGTTCTCATGCCTCCATATATTATACCAGTCACAGAAGTCCCATAGCTAATGCCAGTGTCAAATAGGAAGGATTTAAACATATGATTCCATAAAGTACAGATGCCCTACAACTACTAATTCTTAAAGATGAATACTGAATTGTTTAACAATTTACCATAAATGAACTATAAGTGCCTGTTTGGGTATTATAAGGATTGATTAAAAAATACTGTTTACAAAAAAAGGGAGGGGATATGATGGAGAGTGGATCTATGAAAGGGAAAGTGGGGAAAGGGAGGGAATTATCAGGGTTTATTGTCTGTAAATATGGAAGTTGTCAATAAAAAGTACTGTTTACAATAAAATGGGTATAGATTACAGAATATGCTTTGGCTACATAGACTTTATAGTGATATAGTACTGGTATAAAGTTTTCTACATGTTTATTTCCACAACACATTAACCAGAAAACAATGTGGTTGTGTTAATTATCCTGTTAAACACTGGGAAACTAGGCCTGTAACAGCATCTTGAATAAGCACTTGCCATTTGAGAAACTATGTATCAAACTCCTTTGGCTCTTCCCATGAGAGGTACTTAAGGGGTGCAAACAGGTTTTTTTTTTTTCCTTTCTTTCTTCATTTTATACAGGATTAAGCAGAGCTTAGGCCAACTCAGAGGCAAAATTCTTTAGGAAACCAAAGGCTGAGAACATTCCTTATTCAAAAGTGAAATTCCATTGTCAGGGAAATCACTAATACTAACTCTCAAGGGAGAGAGTCACTCTCATTGCAGGATCTGCAAAAGTGAGCTGCTTGAGTTGCTAGGAAACAGCCAACTCATTAGATGCCATTATCAGAATCCCAGAGAAGAGAGCTGGCATCTGCCTCACATTTGGGAACGCAAGAGATGGAACTAAAAGCACAGACACGCTGCCAAGGTCCCAGGGCTCCAGGGCTGCCCCTGTGACCACAGCAGGTGTGCCCACCAACGAGCCTTTGAAGTTTCTTCTCTGTGGCTCTTTTAGAATAACTAGAATTATTTTCCCAGTATACCATATTTCCAAATTGAACAGATCTAACAAGAAAACTTTTCCATTTGAGTTTTACTAATTGCATCTGCACTGTATACAATTTATAAGGAAAAAAATCAGTCTTGGGAATAACAGAAATTAACTCTTATTCTTTGATTGAAATATACTAGATGTTTAAGCCTTTAATAAATAAATGGAAAATAAGTTGGTTCAAATAGAATAAAGAATAAAGAAACATACTGATCAATTCTGTGCTGAAAATGGCATTCTAGCACTTGACATTCTAGTGCTTATCTGCCTAGCTTTCCTAAGAAACCCTCAGGGTGAACTTCTGTTTTTATCCTAACAAGCTTCTAAGCAGTGTATCACAAGGCACATTCCTGAGCATGCACCTTATTTGTTCACCAATGCTACCCTTCTTCCTAACAGATCAGGTTGGAGGAAGATAGGGTAGAACTATAGGGTAAATTGAAACCAAGTGACCAGTACTGCTTCTGGGTTCTGAGCAATCAGCTACCCTTCAGAGCTCCTAGTGCTGGTTAAGCCACTGGCACACCACCCTCCTACAGTAAATGATCATGATCCTGGCAGGGTGCTGCTTCTATTATTATTCCACCCATTTCATCCCAATGACTTATCTATACCCCCACCAAGTCTGATCTTAGAGCTAAAGACTACTTTCCAAAAAAGACTTCACCTGACTTCTAATCCCTTTCCTTTTTGCTTTGTTCATAATATTCCTGCTTCAATAATCCTCTTGATTTCAGTAAGCTTCAGTTCCTTGCAGAAAGGGACTTTTCATTTGACACCAATCCTCCTAAACTGCAATCCAATTCTTCCTGTGTGCCCTATCTTAAGAAACAGCATATACCTCTACCTCCTTTGTCCTATGTTAAACATATTCTTTGTGTGTGTGCACATACTTGTGCAAAGGTACATGGATGTGTGTGTGCATAAGGAGGCCAGAGGACAACTTCAGGTACCATTCCTCAGGCACTGTACACCTTTTTTGAGACAGGTCTCTCACTGGCTGAGAACTCACCAATTAGGCTACACTGGCTGGCCTGTGAGCCCTAGCAATCTGCCTGTCTCCACCCCAGTGCTGGTATCACAAGCAGGTGTCATCATGCTTGGCATAGTTTACATGGGTTCTGGAGATCAAGCTGAGGGTCTCATGCTTGCATGGCAAGTACTTTACCCACTGAGCCATCTCTCAGTCCTGAATTTATTCCTAACCCCTACAGCCTGACTTCTTTCTCTTCTTTCAAAGGTTTAAAAATAGCCACATATTGCCAAAGAAAGAGTAGGGCTCCTTACAACATGCTCCTCCAGACACAAAATGGCCTGGATATCCATGACAGTGCCTGACACTACCTATACAAGTCCATTATAATAGGAGGAAAAGATCATGACATCAAACTGAAAAGAGACTGATTGAGAGGGGGAGGGGATATGATGGAGAGTGAAGTTTCAAAGGGGAAAGTGGGGGGAGGGATGAAGTACCATGGGATATTCTCTACAATTAAAGAAGTTGTCAATAAAAAAAAAAAAAAAAAAGAAAAAAATAGCCACATGTTATCTATTATCTCCTGACCAATCTTAACCCTCATTTTCACTTTTAATTGCTTATCTTTTTCAGATGGACAATGAACCCAAAGGGAAAATCAGCCAATCACACCTCACCGGGGCCCCAGCTGAAACCATAGAGTAATGCGGGGGAAAGGCAAGAGTACAGCATTCTTGGTGATCAGGACACCAGAAAAAGGCTGAAGGAGATAAACACAGAGAACATCAAACTCCAACTAAGCCAGATATCCAGAGACACAGAGGCTCCCAAAACCTCATCACTGAAGTAGAACTAAAATGACCCCAATTTGGCTCAGGGAAATTCGCGGAAGAGGGAGCGAAAAGAATGTTAAGTCACAAGTTGGGGCATTATGCACAGAGACTTGGCCTATCCCCCATAACTCTTGACTACCCCCACAATGCATGAACCACGTTCCCCATTGATGAGGATCCCTTTGGAAGAGGGAGGACAGGGAGGAGGATAAGGGAGTCACCATTATGAATGTAAAATTAGAATAATATTAATAAATAAATACTCATTTAGGGCTGGAGAGATGGCTTAGCAGTAAGGTGCTTGCTTGCAAAGCCAATGGACCCAGGTTCAATTCCCTAGTACCCACATAAGCCATCTACACAAGGTGATGCATGTGTCTGGAGTTTGTTTGAAGTGGCTAGAGACCCTTGTGTGCCTATTCTCTTTTTCTCTATCTGCACCCTCCTCTCAAATAAATAAAAAATTTTTTTAATTCTCATTTGTAAAACTCTCCAATACCGATAGCATGTGACTAAACTAGCCTGGTATATAGCCTGGTACATAACCCCAAAATGTTCTTAAAGATCACTAAATGATGTTTTGTGTCTACATATTGGAAAACCATTGCTCCAAACTAGCTAATAACATCCACTGATTGTAAAGTGCTTTGTTATTTTAAGACAACAAGAAGAAAACAAAGCCATCTGAGTTGACATCTAATAAGAAAACCCTATATAAGGCTGGTTCCCCAAAACTAAGATAAATAAAAAGAATCCATGATTTCAAAAGAAAGTAAGAGGTAGGAGGATCACCATGAGTTCGAGGCCACCCTTAGAGTACAGAGTGAATTCCACGTCAGCTTGGGCTAGAGCAAGACCCTTCCTCAAAAAACCAAAAAAGAAAGAAAAGAAAAGAAAAGAAAAGAAGAGAAGGGAAGGGAAGGGAAGGGAAGGGAAGGGAAGGGAAGGGAAGGGAAAGGGAAGGGAAAGGAAGGAAGGAAGGAAGGAAGGAAGGAAGGAAGGAAGGAAGGAAGGAAGGAAGGAAGGAAGGAAGGAAGGAAGGAAAGAAGGAAGGAAAGAAGGAAGGAAAGAAGGAAGACAAGCAGAAGGGATTATGTGTCTATGAACTCTGGCCTTGATAGAAGGGATGAGAGCCACAAGTAGTATTCATACAACTTTACAATCTAATTTCATACCAGCAGAGGGATCCCAAAACCTTCAAAGAGAATTCAGTTACAAGTTGCCTCAGCTTGAAAATATTCCCAGGTTGTGGGAGAAACTATCAATCAACCCTAAGTGATAAACAGAATATGTGCCACAATAATGTACAATACACATTCTTCCCAAAGCACACAGAACATCACAAAGATGAAACACATGTTGATCCACAGAAAATCTCAACATTATCTTGCACTGAAGAACTACAAAACATATTTGCTAACCAAAACAAAATTATATGAGAAAACTACATAGTCAATTCCAGGTCAGCATGGGCTAGAGCAAGACCCTACCTCAAAAACAAAAAATTAAAATTGACAAGTTCACAGAGGTTCTCAAAACCCATAGAACTTATTGGGTGTGAGCCCAATAAAGACTTTTTATGTTTCATGCCTGCCTGGCCTGCCCTTCCTCCGCTGCCCCGCTCAGAGATGTGGGGACTTAGTGATAGCGCCTATTAGGAAGTCACTTTGCTCACTTGTGAGCTTTAGTAAGGGGGAAACCACCAGTTCTTTGGCCTAAAAGTATTTGAGAAAAGTGACATGGATCCTTATAAGCAGGGCCAGCCCAGTCCAGTGCCATACACTGCAGCTGTGAGAATGTGTGTGCTGGGGGGCGGGGCGCAGAGGCACATTGTTGGAAAACGGCCTAAATCACTGTCCCTGCCTCTGCTCCTTCCCAACTTTGTGTGATCAGAAACTTTGTTACAGGTTCTCATGTACAAATAAATTATTTTTAAAAAAAAAAAATCATTCATGGTGAGAGAAATCAAAGCATTGATTGTCTAGAGAAGCATGACCAAGAATCTCACTAGGGGAACACAGATGTCCTCTGTCTGACTTGGGTTTGATTATACAAGCATACAAATCATCAAAAATTATTGACTGTTACACTGAAAATCTGTGCATCCCACTGAAATATTGCTAGGAAAAGCAACAAAACAAATCAACTCTAACTCAATTTTCTAGTTGAAGATAGCAGACTGCCGCAGTCTATCGTGTCTTAAAAATCAAACAAACAACAACAACAAAAAAAAAAACCAAGCAGCTCTTTTGAGAAGACCTTAGAGGAATTTCTGGACCCTGGGACGGCAGCATGTGTCTTGTCTAAATGACGATCATAAGGTGTTGACAATTTGGGTAGCTTATGTGTCTGAACAGCTGTGGTTTATATACTCTCTTCTACATAATTGTGATATTCAAAGTTTAAAAAAGAAACATGTGCCATCCACTACTAGACAGAGCAGCTCAGATGAAAGACAAAATCACAATATAATCCTAAAATATCAACCCGTAAGCTTCCATTAAAATGTGCATGCAAGCCAGGCATAGCTGCACATGCCTTTAATCCCAGCACTCGGGAAGCAGAGGTAGGAGGATCGCTGTGAGTTTGAGGCCACCCTGAGACTACATAGTGAATTCCAGGTCAGCCTGAGCTAGAACAAGACCCTAACTCAAACCCCACCCCCACCAAAAAAGGAACTTCACACAATCCATTCACTATTCCAAGTAACCTTTAATTATCCCAATAACACAAATACATGGATCCATTTCCTCAACTCATCTCTTATCTTACATTTTGTGACAAATTTGCTGAAAATGTGTATTCAGCACTTCTCAGGATTAACTGTGATTTTTATTAAATGTGTCATTTTCACCAAATCTTCTCTTGGCATTCAGTCAAATTACCAAATTTTCGGCTAAGCTTTTAGTAAATGTTGGAAAGAACAATGGGTCTAATCAGATGGCTGATGTACAGAGGGTAGCTAAATCTGGATGTCAAAAGTATATGATGCATTCTGTATTCTCTGACAGCATCCAGCAGTAAAAAGAAAGGCTGGTTAATTCAGACAAGTCAAAGTCACAAAGGAACTGGTGAGGAAGGGGCAAATATTTGGGAGTGACATTGGAATGAACATGAGAATGGAGTGCAAAGAGGAAGAAACGCAGCCAAAGACTAGAATTCCTGGGAGAGTAAGAGGAGCTGAGCACAAATGTGGTCAAAAAGAACATTTGTCAGCACACGAGGAATAGAAGTTCCAGAAAGACAAGATACTATAGTAAAAAAGAAGAGATTCAGAGACATAACTAACTTCACATGTAACACAGCATTTGAAGATGAGTCCAGAAATACATACCATTACAATCGTCACCCTACGTGCAGCATGATGCCAAACCCAAAGCAGAATCTGAACAAGTAATCACACACTGGTAGGAAATGTAAATTATTTTTAATATTTGCCTAAAACATAATTATAACTCATACCAACTGAGAAAACTTTCCTAAACTAACTATAAATAAAATGTAGCCTACTTGATATATTTAGATTATACAATCAAATGTTCTTTCCTTTCTTAAGGATGAAGTTGATTGAAAACATATCATACATGCAAATAAATAACTATATACACTGAAAATAAACAGAATAACACTTCTGTGAAATGATTTTAAATCATGAGTGCCATTGCTTATATAAATTTGTATACATTACAGAAATTCTACACAGCCCCTATAAGTCAAAATTAGCCACAATGAGATTAACCGTAAGTCTAAAGAAGGCAATAAAATAGATTAGTTCTTCTTATAACTGACTCAACAAAACAATAAAACAATAAAAATATGACTCTAGTGGGCTGGAGGGATGGCTTAGCAGTTAGGGTGTTTGCCTGCAAAACAAAAGGACCCAAGTTCAATTCTCTAGGACCCACATAAGCCAGATGTACATGGTGGCGCACGTGTCTGGAGTTTGTTTGCAATGGCTGGGGGCCCTGGCATGCCCATTCTATCTGTCTGTTTCTCTCTTCTCTCTCTCTCTCTCTCTCTCTCTCTCTCTCTCTCTCTGGCTCTCTCAAATAAATAAATAAATAAAACTTTAAAATTTTTTAAATATGACACTAGGATTTTTAAAACTCATAAGCAATGCAAGAAATAAGCTCATGGTAACAGGGAAATTTGGTCTTGGCACCACATTACACATTGCAGATTCTGGCCATCAACTGAACTTCTTTGTGAAACATCGCAAAGATAACTGTAAACTTTACAATTCTTCAGTTAGCAAATGCATTAACCACAACTCTTCTAAGATAAGAGTACAATTTAATGCAAGGTTCTTACCTGCCTCAATAGTTTATCAATGGCTGACATTACCAGAAGGCCTCTCCAAATGATTGGTGCAGTCTCTTCAACAAGAAAGCCCATAGACATACTGCAACAGTAATACAGAAATACAAGCCACTTGTATAAATTAACAGGTATTATTATGAAAATACAAAATTTTAAAAATATGCTCACCAAGCAATACCATAATTCAAGAGAGGCCTCATTAGGTTGTCTGAAATAAAAATAAATAAATAAATCTCTTTTAGAAGAATAAAGCATTGCACACAAGTAAACTTTTGTCACCTTTAAAAAATTTCTTAGTTAACAATTATATATGAATGTATGCTTTGTAGACTATTACATCAGACTAATTAACATGTCTGTTACCTCATATGCATATCTTTTACAAACACTTAAATCTACTTTAAAATGTTTTAATGTATAATAACATATTAACATGCTATACAGTAGATCACTAACGCATATCCCTTGTGAGTAAAGGAAAACATACCCTTTGGTTAGGAAACCATGTAGCCTTTGATTAAAATCTTTCCTTTTCTTGGTCCCCCCAGCTTCTTTTTTTTTTAATATAAAAAAGTATCACGTTTATTTCAATATCTAGTTTCATTTTTAAGTAAGATTATTAAACAATTACAATAACTTAAAATTCATTATTAGATGTGCAAAAAACATTAATAAGATATTAAATACTACAGTGATAAAGTTACTAGACCATGCATTTAGAAAAGCCATGTTTAATATCTGAAAGTTCCAGTTTTACTAAATTTTTGCTCTGTACTTGTAATTATAAGCACATTCCATTCTCATTTTCACATAATTTACCTAGTTTGTACAATCACTACTATACCATTCAAAATTATTTAAATTTAATTTTAAGCCTTCCTTGCCATTTAGGAAGCAGGATTTAACTGTTTACTTAAGAATTCTTTACAGAAGATTGAAATTTTAATTTTCACTTTGATCCTGATTTTTAAAAATGCATGACACCATTACCATACAAGTTTAAAACAGAATCTAATAAAAAACAAGTCATAGCTATTTAATCAGCAAATGATCAGATAAGGCATTTTAACTATCTCACAGCTGTAATAAGCACAGGGCAATGCTGATGCCCAAGTACCTACAGCACGTGGCATTTTGACTGCAAGCTTTATGTCAGTGTTTCTGTTTGCAGCAACTCACCTAGGAAAATGGCAGTGCTCAGAAATACAAAAACTATTATAGCCAGTAGGTGGTCTTCTACATGGTCAATAAGAGAATTCTTTATAAAATTAGGTTAAAATGCAAAATGTCTTGATAATTACCAGTTATCTCAAAAGTCAATGTCAGAAAAATGCCCAAAAAACAGACATACTCATTAATATTATTTCCCTTTGAGAAAAAGTCAGAAATGCTTCCATTCCAAGAAATAAGCAATAATGATTCTAAAACTGTGATTAAGATACTGTATGTCTTTTAAGCCAACATAAACTTTTCTCCTCTGAGGGCAAGTATTTTACGTTCTTAATATCCTATCCAAACTAGAACCTCATTTTAAACCAGTATCTGAATTAAGTTCATAATCCTAAAGCCATTTTTCTTCATACAGTGTTTTCACTTGAAAACATATGCTGCAAAATGGCACCCAGCTACCAGGTATAAAGAACTTGTACTACAACTTGAGCATCCCTCAACAAAAATACTGACCAGTAATATTTTAGAGTTTTTCAGACCTTAAAAGTATTTGCATAATACCTTGATGATGGGATCCAAGTCTACTCAAAATTCATCTCCATCTCATTTAACCCGAAGATAATTTTATTTTCAATGCTCCTGTACTTTAGCTGCAATCCTTCACAAGGTCAGGTGTGGAACTTTTTACTAGTAGCATCATGTCTACACACAAGTTTCAGTTTTGACCGGGCTTTGGATTTTCAGCACGGTAAATGCCGATTCATAGTAACTGCCAGTAGAAACCAACAAACTTCTATCCAAGCCTAAAAGTTACTACAGTATTGAGATCAGACCATGATTCTGCTAGACGGTCAGATTTAATTTATTAAATAATACCATCATGACCACAAATGAAACCTTAGCCAGTCCTTCCAAAGCTGCATCATTTCCAAATGGTTTTTCTCCAGTTGCACAACCTCTCCATTCCTTTAATCTTTTTTTAGTTGTTTAGCTTTTGCAATATTTTCTTCTTTTGCTCTTTCTCCTTGGCCTCAATTATCTTGGCCAGTCTCCAGGACAGCACAGCACTTGCTAGGAAGAGTGGAATGAGAGCCAAAATGACAATTGTGAGGAAGCCACATGGGTCTTTTGCAGCCCATTCCACGACACACTCCGCCCACGCCTTCATGTCGAATATCTTTGTAACAGTCTTGGGAAATTTCTGCTGAAGTCTCTAATTCTTTCCTGGGCTTATCAGTGAGCCAAACACAATCTCAGATGTCCCTTGGATGCTGTTCTACAATACACTTCTGAGAGGTTTCCAGAATGCACCTCCTATTATGGCAGTGATTTTCCTCTTCTTCCCCCCAAAAAAAAAAAAAAAAAAAAAGCCAGCCTGGCTTCCCCCCTTTCCGGGGTCCACTGGGACCGACCCGGCCTGGAAGGCGGAGGCCATGGTCTGGGAGACCTGGATGGGGGGGCAGTGGGGGAGGCTCTCAGCATAGGGATGCCAGCTGTCTTGGCCCCACCCAGCACGGACACAGCCCCGCAGGCCCCCACGCTGCACATCCAGATTCCGTGGGCACCGACTCCCACTCCTAACTCACCGCCACCTCACCCCAGCCTCTTATCAGAGTATCAAAAATATAAACAGGTCACTCATAGGACTTTAACTATTGAAACACTGTAACAAGTATATAACTAATATTGTCAATAGAAAGCTGAGCATGAGGATTCAGTGGTGGGAGGCAAAGGCAGCAGGATCACTATGAGTCAGAACCCAGCCTGGGACTACAGAATAAATTCCAGCTCAGCCCAGGCTAGAATTAAAAAATAAATTAAAAAATTTTAAAAAGGCTGGGCATAGTTACACATGCCTACAATCCTAGCACTTGAAAAATAAGACATAAAGGGGACTTTGAGAAATGGCTCAGGCACTTGCTTGCTTGTCAAGCCTAAAAACCTGATGACCAGGATTCAATTTCCCATTACCCACAAAAAGCCAGATGCACAGAGGCACATGTGTCTGGAGTTTCTTTGCAATGGCATGAGGCCCTGGCACACCATACTTATTCTCTATGTCTGCCTTTTTCTATCCCAAATAAAACAGTTTTTAGGGCTGAAGAGATGGTTTAGCAGTTAAGGGGCGTGCCTGCAAAGCCTAAGGACCCAGGTTCGACTGTCCAGAACCTACACAGTCCAGATGCACAAGGTGGCACATGTATCTAGAGTTCGTTTGCAGTGACTGGAGACCCTTGTAAGTCCATTCTTTCTATACATCTGCCTCTTTCTATATCTAATAAATAAAAATAAAATAATTCTCTAATATGTGGGTCCTACAAATGATTAGACTTGTATGTGAGCTGGAATAAAACTCAGTAGCAGAGGCCAGTAAGCTAGAAAGGGGCTATAAGAGAGGGAGGAAGGGAAGGACTTTAGGGGATGGCATTGTATATATGTAAATAGAAGAACAGATTCCTGGGAATGGAAAGGCCTAAATAAAATCAGGGGAAGAGATTGAGTAAAGGAAGGGTGGGGGAAGGATTAATCAAAATCTGAGAGAATATGAATAAGTTATATGGAAACCTACTTCTGTAGACAATGGTGTGCCCAAAAGCCACAGATTGTTACTAGAAAATTTTCAGTACCAGGGATGGGATACCTTCCAGTGAATTGTTGGGCAGGGAGGGCCCTGCTGTCCCAAAAACATTACAGGCCAGTTCGAAGGCTCTTGGTTTCCCACCAGGAATAGTTGGTAAGACCCTACTGCTGAAGACTCAACATGCTTGGGCTATAAGGTCACTGAGAAATCTTGCTGGAGATGAGCTGAAAACCTCCTCCCGGTTGACCAGTTGACAGAAAGCTGGACAAAGCTACACTGCATACAGCTCCATGGGAGAGAGAGAAGTCATCAGTGGAGATAAACAACAATGATCACTGCAAACCTTAAGTTTGGCCAGCCAGGCCAAATAAACCAATGGGTACAATCATGGCATTTCTGTTCCGGGGGAAACCAACCACTCTCTAATTGAACTTGAGGCCTGCTCCAGGGGAGGGAATACATGCCTGATACTCAAAAACTTATGACAGGGGAAGTCATGAACCCTAGGGATATAACACCTACTGGTGTCAGGCTAAATGCATATATTTTGCTCACCAAACTGCCCAGTAAGCACGTCTCGTAATGTTCATACCCATATATTAATGCTACTCTCACTTTACATTACAGCTTCTCTTTTCAAATGGCATTGACCTCTGGGATGATTCAAAAGGCACTACAGTGCTGAGAAGAAGTGACAGAGGAGTGTCCAGCACTGAAACATCTCTAACACACTTTCCAAGGCTCAGGGGCCACTGCAGAAGGGGTAGCAAAAAGAATGTAAGAGCCAAAGGAAGAGTAGGACTCCTTACAATGCACTCTTCCAGACACAAAATGGCCTGAATATCCATGACCTCGCAGTTCCCGAACTACCTACACAAGACCATCACAATAGGAGGAAAAGATGATGACATCAAAATAAAAGACTGATGGAGAGGGAGAGGGAATATGATGGAGAGTGGAGATGTGAAGGGGAAAGTGGGGGGAGGGGATTATCATGGTTTATTGTCTATAATTATGGAAGCTATCAATAATAAAAAATTAAATTAAATAATTTAAAATATTTTTTTAAATAAGGCATAATGGGCTGGAGAGATGGCTTAAAGGTTAAGGCACTTGCCTGCAAAGCCAAAGGACCCAGGTTCGATTTCCCAGGACCCACATAAGCCAGATGCACAAGGTGGTGCATGCATCTGGAGTTCTTTATCTCTGGACAACGCTAACAAACTCTACCTCACAGTACCTAAAATAGGACAGCAATATTTTTTCACATGGGTCTTTCCAAAATATCAAACTTAATTTTTCAAAATAACTTTTCTTCATTGTGCTCGGCACAATTTATTTTCAATTTTCTTTAATATGTATTTTCTTCAATATGTAAATAGAGAATTAATTTGTAAATTATTTTCCTTTTGTCACTAGAGACTGCATTGCCTAATGCTTTATCACCTCTGATCGACCAAAATGGTGATTTATAATGTTGCTTGCTTACCTGGATTGAACCCAATTTAATTATAATACAGTTGTTTTGTAGCATGCTGAACTTCATTTGCTACTATTTGCCTAAGGGAAACTAGAATATTACCTTTTTGTTCTATCCTTCTAATTATTTACAAGCCTCTTTATAAACTAAATTGAAAAGATGATTGTTTTTCTCTGTAAATGAATCTGCATAAGACTGTAACTATTAGTTCTCTGTGTTAGTTTGCTACATTCATGGTAGAAAGATTTTAACTACTAATTCAATTTCTTTAATAGAAAAGAACCCATGTTTTCAATTTCTTCCCTAAATCTACCTTAATATGCCCAAATTTTCTTATGCTTGGAACACATGTTGCATATGTAAAGCCCTTTTTCTTTTCAGTACATTTATTTAGGTGTTATCTTCCCTTTCCCCTAACTTGTTTTTTTGGTTTTTTACTCAGCCTGGCCAGGTATTAGTCTAACTCATTACTTATTTCAAAAAAAATTTTGCTCTTGTTGTGTATTTCTGCACTATATCTTTATTTCCAACTTTATTAATTTCTGTCCTTTTTCCTTTCTTCTTTCTTTGGATTTACTATATTTTTGTAACTTCTTAAATACTCAGCCCAATTCTTTTTAATATAAATACTAAATACTTAAGGCTATTCATCTAATTGTAAGGATAATTTAGCTATTACCATAAGCTTTCATGTCCAACATAAGTTCTATTTAAGCCATATGCTATTTAGAAAGTGTTTTTAAAGGGATGGAGATGTAGATTAGTGGTAAAGCACTTAACTAGCATGCATAAGGTTTTGGGTTCAATCCCTAGCATCAGAGAGAAAAAAATGATGAAAGTTTTAATTTTTAAAAATTCAATGGTACTTTCAGTTACAAACTTCTAAATTAATTGTGGTGGTTAGTTAATATGGTCTGAATGATATCAAGGAAGCACTGAAACTAACTTTATGACATGGTCAATTTTTGTAAATAAAGACATTCTTAAAAAGTATATTCTTGCCAGGCGTGGTGCCATACGCCTTTAATGCCAGCATTTGGGAGGCAGAGTTAGGAGGATCACAGTGAGTTTGAGGCCACCCTGAGACTACATAGTGAATTTTAGGACAACCTGGGCTAGAGCGAGACACTACCTCAAAACAACAAAAAAATGTATATCCTGGGGGCTAGAGAGATGGCTAAGTAGTTTAAGATACTTGTTTGCAAAGACTGACAGCACAGGGTTCAATTCCTTAGTACCCACATAAATCCAGATGCACAAAAATGGTGCATGCATCTTGAGTTCATTTGCAGTGGTGAGAGGCCCTGCTGCATGCTCCACACCCCACCACTTGCAAGTAACTTTTTAAAAAAAATGTATATTTGGGGGCTGGGGAGATGGCTCAGCAGATGAAGAATCTTGCCTGAAAACCCTGCTAGACCAGGATTCTATTCCTCAGTGCTTACATACAGCCAGAAGCACAATGTGACACATGAATCTGGAGTTAGGTTGCAATAGCAAGAAGCCCTGGCAAAGCCGGACGTGGTGGTGCACGCCTTTAATCCCAGCACTCGGGAGGCGCTGAGAGTTCAAGGCCACCCTGAGACTACATAGTGAATTCCAGGTCAGCCTGAGCTAGAGTGAGACCATACCTCAGAAAACCAAAAAAATAAAAGGAAAGAAGCCCTGGCATGCCTATACTCTATCTATCTTTCTCTCTTTCTCAAATAAATAGATATTTTTTACAAGTATATTCTGAGCCAGTCTTGGTGGTACACATCTTTAATACTAGCACTTGGGAGGCAGAGGATCACTGTGAATTTGAGGCCAACCTGAAATTACATAGTGAAGTCCAGGTTAGCCTGGGCTAGAGTAAGACCCTACCTTGAAATTTTAAAATAAATAAATACACACACATTCTGGGCTATAGATGCAGGGTGGATAAAGTGCTTGCCATGCAAATGTGAGGACTAGAACTCAGATCCTCAGTACCCATGTAAATGCCAGATGGGCACAGCAACCCTCTTATGACTAGTGGAATCATCGAACTCTGGGTTCAATTGAGAGACCCTGCCTCAATAAGTAATGTGAAAGGCAATCGAGGAAAATACCCAATGTCAGCCTCTGGCTTCTACATGCACACACATGTGCATGGGTGCATGTGCACACACACACACATGAAATAAAATGATATTCTATATGTAGTCATTAGATGAAGCTTGATTCTAGTGATTCAAAGTCTTTAAAATGTGTTTTACCTGATACTAAAATAACTAAATCCACTTTTTTGTTGTTGTTGTGTTGTTTTGTTTTGTTTTGTTTTGTTTTTCCCCCAAGGTAAGGTTTCATTGTAGTCCAAGCTGACCTGGTTTCACTATGTAGTCTCAGGGTACCCTTGAACTCATGGTGATCCTCCTACCTCTGCCTCCCCAGGGCTAGGATTAAAGGCGTACACCACCACGCCTAGCTAAATCCACTTTTAATTTGCCTGATTTCTCTTTTCCATTGTGTTGACTTTTAACTACCTATATATTATTTGCATGTGTATGTGGTAGGCATGTGTTTATATGCATGTTTGTATGTATGGGGGCACACATTGTGAGGTGTGGACAGAGGGCGATGTCACTCACCACCTTAGTCTTGGAGACAGGGTATCTCAGGGAACCCAGAGCTCACCTATTCGGCTAGTCTAGCTAGCCTATGACCTCAAGAGACTTCCTATCTCTGGCTCTCCAGCACTGGGATTAGAGGTGCATGCCACCACCTCTAGAGAACACTGACTAATACATTCCTCAATTTCTTTATACAAACTACTTTCTCTGCTTTTTTTTTTTTTTTTCATTTATCTTCCAATGAATTTCCTACTTAGCTGTGTCTAAATGAGGTTTCGGGTTTTTTTTTTAAATACTTCTAAGAATTTCCAATTTCATTTAGTGTATCTTCATCTCTAGAGCTGTGTTGGGCCTTTCAAATTGTTTTTGTACCCCTGGAGGTAAGGTCTTACTTCCAGGCTGACCTGGAATTCACTACGTAGTCTCAGGCTGGCCTTGAACTCAGTGATCCTCCTACCTCTACCTCCAAAGGCTAGGATTAAAGGCATGCACCCCCACGCCCGGCTAATTCTTGCACTGGAGAAGAAGGAATCCATAAGTGAGGTGATGGCTATATTAATCTACTTCATGGTAGTAACCATTTTTCTGCACACATATTTTATAAAATCATGTTGCATACCTTAAATGTGTAAAATAAATTAGAACAAAAGAAGATTAACATGGCCCCTGTGCAAGGAGGATCTATTAAGTTTAACAAGGAAAATGTACACTGGAGCCCTTGAAAATGTGCAGCATATACATTAAGAAGAAACAGGCACATACTTCATTATATTTTTGTATGCATCAATAAACATAATAAATACTACCTAAAGGCATTTTATGTTCATTGATAAATAAAATTACTAGAAGCAAAATGTGGTCAACAGGCTGATGACTTTTTTTTAAATTAATGGATAAAGACTCTGAACAACTACTCTTGATTGCAAGTACAAGGTAGTTTCTTTGCCTGTAAATTTCATTTTGTAAAATATGAGCATCAGTTTCTCTACATAAACATAATTGAAAAAGTTATGAAGTACAACTGATTAAAGTGAAGTTTATATAAACTCTGGAATCTACTGCCCTGCCTACAAGGCCTTTTACAGAGGGTAATAATTAGCCAGAGCAACCATGACACGAATCATTATTTCTTGCCTCTTTAAATCTCCACAACAGCTCATATATTGAAACACAAAAGATTTGTCCTGCAAATCAGACTATTTCAGTTGCTACTAATTGACTCGCAAAGGATTGGGTCTTCTGCATCCTTTTTGCTCTCCTGTAATCAAGTGCTCTAACTTCTTAACAAGGGAGAATTTAATTCATCCAATGTATGTCACCAATTCGTCAAAACAGATTTGTCAAGCCAGAATGAATGGAACTGTGATCATGTCAAACTGAAAACCTGAGTAAAAAAGAAACAGAGGCCAGGAATGGTGGCGCACACCTTTAGTCCCAGCATTGGGAGGCACAGGTAGGAGGACTGCAATGAGTTGAAGACCACCTTGAGACTACACAGTGAATTCCAGGTCAGCCTGGGCTAGAGTGAAACCCTATCTCAAAAAAAAAAAAAGAAGAAGAAGAAGGAAGAAGAAGAAGAAGGAGGAGGAGAAGAAGAAGAAAAAGAAACAGACATAAGAAAGGCTATTTTATTTTTATTTATTTATTTGAGAGCAAGAAACTATAAACATGCCAGAGCCTCCTGCCACTGCAAAATAAAAAATAAAAAAAAAAACCTCCAGATACATTTGTACAATTTGTACATTTGGCTTTATGTGGGTACCAGGGAACTGAACCTGGCCAGCAAGCACCTTAACCAGTGAGTTACCTCTCTAGCCCCAAGAGAGTCTATTTTAAATCTTCCTATTACAGTTCCAAAGACAGCACTGATCTAGAATGAGATCTCTGTTTTGTGAAAGTCCTACTATTCATGATCAACTAACAAGTACACTTTCCCATTTAGTTGGCATTAGCCTGAGAAGTCTCCCCAGCATCCACTATACACAGGCTCCAAAAATAATGGAGTTTTAAATTCAGTTAACACCACGGTGCTGGAATAGATAACCCCCAAAAGTTATCATTTGAAACTGATTATTTTTAAATGGAAGTAGTAAACCAAGACTACACAATCTTATTCAATGAACTTTAAAAGAAAAATTAAAAGTTTTATTTTTTTTTTAAGTTTCATGAAAAATAAGCTTTTGCCTATGGGCTAGAGAACATGCACAAAAGAAGAGAGCAAGTGTATGCCACCTACTTCCTTTGACACAGAGGCCCTCATTGAGTGGGGGTCAGGAGGAGTAGCTAACCACTTTGTGATTGGATCTGAAGCCAGCTAAACAATAGGAAATTCATGCCTGGTATAGTAAACCTGGTCAAAAGGCCATGGCCTGGAAGTCATAGCTCCTTGAGGGCAAGGATAACCTACTACTATTGTTATACTAAAAAGACAAGTTATCAAACTGCCTTCTAAATAATTATGCCTATACCATAGTGTTTCTCTCAGCCTTCATCACAGGAGGTTCTTTTTGTAGTAGACAGAGGTTAATGCAGAGATGCATAGCTAGACTAAGTGCTGAGAATAAGTGATGACTGGGCTCAGCCCTAAACATGTTATTTCTAGCACCCTGCCAAGGATCAGAGAACATCACAGAGGGGGTGGGAAGAATATAAGAGCAAGAGGATAAAAAAAAAAAAAGCTGGGTATGGTAGCGCACGCCTTTAATCCCAGCACTTGGGAGCAGAGGTAGGAGGATCACAGTGAGTTTGAGGCCACCTGAGTCTAAAGAGTGAATTCCAGGTCAGCCTGAGCTAGAGTGAGGCCCTACCTCGGAAAAAAAAGAAAAAACAGGAGGATGGAGAGGAGGGCAGTTGAATACTATCTTCTGGATATGACATGGCTGTTACACTCATGAACTCACAGTAGCTGTGGTTTCCTACCCAGACTGACCCTGTCAACATTCCACCATAGATGGGAGAAGAAGTCATGAGACCCTATCCCTTCCAGAGTAGTTATTGGCATTTAATGGTTGCTCTGGAAAGAGGACACATAAGTGGTCCATAAGTGGTGTAGCCAATGAAGCTGCCCATACTCTAGTAAGTAATTTCCCACCCATGCTCATGTAGGCAACCTAATTTAATTCACACACACACAATATATGAAAGTAGAAAGGAGATTAATTGGGAAAAGGGGGAGGGCAATAGAAGTGAGAAATCATATATATATATGAAATTGTCAAAAAAAGTAAAATAAAACTGTTTTTTCAAGTTCATGCTTGAGAGCCATGCAATCAAATTAAAAAAAAAAAAAAAAAAAAAAAGGAATCAATCTCAACATTTTAAGTAACATTATGATTTTGTGTTGAGCCACATTCATAGCTGTCCTCAGTCACATGCAGCACATGGGCCACAAGTTGGACTTTTATTAAACATTTAAAAAACTAAGAATTAAGAGTGCCATCATAAAAATAGACAAGAATATAACAAAATAAATATAAATATTAACCAAAACTAAGACACTGGCTTCACTGTAGCCTTCATAGCTATATGGTTACTAGAACTACATAAACACAAGTAGATTTGAGAGGAAAGGGACAGACACAAGCATAAAAATGAAAAATTATTCTGAGATTAATAAAAAATTATCTAACATTAAAAGGTATAAAAGATACAGCTGCAAAATGTAAATAAGCATACACTATAATAAAACTATAAAAGATAACATATTTATAACTACTAAGAGGCCACTCCTTTCCATAAATGTTTCATGTAGATAATATAAGCCTTATTCTATTACCTATTTAATTATACTAGAGGCTTGAGAGTTTATATGAATGGCCCATGTATCAGCTACATAAAAAATGAAACAGAAGCCGGGCATGGTGGTGCATGTCTTTAATCCCAGCACTCGGGAGGCAGAGGTAGGAGGATTGCCATGAGTTCAAGGCCACCCTCAGCCTGCACTAGAGTGAGACCCTACCTCAAAAAATAAATAAATAAAATAAAAATGAAACAGAGTGACCAGTGTTGGCAACACTACAGCAAAATGCAAGCTGTCCAGAAGAACAGTAAAACTAGTGATTTCCATTACAAAGCTACCACTAAAGCAGGCGAATGGTTAAAGCTGCACAGATTCAATTCTGTGCCACTTTGGATCATAGGAAATTGTCAATTGGTATGAAGGCTATATCCCTATAAAAGACTAGATAAAGGGCTGGAGAGATGGCTTAGTGGTTAAGGCACTAACCTGCAAAACCTAAGGACCCAGGTTCAACTCCCTAGAACCCACATAAGCCAGAGACACAAAGTGATGCATGCTCACAAGGTCATGCATGTGCACAAAGTGGTGCACGCATCTGGAATTTTACCGCAGTGGCCACAAGCCCTGGTGTGCCAATTCTCTCTCTAGCACACACACACACACACACACACACACACACACAAAATACTAGATATAAATTTTTTTCTGTTAAAAAAAAGGCTTTATTTTTAAAGGTTTAATGACCGACCAGACCATGTAAGAGAACTCCTTGCACTGGCTAACATCTTTACTGAATGCCACTCAGTATCTTTCCCTGTGAAGTAGGAAGTCCAGGGGGAGATTAACACTGACCACACAATCACTACACAAGTGTAAGCTTGCCACCAAAACCAGTCCCATAATGGAAAGCCTAGACCCAAGCATCTGAGATAAAGAAAATACATCATAATTTTAAAGCACCCTACAAACCTGATAGCTTTATTAGCCTTTATAATATTGGACATATTATTGAAGAGAAAAGGCTATCATTTATTTAAAGAAAATGAAATTTTATTTTATTGTCAAGTAAATGTAAGAATTTTAGCTAGGCGTGGTAGCACACGCCTTTAATCCCAGCACTCGGGAAGCAGAGGTAGGAGGACTGCATGAGTTTGAGGCCACCCTGAGACTACCAAGTGAATTCCAGGTCAGCCTGGGCTAGAGTGAGACCCTACCTCAAAAAACTAAAACAAATAAAAGAACTTTATATCTATTTATGGTAAACAAAGTAATGTTCAGATATATGTATATACTACATGATTATTTAATCAAGCTAACTAAATATTCATTGCCTCGCACATATTTTTTTGGTGAGAACATATAAAATCTTACCTAAGCAGTTTTAAGCCACAGTTAATTATATAGTCACTTTGCTATAAAAGACTTTGGAACTTATTCTTCCTAATTTGAGCTTTGCCCTTGAATGCTTATCTCCCTATTCCGCTGCTCTTTCCCCACCCTGTGAGAACAACCATTCTAGTTTCTGAGTCTGTGAGGTAACACAGCATTTGTCCTCTGTGTCTGGTTTATTTTACTTCACTTAGTATAATGCTGCCCAGGTTCATACAGGTGGTTGAAAATGGGAAGCTCCCCTTTTTAGTGGCTTAGTAGTAATTCACTGTAAATATATATTGCATTTTCTTTACCTGATTGTCTGTTAATAGCTACTTGTTTGGCTTCCACACCATAGCTTTTTAAAATACTACTACAATGGCCTGGTATGGTGGCAAGCCTTTAATCTCACCACTAGGGAGGCAGAGGTAGGAGGACTGCTGTGAGTTCAAAGCCACCCTGAAACTACATAGGGAATTCCAGGTCAGCCTGGGCTAGACCAAGACCCTACCTTGAAAAATGAAAAAAGAAAAAAAGAAAAAACTACAATGACCATAGAAGCACAAGTATCTCTTCAATTCAATGTACTGACGTCACTTCATTTGTATATACACCCACAACTGATATCACTTGAACATGCCTAGTGTTCCTTCAAATTTTTGAGGAGGTACCTCCATACTGTTTTCCATAATGACTATACAACTTACACTCCCAACAGTACTGTACAGGGGTTTCCATTTCTTCATATCTGCATATGACTTATCTTTTTTAAAATCAACAACCATTCTAACAGGTATGGAATGACATCACAGTGTGGTCTTTCATTTGCATTTCCTTGATGATTAGCTCTGTTATACATTTTTTTAAGAATTTGAAAGAGGGTCTGGAAGCTCCACTAGAGTGAAGCCTTGAGCTGACCATACTTGCAGCTTTTATTGAAAGTTTAGGGCAGTGAAAGTTATGAGGAATTCAAGCTGAACTGAAAAATGTTGATTGTTCTCAGCAGCTGCTGACTTAAACATTTTGTTTTAGAACATGCTCATTGCATCAGGAAATCTTTGGAAAAGCCTTGAGTTCCTTGTGTCCTAGGAGCTCTCACCCAAAGACACACAGTATTCCATGTGCCCAGGGTTAGCCTGTTGTTGAAAACATGAAATCCACATCTCCCCTTTTCTTTTTCTTTCAAAGCCAGTAAGTATTTTTAGGTGACTCAAGACTTTCTTTCACAGAGAGGTGCAGCTGGCCAGGGAGTGACTCTGAGGATCCTGGCCTCATGGCTCCTGGTCAGCCTTCCTGGTCCCAGGACAAGGACAGCGGCTGGACAGTCTGGTCAGACAAGCCCACACTCCACCCCTATCATGCTGGTGTACATTTTTAATATACATGTGGGTCATTTATTTCTGTCCATACTGTATATCTTGAATATACATGTAGGTCATTTATTTCCATGCTTTCTTTATAGTTTAATGTATTTTAATTTCAAACTTACAGCAGACAGACACCATTAAAAACATGTACTTGGGGCTGGAGAGATGGCTTAGTGGTTAAGACACTTGCCTGCAAAGCCTAAAGACCCAGGTTCAACTCCCCAGAACCCATGTAAGCCAGATACACAAGGTGATGCATGCACACAAGATCACATATATGCACAAGGTGGCACACACATCTGGAGTTTAACTTCAGTGGCTAGAGGCCCTGGTGCACTAACTCTCTCTCTCTCTCTCTCTCTCTCTCATAAAATTTGCAGTGGCTGGAGGCCCTGGCAAGCCCATTCTCTCTCTCTACCTCACTCTCTTTCTGCCTCTTTCTCTGTCTGTTGCTCTCAAATAAAATAAATAAAAATAAACAAAAATATAAAAAAAAAAAAAAGTTAAGCTTTGTCCACCAAAATAATAATAATAATAATAATAAATAAATAAATAAAACATGTACTTGTATGTAGGACAGCTCAGAAAAGTAAAGTGAGTGGATGGAATCTAGTGTACAACAAAAATGCTACAAACAACATTTAGTTGCCATCAATAAGAAATTTACTTATTTTTTTTTAAATCCAAATGTTGGCATTGTCCAGAAAAACTTAACAGGTTTCTTTACAATTGTTACAAAGTTGAACTGTTGAAACTTGCTCACTAAAACATTTTGACTTGCATTAATGCTTTACATTCCTGTATTAAACATTCACACAAATGAAAATGGAAAACTGCTAATACCCGATTCCTGTCCCCTAGTTATCCACTCTCGATCATATACTTAGATACCTGCTTTGTAGGAACCTCCTTCCTACCCCTCCTCCTTCAGCTGGAGCTCATGATGTTAAATAGCAGCAGTGGGGAGGCGACTGCAAACACCTATGTCTTCCTATTTATTTATTTATTTATTTGCAAGCAGAGACAGGGTATGGACACACCAGGGCCTCTTGCTGCTGCAAACAAACTCCAGATGCATGTGCTACTTTGTACATCTGACTTTATGTGGGAATCGAACCAGGATAGTTAGGCTTTGTAGGCAAGCACCTTAACCTCTGAGCCTTATATCTTTTTTTGGGGGGGTGGATTTCTACTGAAGGACTTTTGCCCATTATTCAGTAGTGTTAAGCTTGGTCTTGAGTTCCCTTCATGCCTTTCATACTTTGGGTACAAACCCCTTAGCGCATCCATAGTTTGCAAATAGTTAACCTCCCATTCCATCAGCTACAAAGGAAGAAAGCTTCACATGTGTATTACTAAAAATCAAGACAGTCTCTTCCCCCAAAATATTAGTCATGAAGAAAGGGGCACAAATCCCAGGTTACAAGGTAAGAAATAACATTACTTTTATAATAAGCACCAAAATGTCTGGAATAATGTTGATAATTCAAAAGTTTTAAAATATAAGCAACTTTCTAATACATGACTCTCAAAACCCAGTCAATGGACATTAAATGTGAAGACAACATTTTCAATGAAAAGCTTTCCCAGAAGATGCTGTTCCTCTCTGATTGGACTTGAGACCCACTCCACAAAAGGGAATTCATGCCTGGTACTGAAAGTCTGATCAAAACCTGACTGGGAAGGTCACAGACCATCACCATTCATCCTTCCGATTAATCCCCTTTGTTCCCTTGACAGTTTCACTTCTACTTTCATGTCATATATACACAACTGATTTTATCTACATAACATCGACAGCTGGGCATGGTGGCACATGCCTAAATAAAGGCCAGCCTGAGACTACAGAGTAAATTCCAGGTTAGCCTGGACTAGAGAGAGACCCTAGCTCAGGGGAAAAAAAAATCTATGACCCACAAAAGGAAAAAAAAAAAAAGTATCTGTCTTTCTGAGACTGACTTAATTTGCTTAATATGATTATCTACAGTTGAATTCATTTTCCTGAATTTGGCATAACTTTATTCATTTTATGGCTAAAAAATCCGTGTATATGTGTAAAACACATTTTCTTTATCCATTTCTCTGTTCATTCCATACCTTAGCTACCACAGGCAGTGCTGCAGGGGCTAAGATGATGACCAGTGGTTTAAAGCACTTGCTGTGCAAACCTTATGACTGGAGTTCAGATTCCCACATAAAGCCAGATTCAAGTAGCCCACATACCTGTAATCCTAGTGCACCTACAGCAAATGGAGTCAGGTGAACCCCAAAGCTCCCAGGCCAGCTAGTCTGGTGTCACAACTGTCTTAAACACCCTGTAAACCTAACAACCAAAATCAAATTAAATGAATGAACAACTTTTGTGAATTTAATAAATACAGCTAATATATGGAATTAATTCAATTATCTTAAATGTTTTAACACTGTTATTTTACATCTTTCATATTAAAATTCTCCTAGTTATAATAGTGAAGTAGAGGAAACTTTGGATCCTGTGGCCTTTGTGGACTAGAAATATTTTATCAATACTGAGTGGATTGCCATCAACCTTTTATATGGAAAAAAAATGAATTCCCTTTGAAACTACATTGTGTTGGATTTGCCTTAACTTTTCACTTGAAACTAACAAGTTAATATAGAACCTATTTTTTAATTCAAATTAAACATTTCAAATTAAAATCACAAAGCCAACATGCCACATCGCTAATGTTTCTCTTAATGGTTTTAAACATTTTTTATAATAGACATATATTATCACATTTTTCAATGTGTGTGACAGCAAGCTAAATAATAAAAAGGGAAGATAAATACCACAGTAATCAAACATCCTTAACTGTGAGGCTTTCTTAAAATGAATATGTCTAAATAAATTGCAACATATAGATTTACATATCCCGTAGGGATTAGCTGGTTGACTACCTCTTGGGGCAACGGAAAAGCAGAGCTAAGTAATGGGAAAACAAAAGACTAAGGAGGTGTGATTAGTACAATTCATGTTTCCTTAGTCCTTTTTATAATTATTCAAGTTACATAAGCATAAAGAGTAGAATGGCCAGGCATGGTGGCAGACATTTATATTCCAGTACTCAGAAGAGGAAGGAGAATTGCCATGAGTTGAAGGCCATCGCCTCCACTGCTGCAGGTTCCTCAGCACCTGACCCTCACCCATCAACTCCACTGGTCTGCCAGACACCCTGTGTGGGTTCCTCAGCACCCGACCCTCACCCATCACCTCTGCTGGTCTCCCAGGCAACCTGCCACAACTTCCTCAGCACCCAACCCTCACCCATCACCTCTGCTGGTCTCCCAGGCAACCTGCCACAACTTCCTCAGCACCCGACCCTCACCCATCACATCTGCTGGTCTCCCAGGCACCCTGCCACAACTTCCTCAGCACCTGGCTGTCTACATAGTATAAATGTGGCAGGGGAGCACTTTCTTTCCTTCAGCAAGCTTCTTCACTGTCTCAAGCTTCCTAGACATGAGACTGAAGTCAAGGCCTTGCTCTAGTAGGCTCGGGCCATTTCTTCTTCTATCCAGTCTACTAAAACCCAATTCCCATCAGCACCACAGCTGTTGGCTTTCTTAGCCATGGTGTGCTCACTGAAGGGGCACTTGCAGTTTCCTTCACATACTTTCCCTTTGCATTCACAACTTGCCTGTTCCATGTAAGAGGCCCAGCATCCAGCCTTGCCTGACTGGTGACATGCCTCCTCATGAATCTTATTTCTAGCTTTGGATAGTGAGAGAGCTGTGACATACCCTTTCACCTGAACACTTAGAGGTCTCCATAGGGTTATAAAGGGCATAATCTCAATAATGCTGTCTTTTATGGCATAGGAGGACCTGAGGAGAAGGCAAGAGATGGGGAAAGAGCTGCTCAGTGTAGCTAAAGAGCACACACATAAACAGGTTGCCGTTAGAAGATGGGTGAACTTCACAGCATGCCAAAACAATTTCAATAGTAACATCAAAGATCACCGAGCATACTTCACCACAACACAATTACAGATATGAAGCATGCAAATGTTGTTGGAAAATGGTATCAACAGACTCATTGGGGGTAATGGGAGGGTTAGCACAAGCCTTCAAGTGATTAAGCATACAAAAGACAGACAGGGGTGGTGGTTCTGGTCTACAATCCCAGGACTCTAGATGCTGAGGGAGGAAGATCGCCATGAGTTTGAGGCCAGCCGAGGCTACAGAGTGAGACCCTTCCTGGGGGGAAAAGGACAACACAATAACAGAATGGATTCCAGGTCAGCCTGAGCTAAAGTGAGACCCTAACTTGAAAAACAAACAAACAAAAACAAACAAAAAAAAAAAGCTAAACAGACCTAGTTCAAATCTTCACAGGACTTTTCTATAATGTGCTTCACCTGAATATTTCTAGACTCTAAATGAAGGCTTTATCACTTGTAAGATACTCATTCCATGTTGCTTTAATAAAAGCAAAAATGAAGTTACAGTTTTCTGAGTTCCTTAACATCCTTACTTAACAAGAGCCCAAGGCTCCCAAATTCTGGTTGAAGAACTTTCTGTCGAGTCCCCATTTATCACATTTTTTTAAAGAAAAATATGCTCTTTTGTTGTTTTTTTTTTTTTTTTTTTTTTTTTTTTGGAGAGAGACAGAGAGAGGGAGAGGAAGATAGATAGAGATGGGCGCGCCAGCAGCCTCTCAGCTGCTGTGAATGAAATCCAGATGCGTGTGCCCCTTGTGGTCAAGTGCTGCATTGCACCCTTGCATCACTTTGCATCTGGCTAAACTTGGGACCTGGAGATTGGAACCGGCGTTCTTAGGCTTAGGAGGCAGGCACCTTAACTGCTAAGCCATCTCTCCAACCCTGTTGTTCCTTTTTGTGAACTATGATTGGAAGGTTTACCAGAGCCCAGGTCTGAAGAGTTTAAGTTTTTCTCTATTCAGGGTCCTCTGATCATACCTACTACTTACTATATTTAATACAGGGTATGTTTTATCTTCCCTGCTGGACTTTGAACTCTTCAAGAATATGATTTTATGAAGCCGGGCGTGGTGGCACACACCTTTAATCCCAGTACTTGGGAGGCAGAGGTAGGAGGATTGCTGTGAGTTCGAGGCCACCATGAGACTACAGAGTGAGTTCCAGATCAGCCTGGCTGGAGTGAGACCCTACCTTGGCAATAAAAATAAAATACAAAGAAAAGACTATGATTTATGTCTTACTCATCTTTTTCTCCAGAGCAAAGCACTGTGCTATGATGGTAATGCTCAATAAATGATTACTAAACAACTGATTTCCCAAGGATCAGATATGATATGTTTCTCCAAGAACAACCACCTAGGCTATACTCAGAAATAGTTACACACACTTAAAATATGGTCATGACTAAAATGTAATTGTTGGGTCTCTTTTACTCAGTTTAAAAATATTGAGTACTTTCTCCCAAACTTATCTCCTTTCTTGACTTCTAGAGTGCAGAAATGTCCTTCCTTCTTTGTATTTCTGTTTACCCTGTTGCAGACTTTCTCAGATGCCTTAGGTTGACATCTTCCAAAGTTCTAGTCTCAGACCTATACAGTTAAGTGTCTTTGAAACTCATCTGAATTACCTTTTTTTTTTTTTAGGTTTCACCATTTATTTATGTACAAAAACTTTCCCTAGATGGTCTTGGAATAATCCATTCTAGGAAGGTCACTTAGTCCAACTTTATGAGGCCGAGGTCCTTGGCCTACTGGTGGAAACACTTCCAGATAAGACCATGGAGGTTCGAGCAGATGCGCCAAGAGCGGGAACCCTGGCCGAATTTTCATGGGTGACTCCAGTAGAGCTGCTGGTGACCCATCCTTCAGAAGTCCAACAAGGGAAAAGGGTGGATTACCTTCTTAATCTAACTTTCTCTACCTTAAAAACTGATATTTTAGACCAGGTAACATGCTAGGGAAGGTATTTCAATCACTATAACATCATTAGTAGCATCCCTGGCCTCTACTCAGTAGCTGCCAGGAGCTTTCTCCAGCTATGACAATCACAAATGCCTCTAGTCACTACCAGCATCTCCTGGGTGGCAAAATCATAACTGAATGAAACATTATCCACTGACAGAACTTACAACTTTCAGGATTACATACATGTATATAAATGCATAGATAAATTGTGTTGTGTGTGTGTGTGTGTGTGTGTGTGTGTGTGTGTGTGTGTGTAAAATACTCACAAATTTGTATTTTCACTCAGTCCTAACTCTAAATAATCACCTACTAACTCTCTGGATATCAAATTCAACATACTTAACCCTTAACTCACTACTGCTTTCCTTAAATTCATTTCCTTTTCCTATCTGCTTGACCTTGAATGGTACAACTATGTAAAATCCTAAGCACCTTTTGCTCTTTCATATTCAATGAATTACCAACATTTATTCTCCCCTTCCCTATTCATTTTTTTTTTTTTTTTTTTTGCCTGAAAAAAACATGGTTCCAGTTCCAGCAATGAGTTCCATTCCAGTGAGTGGATCTATCAGCCAAAAGAGAAAGTGAGTATAGAGAGGAGAAGGGGGGGGTGGAGAAGAGAGAGAGATAAGCAGGAAAAGATTAAGGTTGGTCTTCATGATGTTCTCTACAATTTCCTGTGGTTCAGGTGTTCCCTTTGCAGGCCTGCTGAAGGATCAATGTTTTATTTAGCCTGTTGTTCAGAATAACGGGTTTTATAGCCGGGCGAGGTAGCGCACACCTTTAATCCCAGCATTCAGGAGGCAAAGGTAGGAGGATCGCCATGAGTTCGAGGCCACCCTGAGATTACATAGTGAATTCCAGGTAGGCCTGGGCTAGAGTGAGACCCTACCTTGAAAAAAAAAAACGAAAAATGAAAAAAAAAAAAAAAGAATAAAGGGTTTTATAATATTTCCTTTTGGGTCCCTATTTGTATCCCCCCACCCTAGAGTGAGACCCTACCTTGAAAAAAAAACTGAAAAAAAAAAAAAAAAAGAACAGAGGGTTTTATAGTATCATTTCCTTTGGGTCCCCCACCCTTGTCCTCCCTCCCACCCTCTCGTTCCCTCCCACCCTTACCCTCCCCTCCCCCCATCCCACCCTCCCTATTGTCTGGTCCTCAGAGTGCTTATTAGGCTTGGCAGCATCTCAGGTGGATTCAGGTTAGGAGCAACAGATAAAAGAGACCATGTGATGATTATCTTGTTGTGATTGGGTGAGCTCACTGAGGATGATCTGTTCCATGTTTGACCATTTTTTTAAATTTCATTATTTCCTCTTTACTTACCGCTATGTAGAATTCCATAGTATAGACATACCACATCTTTGTTACCTATTCCTCTAGTGATGGACATCTGGATTGATTCCAGCTCTTTGCTATTATGAATTGAGCAGCTATAAACATGGTTGAGCAAACAAATAGCTCTGATCTGAGGCTTGGAGCCTTTAGGATATATGCCAAGTAAGGGAATAAGTGGATCCGTTGGTAGATCTATGGTCATCCTTTTCAGGAGTCTCCATATAGTTTTCCATAATGGTTGAACCATTTTACATTCCCACCAACAGTGAAAGCTTGTTCCTATTTCTCCATAGCCTCAGCAGCATTTGTTTTCATTGTTTTTTTTTTTTTGTTTTTTTAATGTTAGCCATCCTTACTGGGGTAAGGTGGAATCTCATAGTTGTTTTAATTTGCATTTCCCTGATGATTAGGGATGTTGAACATTTTCTTAAATGTGTATTTCTTCCTCTGAGAACTCCCTGTGCAGTTCTCTGCCCCATTTTGTGAGTGAGTTGTTTCATGATTTATTGTTTAGGCTTTGGAGTTCTTTGTAGATTCTAGAAATTAGGCCTCTGTCAGTTGTATAGCTGGTGAAAATTCTCTCCCATTCTGTGGGTAATCTGCTGGCTTTGGTTATGGTATGTTTGTGAGTGGAAAAGCTTTTCAGCTTCATGAGATTCCACTGGTTGAGTGGTTATTTAATTTCCTGGGCTGCTGGGGTATTGTTCAGGAAGTCTTTTCCCACTCCTATTTCTTGGAAGGTTCCTCCTATTTTTTCTTCCAGTAGTAGCAGAGTTTCTGGTTTTATATTAAGGTCTTTGATCCATCTGGACTTGATTTTTGTGCATGGAGAGATGTGTGGGTCGAGTTTCATTTTCCTACATTCCAGCACCATTTGTTGGAGATGCTGTCTTTCTTCCATTCTGCATTGGTAGGGCCTTTGTCAAATATCAAGTAGCTGTAGTTACTTGACCCAAAGTCGGGGTCTTCTATTCTGTTCCATTGGTCTATTCCTGTTTTTATGCCAGTACCATGTTTTTATTACAATGGCTTTGTAGTATAGCTTTAGATCAGGTATGGTGGTGCCTCCAGAGGTGTTTCTTTTGCTGAGGATATGCTTGGATATCCGAGGTCTTCTGCCTTTCCATATGAATTTTGAGATAGTTTTTTCTATCGCAGTGAAGAAAGAAGTTTGGATTTTTATTGGCATTGCATTAAATCTATATAGTGATGTTGGTAAGACTGCCATTTTCACAATGTTAATTCTACCTATCCAGAAGCATGGGAGGTCTTTTCATTTTCGTAGGACCTCCTCAATTTCTTTCTTGAGTGTTTTTATGTTTTCATTGTATAGGGCTTTCACTTCCTTGCTTAATGTTATTCCAAGGTATTTTATTTTCTTTGTTGCTATTGAAAATGGGACAATGTTAGTTATTTCTTTTTCTATATCTTTGTCTTTTGCATACAGAAAGGCTCCTGATTTCTATGCATTGATCTTATATCTGCTACTTTGCTGAAGGTGCTAATCACCTTTAAGAGTTTTGAGATGGAGGTTCTCGGGTCATTTTTTTGTTTTGTTTTGTTTTTGTTTTTGTTTTTTGAGGTAGGGTCTCACTCTAGCTCAGGCTGACCTGGAATTCACTATGTATTCTCAGGGTGGCCTCGAACTCACAGCAATCCTCCTACCTCTGCCTCCCAAGTGCTGGGATTAAAGACATGCGCCACCACACCCAGCTCTCAGGTCATTTATGTATAGAATCATGTCATCTGCAAATAGGGCTAACTTAACTTCTTCCTTTCCAATTTGTATCCCTTTGATTTCTTTCTCCTGTCTTATGGCTTGAGCTAATACATCTAGCACTATGTTGAAGAGCAGAGGTGAGAGTGGACATCCCTGCCTTGTTCCTGATCGCAATGGGAATTCCTTCAGTCTCTCCCCATTAAGAATTACTTGGGGGCTGGAGCGATGGCTTAGCAGTTAAGGCGCCTGCCCCCTAAGCCTAAGAACGCTGGTTCCAATCTCCAGGTCCCACATTTGGCCAGATGCAAAGTGATGCAGGGGCACAATGCTGCACTTGGCCACACACATCTGGATTTCTTTTCACAGAAGCTGAGAGACTGCTGGCATGCCCATTCTCTATCTGTCTCCCTCTCCCTCTCTGTCTCTCTCTCTGTGTCTCTCCAAAAATAAATAAAATAATAATAATAATAAAAAAGAATTACTTGGGCTTTAGAAGCTTTATATATAGCCTTTATTATGTTGAGATATGGGCTATCCATGCCTATTCTCTCCAATGTTTTTATCATGAAGTGATGTTGTATTTTGTCAAAGGCCTTTTCTGCATCTATCAAAATGATCATGTGGTTTTTGTGTTTAAGCTTGTTTATGTGATGTATTACATTGACAGACTTCCGTATGTTGAAAGCGTTCCAGGGATGAAGCCTACTTGAACAAGGTGGATAATGCTTTTGATGTACTATTGAATTTGGTTTGCAAGGATTTTGTTCAGGATCTCTGCATCTATGTTCATCAGGGAAATGGGCCTATAATTTTCCTTTCTTGTGGCATCCCTGCCTGGTTTTGGAATTAGGGTGATACTAGCTTCATAGAAGGAGTTGGGGCTCTCTCCCTATTCTCCAGTTGTGTGGCACAGTTTGAGAAAAATTGGTTTCAGTTCTTCCATGAAGGTTTGATAGAATTCAGCTGAGACACCAACTGGTCCTAGACTCTGTTTTGAGGGGATGTATTTCATTACCTCTTCAATCTCGAATGGTATGATGGGTTTGTTTAGGAAATTAATCTGCTCTGGGCTTAGCTTTGGTTGGTGGTATGTGTCTAGGAATTCATCCATTTCCTCCATATTCTCTTGTTTTGTGGAGTAGAGGTTTTTGAAATAAGTCCTGATAATCCTCCCTATTTCACTCATGTCTGTTGTGATCTCTCCTTTTTCATTTCTAATTTTGTTAATTTGAAGCATTTCCTTTTTTCGCTTGATCAGATTGGCCAGGGTGTATCAAGCTTGTTAATTTTTTCAAAGAACCAGCTCTTTGTTTCATCAATTTTCTTAATTGTCCTCTTAGTTTCCAATTCATTAATATCTACTCTGATCTTAATTATTTCTTTCCATCTGGAGCTTTCTGGGTTGGCTTCTTCTTGTTTTTCCAATGCCTTTAGGTGGATGGTTAGGTTATTGATTTAGGATCTGTTTTTGTTATGAGGGCATTTAGTGCTATGATTTTTCCCCTAAGGACTGTCTTCATTGTGTCCCATAAGTTTTGGTATGATGTGTTTTCATTGTCATTGAATTCTAGAAATTTTGCAATTTCATTTTTTATTTCATCTACAACCCATTTATTGTTTAAAAGTGTGTGGTTCAGTTTCCAGGAGCTGGAGGGATTCCTAGAGTACTTTTTGTTGTTAATTTCTAGCATTACAGCATTGTGGTCTGATATCATGCAAGAAATTATATCAATTTTCTTGAAAATATGCAGGCAGGCTTTGTGGCCCAATATATTATCTATTTTAGAGAACATTGCATGGGCTGCTGAGAAGAATGTGTAATCTGTAGATTTTGGGTGGAATGTTCCGTATATGTCTGTTAAGTCTAGTTGCTCTATGGTGATGTTGAGCTCTCTTACTTCCCTATTAATTGTCTGTTTGGATCATCTATCTATTGCTGATAGTGGAGCATTGAAGTCCCCAACTATGATGGTGTTGGTAGTTATTTCTGTTTCGTCAAGTAGCTTTTACTTTATGAATTGTGGTGCACCTGTGTTTGGTGCATAAAGATTGATGATTGTGATATCCTCTTGTTGGATTGTTCCCTTGATAAGTAAGAAGTGGCCTTCCTTGTCTTTTTGATTACTTTTGGCTTGAAGTCTATTTTATATGATATTGGTATAGCGACACCTGCTTGTTTCTTATTTCCATTTGCTTGGAATATCTTTTTTTATCCTTTCATCCTGAGAAGGTGTCTTCTCTTTAGTGGTAAAGTGGGTTTCTTGAAGACAGCATATTGAGGGGTCTAATTTTCTGATCCATCCTGTCAGCTTATGTCTCTTGATGGGTGAATTAAGGCCACTGATGTTAAGAGTGAAAACTGTGAGGTTTGATTTAATTCCTGCCATGTTGTGGTGGTTTGGTGTTTGGACTTTGAGGGGTTGTTTTGTTTTGAGTGCCTTCTCTGAGTTTCGTTATTGTGATTTGCTTCTTGTAGGTTCTTGAGGTTGGTTGATTCCTCTGTGTAGAGGATTCCCTGGAGTACTCTCTGTAGATTTGGCTTTGTGTTCATAAAGTTATACAGGTGGGTTTTATCATGGAAAGTTTTTCTTTCACCATCTATTAGGAGGGATAATTTTTTTTTTAAACCTTCACTTTTTTTTAAAATATATTTTATTTTGTTTATTTATTTATTTGAGAGAGAGGGAGACACAGAAATAGGCAGGTAGAGAGAGAGAAAGAGAGAGAGAATGGGTGCGCCAGGGCCTCCAGCCACTGCAAACGAACTCCAGATGCGTGCGCACCCCCTTGTGCATCTGGCTGACGTGAGTCCTGGAGAATCGAGCCTCGAACCGGGGTCCTTAGGCTCCACAGGCAAGCGTTTAACCGCTAAGCCATCTCTCCAGCCCAGGAGGGATAATTTTGCTGGGTTGGAAGCCATAGGCTCTTAGACTTAGTGTTCCATTCCAGGTTCTTCTGGCTTTGAGTGTTTCCATCAAGAAGTCTGAGGTAATTCTGATGGGGTTACCTTTACATGTAATGTGTTGCTTTTCCCTAGCTGCTTTTAGGACTCTCTCCTTGTTACCAATATTTAGGGGTTTTAGGAGAATGTGTCTTGGAGAGTTTCTCCTTTGGTCCAGTCTGTTTGGCGTTCTGTAAGCTTCTTGTACCTTGATGGGACTCTTCATTCTTTCTTATCTCCCCTCTCACTCTTCCAATCCCTCCCTCCTTCCTCTCTCACAGGGTTTTGCTAGAAAGCCCAGACTGCCCTAGAACTCATGACCCTCCGACCACAGTCTCCCACGTGCTGAGATTACAGGCGTGCTCCACCATGCTTTTATTCAGCTTAACAACTATTTTCAGACTTATGCCTCCAGACTGAGAACACTCCTATTTCTACTGCCACAGACATATCAGACCTTGTCATATGTCATCTGGATCATGGCACTTGCTTACGTTATAACTAGCCCCTACTTCACATCAAATTCTCATTTACATAGTCACCAAAGTGATCCTCTTAGAATGCAAACCTATCTAAAGTCACTTCATACATTTGGCTTTACGTGGGTACTGGGGAATTGAATACAGGCCAGCAGACTTTGCAAGTAAGTGCCTTTAACCACTGAACCATCTCTCCAACCCCAACCTACATGAAGTCTACAGCAGCTCCTCACAGCCTTCAACTCTCAAACACAAGAAGATTTCTGACAGGACCTTCAGCTGCCTTTTTGGCCCTCTGCTCATTCCTTGAGCTCTCCCACAGAGACTTGTGCTTCAGCCAAGTGACTTATACTCTGCAGCTTCCAACATGCACCCCAAGTGTCCCCTCACATTTAGTCCTTCCAGCTTGCCTGCTTTTCAAAGATCATCTCATGTGTCACCAACTCCAACAGTCTTCTCAAAGCTCCAGTCTGACTTAGAGTTACCATCTATCTTGGTATCAAATACAGGGCTTCTGTCACAGCTTTCCTGATGCAATCACTGCCAAGTGTGTCTGACTGTGTAAAGGCAGGGACTAACTTTGCATGATATGATAGCCAAAGAACCAAGTATTTTTCATGTCTATTTACTACTTATAAAACACTAGGGGGCTGGAGAGATGGCTTAGCAGTTAAAGGGCTTGCCTGCAAAGCCAAAGGACCTAGGTTCAAATCCCCAGGATCCACGTAAGCCAGATGCATAAGGTGGCACATGCATCTAGAGTTGGTTTGCAGTAGCTAGAGGCCCTGGTGTGGCCATTCTCCCACCACCTCTTTCTCTCTCTCTCTCTCATAAATAAAGATAAGATATCTTTTAAAAGAGCTGGAGAGATGACTTAGCAGTTAAGGCACTTGACTGCAAAGCCTAAAGACCCAGGTTTGGTTCTCCAGGTCCCACATAAGCCAGATGTACATGGTAGTACATGCATCTAGACTTCGTTTGCAGTGGCTAGAGGCCCTGACACACCCATTCTCTCTCTTTCTCTCTCTCTCTCAAATTAAGTTATTTAAAAAAAAAATGTGTGATTTCTTTTAGTCACAGAATCTGTGATAATCATTATACAAAAAAGCCCCTAATGTTCCTCCAATACCTACAGAGCTAACTAATTTATCCAAATACAATCTCTGGACTCAACTCTGCCTGACAAATAAAATGTGTCTTAGTTTACAGTACAACTCTTGCCCAGATTGGACAGTCACAATACTCTTGCTACTAGAAGTTTCTGGAGAAAATGTACAACACTCATTGTGCAATCAATCACTTGTTTTAAATAAAAAGCCAGCCAAAGCCACACTTGGTGGTGCACGCCTTTAATCCCAGCACTCAGGAGGCAGAGGTAAGAGGATCACCGTGAGTTCAAGGCCACCCTGAGACTACATAGTTAATTCCAGGTCAGTCTGAACTAGAGTGAGACACTACCTCGAAAAAAAAAAAAAAAGAAGCCAGCTAGGCATAGTGGTGCACACTTTTAATCCCAACACTTGGGAGGAAGAGGGTAGAAGGATCTCTGTGAGTTTGAGGCCAGCCTAGGACTACAGAGTAAATTCCAGGTCAGCCTGGATTAGAGTGAGACTCTACCTTGAAGGTAGGGGGGGAAAGCCAGACTGCAGAAAGATCAAATGACCATCAGTTAAAAGAGAGAGAGAGACCATCCCAGAATTTAGCATCCCAATCCCCATTTGTTGTTACTTTTTGTTTTCTGAGACAAGGTCTTAATATGTAGCCATGGATGGCTGAGCTTGTGGCAATCTTCCTTCTTCTGCCTCCTGAATGCTGGGATTACAAGCATGTGACACCATGGCCAGTCTCATTCTTTAAGAAGTCAAATTCTTAGTCCTAGACTTTGATATGACCAAATTTTATGCTTAAAAAAAAAAATCACTAAGTTAACAGAATAAAATCAATTTTAAAAAGGTGTGTCATCCCCCACCCCCAGGCAGGTTCTCACTCTAGCCCAGACTGACCTGGAACTCCCTCTGCAGTCCTACACTAGCCTCAAACTCACTGCAACCTCCTACCTCAGCTTCCTAAGTACTGGACTAAAGGTATGCATCAGCACACCTGGCTGCTGAACATTTTTTTTAAATCACTTAAATATCTGCTTGAGATATGTAATCCCTTGAAAAATAAAACTTTGAAATGCATTGATTTAATAGACTTAGGGAATCATTCTCATCTCTTAAGAATTCAGTCATTTGGAAAGAATCTGTCTGGGTCCCAGCCACTGTATTATGGCATCAGTCACTAAGGGAGGGACCCACGGAACTAGCCGTGTGGCTTACAGCAGAGCTCAGCTTCTTCCCCATCCTAGGCAACAGAAGAATCACAGGCACCATCCAGACTCTCTTAACTTCACTTGTCTCTTGTTCCAGAGACCATGGTGGTAAGCACCTCTGCACAGGCTCTGACAAGTTGCACAGAGGGGTCACTAGAAAACAGCTTGCTCTAAGCCTATCCATTGTATACCTCTCAGTTCCCATCCAGAAGTATCCACATTGACAACAAAATACAGGATACTATCAGATTCAGGTCCCTGCCAGGCACTCACACACGTAACTTCTAAATGCAGGTGAGTTTATGATTCCTGGTGTATGCCTTGGGTCAAGAGCAGCTGGATGCCATTTAAAAACTCCTTACCCCTTTCACCACAACAGACTGTCCTAGCTATGGAGAGCATATATTCCCATGCAAGTCAAGCAACCTCTCACATTTATCAATATCTCGTTTGATAACACATATTCATATTGAATTTCCCTTCTTTCCTTCTTCATGCCAGTTTTGCACTGCCTAGCAAGTCAGAGTTCAGGGCTCTTCTTTCTGGGGACACCAGCTTAAGACACACTATCACCTTAAAATAAATTATGGCCAGACATGGTGGTACACCTAGCACTTGGGACACTGAGGCAAAGATCACCACAATTCTGAGGCCAGCCTGTCTCAAAACAGAGGAAGTGAGGGGAGAGATCATTACAGCATGAAATTGTAAGCTGCTATCTCCACTTCAAAAAAAAAAAAAAAAAAACAGGCCTCCAAGACAGCAAGATAAAATTAAAGCCTTATCATTGGGCTAGAGAGATGGCTCAGCAGTTAAGATGCTTTCCTGAAAAGCCTAAAGGCTGGAGTTCAGGGCTGGAGAGACGACTTAGTGGTTAAGGTGCCTATCTGCAAAACCTAAGAACACCCTATTGATTCTCCAAGGTCCCACGTTTAGCCAGACACTAAAGTGACACAAGCGCGCAATGTTGCACATGTGCACAAGGGGGCCATGAATCTGGAGTTCATTCACAGCAGCTGAGAGGCCCTGGAATGCCCATTCTCTTTCTCTCTGTGTGTCTGTCTGTCTGTCTCTCTCTCTCTCTCTCACAAAAAAAAAAAAAAAAAGACTGGAGCTCAATTCCCCCAGTACCCACATAAAGCCAGATGCACGAGGTGGTACATGCATATGGAGTTCATTTGCAGTGGCTTGAAGACTTCTCTATCTGCCTCTTTTTCTCTCTTCTCTCTCATATAAATAAATAAATAAAACATTTAAATATATATATCATCATTACTTTCTCATTTACTACTTCATGTAATCTACACAAGTAAAAAAATCCCCAAAACAAAGTCTCAAATAAGGTTTCTGTGTTAGTGGCTATGGAGGTTAATTTTTATTTTCAACTTGACTAAGAAACATACAGGCATTAAGGAGACACATCTTTGGGTGTATCTGTGAGGATGTTCCCAAAGAGGTGTACCTTAGGAGGGATAACCTACCACTTTGAATGTGGATGGCACCATCCCAAGGGCTGGGTTCCCAGACTGAATAAAGCAGGGTGTATGTGGGGGAGAGTGGAGACCAGGTGACTGGTAGCTTTTCCTTTTTCTGCTTCCTGGTCAGCAGCATAGCCTAGCGCTCCCTTCATCATCTAAACTATGAGCTAAAATAAGTCCTTCCTTCCTTAAGTTGCTTTTGTCTAGTGTTTAGTTCCAGCAATGAAAAAGGTAACAAATGCAGCATCCATGCACTACTTTAGCTTGGCAGTAAGAATGGTCTCAGGAAATAACAGGGTGTGCTTCGCTTTTATCAAGGTCTTCATAGTCCCACAGATGGCTCAAATTCAAGCCCCAAAGGACCCTACCCCTTATAAGTAGTAGACACAGCAATGTTAAATAGTTCAAAGACTAGATATTAGATAAGATTGGTATTGTCTAACATATGGAAACAACCTATTAAATTATTCCACTCAATATAACATAATGCTCAAACACTGAATTACTAGCTATATAGATTTTTTTCTAATTTTTTTATATTTATTTTTATTTGAGACAGAATGAGAGCAAGAGAGAGGGCGGGTGCCAGGGCCTCTAGCCACTGCAAACAAACTCCAGATACATACGCCACCTTGTGCATATGGCTTATGTGAGACCTGGAGAATCAAACCTCAGTCCTTAGGCTTTGCAGGCAAGTGCCTTAACCACTAAGCCATCTCTCCAGCACAATATTTTTCCTTAAAAAAAAAAAAAAAGAATGAACGGGGAAAGCAGTACAAGGTACCACTCAGATATATCATAAAGATTAACTGCTAAAGGGCTGGAGAGATGGCTTAGCAGTTAAGGCACTTGCCTGCAAATCCAAAGGACCCAGGTTTAATTCCCCGGGACCCACATAAGCCACATGCACAAGGGGGCACACACATTTGGAGTCCATTTGCAATGGCTGGAGGCCCTGGCATGCCAATTCATTCTCTCTCTCTCTCTCTCTCTCCTTGCTTATTTCTGTATCGCTCTCTCTCAAATAAATAAATAAAAATAAAATATTTTTTAAAAAAGATTAACTGGGGCTGGAGAGATGGCTTAGCGGTTAAGGCGCCTGCCTCCTAAGCCCAAGAACACTGGTTCCAGTCTCCAGTGGTTCCAATCTCCAGGTCCCACGTTTAGCCAGATGCACAGTGACACAAGGGCGCAATGCTGCACTTGACCACAAGGGGGTGCACACATCTGGATTTCGTTCACAGCAGCTAAGAGGCTGCTGGCATGGCCATCTCTGTCTGTCTTCCTCTCCCTCTCTCTCTCTGTGTGTCTCTCTCAAAAAAAAAAAAAAGATTAACTGCTAAGATAATGTCTTAAAAGTGCCTTTATTATTTAGGGGGAAAAGTCTGCAAATAAATTTATCTAATATATGCAAAGCAGAAAACAATGTATCTAGAAGACATGAAATATAGCAGGAAAACTATGATATTCTTTCACTCAACTAAGACTCACTGCACATATATTTATATACCAAGATTAGAGAAGCAAACCAAGCAAAAAAGCTCCACATTGTGGATAATGTAAAAGGAGATATTAAAACTGAGACCAGCTGAGCAGGAAATATTGGTAGAAGCATGAAGGGAGACAAGTAGGGAATGGAGATCTGAAAGTCCAGAGACAGCAGAGGTTAATGTCTTGAGAGTCACTAGGAACGAGAACAATGGCATGATTGGTGATGTTTCTAATGACACATTAGTAACACTGGCAATGATAACATTCAGGATTTTGAATTCTGTCACTTTGCATGAGATGAAGAGGGTTAATATGACTTTCAGCTACAATTTGTAATGGTGAGTAATCTAGGGACATTTCCACAGTGAGAATTTAAAGAAAACTAACAGCTTAACTAAAGTCTCCCAATGAGACATCACTATTCTATTTTCTCCTAACTCAGTAACAATTATCATTTTAAAGAACAGATTGTTGGGTCCATATCAGATACCCCTGAAGAAATCCTGCATTCTTACTCACAGCACAAGATAACTACCAGAGCAAATCTATTCCATTTTGATGAACAAACTCCCATCCACTTTACTCCCCTGCCCATGTGTGTGGTGCACACACATAAGATGTCCAGAGCAAAGTGGAAAAGATACTTCAGATCGCTAATTATTTTTCAAGTATACAATTTCTCTTCTGCACTTAGCCTTGCCAAATCTAGACCATCAAAACTACTTCCCATGCCTCTCAGTACAATGTCCTGGTTTATGCCCTCTTGCCTTTCCCAGACTTCTAGTTCCTGGATGAATATTGTACACCTTCAAAACTCATTGTACATCCTACGTTCACCAGAGTCCTTTCCTGACATATTTTACTTCTGGCGCCCTGCCCACAAGGGAGCGCACGCATCTGGATTTCATTCACAGCAGCTGAGAGACTGCTGGTGCACCCATTCTCTATCTGTCTCCCTCTCCATCTCTCTCCAAAAATAAAATAAAATAAAATAAAATAAATAAATAAATAAATAAATAAATAAATAAAATTTAAAAATATTCTGGGCTAGGGAGATGGCTGGAGGCTGTGGAGATGGCTCAGCAGTTAAAGATGCATGCTTGAAAACCTACCACCCTTGGTTCAATTCCACAACCGCCCACATAAACTCAGACATTCATTTGCAGTGGCCAGAGACACTGGTGCGTGCGCGCACGCGCACGCGCACACACAAACTTTTTAAAATATTTATTTGCAAGCAGAGACAGCAAAAAAACAGAACAGGCACTCTACAACCTCCAGCCACTGCAAACAGACTCCAGATACATGTGCCTATTCTTGCTTTACATGGTACTGGGGAATCAAACTCATATCGTTAGCTCAGTAGTTAATGAACTGGTCTGCAAAGCCTATCTCTCCAGCCCAAATTAATTAATTTTCAAAAGCATAAGAAAGGTTTCTAAAAAGTACCCAGTGAGTTACTAAAGTAGCTATGGATTAACAATCATGGGGCCTATTATTATAATCAAAAAGCAGATAACCGAAAAATAGTATTATTAGTAAGTTCACAAGCTAATCCTCTCTCTACTTAACTACTAAATTTTTTAATTTTTTCCTCAGAAGGAAAGATATTAAAACTTAGTGGCAATTTTAAGATCTTGAAAAACATCAAAGATTAGGAAACACGTGAAATGCAAAAACAACAAATCTATTTACTACTAATAATCTATAGTCTTAAGGATGGCCCTAGGGTCTAATGCATGAATCTATCATTCTACTAGTAATTATAGTCCTAAGGCTGGCCCTCAGGTCTGATGCACAAATCTATTGTTCTACTAGCAATCTATAGTCTTAAGGATAGCTTTCAAGGTCTAATGCACAAAGTGATGGGACAACATCAATTTTGGTCTGGAGGTAGGTGCTAATTATAAACACCAAGATACCTGGCCTATTTGAAATATAAACTTGTATCTGGTCATCTCTATTTGCTGACAACCTATGAAAGAAAAGCCAAGCTTTTCAGCAGCTTTTATAACAGGAGGAGTTCTATATCTAAACACATTCTTGCTCTGGCTCCATCTGCTGCAGGACCCAGCTAAGACACTATGCAGCAAAGCAGGAAAAATCTAAGTGACTGGCTGGTCTTCAGTTCAAGAATGTCAGAGGAAAAAGGGAAATGGGCTTCACACTAGGCAGGAATTTAGGAAAGTAGAGACATGGATGGACTTTTGTCTTGTTATACTAAAATGAGATTCTTCAGGGGTAAAAATACCAAAAGTCTGAGCAAAGTTCCTTTTTAAGATTCTTTTAACTCCCGATTCTGTTCAGAGTATCACCATGTCACAATATTCAGGTATAACAGAGGATAAAAAGAGAATCCAGACAAGCAAGCAAAAAAATAAAGGATTCTAGATACACCCCAGAGTCTTCTCCAAATATAATCAAGGATCTCTGGCATTAGATTTTAAAAAGCCTAGGGTCCAAAAGACCAATAGAATGACCAAGAGAAGCCAATGGCAATGAGAAGCTATGTGAGCTCAAGCATTGGACCAGAAGTGACCAAACATATTAACAACTCCCAAAGTCCCCAGGGGTAATGAGTTAACTCTCATCCTTCTTGCTCTTAAATGACCTTTCCTAGTGACTTTTACCTGAAAAGAGTGCTATTACAAAAGGTCATGTACTCAAATCAATTTTCCACAAATTCCCAAAAGCCCACATATGTTTATCCCTAAACTTGATAAAAGTGTAACTCCTTAAGGCAGAAAACTATAACCTGAGTACAAAATTACTACCCTATAACTAGTATGGATCTTCCTTTAAAAAGGGTTTCACGTTTAGTTATTAATGATCACTGTGTTTACCTCAATAAAATTACCTGACATTTCCATTTAGAAACCTCTCTCTAAAGGTCTTAAAATTTTCCTACTTTATTGCATCAGCTCATTAAAAGACACTGCTCATTAAAACTAAATAGGAATAAGTACACAGGTATCATGGAAGTGATTCGTCCTCACAAACCTGAAAGAAAGCAGAAGTTTCTACACACATAGTAAAAACTCAACCTGGTCACAAAACAATATATTGCACTGGTGAAATGTGACAACATATCCTTGAGTTAGCTACCACTTAATATTCATTTGCCATTTCAAGTTAAAATTTCTAGTCAATCATTTCTAGGACTATTATTTGGATATACTGTAATGAAATTTCAGTACTGTGTTTCTTGGAAAGTTAAAACAAAGAAAACTAGCTGACATCTGTCTTTTGAAAACACAAGGTTATATTCAGAAATAAAGGCAAATTTTACCACCTACCTATTTGTAGTCATTACAATGTCAACCCATTAATATTTTTGTATAACATCTTTTCTATAAGCTGGCTAGACCACCCACTACCAAATTTTGCATGATAACAAAAAAAAATGAACATTGTCATTTTAAGCTAAGAGAAATATCCTCAGCTAAAAAACCAAAAACAATTGTAAACAATTTTTTCATCAATTACTTAATTTGCTCTTCTAAAGTCAAAGATAAATTTTCTCTTGGTGGTCAAGACAAAAATGCCCTAGGTATACAAGGTGTGGTTTTTCTACAATTCCCTCAACAAGAAAAAAAAGACATGAATACAGAGGCAGCTGAGGCAGAAGGATTATCATGAGTTCAAGGTCAATCTGGGTTACAGAGTGAGTTTCAGGTCAGAATGAGCTAGAGTCAGAGCCTGTTCAACAACGAAGAAGAAAGAAGAAGAAAGAAGAAGAAAGAAGAAGAAGAGGAGGAGGAGGAGGAAGGGGAAGGGGAAGGGGAAGAAGAGGAAGAGGAAGAAGAGGAAGAGGAAGAGGAAAAGGAAGAAGAGGAGGAAGAGGAAGAGGAAGAAGAGGAAGAGGAAGAAGAGGAAGAAGAAGAAGAGGAAGAAGAAGAAGGAGGAGGAAGAAGAAGAAAGAAGAAGGAGAAGAAGAAGAGGAGGAGGAGAATGTGAGCAAACACATAATCTGCAGACCCTATCACTAGGTTTTAAAATGAAGTAACTGGTGAACACTACATTAAACAATGCAGTTTAAGTAATGAAGAGAAAGAGGCAGTGCTGAAGTCTCCTGAGGTCTAGGGTTGACCTGCTGTTGCCCAGAAACAGAAATGCCTATAAAGCTGGAATTCAATTTACTGGTCTGTCTCCATAAAACCTGAACTGCTAAAAACATGCCTCTCATACTTTTTCTTTATTGTTAATTAGATAATTTTTGTTGCATTGTATTCTCTGTCATAGACATTATAATAGGGCATATTAACATAATAAAGTGTAGAAATGTCAAAATGATGCCAATTAGTAGAATAGTAGAATTTTTTTAAGTCAAAAAATAATTTAGAAGTTGGCTTCTTAAGAATTACTCTTTTAAGTGAATGCTTAAATCATTTTAGTTTATTTCTGTCAACACAAAAGAAATGGGTGAGTATTTTTCCTTTTTCAAGCTGTCCAAGGTTTACAGTATCTCATCTTTACCAGAAAACCTACTTTGCTAACATCAAATTCTAGTTTATGGCTTCAGTTAAGTAAGAAATAAGAAGTGAAAGTTCACTCAAGTAATTATGCTGGCACAGACCCAACAGCCCACTTGAGGAAAGACTGGAGCAGACTGATGCCTAGGGCTCCATTTGCATCATAGTGCTTTAATAAAGAAACAAAGTCTTGGTTGGGGAGATAAGATGGTTTGGCAGTTAAAGGCACTTGCCTGCAAAGCTTACTAACAAGGGTTCAATTCCCCAGAACCTATGTAAATCCAGGTGCAAAGTGGTACACACATCTGTGATCCCAATGTGCCTAGATCCAAAGTTGGCAGGGTAAGAGGATGGGGTGGAAGGGCAGATAGCCTAACACTTGTTTATTAGAAGGCTGGGGTTCATTTGTAGCACCAAGAACCCCTGTCTCAAAGAGCATGGCGCGCAAACACCTTGAAGTTGTCCTCTGACCCCCACAGGTGTGCCATGGCATGCACAGCTAACCACACACACACACACACACACAAACACACGGAGGACATATACCTCAAAGTTGTCTTCTGACGGCCACACGTGTACTGTAATGTACAGGCCCATACTTGTATATTCACACAAAATATTTTTTAATCAGCCAGGCATTGTGGCACATGCCTTTAATCCCAGCACTTGGGAGGCAAAGGTATTTAGGATCACCATGAGTTCAAGGCCAAAATGAGACTACAGAGTGAATTCCAAGTCAACCTGAGCTACAGTGAAATCCTACCTTGAAAAAAAAAATTAATCAAAAGTAAAAGAGAGCCAGGCGTGGTGGCATACGCCTTTAATCCCAGCATTCAGAAGGCAGAGGTAGGAGGATCACCATGAGTTCAAGGCCACGCTGAGATTACAGAGTGAATTCCAAGTCAGCCTGGGCTGGATTGAGACCCTACCTTGAAAAAACAAAACAAACCAAAAAAAAAACAAAAAAGTAAAAGAAACAGACTATCATTTAAAGTATACAAATCCATCTCTCTCTCTTTGTCTAAGATTGATATCATGGCCTGCTCATATATGGATATCTTATTCTCAGCAACAGAGCTGTGAGTTACCCCAGGTCGTCTGGGCCATCTCGGATTTCTGAAGCACTCTATGAAATGATATACACAGTACACAGGGCACAATGCCTGGCACTTAGTAGATACTAGAGAAGAGGGTAACAATTATCATAAAATGTATCTTTACTTACTTTGTGATAATTCAGGACTTCCTTTCAAATTCATCATCTTTGGAATTGAAGGACCATAAACATCTACATCTAACAAACCAACGGCCTTTGACTGTAAGAAAACAAAATGTATTATAAAATTATTCACAATCTTCATAGGAAAGTTAAGTCCACAAAGCAATAAGCATATTAAAAGAAAATTTATAAAATATTCAAAAATCATAACCTAAACTTTGAAAGCAACAGTAAGTAAAAACAAACTGTCTAGGGTAGTTTTCTAATTACTATCATCTTCTACATAACTAACTAAACCAAAACTCACCCTAGCTAGGCAGTGATGGCACACACCTTTAATCCCAACACTCAGGAGGCAGAAGTAGGAAAATCACTGTGAGTTCGAGGCCAGCCTGATACTATATCGTGAATTCCAAGTCAGCCTGGACTGAGCTAAAGTGAGACCCTATCAAAAAAAAAATTTTCTTTAAAAAACAACCTCTGGGCTGGAGAGACAGCTAGAGGTTAAGGCACTTACCTGCAAAGCCAAAGGACCTAGGTTTGTTTCCCCAGGATCCATGTAAGCCAGATGCACAGGTGGTACATGTGTCGGAAGTTGGTTTGCAGCGACTCGAGGCCCTGGCATGCCCATTCTTTTTCTCTCTCTCTTTCTCTCTCCCCCTCCCTCTTCCTCTCTCTCAAATAAATAAATAAAAATAAAATATTTTTTAAAAACCTCACCCCCTATGCTTCATATACTGTAGTTCAGGTCTTCTGCACAGTCTCAAGAAAACTAAGACCTTTTTGATCTAAGCATGATTTTGAGAATTAATAAAGACAAAAACAAGTTAAAATAAGGATTTACTATCAGACATAAAGCTGCAAGGTGGAACGTCAACTTCTAGAAGGCCCACCTAGCACCAAACATTATGTTTCCATAATCACATGAACAAAAGTATAGTATAGCAAGTAAGAAATTATGAGGCAGATATGGCACTAAAGAGATGAATGAGTGTGGCATCAGGATGCAGACGGACATAATACAGAGGTAGTCTCGCACACACAAGCCACAGTTCAATACCTAGGGTCTTCTACAGGAGTCATCAACAGCCCAAGACTGCTCTCTCTTATGACCTGCCCAGTTGCCCAGAGCAGACTATCCTTGCTGGTCTGTGTCAGCTGCCCCCTACTCAGCAGTTTAATCAAGGAATGGAAAACAAAAAGTCGCTACTCCCATTATCTCTCTTTCTTTCCCTTCCCCTGAAATCAATTTGTTGTTGGTTTGTTGCATTTACAAACACACAGCATGCTAATACTGACTGCATTTCCTACAGTCTTACAGCTCTCCTCTCATTCTCCCTATACCCTGCAAAATAAAAGTCATGGTCTCTCAAAAAAAAAAAAATTAAACTGAAGCAATCCACATCTTCCATGTTATCTATCTATTTCCAGACACAAAATTACTTTTTAAATCATTTTGTCTAGTTCTGTGAGTACACGAAACAAGGTAAATTCAACATGTAGGTTCCTAACTTCACAATGACTCAATTTGCAGTTCTAAGAAAACCACTTAGTATCCTGTGACCCAGTCTCCTGTGAGGGAAAAAATGAGATAGGTAGTTGTCTCTGTCAGAATCCCAGTTTAGTATAAAATACACAAGAATACAGAAAAAGTATTTTACCTTTAATGGTATATTGATTAAAAACTTAGGGAATGTAGAGATTGCTTAGTTCTTAAATGCACTTGCTTGTAAAGCCTGATGGCCCAAGTTCGAATCCCCAGCACCCACATAAAGCCACATGCATGTGTCCAGAGCTCGTTTACAGTGGAAGGAGGCCTGTTATACTCATCCTTTATGTCTGCCTGCTTCTCTCTGCCTCTCTCTCTCTCTCTCTCCAAATAAGTAAATACTAAAAAAAAAAAAAAAAAAACATTTAGTTCAGGAAGTAGAGAGATGGTGCAGCAGTTAATGTACTTGTTTGCAAAGCCTAAAGGCCTGGGTTCAATTTTTCTATACTCATATAAAGCTAGATGTACAAAGTGGCACATGCATCTGGATTTCATTTGCAGTGGCAAGAGGCCTTGGCATGCCCATTCATCTATTTCCCCACCCCCTCTCTCTGTCCTTGCAAATAAATAGTTTCAACAATTTTATTTTAAATGTATTGAGGTATTAGCTATAAAAACAGAAACATCAGACATTCTGCCACATTGAACAAACAAGAATTTAGTTGGAATACAAAAAATAAATGTACTATGAAAATATTTCAGATAAAGTTGTAAACATAAAAATTCTAAGATTCTTCTAAGATTATAATTATCATCACAGAATTTTATCTATTTTCAGTGACATCTATAAGAAATAAGAATCTACCACAAAATAATAAATACAGATAACAAAAAAGTCACAACAAAAATATTCCAAGAGTCTGTTTCCTTTTTATTTGTATACGTTTTGGTTTTACAGTGACTCAAAGGGGCTAGGTCCTACATTTAAAACTGATCTTTTATTTAAAATATTTATTAGAGAGAGAGAAAGAATATGAATATGGACACACCAGGACCTCCTGTTGCTGCAAATGAACTCTAGATGTATGTGACACTTTGTACATTATCTGGCTTTATGTATGCACTAGGAAAACAAACCCATGCCATCAGACTTTGTAAGCAAGCACCTTTACTAAACTCTGAGCCATCTTTCCAGCCCCTCAAACTGATCTTCTCATAATATCTGTCAACCAAAACATAAACCAGAGCATAGAAGACTAATAGCATCAATTTCATCATCACTAGATCTTCACATTCCATCAAAATAGGAGACTCTATCTTACCTTCTAGAAGAAAATCGAGTCTTTCAAAGGTGAACCCTTAGCATCATGGTCCAAGAAAAAAAACAAAATGTCTGTCCTAACCCAGATGGCTGCCAATATACACTGTCACACAAAAATAAAGGAGAAAGAGATAACATCTTAGAATTCCTCTGCTTGCTGAAGAATCAAACTAAGGAGAATCTTGTATGTGTCAGGTTCTGTGCATGTCTTTCTAAATTCAGTCCATGATTGAATAGATCAAAAAGGAAACAGGGAGCCAAATAAGAGGAGAGGAGAGGAAGAGAAAAAAGAAGGGGAGAAGGGCAAAGAGAAGGAAGAGATTGAAGAGAAATTAATCAGCAATATCATATTAAAATGCCAGATAAACTAGGCTTCTACAAGTTGTGTATAAATAAGATTTTAACATTTCTTTTTAAATCACCCACACACTAATGCTTTGCCTGATAATATCTCCCCATTGCTTAAATTCTCTCTAGCTGCCATATACTACAAGCCTAAGCAGTTTATTTACATTCTCATTTATTACTTATAGCAACACCACAAGGTGGTATTATCCCTGCTTAGAGATGGATGAAGAAAGATGAAAGCTAACACTCAAAATAACTGATAGGCATTAGTAGTAAATTAGTCACAATTTTGTAAGTAGTTAGTCAGGTTTCAGGCCCAAAAAGATTATCACTAATGACAAGTCCAGAGAATAGTCCAGGAACTAAATTCCAAAAAGTCCTAACTCAAAATGACTCACCAAGACATCAGCTAACCATCAATCGTTGTCCCTTTTTTTTTTTTTTTTTATTTTTAAGTTGTAATTTATTTATTTGATAGAGAGAGAGAGAGAAAGAGAGAGAATGGGCATGCCAGGGCCTCCAGCCACTGCAAATGAACTCCAGATGCATGTGCCCCTTGTGCATCTGGCTAAAGTGGGTCCTGGGGAATCGAACCTGGGTCCTTTGGCTTTGTGGGCAAAGGCCTTAGCTGCTAAGCCATTCCTCCAGCTATTTTTTTTTTAAATCAAGAGGCTCCCATATACATATGATGGTGAGTGAAATTTCAAAGGGAAAAGTGGGGGGGGGGAAGTACCATGGAATAGTGTCTACAATTAAATAACTTGTCAATAAATAAATAAATAAATAAAATAAAATAAAAGTAAAGTAAACAGAGAAGAGCTAACTTGTTTTAAAAAAAAAAAAAAAGCCAATCCAGTCCACCCTGACTTGATACCTGGTCTCCATCCCCAAAGGTGGAACCCCCATCACACTCAAAGTAACCAATCTAATCCACCCTGACCTGATGCATTAATTACATCCCTAAAAGGATAAGAACCCCTGCTCCCAGTCACCAAGTAAGTCACCAGCTCTGGGCCCCTCCCAGCTTGGGAGCTTTCTGCTTTATATCCTAAGAATAAAGCTTTGCTTAACTTGCCCTCCTACTTTTTCTACACCTGTCAATTCTTTGTGGGTTGTAAGACAATGGACTTGAGAGAGCCAGCAGTTTGAGAAGTTCTAGTAACCACTGAGTGTCCTGCACCCTAACCCTATTAAGTTTAGCCCAACCAGAGCTGAGCTGCTCTTAAAACCTGCAACATAACCAACCATGTTTTGTCTTTTTTTAAAAAATATATTCTTTCTTAAAATTAAGCAGAATTAAACAGGAAAAAAATCCTAACCTCACCAGGTGAGGTGGCTCACACCTTTAATCCCAGCACTTGGGAGGCAGAGGTAAGAGGATCACTGTGAGTTTGAGGCCACCCTGAGACTACATAGTGATTTCCAGGTCAGCCTGGCTAGTGTGAGACCCTACCTCGAAAAAAAAATCCTAACCTCATAAATTTCTACCAGAACTTTAATACAGTTGATTATAAAAGACAAACACAGAGCACATCATTTCTTAAAGTACCAACTTGTAAATATTTTAAGCCATGTGGCTCATATGGTCTCTATTGGTAACCACTCGGTATCACCACTGGATCAAAAGTAGTCTAAACAACACATAAGTGAACCAACAGGGCCATGTTCAAATAAAACTTTACAGAAAACAAGATTGGGTCTATAGGTTATACTTTGTCAACATCCAATTTACAAAATAAACTTTTTCATGACCAAGTTATCCAAACACCCAACATTATAACCTTGGTAGAGCCAATAGTGATCAAGACACAGTCCTATCTTTTAATGTTGAAGGAGTTATTTCAAAAAAGATCTATTAATTCATGCCTAAGTAGCATTTTTTAAATAAGGAACATACTTTTCAGACAATTTTCCTGGAACTAAGCTAGTGTTATCTGCTTAGATTTTTTTGTTTTGTTTTGTGTTGTTTTGTTTTTGTTTTTTGAGGTAGGGTCTCACTCTGGCCCAGGCTGACCTGGAATTAACTATGTAGTCTCAGGGTGGCCTTGAACTCACTGCGATCCTCCTACCTCTGCCTCCTGAGTGCTGGGATTAAAGGCGTGCGCCACTACGCCCAGCTACCTGCTTAGGTTTTATATACCATGAGTAAAATCAGCAGAAACAACAGTCATTATTAATTAAAGACTGTCACACCTAGAATTGATATAGGTACTGGGCCAAAACAACTACTATTTCTATAAAAATAAGTTTCATTTGATTTTCAAGTACATAATTCAATAGTGCTCCAAAACACCAAATACACTTTATTTGTTCATAATTCACTTCATTATTTTAAATATGCTTCTATTTTAAATGTCTAAATGATCCTTCAGTATAAATTCCCAGACAGTTCTGTACTATAGGAAAATGCATGAGCAAGGTAGAAGGCTATGAATGCACACAGCTGACTGTTATACTAATCTTTTATACTTCACTTTTCCCATAATAATTATACTTAGTTAAGAAAGCTCCATTTAGGGTTTTTTTTATCTTTAATTTCAGCCATGCTCAAAGAAAATTATTACCACAAAGGCCTCACAAATACACAGCAGATGGAAGAAAATTACTACTAACAAAAGCAACTACAAACTTACTATTGTAAAATGTCATCATCACCATAAACTTAGCTAAATATATTGCTATCTAACAATATAGTGTTTTTCTGACTCTCCTGTAGCTCCTAAAACCTAGCCAATAACATAAGACAGATGAAACCCCAAGATATCATTTAGATTTCTGGATTCATTTCTTTATAATTTATAGCACCCTGTAAAAGCTATAAACGGTGGCAGAAATTATTCACAGTGATTATACTGTTTCATTACTACTGCACGAAAGCTGCAATTTGAGAGCCTGCAAGTCCTATTTTTTGGTGCGTTGGATTTCAAAGGCATGAACAACAACTGTGATGGAGCTTTGTTCTTCCAACAGAATTTATCCTGAAGATTGCAAAGCTGCATGACATGCTCCTTTTATCCCTCTTGTCTACTAATGGAAGTCATCAAAACATCATTGTAGGGCACTCCCACCAATTACTGCTAAACAAATATTCCTTTCAGACTTACCTGAAGCTTAACCTTTCCATAGAAGTACCCAGCTAAGACTCCCATGATTCCCTGCACATTATATTCAATGTAATCTTATACTGGTAATAGGTGTTTATTCAATTTAAAGTTGACTCAGGCCTCTTCTTTCTTCTCCATCTTTAAGTCAAGCTGTCATTCAGAAGAGTTTCAGTCTCTTTCTACAGAAAAGCATGTTTCCTAATTCTGTTAGCCAGGACTGAAGAAGGATCTGATTGTCAGAGCTAATGGTTGAACAAGATGATGAGAACAATTTCCTATTGCTTATCAAAGGGCTGTCTAATTCTTCAAGTGAAGTCAGGAAAGACACAGGAAAAGGACTGAGTGAAGGAAAGAAGTTCACCTCGTTGGTTGGAGCACAACCAGAGGTGAGGTCAAGAAAAACAAAAAAGCCTCAAATGACAAGTAATTGCTTGGAACCTAGGAGCTGAAAGGGTAGAACAGAAAATAATAATAAAGAATTCAAATTAAAAACTTAACTTTCAAGCAGAAGCAAACCAAAGAAATTATCTTTGTCTTCATCCACTTGTTCCAGAAACTGATAATAAAACTGAACTAGGTGTGGTGGCACATGGCTTTAATCTCTTTTAATCCCTGCACTGGGGAGGCCAAAGTAGGAGTTTGAGGCTAGACTAGGCTACAGATTAAGTTCAGGTCAGCCCAGGGTGAAACCCTGCTTTAAAAAAAAAAAAAAAAAAAAACTGAAATCCAGAGATAAAGCCACAGTTGGCCCATAATCCAATTTAGCACAAAGCCTGAATACTGATTATCACCAGCCAGTTATCTTATTTATTTATTTATTTATTTATTTATTTATTTATTTATTTATTTATTTTTTGCACCTCCTATCTCAGCCTTTGGGTGCTGGGATTATGCCTGGCTTCTGGATCTTTTATCATTTCCTACCCACCTTTGACTCCAGTCCAGTCACACCTTCTTTCTGAAATTTCTTAAACCTAGCAGGCATGCTGTGTGCCTTAGGACCTTCCCAGGGGCTCGTCCTTTGGTCTAGAATCTTATACCCAACTACCTCATAGCTCCACCCCACCCCCAATCCCCCGGTCCCTTCCTTCATGTGTTTTCTCAGATTTATTTTTATTTATTTACGTATTAGAGAGAGAGAGACAGAGAGAGAGAGAATGGGTGTGCTAGGGACTCTAGCCACCGCAAATGAACTCCATACGCATGTGCCACCGGCTTACGTGGGACCTGGATAATAGAACCTGGGTCCTTAGGCGTCACAGGCATGCGCTTAACTGCTAAGCCATCTCTCCTGTCCTTCCTTCATGTGTTTAAACATAAATAAGAATGTAATCTTATTACACATTCTCTGGGCTTCACTGGGTACTCCAAAGCCACAATTCCCTCATCATGACATTAGACTTTTCCCATTCTCTTTCCCTGCTTTTCTTTCTTCTTAGTATCTATATCGGCTGTCAACATAACTTTTATTGTATCTCTCTCACTAGAATGTAAATTCCATGAAAGTGAGGATTTGATATATTTTGCTAACTACTGTTCATATAGTCATGGAGATTCCCTGCTAAATCCAAGAAATACTGGTCAAGTGTGGGCTCAGGGCACAGAAACCACCTATGAAGGTACAAGACGACCAGAATGTGAAAAGCAGAAATACATGAAACACAGAAAGCTAGAAATAAAAATCTGCTGTAAGGGCTGGGCCTTGGGAACAACATGATTACGGTCCCAAGGCAACAATCGGTACACAGTTATCAAGTCACTGTGAGAAGGCTCTTTTTTATATTAGGCATGTTTGTCTGTGACAGGGTTTCAAACACAGCCCAGCCTGGCCTCACTACATTTCCCAAGCGGGCTTAGAATTCACAATCCTCTGGCAGTAGCCTCTTGAGTGTTGGAATGACAGGTGTGTGCCACTATGTCTGGCTTTAAATAAATTTTGTTTGAGATAGAGAACATTCTGCCTTATATGTGGTCAATTAACATTGTGCAAAAAAGTGATTCATTGCTGATCTGAAGTTCAGCTTTGAATGGGCATCCTATTCTTTGGTTTGCCAAATCTGGCAACATTACTCTAGCACCTCTTCTCAAAGGAGCAGTCAGAAGGGTTCAGTTAAAATTTAAGTCAGGTGCTGGAGAGATGGCTTAGCAGTTAAGGCACATGCCTGCAAAGCCAACGACCCAAGTTTGATTCTCCAGGGTCCCACGTAAGCCAGATGCACATGATGGCACATATGTCTGGAGTTCATTTGCAGTGGCTGGAGGCCTTGGTGTGCCCGTTTTCTCTCTCTTTCTCTTTTTCTCTCTCTCTATCTCTCTCTGCCTCTTTCTCTCTCTGTTACTAATAAATAAATAAACAAATTGTTTCTAAAAAATTTTAAGTCAGGTTCTAGTCAACACCCTTCATGTACCATTCCCTCCTATCATTCATGTAAAAGTCAATGTCCTCACCTAATCCAGCCAGCTCCCCACCCACCTCCTGCATCCTAACCCCAGGAATTTTCATCACTACTCTACTTCTTCCAGAAGCTACAGTAGCCCTCTTCCTATTCCTAAGCATGGTCTTTCCTGCTGAACAGCACGCTGGCTAGTCCTTTGCTCATGTTTTCCCCTAGACAGTCACACAGCGTACTCTCACCTCCTTTGCATCTTTGCTAAGAAATGCATTCTATTCAAAAATGCTTACCCAAATTACAAACCCACATTCACCTTCATATACTTACCCTCCCTCCCCCTTATCCGGGGATACTTTCTTTACCTTCTGACATAGTGCTCTATAAAAACAGAGAGATGCTAGAAGAATTATGTGTATATACTGGATAGATGAACTGAATGAATGAATGAATGAATCAATGAATGAGTAAACAAACCTCTATTTGTTCCTCTATAAAATGTTGGGTTTATTTACTCTGATTCTTTAGTCCCCTCTTAAATTTTTACAGTGATTTCATATAACTCCCTCTTCTAATGCTTCTATAATAATGTATTCAAGGTGTAAGAATCAAAATCAGGCAATATATACAAGCTTTAAAATATTCTGAACCTCAACAGTTAAAGTCACTTGCTTGCAAAGCCTGGTAACCTAGGTTCAATCACCAGTATCCATGTAAAGCCAAATGCACAAAGTAGCACATGTGTCTGGAGTTTGTTTGCAGTGGCAAGAGTGGCCCATTCTCCCCTCTCCCCCTCCTTCTCCCTTTCTCTCCAAATAAATATATATGTTTTAATTTTTCCAGACATGGTGGCACACCATTAATCCCAGCACATGGGAGGCAGAGGTAGGACAATTGCCATGAGTTTGAGGCCACCCTCTGGTCAGCCTGGGCTAGAGCAAAACCATGAGGAATGGAGACATGGGTTAGCAGTTAAGGTGCTTGCCTGCAAAGCCAAAGGATCCAGGTTCAATTCCTCAGGACCCATGTAAGCCAGATGTACAAGGTGGCGCATGCATCTGGAGTTTGTTTGCAGTGGCTGGAGGCCCTGGCATGCCCATTCTCTCTCTCTTAAAAAAACTAATTCAAAAGACAAAATAAATAAACTTTTTTAACCCACAAAAAGATCTTATGTAGGGCTGGAGAGATGACTTAGCAGTTAAGGCATTTGCCTGCAAAGCCTAAGGACCTATGTTTGACTCTCCAGGTTCCACATAAGCCAGGCACACAAGGTGACAAAGCATGCAAGATCACACATGTGCATAAAATGGTACATGCATCTGGAGTTCAAATGCAGTGGCTGGAGGCCCTGGCATTCTCTGCCCCCCTCACTCTTATTTAAAAAAATACTAAAAAAAAAATCTGTGTAAACTTCATTTCACTATGGATCTCTACTCTAGAAAAATAATGCTTATGAAAGACGACCTAGTGCAAATAATGGTGAAGATAGATGCTATGTCAAATATGAGAGTCAGTACACTATGTAAACTTTAAAAACTAAAGCCACAGGGGGCTGGAGAGATGGCTTAGTTGTTAAGGCACTTGCTGGCAAAACCAAAGGACCCAGGTTTGATTCCCCAGTACCCATGTAAAGTCAGATGCACAAGGTGGCTCATGTGTTTGGAGTTTGTATGCAGTGGCTAGAGGCCTCTGTATGCCCATTCTCCCTTTATATCTGCTTCTCGTTCTCTCTTGCTCTCTCTAATAAATTATTATTTATATTATTTATATTATGCATATAAAAAAGCTAAACAGAAAATAGTAATATTAAATTTCACCAGCAAAATTAGGTATAATAAGGTGTCAAATACAAAAGGGCTACAAGAGTTTGTTTGTTTGTTTGTTTGTTTGTTTGTTTGTTTGTTTTTAAGAGCAGGATATGAAACAAACTTCAATAAGAAGAAGCTGTCTTCAGTCCCACATTTTCAATTAAGTAATGGGGAAAATATATTAGGAGTGAAATTAAGGAAAGAAAAATCTTAGAACCTTAGCCTACTTTAAAAAAAAAAAAAAAGTATTGATGTGCTTAGTAAATAAGTCTTCAAATACAGAGAAAATTAAAAAGGCTTTCATCACCATGGTAATGCTTACAAAAAGATCCTGGTAGACACTAAGCCCTAAAAATAACAGTCAACTTACTGGTGACATCAACTGTGTTTTTTGCTAGAATCTAGCCTGGGAACCTAGAAACCTAAACAAAGAACCTTTCCTAAAACAGAAGGCACAATAGCAAAGGCATGGAAAACTACCAATTCTTTAAGAATGTCCTTAGCCAGACTTCAGTGTGAAGACCAGCATTAACAATCCTGGAAGCAGATCTTGCCAAGAATCAGGTATTCAAGAGGTACTTGATCCACCCTCTAGACAGAACTGCTGCAGCCTCAAGACTGGTTCTGAAACCCCAGGCACCCTGTGCTCTACCCCCTTCTTCTCCTAACTCTTCCAACAGTGTCCCACTGAGGATTAAGGCCCTCCTAATTCCTCAAGGATCTGGAAGGGAAGAAAATAACTAAGGAAAAAAATGAAGAAATTGAATTGGTGAAAACCAACTTAGGAAGAAAGGAGAATTACTTAAGAAGAGAAATTGTTTTAAAAGGAAGGTCTAAATAAATTAGTATTAGAATCATATAATAAAATTCAAAGGCTGAGTCAGGCGTGGTGGTGCACGCCTCTAATCCCAGCACTCGGGAGGCAGAGGTAGGAGGATCACCTTGAGTTTGAGGCCATCCTGAGACTACAGAGTGAATTCCAGGTTAGCATGAGCCAGAGTGAGACCCTACCTCAGAAAAAAAAAAAAAAAAAAAAAAAAAAAAAATTCAAAGGCTTTGAGATAGTGTTGCCACCTAAATGTTATTAATAAAAAGAAAAAGAAAATATATTAAATGTAAAATTTGGGTAAATGTTCTATCTTTAGCTTAGAAGAAATTTTGCAGAAATTTACATGACTATAATCATCACAAAAACTCTATAAAAGGGCTGGAGGGATGGCTTAGCAGTTAAGGCACTTGCCTGCAAAACTAAAGGACCCAGGTTTGATTCCCCAGAACCCACATGAGCCAGATGCACAAGGTGACACCTGCATCTGGAGTTCGTTTACAGTAGCTAGAGACCCTGGTGGGCCCATTCTCTCTCTCTTTCCCTTTTTCTCTCTCAAATAAATAAAAAATTAAAAATTAAAATTAAAATTGTTTATAAAATGATGTTATAAAAATATCATTACCTAAGCCAAGTAAATTATAATTATGCAATTAATTTCAATTAAATTGTTATTGCAATATATAGGATATATTTAAATATTAGCAAAATATTTTAAATTAAGGGAAAATAAGATTATCTTCTTTATTTTTCATTTATTTATTTATTTATTTATTTTTATTTATTTATTTATTAGTTTTTCAAGGTAGGGTATCACTCTAGCTCAGGCTGACCTGGAATTCACTATGTAGTCTCAGGGTGGCCTTGAACTCATTGCAATCATCCCACCTTTGCCTCCCAAATGCTGGGATTAAAGGCGTGCACCACCACACCCGACTAATATATCTTTTTAAAGATGTTCACACCTTACTCAAAATTCATAAACAATTATCTTGCCAAGTAATAAAAATTTTTTGCTAAATGAAAATCAGTATTACTTAATAACATGAATCATATAACTGATTACTATATTTAGAGTCTCTAAAATAAAAATATGTATGAATATATACTTATAAGCATGGAATGCATGAAGAAACAAGCTAGTATTTGTATCATTTAATAGATGAGTGATTATGGATAATTATAAATACAAATTAAGAATATATTCTAATTTAAAAATAGTAAGGGTATTTTCAGACACACACACAAACACATAAAAGAGAGATCTATTTTATAGAGTCTTTAAAATCTTTTCTTATTTAATTTTAATTTTATTTATTTATTTTAAGATTTCATTTGAGACAAAGAGAGAGAATGGACACACCAGGGCCTCCAGCCACTGCAAAAGAACTCCAGACACATGTGCCACCTTCTGCATCTGGCTTACATGGGTCCTGGGGAATTGAACCTGGGTCCTTTGGCTTTCCAGGCAAATGCCTTAACTGCTAAGCCATCCCTTTTATAGAGTTTTTGTGATGATTATAGCCATGTAAATTTATGAAACTCAAAACAGATAATTACATCACACTGTGCAGTAACTACTTCCTAAGCACTTTAATGTATTTAATCCAAAAAAAATCCCTATGAATAAATGTGCAATAAGCCCCAGTGAAGAGCCCAAGGCACATTAAGGTCAGGCACCTATCATGGAGGAAACAGGACAAAACACAGGCAGTCTACACTGTTTGCAGATAACTACAACAACTTGACCTTCTCTCCAAGGGGACGCTGGAGTCAAATTCCTAGCACAAAGTACACACTCAGTATCTTTCTCCCCTCCACCAAGACCTCGCCATGCACTGGTGGAAAATTAAGCATTCATTCTCAGTAAGTGGTTATTTACGACACTAAACAACCATCCAAAATAACATCCAAAATACTAACCTAGAGAACTCCATGACATCAACTTTGAAAATAACAAAATGATCCTTAATGTGTACTTACTACTTTCTTCTGAATTGATATTGTCTAGATGTTGTTAATGTTGTTTTTAAGAGCATGAACCTTGTCTAGTTTAAGATTCTGTATGAGATCACTGTGAAAAATAGCCTCTATTAAATAATAAGTAACATATTTTACAGAAATTGGATTTAGAGCTTTTGATATATAAAGCATTTTTAAGTTATATATTTATATAAATTACATAGAAGAGAGAAAGCCAAAAAATGCAGTTAAGAAAATAAAGAATCAAGGGGGCTGGAGAGATGGCTTAGCAGTTAAGGCATTTGCCTGCAAAGCCAAAGGATCCCAGTTTGATTCTCCAGCACCCACGTAAGCCAGATGCACAAGGGGCACACGCATCTGGAATTCGTTTGCAATGGATGGAGACCCTGACATGCCCATCTCCCTCTCTCTCTCTCTCTCTCTCTCTCTGTCTTTCTCTTTCTCTGCCTCTTTCTCTCAAATAAATAAATAAATAATATTTTTTTAAAAAAGAAAATAAAGAATCATATGCTCAAATCCAGAAGATGTTTAGCTGAGCCAAAAGGAAATCACTATCGGTTAAAATGGATAGTAAGCAACAAGAAAAGCAATTTTCTACATGCAGTTGCTGTTTTTGTTGTTTTTTGTTGTTGTTGTTGTAGTTGTACAAAAATCTGTGCTTTTATAATAAGTCAAATGCACACTACTTACTACAGCCAACACATAATAGCCAGGTGCAGAACCCTCACTACTAGTGACAAGCACTATGCCAGTGGTGAGATATATATACACATCTGCCTTTCACAAAAGCCCTGTAAGGTAGCTGTTATTTTTATTACTGCACATTTCCACATATGAGGAACCCAGTCTAGACTCTGAAAAATCAACTGCCTTGTCCAAGTTCATGCAGTTAATAAGTGAAAAGCTGGGATGCACAGTTCAAGTTTGCCTGAATCCAAAGCCATGCTTTTCCAAGCAAGAGTCGTCAAAAGTAGCTACCTATAACAGAATCACCTGGGGAGCTTGTTAACAAAATTGATGGTCAAATCCCAGACCTAAAAATACCAATTCCCAGAGATTCTGATCGCTTTAACAAGCTCCCAGGTGATATTTATGAAGCAAGCTGGCAATGGTCCTAGGAGCAGAACTTAACAACCACTGCCTACCTCCTCCATTTTCCATTAGGTTTAATGATTTGAAAGTGGGGGTTATAAGGTCCCAGGCACCAAGCTTTACATTTAAGTCAAGAAGAGCATAAGGATATAATTCAATTTCACACTGGGAAATTCATTTCAATAAATGGGATTATAATCTTTTCATTCACCACCAAGACCTGGGATCATCTTCACTACCTACCTCCCCTGTGCTCTACCTCTTCAACAGATCTCTTCCTTGATGTTTTCACCTCCAGTCACAGAACACTAACATGTGGTTAGCAAGAGTAACCTTTCCTCCAGTCCCTCCTTTTTATACCCAGAGCCCACTTTGGGCTGGGGGAGATGACTCAGGTCTTCATGCTTGTGCGCCAAGCATTTTACCCACTGAGTTTGGGTGCCCAGCACCTACATAAAATGTGAGGCATGGTGACATGTGCCCAATACTAGGGAGGCAGAGACCCAGGAGGATCCTCAGGGCCTGAGGCTAACTTGTCTAACACAATGAGCTCTGGATCCAGAGAGAGAACGAGTCTCAGTAAGGAATGTGGAGAGTGATCAAGTGAGTCACCTGGCAGCAACCTCTGGCCTCAACCCGCAAACACAAGCAGTCACAAACAAACAAATATGCATACACACATGTTGCTGTTACCTTTGCGTCGCTAGCACAAAGTACCCAACCAATCAGCTTGTATGAAGAAAGGGTTTATTTTGACTTACAGACTCAGTAAGAAACTCCATGATGGCATGGGAAAGAGTGGCATAAGCACAGGCTGGGCATCACCTCCCGGCCCCCATCACGTGGACAACAGCAGCAGGACAGTGAGCAAACACTGGCAAGGAGAAGCTTGCTATAATACCTATAACCACACCCCCCAACAACACACTTCCTCCAGGAGGCTCCAATTCCCAAATTGCCATCAGATGGGGACCCAGCATTCAGAACACATGAACTTATGTGGGATTCCTAATTCAAACCATCACAACACATGTACATCACATACACACAAGCACAAAACAGAGCTTGCATCCACTATAAATGCCAGGAAAGAGCTGGAAAGATGCCTCAGCAATGAAGGCTCTTGCTTGCAAAGCCTGATGGCCTAGGTTCAATTCCCCAGTGCCCATATACAGCCAGATATTCATTCTCATTCATTCTCTTTCTCTCTCCCTCTCTCTCTCTCCCCTCGCAAATAATTTTTTTTTTAATTTAGGTCAGAAAACATCAGATTCTACACTGGTCTAGCCTCACAGCAAAAATCATAGTCACAAAGTTAGAAGGGATCAGTGAAGGTCACATCCATGAGCACAGCAGCCTCTAATACAAGATGCTCCTGGGATTGTTCAACTGATCTGTCCTTAATCATTCACAAAATAAGATGTTTCAACCATAAAGACATAAAAACTGATAGAGAATCATAAAGACAATGTAATGCCTTATAAAATGCTAAAACATACACATATGCCAATTAATCTCCACTGTTATGACTTACTCTAATAAATATTACTACAATAAACATTGGTGATGATATGGAGAAACTAGCATCCTCATACATTACTAGTAGCAGTATATAAACAGCATAGCCATAGCTAGGAATATAGCTCAGTGGTACAGTGCTTGCCTAGCATGCACAAGGACTGGGGTTCCGTCCCTAATACTGCAACAACAACACAACAACCTTAAAAAGCCAAGTGTAATGGTGCATGCCTGTAATCCCAATACTTGAGAGGTAGAGGCAGGAGCATCAAGAGTTCCAGGCCAGGCTAAATTACATAAGACCCTATCTCAAAAACAAAACAAGGGGCTAAAGCTGGGTAGCCTGGTTTAGATTTCCCAATACCCATGTAAAGCCAAAGTGCTACAAGGTTCTGGAATTCACTTGTAGTGATAGAAGGCCCTGGCCAATCTCGTTCTCTCCCTCTCTCCCTTTCTCTTTCTCTCACTTTCTCTTTTCTCTCTATCTTTCTCTCCCTCCCCCTCCTCAAATAAACAAAAATAAAAAAGACACAGTTGGGGGCTGGAGAGATAATTTAGCAGTTAAGGCACTTGCCTGCAAAGCCAAAGGACCCAGGTTTGATTCCCCAGGACCCACGTAAGCCAGATGCACAAGGTGGTGCATGCATCTGGAGTTAATTTGGCTGGAAGCCCTGGCATGCCCATTCTCTCTATACATCTGCCTCTCTCTCATAAATAAATAAAAAGACAGTCAATTTGGAAAATAGTTTGGCAGACTTTAAAACAGATTTTTCATTTGACCCAACAATTTCATTGGTTAGTATATACCCAAGAGAACTGAAATATTTGTCTATATAAAATAAAATAAAATAAAATAAAATAAAATAAAATAAAAAAATAAAATAAAATAAAATAAAATAAAATAAAATAAAAGTGATTAAGGCATTGCTCAGTTTAAGGCACAAAGCAAAGCCTAATGACCTGGGTATCAATGTAAAGCCAGATGCAGAAAGTGGCACATGCATCTAGAGTTCCTTTGCACTGGGGCTAGAGACCCTGTTACCCCCATATTCATTCTCTCTCTGTCTCTCCTTACAAATAAATAAAAATAATTTTTAGCTGGGCGTGGTGGCGCACACCTTTAATCCCAGCACTTGGGAGGCAGAGGTAGGAGGATCGCCGAGAGTTCGAGGCCACCCTGAGACTACATAGTTAATTCCAGGTCAGCCTGGACCAGAGTGAGACCCTACCTCGCAAAACCAAAATAATAATAATAATAATAATAATAATTTTTAATTGTACACAAATGTTCATCATAGCATTGTTCACAACAACCAAACAGTAGAAATAATCCAATTGTATCCATACTGCAGAATATTAATCACAATAAAAAGAAATGAGGTACTAAAATTCACAATAGCTCCTCATTACCCAAGGTTTCACCTTCTATTTCAATAACTCATGATCAACTACAGCCTGAAAATAGTAAACTGAACACTCCAAAATGAAACCATCTGTATGTTTTTAACTGCACACTATCTGAATAGCATGATGAAATCTCGGTCTGTCAGGCTCCAACCCACCTTGACCCCCTTGAGGCTCTCTTCTGCAACTCTCCTGGTTATCTGATTGACTTTAGCATTATCTCGGTGCTTCACTTTACCAAAAAAAAAAAAGAAATGGTCCCAAAAGCACAAGAGAAGTGATGCTGGCAACTCAAATATGCCAAAGAGAAGCTGTTGTGTTTCCTTCGGGTGAAAAGGTGAATGAGGGGGAAAAAATACGCTGAGGTTGCAGAGATCTACAGTAAGAATGAGTCATTTAACCTTAAAATCATCAAAGGAAAAAGAAATCATGCTAGTTTTACTGTCACAACTCAAATCCAAAAGTTATGCTCTCCATGTGTGGTAAATGCTTAGTTAAGAGGGAAAGTCATGAAGGCACAGCATTCAGAACTGCCCACAGTTTTAAGCAGGCTCTGTGTCTTGGAACATAATCTCTGAGGATAAGGATAAAACTACACTGTAGAATGGCTGAACCTTAAAAACATGCTATGTGGGAAAAAAAAAAAAAAAAGCTAGTCACAAACGACCTCATAGTAATTACTCCTGTAATGACTGAATGCTGTGCCACTCTTCCCAAACTCCTGTGAAGATATTAGGCAGTGGGCCTCTGAGAAACATTAGACCATGAGGGTGACACACCACATGTGTTAGCATCTTGATCTTCAGCTTCCCAGCTTTCAAAGCTCTAAGAAATAAATGTGTGCTGCTAAGCCATTCAGTCTATGGTAACTGTTATAGCAGCCCAGCCTAAAACAATTCCATTTATTTGCCACATCTAAAATAGACAAAGGTAGCTGGCATGGTAGAACATGCCTATAACTTCAGTACTCGGAAGGCCAAGAGGATTCCAAGTTCAAAACCAGCCTGGGCTACATGACAAGTTCCAGACCTGCCTAAGATACTGAGACTTTGTCTCAAAAAAAAAAAAAAAAAAAAAAAAAAAAAAAGCACTGGGGAAATGGCTTAGTTGGCATGAGGATCTGAGCTTGATCCCCAGTATTCACATAAATGCCAGGCAGGGTGGTTTGGGTCTGTAATCCCAAAGCTGGGGGAGCAGAGACAGGAAGGACCCTGGGGTTCCCTGGCCAGCTAGTCTAGCCTAATTGGCAAGCTCCAGACCAATGAAAGAATCTGTAAAAAACGGTGGATAGCAATTCTGAGGAATGACACTGGAGAATGTCTTCTGGCCTTCACATACATGCACACACATGTGTACACAAACACATACATATACACACATGTATTTTTTAAAAAAGAATAATCTATGAAAATATCTTCTTCATACTGATTACCACTTCATTGGTCATTTTTTTAGTACCTCTTCCACTCCATATTCCCTTACATTCAGGGTTTCTAGCAAAAAGATCCTAGCTCTCACATGTTTTCATTCAAAAAGCAGAGAGAAGGGCTAGGGAGACAGCTTTAGTAGTTAAGGCGCCTGCCTGCGAAGCCTAAGAATGCTTGTTCAAATTTCCAGGTCCCACATATAGCCAGACACAAAAGTGACGCAAGCGCACAATGTTGCACAAGGGGGCACACATGCCTGGAGTTCGTTCACAGCAGCTGAAAGGCCCTGAAGCAACCATTCTCTCTCTGCTTCTTCCTCTCTCTCTCTCAAATAAAAAAAGAGTGGGGAGAGAACAGACATGGCAGGAGCTGAGTATTACATAAATAAGAATTGACCAGATGTGTGGCACACACCTTTTTAAATATACTATTTATTTATTTATTTATTTATTTATTTATTTATTTAAGAGTGACAGAGAGAGAAGGCAGAGAGAGAATGGGTGCACCAGGGCCTCTAGCCACTGCAAACGAACTCCAGATGCATGTGCCACCTTGTGCATCTGGTTTATATAGGTCCTGGGGAATCGAGCCTCGAACTGGGGTCCTTAGGCCTCACAGGCAAGCACTTAACCACTAAGCCATCTCTCCAGCCCAGCACACACCTTTTTAATCCCAGCACTCAGGAGGCTGAGGTAGCAGGACCACCATGAGTTCGAGGCCACCCTGAGACTACATAGTGAGTTCCATGCCAGCCTGGGCTAGAGTGAGATGCTACCTCGAAGAAAAAAAAAAAAAAGAGAGAGAAAAAAAAAAAGAAGAGAAAAATAACTGGTAGCAACAGTATTTATAGCTTGAAAAAAATTCAGAGTGTTGAGATGGTTTGTAAAATGTACCCCCTAGACTGGTATGTTTGAATCTCCAGCTACTGGTGCTGTTCTGGAAGGCTGTAGAAACCGTTAGGAGGTGGAGCCTTGCTGGAAAAAGGGTGTCACTGGGAGGCAGGCCTTGGGGCTTTATAGTTCAGCTCAGCTCGTTTTCACCCGCCCCTTTTCTCCTCCCTGATGCTGTGACTACATGAGCCAGCTTCCCTTCCTACCATGCCTTCCCTGCTTCTCTGGAAATGTAAGACAAAAGAAGCTCTGTCCTTCCCTAAGCTGCTTCTGGTCTAGTATTTTGTCTCAGCAATGAGAAAGTAATCAATATAAGTATATGTAAGAGAGAGTAATGGTGGCTGTTGGAAGGCAGACAGTTAATATTACTCCCTGGGGAAGATTTCTCTCAACCCTCAGATTAGGAGCTGTATCTTGGTATATGTTCTGCTTACATCAGAACTCTTCTGTGGCACTTGTCACAGAAAAATAAACAGCCAAAATTCCTACCACAGTGTCTGACACATAGCAGGTAGTTAAAACACAGTGTAAATGAATGTCTTGGGTTCTTCTGTTTCACAAACCAAATCATAAACCACAGTCTATATGATGCAACCAGTTAATCTCCCCAATTCTACCAGAGCCAAGGCCAACAGTGAACAAGAGAAGTCACCTGTCGATCTGTGCCCTGAGCCTAAGCGCTGCCCTGGTGCCAGCTTTGATTTACGAGTGCCTCTGTTGTATTTCCTGCAGGGCTTCACAAGATACACACTGCACAGCTGGCTTCCATCTTCCCTGTCTCATCATGTGTAAAAATAAAACCTCATTTATATTATTGCAGTCATCTCACTAGCAAATATGAAAATGTCAGAGTCCTAACCCAAGGACTACAAGAAGTAGCAGGCTTGCAGGGATTTTGTCAGAAACAGATGTTAGCTACTCAAGGTCCATTTATAGGACTTGTTTCCAAGCAAGTCTATTCTTTTCTGACTTCATTTCCTCCTTTAAAAATGGCATTTTAGACTCTCTAAGATTCTCAAATTTTCCTTTTCCTTAATCATAACATTCTTTTAGAAACATTAAACCATACCCCCTTTTTGCTCCACTATAAAAAACAACTTCTATTACCAGATTATTTTTGCAAAGATGTGATATGCAAAACATGTAAGTATACTTATAATGGGAAAGTTCTTTCAAAGAACTGAATTCACAAGCTCCACGGAGTGATTATTGTAAAAGCAAAATTGGGAGCTAATCAAGCTGAGCAAGTCTCATTAAAAGGAGAAAATAAAAAGAAACAAAAACTTCTAAGTATTTGGTTAAATGCCTATGAACCAGTGTCTAGGGAAAGTTCTACACCAGTATTTCTGCAAATATCCCTCTTGTTCCAAATATTCTCTCTAACCCTACCTCACCCCACAACGGTGGTCTGATCTTTCTTTTGAAACATAATCCTTTGGAAAAGAAAAGACCAGTAGACTAACTAAAAAGCCTCTCTGCTGGTAAAGGAAAAAATGTCCCCAGGATGCCCTTCCCTGGATAGGTGCCACCTTCAGTCACACACAGCTGGTTTGCTCACTAAAAGGCTCTGTTCATGAACAAGGCCCTTCTATGCTATCATCACAGGCATCCACTCATTTTCAAATTGTCCCGACTGTGATAAAATTTCCGTCTGTATAGCTTTGAGGAATAATCCCTACAGTCAACACCCAATTCATTCTGACATTTCTTTAAAAACTCCTCAAAGAAAGCTTACCCCTATTTTAATCAAAAGAAGAAAATGAGCTGAAATAATAATAATAATAAACAACTTCAGCAATTATACCATTTTTTAACTCTTTAGCAACTTAGATGAGTCTTAAAATATGTATGTTCCTTTGCCACAACCTTAAAATGTGCAAATAGTTAAAAGACCATTTCATCAAATCTACTCTTAAATATTTAATGGCCTTAAGTGTCAATACTCAAATTTAAATCCCCAAGCCTCAACCTCTCCTCTGAACTCTGGGCTTCTTCAACATAGTCACTGAGGTATCTAATGGGCACTTAAAATTTAACATGTATAAAAGAGAAGTAACTTTAACCCCCAATCTCTCCTTCATCTTGGGAAATATCACTACTTAGGAAATATATACAATTGCTAAAACCAAAACATGGGACCTAAAAATTTAAATTCAATATGAATAAGACAGACACAAAAGGTCAAATGTACAATTCCATCTATAATGGTCAAATGCACAAAGAAAGAAAGGAGATTGGTAGTTACCAGGTGCTGAGGGTAAGAAGAGAAATGGCGAGTTACTGGTTAATGAACACTGAGTTTCAGTCTGGGAGTATGAGAAAGTTCGGAGGCCTGACAGTAGTGATGTTTGCACAGTGATGTGGATATACATAAAGTCAATGAACTGTATATTTGAAAGTGTCTAAAATAATGGTTTTATGTTACATACACATTATTATACAAAAGAAAAAAGTGCTATTAGATAATCTTCTAGATCTCTTTCCTTTATCAACCACACCCAATTCATCAGCAAATCCTATCTTCAAGACAGTTTTAGAAACTATGAATTAACATTGCATTTGCCACCAAAACTTAAGTATCACGTTCAGCCTAGCTTTCTCTATTAGCCACTAGCTAAATGTCCTGTTTCCCTAAAGTTTCTTCCCTACACTACAGCTGGATCATTTCAAAGAGTAAATCAGGGGCTGGAGAGATGGGTTTTGCAGTTAAGCCATTTATCTATGAAGCCTAAGGACCCAGGTTCAATTCCCCAGGACCCAGATAAGCCATATGCATCTGGAGTTCATTTGCAGCAGCTGAAGGTCCTGGCGCACCCATCCCCCACTCTATCTCTATCTGCCTCTTTCTCTCTCTCTCTCTCAAATAAATAATAAAATGGAAAAAAATTAAAAGGATAAATTAAGACTATGTCAAGAACCTGTTTAAATTTCCAGTACATCATAAGCAGAAAATAACATCTAAATTTTCACTGTGGTTTACATGGATTTGTGTAACATGCACCCTTGCCCCAGTTCATCTAGTCACAATGACCTTCTTCCTGCTGCTCCTCAAATAGTAAATGAATTGAGAATCTCTCTTGCTCAGTATCTCATTTCATTCAGATCTCTGCTCACATGGCATGTCTTCAGATGACCCTAATGAGAGTATCTCCCATCACTTTCTATTCCTTACACTGCTTTACAATTGTTCATACACTTATTACCTTTCTTACATTAGACTGTAAGCTCCTTAAAGTCAAAACCTTTGACTTTTACCACTACATATGCAGAATCCAGAAAAATGCCTAGTACATGGTAAGTGTCCCATAAATTCTGAAATGAATGAACACAACTGGCCTTATTTGTAGATTCACCACATATTTTCCTTCGATTTTCATTTTGCAGACAAGGACTTTATTGGATCTCAAAGGAAAGCACATTACTTTACAAACCAAGAGGACACTTTAATCATCCAGGTTCCAGTTCTGCCTTTGCAGACATGGAACTAATCTTCATAATATAAGTGTTGCTGGATAACAATCCATTTCTCTTCTATCATTATAACTTTCTCTCAGATTTTAAACTGAACTAAAAGACAGTCTTCTTTCAGTACCCAGTAACTCCCCAGATACCTTCTGCTCAGAGCTTCCTCCTCTGCTTACCAGGTCCCCACTAAGAAAACAGGAAGGACTGTCAAGTTCAGATGTCCAAAGATAACCATGAATGTAAGTCTTGCCTACTTTAGGTACAGACCAGTCGTCTCGAAAGATGCATTATTAGACATCTATGATACTTGAACCTTCAATTGCTTACAGATGCTTTTAGCTTTGATGTTCTGGCACTATCACCTAAAGCACATTTCATCTGGCAATGGCATGGTAAAATAACAGTCGTGCCTTAGTTCCTGGGACAAGTCCTTCTCTGTCACTAGGAAGGTACATGAAAATTCAGCATTTTTATTCTTTTGCATACATAAGTAGATAAAATCATACATAAATGGAATTATGCTCATCCTGAAGGACAATTTTCACTAATGTTTCTTGGCAAGGATACTCTTCAGCTGCACAGAATTCCAATGAATAGAAACATGACACAAATATCTTCTTCTACTTTAAGTGAGCTGCATTTTCATCACTATTAAAAGAAATGCAGGCCAGGCATGGTGGCATCTTTCTTTAATCTCAGCAGTCAGGAGGCAGAGGTAGGAGGATCACTGTGAGTTCAAGACCAGCCTGAGACTACATAGTGAATTCCAAGTTAGTCTGGCTAAAATGAGTCCCTACCTCAAAAAGGGGGAAAGGGGGCTGGAGAGATGATTTAGCAGTTAAGGTGCTTGCCTGAGAAGCCTAAGGACCCAGGTTCGATTCCCCCATACTCACATAAGCCAGATGTACAAAGTGGTGCATGCATCTGGAGTTTGTTTGCAGTGGCTGGAGGTCCCTAGTATGTTCTCTCTCTCCCCCCAAATAAATAAATAAAGTATTTTTTTAAAGAAAAGGGAAGAAAGGGAGGGAAGAGGGAATGCTTATGTGAAGAACAGGATAGACACAGTCATTTTTTAAATTCATTTTATTTTTATTTATTTATTTTATTAGAGAGAGAGAAAGAAAGAATGGGTATGCCAGGATCTCTAGCCACCGCAAATGAATTCCAGATGCATGCACCACCATGTGTATCTGGCTTATGTGGGTACTGGGGACTCAAACCTGGGTCCTTAGGCTTTGTAGGCAAGCGCCTTAGCCACCAAGCAATCTCTCCATCCCTTAAAAAAAAAATTAAACTACCCCAAAAAAAAACCCAAAGGACAAGACTAGCATCTTGATCAGTTTCCATGGTGAATAGCAAAAGGCACCATCACGCTACAGACAACATTCCGTACAAATTTAAGGACAAGGCTACTTCAGGGTTTGGAAAAGCTTTGTGCTTCCTATGTCATTGATAGGAAAAACAGAAACACACAGCAGCCTTATCTCCATGCAGGGGATCTAGACATCCTTAAAGACTACCAGAGGACTTTCCTCTCTTAATTCACCACCATTACATTGTTTAAGAGCTACAGGCAGTAATCCAACTTGTCATTTATTGCTCTTAGAATATCCTAGATTGTTATGGGTCCTGACAGTAATGCAATCATCTTTTAAAGCAACAGTAGGATAGAGTTCTTCCTTCCAGCTCAGCTGAAAAAATGCAACTGTACTTCATCACTCTCTGAAGTCAAACTTGCTGCCTGCTCTCCCAAGTGGCCACTGAAGATTTTACAGAAGTACAAAAGATGTATGTCCTTTTGGTCAAAAAAGAGAGACTTTCTCAAGAAGTTGTTAATAATTACAGCTAAAAGAACTATTTAAAACAGCAATCCATTTTCTGTAAAGTTGGTTGATGTGGTTAATTTGGCAAACATTTGGGAGATGGAGGAGGAAGCAAACGTGGTAAGAGGTTCAAGCTTATAATTATTTTTGTCTGATTATGCCAGCAATAAATAAAGGCTCTTTAAAAATGTTTTCCCCTTCATCCAAGCATTCGCTGACCCATTTCTGCACAGTGATGCTGACCCCAGCCCTTTCACACAGTAAAACTGCCAAAAGCAAACTATCACGCATTCCTGACCAGGAAGAAACAGGCTGGAATAAAATCTGTCATGTGGAATATGTCAAAATGAAAGCTTTATAATGCCACAACCAAAAACAATACCATTCTGACTGCAGTTTTATTCTCCTAGCCTTTAATTTTATCTAAGCTTGTTTTACATGTAATATTTGCCAAATTTCCTAAAATTTCTGACTTAAAACATTTCAAACAAGTTTTGGGAGCTTGCTATACATGTTTTCACTGAAATAAAAATGTTCAAGCACAGGATACAATCTCTTTTTTACAAATAGCTTCTCAAGGCATAATTTTCCCAAGGAAAAAATGACTTCTTGGTAATTCTGTGAACATTTGAGAAAACCCTATAACTCATTCAAACCTTTGGAATCTTCCACCAAATGTTATCTGTTGGGCAAGAGTTTACTAAGTATGTAACAATAGGCCAGGCAACAGTGGAACATGACTTTAAATATTTTTGAGAGAGGCATAGAGAGACAGAAAGACAGAGAACGGACACACCAAAGCCTCTAGCCACTACAAATGAACTCCAGATGCATGCACCACTTTGTGCATCTGGCTTCGCAGGCAAGTGCCTTAACTGCTAAACTATCTCTCCAGCCCAGCAGATGACTTTAGATGCAGGCCTAACCAGGGCCACTGGAATGACAGGAGATCAATAAATGAATCAAAGAGGAGGAAGTAACATTGTCTGAAGCCACCAAGAATGGTCCACAGAAGAAGAGACATCAAGCCTGGGCTGACAAAGAAAGCAAGGGGGAGGGTAAAGAATGGAAAGGAGGATAATAAGCAAAGTACACAGTGGAAGATTGTGTCAAAGACTGAATCTACCTTTAAGAACTCAAGTAAGCAATCTGGACAGCAACTTAGATGCAACAAGAACCCCCCTTGCAAAAAAAAAAAAAGGGGGGCTGGAGAGATGGCTTAACAGTTAAAGCACTTGCCAGCAAAGCCTAAGTACCCAGGTTTGATTCTCCAGGTCCTACATAATCCAGATGCATAAGGTGGTGTATGTGTCTGGAGTTTGTCTGCAGTGGCTAGAGGCCCTGGCATGCCCATTCTCTCCCACCCCCCTCTCTCTCTCTTTCTCCCTCCTTCCCTCCCTCCTTCAATCCCTTCCTCCCTTTCTCCTTGAATCCCTCCCTCCCTCCCTTTCTCTCTGTCTAAAATAAAAATGAATAAATAAATGAAAGGAAAAAATCATTATTTAATTCAAGGTGGGTAAAATTAAATTGGTCAGCCAAAAGGTCATGGAAAACTCAAATAAAAGATAATTTAATTTTTTTTTGCATTTTTGAGACATTATCTCAAGTGGCCCAGGCTGGCCTTGGACTATGTAGATGAGGGTGACCTTGAACTTCTGATCCTCCTGTCACCACCTCTCAAGAGCTAGGATCACTGAAATACATCACTACACCAGGCAAGATGATAAAATTCTTACCTATGTTCATGAAAATGGAGAAAGGAGATAAGAAATTAAAAAGGCTAACATTCAATGATTGATGCACAAAAGTAGAGCCAGATGGAAGACATGAGAGAAAAGGACGAGGTCAAGGTTGCAAGAGCACTGATGTTCTCGTCAGAACTGAGATCTGTGTGCCTTCCCTTTAACCTGGGAAGAGGAAAGATAACTACTTCAAACAAGAATCCATCCTATCAGGGTCCATTGAGGAAAAGGTGGCAGAAAGAATGTAAGAGCCAAAGGAAGGCTAAGACTCCTTACAATGCACTCTTCCAGACACAAAATGGCCTGGATATCCATGACCTTATAGTGCCTGGCATGACCTACATAAGATCCTCATAATAGGTGGAAAGACGATGACATCAAAATAAAAGACTAATTGAGATAGGGAGGTAATATGACAGATTGGAGTTGTGGAGGGGAAGTGAGGGGGAAGGAATTATCATGGTTTATATAACTACATAATTATAGAAGTTGTCAATAAAAAGTTTTTTAAAAAGACCACAGCTTAGCCGGGCGTGGTGGTGCACGCCTTTAATCCCAGCACTCGGGAGGCAGAAGTAGGAGGATCGCCGCGAGTTCGAGGCCACCCTGAGACTACATAGTTAATTCCAGGTCAGCCTGGACCAGAGTGAGACCCTACCTCGAAAAACCAAAAAAAAAAAAAAAAAAAAAAAACAGCTTAACTACTAAGGCTAAGTCAAAAAGGTCATCAGCTTCCTCCTTATCGACCAGGACACTAACTCTGGAAGCTCTTGTCCACCAACAAAGAAGTTCAGCTACAATGAGATTGCTGGGCTGTGGGAAGCCTATGCAACATGTAGTGACCATGTAAAAGTACTCTAACCAACTATTAGAATTCCTATCTGAAATCAGCCTTCAAGTCATCCTGGCCCAGGAACCAAGCATGTGAAGAGCCCCAAGACAATTCTAGCCAGAGGCCATTAGTTTTCCCCAGTTAAAGACTGGAGAACAAATAAGCCTCCCCATGTCTCTGTCCAAATCCCTGTCCCGCAGACTCTATGAGCATAAAGCAGATCTGGCTTCATCAGAAGCTAGTTCAGGCAGTAGCATATCAGTAACTAAAACAGGCAGTGTGAAGACATAAGTTAATTGTTTAAGAATAGATGAATGAGAAAGCTTAGAGAGGAAAATTATGCTGGCTCTGAAACCAACAGCCCCAGTACACTTGGAGAGCAAGATGACACCAGGACCAGGATCCCAAGGTCAGGTCTCCCCTATGCAGATCCCAATTCCCAAATGATACCAGCTCCAAGTTCCCAGGCTTGGGTCTCCCCATGTGGTTTCTGTAACCCCAAGAAAACATCAGGTCCTGATCTCCCCCACATGGCAAGGCGAGGGAATCCAATCACAAGCCCAGAAACAGCACAGAAACAGACAGTGCAGTTCTGAAGACAAATCCAAGGGTAGGGAGGGAATGAGAGGGACATTCAAAAGTAAAAACAAAACGCAACTTATCATTAGGACCCCTTCCTATGTCCAAGCTCAAGGGAGCTTTTCTGTCAATAAACTTTCAATTCCGCCTTGCTCCACCTGTCTTCCCATCTCCCAATTCCTTCCAGACAGAGAGGAACCCAGCTGCCAGTCCCTGGTATCAGTTCCACTTAGATCATTTAACTCTGACATATCTGTAGAAAATCAAATGGAGATGATGTCTAAATCACTAAAAAGAAGGATGTATATTTTTTGAGTATTGGCTGAAGAAGCAATATTTTGAAAACAAAGAGAAGATGTATGTGGGACAGAAAAAAAAAGATATCTGAATAGAGTGACCTGAAAAGTTAGAGAAAAGTGAAAGGATCAGAGCAGAATCAAGGGAAAATGATGATGGAAGGCTGTGGAGCTCACTTAGATGGAAAGGGCACTTGCTAGACAAGCATGAGGACCTGAGTTCAATCCCCAGATCCTACATAAAAAGCTAGTTATGCCTGCACAGACTTGTAACCCCAGCAATGAGTGGGGCAGAGACAGAAGGATCACTAAGGCTCATTGGTCAACCAGTTTTTTTTGTTGTTGTTGTTGTTTTTTTTTTTGTGACAAAAAACAGTGAGTTCCAGGTTTACTGAGAGACCGACTCACAGAAATAAGGCAGAAGAGTGACACAGGAAGACACTCAGAGTTCTCCTCTGGTCTCTGCACATGTGAGCGCCAGGAGTGCACATCTGCACACATACATACATATGTGCACCACACACCACCACCACCAAAATAATAATAATTATTATTATTATTATTAGGAAGGAGGAAAGAAAAGAAGGAGGGGAAAGAAGGAGGGGAAGAAGAGAAGGAAAACAAGAATAGACTGGGAGACAAGTCGAAGTCAAGCCACACAGTGAGCTGCTGCTTCCAGCTAGAAATGACAATCTCCCAGACACTTGAATTATAAATTAACCATGATGAGAAGGCAAAACTTTTCCAACTTTGTATCCCCTATGCCAAGCAGAGTACCTCAATAAATGAACAAGCCTACATATGAATAACAAAAAAGTAACTCATCAGAAATCCACTCATTGTGCATGAATGTCTATAGATATCACAATTATCAAATATTTGCAAGAAAATTTACTAACTATACTGAATATTTCTACTTTTATTTTGAAAGAAATTCTTAGTCTTAGTGTAGACATTTTCTACAATTATAAATGTTTATAATTATAAAAATATTTTGGTCTCCTCATTAAATGCAAATATCTGTGTATTCCAATGCACCTATGAATATAAAACACTACTTACCAAGAATTATCTTTGAAGTGAAGAAAAAGCAAAAAGACATGGTTTTGCAAGTATTTCTTCTGGATCTGAATGCTTGCCCCAATTTCCCTTCTACCTTTAAAATACTATACTTTAGGGCTGAGGAAATGGCTTAGTGATTAAGGCATTTGCCTGCAAAACCTAAGAACCCCAGTTCAATTCCTCAGGACCCACATAAGCCAGATGCACAAAGGGGCACATGTGCCTGGAGTTCATTTACAGTAGCTAGAGGCCCTGGAGTGCCCATTCTTTCTTTCTCACTATCTGCTTCTCTCTCTCTCTCTCTAATAAATAAATAATAAAATATTTTTTAAAAAATTAGAATAAAAAATACTATACTTTAAACAAGAGTTCATCTTTCTTCCAAAATGGCTAACCATGATACTGAGACAATTGTTTTTTGTTGTTGCTGTTTTTCCATAGGAAAGGCATCTCCCTCAGTGGGTAAAGTGCTTATCATGCAAACATGAGGATGTGAGTTTGTATCCCCAGAATCCTTATTTAAAAAAAAAAAAAAAAAAAAAAAAAAAAAGCTGGGCATGATGACACATGCCCATAATCCCCAAGCTGGGGAGATGGAAACAGGAGGGTCCCTAGGGCTTGCTGTCTAGCTAGTCTAGCCTAAACAGTGAGTTCTAGATTCAATGTGAGACCTTGTCTCAAAAAATAAGGTGAGGGGCTGGAGAGACAGCTTAGCAGTTAAGGCACTTGCTGGTGAAGCCTAAGGACCCAGATTTAATTCCCAAGGACCCAGGTTCAATTCCCCAGTACCCATGTAAGCCAGATGCACATGGTGGTACATGCATCTGGAGTTCGTTTGCAGTGGCTGGAGGTCCTGGTGTGCCCAGTCATATTCTCTCTCTCTTTTTCTTCCTCTCAAATAAATAAATAAAAATAAATATTTAAAAAAGAAAAATAATAACAAGGTGAGCCAGGTATGGTAGAGCACGCCTATAATCCCAGCACTTGGGAGGCAGAGGTAGGAGGATTGCCATGACTTCAAGGCTACCCTGAGACTACATAGTTAATTTCAGATCAGCCTGGGCTAGAGCAAGACCCTACCTTGAAAAACCAAAATAAATAAATAAAATAAGGTGAATGCCAGACATGATACCAAACACCTTTAAGCCCAGCACTTGGGAGACAGAGGTAGGAGGATTGCTGTGAATTGGAGGCCAGTCTACAGAGTGAGTTCCATGTCAGCCTGAGGTAGAGTGAGACCCCACCTCAAAAACAAACAAAAAAGGTTGGGGGGAACTGGAGAGATGGCTTAGCAGTTAAGGCACTTGCTCATAAGCCTGGCGGCCCAGGTTTAAATCCCCAGTACCTATGTGTAAAGCCAAATGCACAAATGGCATGTGCATCTAGAATTTGTTAGTAGTAGCAAGAGACCCTGGAATGCCCATTTTCTCTCTCTCTCTCTTCTCTCACTCTCTCTCTCTCTAACTCTATATCTATATCTATCCCTCTCTCCCTGCTTGCAAATAATAATAAATAAATTTTAAGAAATAAGGTGGGAGGGGAGGGAAATATCATGTGTTTTTTATATGTAAGTATAGAAGTTGTCAATAAAAATAATAATAATAATTTTAAAAAAAGAAATAAGGTGGAGGGAGAGTGACTTAAAACATACAACATCAACCTCTGGCTTCCACATGCATACATACACACATTCACATGTACCCACAAGCACACAAAAATGCACACATATATGCATACAGACCACATACATACACATCCCAACAAATAAATTTAAATTTAAAAATGAGAAATGCATCTATTGTATATACTGTAAAACTATAATAAAAACAGGTTAATTTAATAGAATATAATCCTTTTATGACACTGGTGCTAAGAAAAAAAGATGAATCCAACCTTATGAACTGAAATTAAGTGGCAGACATGAGGATTTCCCACATGTGCTTGTAAGAAACAGAGTTATATTCCTATTTATAACAAAGTTGCGTCCTAACTAATATTTTTAAATGTCATTAAGTCCGAGCTGGCAAGTATAGTACTACAGCAGCTAAAATGCATTACTTTTCTTAGTATGTGCTACACTCTATGTAAGTACTGCAAATGCATTATCTTCTTTTTTTATATTTATTTTTTAATTTATTTGAGAGTGGGGGAAGACACACAGAGATAAAGAAAGAGAGAATGAGTGCCCCAGTGTTGGGCCCTGCCCGGTGTGAAGCCTAGTGGTTAGCCCAGCCAGTCTTGGCCTACTCCCGGTGAGGCCTAGTCGAGCTTCCAGAGCCTGAGTAGAGTTTCGATACCTGTCCTTGAAGTGACTCAGCACCTAAGCTGAAACTGCCTCCACCCAGCTGCTGCTGACGTGGTGAAATACTATTGGCCCTTACACCTTTATCTCAACCTTTTTCGCACCCTCTCTCAAAATATATAAATACCTTCCCATGACAATGAAGGGAGAGATTCCCACCTTAGACTGTCTCCGCGGCTCAATGTGGTTTTTCTCCCCGGTGTTTTGGGGGGGAGGGGTTTGAGTCGCCGACACCCGCCTTCTCGCTCAGCCTCGAGAGAAGCGGCTGGCCCGGTTCTCTATCTCTTCCGCTCTACCTGTCGGTGGTGGAGGGAACAAACCCCGGCAAAGGGTGCCCATCGTGGGGCCCAACACCCCAGGGCCTCCAGCCACTGCAAATGAACTCCAGATGCATGTGCCATCTTGTGCATCTGACTTATGTGGGTGCTGGGGAATTGAACCGAGGTCCTTTGGCTTTAAAGGCAAGTGTCTTAACCACTAAGCCATCTCTCCTGCCCTGCATTATCTTCTTTAAGACAACATCTGCATGAGGAAGGCATAAGAAAAAGTCACACCATTTGCAAGAGTCAGAGCCAGAATCAAAACCAGAACCAAGGCCAGGTCTGCCTTTGGGTAAAGCTCAAATGTTAACTCTTTTTATTTAATTTTTATTTTAGAGAGAGAGAGGGAAAAAAAGAATTGGCATGCCAGGGCTTCAGCCACTGAAATCGAACTTTAGACACTTATGCTACTTAGTGGGCATGTGCAACCTTCCATTTGCCTCACCTTCGTGCATCTGACCAATGTGGGATATGGAGATTAAAACATGGGTCCTTAGGCTTCACAGGCCAGTGCCTTAACCGATAAGCCATCTCTCCAGCCCTAGAATGTTAATTCTTTAATAAGGAAACAGTAGTTGTAAGTGATGATACATAATGTCTTTTCCAAGATTGTTGAAATTGACAAACCACATCCTAAATATTTGTGACTTTTTTGAGGGGGTAATACTTCCTTGTTTGTTTTATTTTGTTTTGTTTTGGTTGGTTGGTTGGTTGGTTGGTTGGTTGGTTTTTCAAGGTAGGGTCTCACTCTAGCCCAAGCTGAGCTGGAATTCACTACGTAGTCTCAGGGTGGCTTCAAACTCACAGCAATCCTCCTATGTCTGTCTCCCAAGTGCTGGGATTAAAGGCGTGCACCACCATGCCCAGCTTTTTCTTGTTATTTTTGCTGTCACGTTTTTATGACAGAATCTCTTGTAGACAAGGCTGGCTTCAATCTCACTATATAAGGAGAATGATCTTTAACTCCTGATCCTCCTGCCCCCACCTCCCAAGAACTCGGACTATAGGCATGTGCTACCAATCCTGGCCAAATCCCAATCTTGAGCCAAAGCTTCCTACTAATTTGTCCAAATGTGATCACAAAACTTCAAAGGCTTAAAATAATCTTGGTGATGTTTAAAGAACTATTCATAATAATTTGTGAAGAAAAGCAGTACATCTGGAATTAGTGTAAAAGCATTGTGTGATCATAGGAAAAAATAAATAATTTGAGATACACATCAATGGAAAAAAATAATAACCAAAGAAACAAAAACTCTTTGAAGATAATATTGCTTCCCTTTCTATTTTTAAATCCAATTAAAATTCAGCTTAATGACTCATTTTCTAGTACAGAATGTAAGAACTCAAAGTAAGTTCTGCTAAAACAGTCAAGTAAGTAAAATAATTGTTGACTTTCATTTTGAAGTATTATTTATAGAATTTATACCAAAAATTGTTTGGAGCTTACTATACATCAGATTTTGTGCTGGGGCTTTTTTAATATTTTATTTTTATGTATTTATTTATTTGAGAGAGAGAGAGAGAGAATGGATGCTCCAGGGCCTCCAGCCACTACAAACCAACTCCAAACACATGTACCCCCTTGTGCATCTGGCTAACATGAGTTCTGGGGAATTGAACCTGGGTCCTTTGGTTGTGCAGGCAAATGCCCTAACTGCTAAGCCATCCCTCCAGCCCTCTGCTGGGGCTTTATATAGATAACCCTGTTTAAATTTTAATCATTTCATTTGCTAGGGGAAATAAAAGGCTGAAGTTACTGTAGATAACTTCTCCAATACTTGCATTTGCCATGTATATTCTTTGTTCAAGAGTACCTATTCTTCACTGAACATGTTCTGTAGTCATTACTAGCATCCATCAAGACCCAGCACTTGGAATGTGGAGGCAGGAAGATGAGGAGTTCAAGGTCACCCTTAACTATAAACCAAGTTTGAAGCCAACCTAGACTACATGAGACTCTGTCAAAAAAAAAAAGAAGAAGAATGAAGAAATTTTTAGCCAGGCATGGTGACTTACAGCTGTAACCCCAACACTTAGGAGGCTGAAATAGAAGGATTACTGTGAGTTTGAGGCAGACTGAACTACATAAAGGTTCTGTCTAAAAATAAAAATAAATTAAAAAAAACTTCACATGTCTATGTGTTATCACTGAACTAGACATTGAAGGTTTAAAAAGAAAACGAGAGACTTCTGGGTAAGATGGCACAGTAGGAACCATGCCAAAGCAACCTAGGGGAGAAATAAGCAGGAAAACCACCAAATACACTCTTCTAAGGAAGAGAAGTAGGAGAGATCTAGAGCTTCTAGAGACCATAGAAGCAGGCAGAAGTGGCCCCAGCAGTTGTGCTGGTCTAGGTGACTGCAACAGGCAGACTCTGCCTGAGCCACAGGAGAAATCAGGTGAAGGAATTTTCCACTAACACCAGCCTCCTTGCAAACACAAGAAACCTGAAGGAAAGGACATCAGGGACCAGCAGAGTGGCTCTGGTACAACAGAGTAGCTCGTGAGGAAAAGGAGCATGGGGACCAGCTACACAGCTCTAGTACAACTTCAGACACCCTCCAAAGCCTCCACTCCCCCACCTTCCAGAAGCTGCCTGAAACCTAGGGAAGGGAATTCAGCTACACAGCACCAGTGATCAGAGCAGTGACCCACAGACCCAGCCAGCCTACCCAAGCCCACAGCGCAGGAGAGGGACCCAAGCAGGCACAGCATAGCTAAAACCAAAGCCATCCCAAATGTAACAGGGCTTACACTAGGTCAGTACCCACCAAAACAGCCTGGTATATAGGCTTGCATAAGAAGTGCTAATTACACCTTCCAAGTCAGAGCAAATTATGTGTTAAATCTCATGATGGTCAGATTGCCATTCTTAAATAAGTTATATTTTGGGGGTAGTCATTTGTTGCTTCCTGATTTAATAGGAAGGCATGACTAGGAATTTCAAGATATTTGGGACATTATGAAAAGATCAAACATAAGAATTCAGGTTATAGTAGAAGGTAAAGCATTTTACTCCAAAGGCGTAGTAGATATTTTCAACAAAATTAGAGGAGAAAATTTTCCCTAAATTGGAAGAGATGCCAATGCAAACATAAAAAGCTTTTAGAACACCAAACAGAAAAAACCTGGAAAAACCCTCTCCTTGCCATGTTATAATTTAACTACCAAATACACAACCAAAGAAAATATATTGAAAGCAGTTAGAGAGAAAAAGCAAGTCACTAATAAAGAAAAACCCATCAGGATAACAGCAGATTGCTCAACACAAACATTAAAAGCCAGAAGGGCTTGGAATGATGTATTCCAAGTTCTGAAAGATAAAAACTGTCAACCAAGATTACTTTATCCAGTGAAACCACAATCCAAATTGATGGATAAATAAGGACATTTCATAATAAAAACAAGCCAGAGGAATATATGACCACTAAGCAAGCTCTATACAACATACCTGAAAGGGATCCTTCATGCTGAAGAGAAAGCAAAGCACACATGTGAGGAAACAAGAAAAAAACAAGCCATACACACATAACAGCTGAGAGTAAAGGGAAAACAGAAGCACTAGAAAACAAGAAGAATGGTGAGAATAAATGCACACCTTTCAATAATAGCCCTTCATATCAATGGCCTCAATGCCATAATCAAGACACAGGCTTGCAACTTGAAACTATTCTACTAAAACCAAGAACAAGACAAGGGTCTCCACTGTCACCACTTTTATTTAATATAGTACTAGAAGTCTTAGCTATAGCAATGGAAAGGAAGCAATGGAAAGGAAGAGATCAGATTATTATTTGCAGATGATATGATTCTATTCATAAAGGACACTAAAGACTGTACCAGCAAACTGTTGGACCTGATAAACACTTTTAGCAATGCAGCAGGATACCAAATAAATACATAGAAATCAGTAACTTTCCTATATACCAACAACAAAGATGCAGAGGATGAAATCAGGGAATCACTCCCATTCACAATTGCCTAAAAATAATAAAGTACCTTGAAATAAACCTAACCAAGGAAGAGAAAGATCTCTACAATGAAAATTTTGATACACTCAAGCAAGATACTGCAGAAGACATTAGGAAATGGAAAGATATCCCATGTTCTTGGATTGAAAGAACCAATTTGTAAAAATGGCAATCTTGGGCTGGAGAGATGGCTTAGGGGTTAAGGCGCCTGCCTCCTAAGCCTAAGAACACTGGTTCCAATCTCCAGCGGTTCCAATCTCCAGTGGTTCCAATCTCCAGGTCCCACGTTTAGCCAGATGCAAAGTGATGCAAGGGCGCAATGCCGCAACTTGCCCACAAGGGGGCGCACACATTTGGATTTCGATCACAGCAGCTGAGAGACTGCTGTCACACCCATTCTCTATCTGTCTTCCTCTCCCTCTCTCTCTGTCTGTCTCTCTCTGTGTCTCTCTCTAAAAATAAAAAAAAAAATAAAATGGCAATCTTACCAAAAGCAATCTACACATTTGATGTAATCCCCATTAAAATTCCAATAGCAATCTTCATGGAAATAGAAAAAACAATCCTAAAATTCATTTGGAAGGACAAAAAAAAACCCTCAAATATCCAAAACAATTTTGAGCAACAAAAATAAGGGTGGCATCACAATACATGATTTTAAGCTATATTACAAAGCCATAGTAACAAAAATAGCAAGATACTGTTACAAAAACAAACAAGTAGATCTATGGACCAGAATAGAGGATCCAGATGTAGATCCAGGCACCTACAGCCATTTGATTTGAACAGAAATAAGAAAAAAATATGCATTGGAAAAAAGACAACCTTTTTAACAAATTGTGTTGGAAAAATATCTATATGTAAAAGGATAAAAATAGATCCTTGTCTCTCTCCATGCACAAGAATCAAGTCTAAATGGATCAAAGACCTTAATATCAGACCTGAAACTCTGAAACTGCTAGAGGAAAAAGTAGGGGAAACCTTTCAACATATTAGTATAGACTTTCTGAATATAACCCTGGTTGCTCAGGAAATAAAACTACTAATCAACCACTGAGACCTCAGGAAATTACAAAACTTTTGTATAGCAAAGGCCACTGTGAATAGAGCAAAGAGGCAACCTATAAAATTGGAGAAAATCTTTGCCAGCTATACATCTGACTGAGGATTAATATACAGGCTATGCAAAGAACTCAGAAAACTAAGTAAGAAGAAGACAAATAGCCCAATTAAAAAATGGGCTAAGGAACTAAATAGAGTTCTCAAAAGAAGAAAGACAGATGGCATATAAACATATAAAAAAAAGTTCTACATCCTGCCGGGCATGGTGGCACATACCTTTAAGCCCAGCACTCGGGAGGCAGAGGTAGGAGGATCGCCGAAAGTTTGAGGCCACCCTGAGACTACATAGTGAATTCCAGGTCAGCCTGGAGTAGAGTGAGACCCTACCTCAAAAAAAAAAAATGGGGGGGGGGGGCTGGAGAGATAGCCTTAGCAGTTAAGGCATTTGCCCATGAAGCCTAAGGACCCTGGTTCAATTCCCCAGGACCCAGGTTAGCCAAATGCACAAGGGGGCACAAGCATCTGGAATTCATTTACAGTGGCTAGAAGCCCTGGCATGCCTCTCTCTTCCTCCCTCCTTCCTTCCCTCCCCCTCTCTCTGTGTCAAATAAATAAATTAATTAAAATAAAATAAAAACAAAAAAGGGGGGCCGGGCGTGGTGGCGCACGCCTTTAATCCTAGTATTCGGGAGGCAGAGGTAGAAGGATCGCTGTGAGTTTGAGGCCACCCTGAGACTACACAGTGAATTCCAGGTCAGTCTGAGCTAGAGTGAGACCCTACCTTGAAAAACCAAAAAAAAAAAAAAAAAGGTTCTACAACCTTAGCCATCAGGGAAATGCAAATTAAAACTATTTTGAGGGCTGGAGAGATGGCTTAGGGGTTAAGGCGCCTGCCTCCTAAGCCTAAGAACACTGGTTCCAATCTCCAGGTCCCACGTTTAGCCAGATGCAAAGTGACACAAGGGCGCAATGCTGCACTTGACCACAAGGGGGCGCACACATCTGGATTTCGTTCGCAGCAGCTGAGACTCTGCTGGCGCACCCAACTCTGTCTTCCTCTCTCTCTCTCTCTCTCTCTCTCTGTCTCTCTCTGTCTCTCTCTGTATCTCTCTCCAAAAACAATAAAAATAAAAATAAATAAAAAAATAAAAAACTATTTTGAGATTCCATCTCATTCCTGTCAGAATGGCTAACATTAAGAAAACAAAAGACAATAAATGTTTGCAAGGCTATAGAAAAAGAGGAATCTTTCCACACTGTTGGTGCGAATGTAATCTGGTACAGCCATTGTGGAAATCAGTGTGGAGGTTCCTGAGACAGCTAAAACTAGATTTACCATATGACCCAGCTATTTCAGTCCTTGGCATATATCCTAAGAACTCTTCTCACTACCTCAGAGATACTTGCACAACCATGTTTATTGCTGTTCTGTTCACAATAGCTAGGAAATGGAACCAGCCTAAATGTCCCTCAACTGATGAAGAGATAATGAAGATGTGGTACATTTACACAATGGAGTTCTGTTCTGCAGTAAAGAAAAATGAAATCATGCAATTTGCAAGAATGGATAGATTGTGAAGGGATTATACTAAGTGAGGATACCCAGGCCCAGAAAGCCAAATGTCACATGTTGTCTCTCATATGTGGATCCTAGCTACAAATGTGTAGACTTGGGTGTAAGTTGGGAGTAAAAACCAGTAGCAAAGGCCAGTAGGTTAAAAAAAGGGCTATAAGGGAGGGATGAGAGGGAGGGACTTAAGGGGATATATATATATACAGATTGCTGAGGGTAGAATGGCCTAAGCTAGGTCAGGAGAAGAGATTGAGTGAAAGAAGGGTAAGGAGAGGGTTAATTAAAATTCAGGATATTGTAAATAAGCCATATGATAACCTACTTTTTTGGATAATGTCACACCCAGAAGCCATAGACTGTCAGTAGAAAAATTTCAAGTCAGGGATGGGATACATTCCAGTGAGTTATTGGCCAGGAAGGTCCCTGATGCCCCTAAAATATTACAGGCTATTGCCAAGGCTCTTGGTTTTCCACAAGAAATAGATGATAAGACCCTATTGCTAAAGAATCTACAGGCCTGGGCTTCAAGGTCACTGAGAAATCAAACTGGGGCTGAGCTGAAAACCTCCTGCCTGCAAACCAGCTAACAGGAAGCTGGGAAAAGCTGCACTACATGTAGCCCTATGGAGACAGAAGTCATCAGTGCTGAAAACAGAGGATACTGCAAGCCTCGAATTTGGCCAGCCAGGCCAAATGACCAAACAGGTACAATAGTGGCATGTCTGTTTATAGGGGAAACCAAGTGCTCTCTAATTGGACTGGAGCCTTGTTCTATAGGAGGGAATACATGGCTACTACTGAAAACCTAATCAAAAGCCTATGGTGGGCAAGGTCTTGAGCCTTAGGAGTATAATGCCTGTTCTTATCTGGCTAAATGCATGTATTATGCCTACAAAACTACCCTATAATCACTTTACTAAATGTTCATACCCATATATTAATGCTACTCTAATTTTGGGTTAGAGAAGCTTCTCTTTTCAGATGGCAATACCTCTGGGATGACTCAAAGGGCAACACAGTGGTAAGAAGAAGTGACAGAGGAGTGCTCAGCACTGAAATGTCTCTATTATACCTTCCAGGGCTCAGGGTCCATTGTGGAAGAGGCGGCAGAAGGAATGTAAGAGCCAAAGGAAGGGTTGGACTGCTTACAATGCAATCATCCAGATGCACATTGGCCTCCACTGCCTCACAGTGCCTAGCACTACCTTCATAAGACCTTCATCCTAGGAGGAAAAGATGATGGCATCAAAATAAAAGAGAGAGTAATGGAGAGGAGGAGGGGATATGATGGAGTGTGTATTTCTGAGGGGGAAGGTAGGGGAGGGGAGGGAATGATCATGGTTTATTGTCTGCAAATATGGAAGCTCTCAATAAAAATAAATAAATAAATAAATAAATAAATAAATAAATAAATAAATAAATAAATGGAAAAGCACCAAAATCATTGTCTCCCAAATGTTCCAGACTAATGGAGGAAGTAATAAAAACCTTCATTGACACAGGGCAGGAGGGAACTTCACTCCTATAGAACAAAGACAGTATAGTGAGAAGAATGTGGTTCTACTGCTGAGTTGGAAATGTTTGCAGTACATGAAAGTGGGGTTGCAAACACCCAACCAGAAGCAGCTCATGGAAGGAAAGGGTTATTTCAGGCTTATGGATTCCAATGGAAGCTTCACCATGGCAGAGGAAGCTGGCTCACTTCATCCATAACAGAGACTGAAAACCTAGAGCTCATAGGCTGGCTCTCTGCACACTGTAGGGCAGTACTCAAGATTCACCCCCAGTGACATGTCTACTCCATCAGGGCTCTGCCTGCTAGAGACCAAGTAGGATGCTTAATAAAAACACCTTAGTTGGGCCGGAGAGATGGCTTAGCGGTTAAGGCGTTTGCCTGCAAAGCCAAAAGACCCTGGTTCAATTCCCCAGGACCCACATTAGCCAGATGCACAAGGTGGCGCATGCATCTGGAGTTCCTTTGCAGTGGCTGGAGTCCCTGGTGTGCCCATTCTCTCTCTCGCTCTCTCTCCCCCACGCCTTTCTCTCTGTCAAATAAATAAATAAAATTTTTTAAATATATATTTAAAAAAAACACCTTAGTTGGGCTGGAGAGATAGTGTAGTGGTTAAGGTGTTTGCCTGCAAAGCCTAAGGACCCAGGTTTGATTCTCCAGTCCCCAGGTAAGACAGATGCACAAGGTAACAGATGCACAAGGTGGCACATGTGTCTTAAGTTTGCAGTGCCTAGTCCTCCTGGTACACCCATTCATTCATTCATTCTCTCTCTCTCTCTCTCTCTCTCTCTCTCTCTCTCTTTGTGCCTCGCTCTCAAATAGATAAATAAAATATTTTTAAGTACCTTAATAGGGCTGGAGAAATGGCTCAGAGGTTAAGGCACTTGCCTGCAATTCCCCACCACCCACATAAGCCAGATGCACATGGTGGCATATGCATCAGGAGTTCGTTTGCAGTGGCTAAAGGCATTGGTGCACTCATTCTCTCTTACTCTCTACCTGCCTCTCCTTCTTTCTCAAATAAATAAAATACTTTTGTAAAATACCTTAGTCTATGTAGGGCCAGTTACATTCAGATCACCAGAAGTATTCATCTGCAACAGATTACAAGACACTCAGGTCTCGTGCCCAGGAGAGAATCTAGACTGACAATGCACTTTATATCAAGGCATATTAGAGGTAATGGGGCTGAAACTACCAGGTAGAAAAGGAGAAAAGGACTAAGTAAGAATCATACACAACACTATCTTTTAGGAAGCAGGAAAAATAGTCACATAGGCCACTAAATCATCATGAATGTCCCATCCCACATGACCACTCAAAAAAGAAAAACCTCAAGCTTTGGATTTACTGCAATATCCCTCTAGGTCTCAGTTTAGCCATGTGGCAAAGATTTACTTTGTATTCCTGAGTCATTAGCACTGCACCAGCTCATGAAGGTAGCCAAGTTTGAAGAAAACCAGGTTTTTCTTTTTTTTAATCAATATGTTGCCCAGGCCCAATGAAGTAACTCTCCTGCCTCAGCATCCCTAGTAGCTAGTACTACAAGTGCATGCCACCACATGTCAGGCTTGTTTTAAGAGGGAGTCTCAGCAAGAGGAGATGGCTCAGTGAAAAAAGCTCTCACCACACAAGCATGCAAACTGAAGTTTAAATCCCCAACACCCACCTAATTACCAGGTGGATGTGGAAGCCTGCCTGTATTCCCAGCCCTTAGAATATGGAAGTGGGGTATCCCTGGGGCAAGCTAGCTAGCTGGACTAAAAAAACTAGTGAGCTCTGGGTTCAAGGACCCAGCCTCAGAAAATGAAGTATAGAGCAAATGATGAAGACGTATTTGATGGCAACCTCTGACCTCCATGCACACACACATACATGCACACACTCACACACATGTGCCTACATGCATACATACCAGCAAAAATAAAAGATAGAGTCTCACTCTGTTACCCAGGCAATAATCTAGTTCTTAATCATTAAAATCTAGACAAAGTAGGAGAGATAGGTTAAGAGCACATGAGCTTGGTTGTTATTCAAATCTGAGTTCTCTTATTCACTTAGACAAATGACTTGAGTTCTATGTGCTTCTATTGTCCATCTACAATGGAGATCATGACAGTACCTAGTCCTACCCCACGGCCATGAAGAGGAAATATGCTAATAAGACCCATGCATGAGAATTCAATTAGCCCATGTAAAGCACTTACTAAGTCCTTAATAAATGCTCAATAAGTAACTGATTTCACAAAACAGAGAAAGGACCATTACTCTGCAGGAGTTCAGGGAGCACTTCACTGAGGTGCCCCTCAGCAAAAGGCTAACTCATAAACTATCCAGTGAGCATTATGCACATCAAGACAATAGCCTGGATTTTTGTCACCACTGAATCTCAACCCACACATCCCTGTGCAGAAGATAACCAGCATAGGCAGCTTAGAAAAGAGGACAAATGAAGCTGGAGATAAGAACAGAAAACATTCCTGTGGAAACGAAGAAGATGACAGTGTTTTATTTCAGTTAGGAATCTGAGAAGGGGAGTTATAGATTCCAGCAGTTACAAGCAATCTGGCATTATGCACAGGGAAGACTTGTCACAGGCAGGGATGAGGCCAGTGGAGTGGTGTGCTCTTCAAAGGCAAAGATTGTGTGTTTTATTCATTCCCACATCCTCCAAAGAAACACAATTGCCTGGGACACAGCATTACTCAATAATTACTTCAAGTATAAATGAATGTGCCTTAATTTAAAAGGGGAATAATGAAAATAGAAAGATACATATTAGAAAAATATTGCAGAAGTAGAGACAAGGTATTTGCTGGCTGATGAAATGTGGCAAGGATAAGGTACAATCAATGAAGGCTATAAAACCAATAAATACTGTGTGGACTGCATTACAGCTTTCTCTGAGAATCAAATATAATTACATTCATGAAAATGCTCTATGGGGAAGAAAGATAGCTTTTCTCTGAAAATAAAAGCTATTCATCTTGGGAATATTTGCTACTATATTTGCCCTTGAATATAGCTCATGGTTTAAAGATATTTGTCTTTCTTTATCTTTGCTGATTTATAAAACTGTAAAGGTATATAATGTGTATAGTGTTATGAAGCCAAATAAAATCCTATTAAATGTTGTTTTGATTAGCATTTTCTCATTCACAAAAAAACCTATGTTGGAAACAATTTTGGCTAAATACCATCAAAGAAAATTCATATGACAAAGATATAGTTCAGTGGTTGAGCACTTGCCTAGCACATAGTAGGCCTTAGAATCAATTTCTTGAACTACAAAATATATACAGATAAATAAAGAAATATATAATTATATAACTACCACACATATATTTATATACAACACTTTATGAATGTGGTCTTGGAAGGCTATGAGCTTCCATAGTGCATGTTTATTTTTCTCTATATTCTCAGAGTATCTGACAATGGATGCTGTAGGTACTCAATCTATTCACTGAATTGAAATGGATTGACTTAGGAAGCACACAGAGCATATCGACAGCTTCTGATAGCCTCTTGTTTCCTTGCAGGCTCACTGCTCTTCCCCTCATGGCATTAAGTTTATACTGTCAAAGACTAAAACTAAGAATAAAGGTGGCTTAGAAAAATAGAAGAAAACTCTAGAAAAATGTCTATCCATATCAATTCTCAGGGGGGTTCCAGTAAAAGTTGGGACAGGGTGGGAGCTTGACATTCAGTGTTTGCCAGTTTCCGTGGACTAAATACTCCCACCATAGCTATTTCCAACTATGCTAGTTTGAATGAAACATGTCTTCCGCAGGCTGGAGAAAGGAAGTTACTGGGGATGGGCCTTAAGGTTTTGTGGCATGGCCCTACTTCCTGTTCATTCTCTGCTTCCTGCCTGATGTGACAAGCCAGTCTTCCTGCCTCTCCTACCATAATAGACTATGTCCCCTCAAAGCATAAACAAAAATAAACTCTTTCCTTCATTAATTTGCTCTGCTCAGGTACTGGTTCACAACAATGAGAAAATAACTGACACACCAACCAACAACTTAGCATGAAGTGGCCTGAAAAATCAGTTAGTTCTCACAAGCCAGTAAAAGCCACACCACTGCTGAAATATTTGATCCACACTACATGATCCTTACCTTCTCCTCTTTAATATGCCCTTAAAGAAAGTATAAAAGTCAAAGGAGGATGTTTCATTGAAACCAGCTTAATCCCAGATATGCAGGGATGGTTCAACATACGCAAATTGATAAATGTAATACACTACATAAATGGACTGAAGGACAAAAAAAACCACATGATCATCTCAATAAATGCAGAAAAGGCATTTGACAACATCCAACATCCCTTTATGACAAAAGTCCTAAAGAAACTGGAAATAGAAGGAACATTTCTCAACATAATAAAGGGTATTTATGACAAATCTATAGCCAAAATAATACTAAGTTAGGAAAAACTTGAAAATTTACCAATAAAATCAGGAACAAGACAAAGGTATCCATTGATCCCATTTTTATTTAACATAGCACTGGAAGTCTTAGCTATAGCAATAAGGCAAGAGACACACAGAAAAAGGGCCACAAATTGGAAAGGAAGAGATCAAATCATGATTATTTGCAGATGATATGATTCTATACATAAAGGACCCTACCAGCAAACTGTTACAGCTGATAAACAAGTTTAGCGACATAGCAGCATAAAAAATAAGCACACAGAAATCAGTAGCCTTCCTCTATACTAACAACAAACATGCTGAGGATGAAATCAGGCAATCACTCCCATTTACAACTGCCTACCTAAAAATAATAAAGTACCTTGGAATAAACCTAACCAAGGAAGTGAAGGATCTCTACAATGAAAACTTTAAAACACTCAAGACAGAAATTGCAGAAGACACTAGGAAATGGAAAGACATCCCATGTTCTTGGATTGGAAGTATCAATTTTGTGAAAATGTCATTCTTACCAAAAGCAATCTATACAGTTAATTCAATCTCCATCAAAATTCCAATGGCATGCTTCATGGAAATAGAAAAAACAACCTAAACTTCATTTGGAAGCACAAAAAACCTTGAATATCCAAAACAATTTTGAGCAACAAAAACAAGGCTGGTGATATCACCATCCCTGATTTTCCAGGTCAGCCTGGGCTAGAGTTATTGAAAAACCAAAAAAAAAAAAAAACAAGGCTGGTGATATCACCATACCTGATTTTAACCGTTATTACAGAGCCACAGTAACAAAAACAGCATGGTACTGGCACAAAAACAGACATGTAGATCAATGCAACAGAATAGAGGACCCAGAGGTAAGTACGAGCAGCTACAGCCACCTGATCTTCGAGAAAAATGCCAAAAATATTCATTGCAGAAAAGACAGCCTTTTCAACAGATGGTGCTGGGAAAACCTCTCTCCATGCACAAAAATCAAGTCCCAGGCTGGAGAGATGGCTTAGCGGTTAAGGCGCCCGCCTGCTAAGCCTAAGAACCCGGTTCCAATCTCTAGGTCCCACGTTTAGCCAGATGTCAAAAAGTGACACAGATGCAAATTGCCCACAGGGGACATCTGGATTTGTCACAGCAGCTGAGAGACTGCTGGCTCGCCCAAGGATCTGTCTTTTTCTCCTGTGTCTTCCAAAAATAAATAAAATAATAATTTTTTTTCCAAATGAATCAAAGACCGTATTGACCCAAAACTCTTTAGAGGAAAAAAAATTTATTATTTTCAGGAAATTTATCTTTTTACAAAGCTTTTGACAGCAAAGGACACAGAATAGAGCAAAAGGACAGAATGGGGGGAAAATCTTTGCCAGATATACATCAGACAGAGATGATATACAGAGAACTCAAAAACTAAATAATAAGAAATCAAACAACCCAATTAAAAATGGGCAGAACTCTCAGTTCTCAAAAGAAGAAATGTGGATATAAACATCAAACAAAAAAATGTTCCAGGCATCAGAGAAATGCAAATTAAAACTACTTTGAGATTCCATCCCACTCCTGTCAGAATGGCTATTATCAAGAAATCAAATGACATTAAATGCTGGCAAGGATGCAGAAAAAGAGGAACCCTTCTACACTGTTGGTGGGAATGTAATCTGGCATAGCTATTGTGGAAATCAGTGTGGAGATTCCTGAGACAGCTAAAAATAAATTTACCATATGACCCAGCTATACCACTCCTAGGCATATATCCTAAGGACGTCAAATTACCTTAGAGATACTTGCACATCTGTTATTGCTGCTCTATTCATAATAGCTAGGACATAGAACCAGCCTAGATGTTCATCAACTGATGAGTGGATAATGAAGATGTGGTACATTTATACAATGGAGTTCTATTCAGCAATAAAGAAAAATGAAATTGAAATTTGAAGGGAAATGAATAGACCTGGAAAGGATTATACTTAGTGAGGTAACCCAGGACCAGAAAGCCAAGCACTGCATGTTCTCTCATATGTGGATCCTAGCTACAAATATTTAGACTTGTATGTGAGTTGGAATAAAACTTGGTAGCAGAGTCCAGTATGCTAGAAAGGAGCTATAAGGGAGGGAGGGAGGAGAGAGGAGGACGTAAGGGAATGGTATTGCATATATAATATGTAAGTAGAAAAACTGTTGAGAGTGGAAAGGCCTAAGTGAGGTCAAGGGAAGAGATTGAGTAAAGGTAGGGTGGGGAAGGGTTAATCAAAATCTAAGAGGATATGAATAAATCATATGGAAACCTACTTTTTTTGGACAATGATGCATCCAGAAGCCATAGATTGTCATTAGAAAATTTGCAGTGCCGAGGATGGGATACCTTCTCGTGAGATGTTGTTCAGGGAGGTCCCTGATGCCCCCAAAACATTACAGTCCATTGCCGAGGCTCTTGATTTCCCACCAGGAATAGACTAAGTAAGATTCTATTTCTGAAGACTCCACATGCTTGGGCTGCAAGGTCAATGAGCAATCTTGCTGGAGCTGAGCTGAAAACATCCTCTGTAGACCACCTGACAGAAAGCTGGAACAACCTATGCTATAAGCAGCTCCATGGGAGAGAGAAGTCATCAGGGGAGATAAATAACAGTGACACTGCAAGCCTTAAGTTGGGCCAGTCAGGCCAAATGAGCCAACGGGTGCAATAGTGGCATGTCTGTTACAGAGGAAACCAACCACTCTCTAATTGGACTGGAGGCCTGCTTCACAAGAGAAACACATGCCTGATACAGAAAACCTACAACAGGGGAATTCATGAGCTCTAGGGGTGTAACACCTGCTGGTGTCTGGCTAAATGCACATATTATGTTCACCAAACTGCCCAATAAGCACTTCTCTTAATGTTCATATTCATATATTAATGCTACTCTCACTTTTGGTTAGAGAAGCTTCTGTTTTCAGATGGTGGTGACCTCTGGGATGACTCAAAAGGCACCATAGTCCTGAGAAGAAGTGACAGAGGAGTGCTCAGCACTGAAACATCTCTATCACACCTTCCAAGGCTCAGGGTCCATTGTGCAAGAGGTAGCAGGAAGAATGTAAGAGACAAAGGAAGGGCTCAACTCCTTACAATGCACTCTTCCAGACACAAAATGGCCTGGATATCCATTACTTCAGTGCCTGGCACTACCTACATAAGACCATCATAATAGGTGGAAAAGATGATAACATCAAAATAAAAGAGAGACTAATTGAGAGAGAGAGAGGAAATGATGGAGAGTGGAGTTGCAACAGGGAAAGTGGATGGGGGAGAGAAATATCATGGTTTGTTGTGTATAATTATGGAAGTTGTCAATAATTTAAAAAAAACTTTAAATGCTTATGACAATAGGAGGCAAAGTCTGAAGAATCCAAAGCTCATGGGCCAGCTAGTCTGACATTCATTTGTAGTCTGGCAGTTTGTTTGTAGTGGCCAGAGACCCTATCAACAAAAGGGAGGAGCACAGACACTTAGAAGTTAACCTCTGGCTTCCACATGCATGTCATGGCATGGGTACACACACACATACACACACATACATACATACATACATACATACATACATACATACATACATACATACAGAGAATGTGAGGGGCTGGAGAGATGGCTCAATGGTTAAAGGCTACAGGTCTGGATTGGATTCCCCAATACCCTTGAAAAAGCAAATGCACAAAGTGGCACATGCCTGGAGTTCATCTGTGGCACCTCATACATTCTCTCTCAAATAAATTTAAAAAATCATAAAAAAGCATTTGAGATTCAACCCTCAATACCACAAAAACAAATAAGTAAATATTTTTTAAAAATTAAATAAAGGTGACCTAGCATGTGCAAGACCCTGGGTTTGATCACCAAAAAAAAAAGTGGGGAGAGCAAAATGAATAGCTTCCTCGACCTATCTTCTAGAAATCTACAACCTTACCTCAGATATCTCACTCCAATGCTGAAAAACACACTAACCCAACTGAAAAGCTCAAGGAAAGAATCTTCTAAACAAGTTTAAGCTCTTTTGAGCCAGGATCTCATGTATTCACTATGTAACTGAGGATCACCTTGAACTTCTGAGCCTCCTGCTTCCACCTCAGTCCTGAAGTTAGAGATATGCACCACCACACCCCATTTTATGTAGTATTGAGGATCAAATCCAGGGTTTTATGCACACCAGGCAAGCACTCTGACTGAGCTACATGCCCAGCCGAGTAAGTGTAATGAGGAAACAAAGCTCAAGAGGCCAGATACACAGAGATCATGTTCTTTTCTATACTCGAGCAGTTCTGTGGCAAATCATATCTCAAAAAAATCATGTAAGCCAAACCTGCTGCTCCCTAATAAATAACACTATTAATCAAATGTATAAGCTATATAAAATTTCTTGCTGAGGTATATATGCATTTTGTTACGGAGAACACAACAGGCACAGATCATAAAATACTCTGTAATACTGCCTTACAATTATCACAGTATGCTGCTCAAATTTCCTAAAGTTTTCTACTAACTTTGCTATAAAATTTCAAAAGGATATCAAGCACCTTCATTAAGATGGAATTCTAAAGACCTTTTTAAATTCATTGATAATTTTATATATGTATATAAATGTATTTTGATCATATATATTTACTACTACCTTCTTTTGTCCTCTACCCCTAAAATTTAATACCACAGTGTGCAAAATAGTCTAAGACGTCACTGAAAACAAAAACAAATGACAAAGAGATAGACAGGATAAGAGAAAAATAAACACACATAAAGGGTCAATAACTACCTAATGGGTTTCTGGAGATAGAACACACATATCACAAAAAGTAATCAATGAAGAGAAGAAGCTTTCCCTAAACTGAAAAAGGCCAATTTCCAAGCAGGCAAAAACTTTTAAAGCCAACAACTTGACAATTTTAAATTTTAAAAAGCCATACAGAAACCCTTAAAAGCTTTGGGGAAAAACACCACCTGTTATTACAAAGTAATATAAATCAGACTAGCATCAGATATCTCATTAGCATGTCAGAACAAAATGAAAGCGAAATAGTGTTTTCAAAGTTCAAAAAGAAAACTATTTTTTGAACCTGGAATTCTACATCTTTAAACTATCAAATATGAAGACAAGGCTGAAGAGCAGGCTCAGCAGTTAAGGCGCTTGCCCATAAAGCCTGATGGCCAGGGTTCCATTTGCCAGTACCCAACGTAAAGCCAGATGTGCAAAGTAGAGCATGTGTCTGGAGGTCCTTTACAGCAGCGGGAGATCCTGGTGCACCCATTCTCTCTGCCCCGCATGGTGGCACTTATCTTTAATCTCAGCATTTGGGAGGCAAAGGTAAGAGGACTGCTGTGAAACAGAGGTTAGCCTAAGTTCCAGGTCACCCTGGGCCAGAGAGAGACCCTACCTCAGGAAAAAAATAATTGAAGACAAAATAAAGTTATTAGAAATTAAAGAACTATGATGGCCAGTCCTGAGCTCTGAGTCATTCCTAGGCCCTAGCAACGGGACAGTTTCCAGAGCCCTGAAGATAAGAGGTAGGTAACAAACCAAAATACAGGCTCATTTTCCACTCCATTTTCACTGACCAGCAGCTAGCCAGGAACAAAGGCAAGAATTTCCCAATACTTGGCAAACAACAGCAGTCACAAATCAATGGCTTCTGTGGGTTGCCCACAAGTGTAGCTGGAGCAAATCTTCCAGAACAAGTTGAGAAGTAACTGTACTTCCAGGAGATGGAAAAGATTCCACACAGGAATCTAGATGTTGTGAAGGAAGCAGGAGATGCCAGAGAAACAGAAGAAATTCTTGAAGAAAGAGAAGGAGCTGGCTGTAATGGCACCTTCAGAACACAGCAGCAGCAGAAATCCAAAAGAACGTAAGGGGATGTGAAAAACCCACAAACAAAGCGAAAGCTCCCAGAGTCTCCTCAGGAAGACAGAAAAGAAGACCCATCCATCTCTTTCCCTAAACCCAAGAAAAAGGGTATTTCTGAGGAGTTGGTCACTGATCTTGAAGAGACAGCTAGTGGCAGTTCTCATCTTCCAAAGGAAGCAATCTTCATCTGAGGAGAAATGATGAGATAACCACAAGAGGCAGCCTGCAGGAGTGTCCCCAAGAAGAAATTCATTTCCCAGGAGGAGACAGTCAGCAGTGGGCCTAAGGAGGCTGCTGGAAGCAAGAGCAGAACCAAGAAAAAGAAAAAGTTCCTAAAAGCATCCCAAGAGGACTGGACCAGATGGCCCAATGTGGCATTTCCCATCCCAGAACCTAAAACTAATAAAGACAAACACACACACACACACACACACACACACAACACAGGAACTTGAGGGGCTGGAGAGATGGCTTAGTGGTTAAGGAATTTGCCTGTAAACCCAAAGGACTAAGATTTAATTTCCCAGGACCCACATAAGCCAGATATATAAGATGGCGCATGCATCTTGAGTTTGTTTGCAGTGGCTGGAGGCCCTGGTGTGCCCATTATCTCTCTCTCAAATAAATAAATAAATATATTTTTTAAATGAACTTGAAAACTATAAAATTTGACTGCCTATATGTATTAGTTTCCTAATTCTTCTTATAAAAAAATTATCACATAAATTAAAAATGGGTTTCAAGCCGGGCGTGGTGGCGCATGCCTTTAATCCCAGCACTTGGGAGGCAGAGGTAGGAGGATCGCTGAGAGTTCGAGGCCACCCTGAGACTACATAGTTAATTCCAGGTCAGCCTGGACCAGAGTGAGACCCTACCTCGCAAAACCCAAAAAAAAAAAAAAAAAAAAAAAAATGGGTTTCAGTGAGCAAAAGTTCTGGTATAGGCTAGAAAAGTTCATGTCCTTGCCTTCCCAGCTCCTTTCAGGTCTATCTCAGATGGGATCTCTCTGACTCCTGAGCCCCTCACTCTCTTAGAATTGAATTGAACCTGACAGATGATCTAGGATAATCTTATCCTGGGGTCTTTAGCTGAATCATGCCACCCATGCTCCTTACTATGAAAGACAACAGTTCATGCTCTCAGAAGGAAGATGTAACCACCCTTAGCTGGCCATTAATTTGAGCCTCCCCCTGCCCACCCACAATGGAAGAACTCCAAGATGTCTTCCAAAAAAGAAAAACAAAAAAGAAGACAAGATATAAGAATGTAATAAAAACAATTAAATAAAAATGAATGTAGCCCATAAAAGGATGAGAGTTATAAAGATACTTAAAAAGAAAACTTTGACCTTTTCACACTGTAGGAACCCAACTTTAAAGAAAATGATCATATTTCCTTCTCTAAAAGTCCAATTAGGCTACTTGGTTCAAAGGTGAATAAAATTTAGATAAGCAAATATTATATATGCTTATAATTTTCCCATTTTCAGAAACAGCAAGGGAGCAAAAATAATAGGACATCTATATTCTTCATCCTGGGTTCTAGCAGATTCTAGACTTCCTAAAGCAACAATTTACTTATTTACACAACACACATTGTTTTTCCACACATGCTATCTACTGGGAACTAAAATTGCACAGTAATGATAAAAAGGAAATTAGGAGCATAGCCACAGCTCAACACTAAACAATTCTTGACTATATTTTATAAAGTAGGTATGAAAGAGAAATTACAATCAGTTCTGAAATTATGTATTTTTATTAACTGATGACTTTTAGAGTTATGTAATATGTTCAATGTTCATTTCTTATTTTATTCTATAGATCTAAAAAGATATATAATACCTATCACAAATGAAAATATTAAAAAGGGTACTCACATAACTATCACTAAAATAAAAAATAAAGCAAACTTTTAAGAATATATATATAATTTAAATGTACATGCCTTTTGACCTAATAGGTTTACTTCCAGAAATCTAACCTACAAAAATATCTTTACTTAATGTGTAAAAATACAATATAAGAATGCCGGGCTGAAGGGATGGCTTAGTGGTTAAGGCATATGCCTACAAAGCCTAAGGACCCCCGGTTCAATTCTCCAGGTCCCACGTAAGCCAGATGTACATGGTGGCTCATGCATCTGGAGTTCATTTGCAGTGGCTTGAGGCCCTGATGTGCCCATTCTCTTTCTCTCTCTCTCTCTCTCTCTTTCTCCCCCTCCCTCTCCGTCTTAAATAAATAAATAAATAAATAAATAAATAAATAAATAAATAAATAAATATGGTCTCTGTGCAAGAACATGAAAGTCTATTGAGAGACACATAGCAAACATTTTATGGTCAACAGACAAATGCCTCACCATCCTTACTTAATGAAACTAGCATTTGTGCAGCATTTTCAATGCAACTGACTGAAACTAAACTACCTATTTTCACATAACACTATTCTCTTTATCATTGCCTTAAGAACATTTTAACACATCAGTATTTCTATGAATACCTACCGAATCATTCGCTGCTAGTGCAAGTGCAAGGTTCACTGGAAAAAAACAAAAGTAATTAAATTTAGTGATTTTCTTTCTATAATGATTAACTGTTCCTTCTAACATTTCCCCCACTTACAGAGAATAAGGAAGTAAGCAGAATACAAAGAGTAAAAAGAAAAAATAATTTTGCAATTACCAACAGATGTCCATCCATCATGAACATGTGAAAATACCCACCTATAGTTTGTTACAATTTTGTTCAAGTTTTTTTAAAGCAATGTTAATGAAATATATAGTTCAATTATTTTTAAAAGCATACTTTACAGAAAAATTATTTATCACTTGGTAAGTTAAAGTGGGAGAAGGCCTACATTCTTCATATCTAACCTATAAATAAACATGACTACAAAAGTGAGGGCCACTGGGCACAGAAAGGGAAGAAGAAATATGGTGAGGGTGTGGCTCCCAAACTGCCTCTGCCAGTGACTGCAGACAAAAAGGGGAAGGGTAGTAATTCTAAAGACATCTTTAGCCAGCAACGAAGACATGTTTATCTCAGAAGTCCTCAAGTGCTACATCTCCAAGCCTGAAGAAGCCTCATACTTTGAATCTCATTTCCTTGCAGAATGACACAGTAAATTCCATCAGGACTGTTTTAAAGTAGTTGAGAACATAAATTTTAAAGCAGACCCAATTCACATCCCAGCTCTACCACCTTCTGTTGCATAATCCTGAGGATGTCATCTGTCAATCTATCTCCTCTTCTATAATATAAAGGTGATTCCTCTTTTACAAACGTTCCAAGAATTACATGAAATACTGTAAGTAAGTGTATTTAGCCTACAGCATGAAACTTGTAAGTGCATTCTTATAAATTATAAGGTAATTCTGAATTTCAGGTACATAATAGATTAAGCATAATCTGACTTTTAAAGAACTCAGCCTGAATTAGGTTCTTCCTGAATTTATTTATACATCAGAATCACAGAGCACAATTGTATTAATCAAATGTTATCATTCTTATCCAAAATATCTCTGGCATACATATTCAATCAAATAAACATTTAAAACAGCTTGGAATAAACACAGGCAAGGAAAAAAAATATACCTACAGGGTTACACAGAAACAACCTAGTTTAAAGGCTAAGGAATGCTGACAGAGCTATTAAGAAAAATTTTAGACTAGTAGCTTACAACACATGACATAAAGCTAACAGAGGTGAAGTGAGGGGCCTTTATTGAAGCATCTTCTAAGTGTCATACACTACATTCTCTCATACACTTTCCTATATAAGTGCTTTCATATTCCATGACATCAGATCATCTTTCAAGTAAAAGTGATCAACAGTCTGTTTTACAAACAAGGGCTAGCCTAAAGCCACAACAAATTACATTGCACAAAACCCAAAGCACTTATAAATCATGAAAATACTTCCCATCTATATCTATCCAGTCCAAGTAATCACGGAACACACACTAAGGATCTGTACCACTAAGAACACTATAAATTTTAAAAATAGCAAGAGGGAGGCTGGAGAAAAGGCTTAGTGGTTAAGGTGTTTGCCTGCTAAGCCAAAGGATTCTGGTTCGATTCTCCAACCCATGTAAACCAGATGCATAAAGGGCACATGCATCTGGAATTCGTTTGCAGTGGTTAGAGGCCCTGGCGTGCCAATTCTCACTCTGTCTGCCTCTCTTCTATCTCTCTCTCTGCTGGCAAATAAATAAATAAAAATGTAAAAAATAAAAAAACTACTTTAAAAAAATAGCAAGAGGCAGATTACAGAACCAAAGAATACGAGCTTCTAAATTCAAAAAGAAAGCATCAAACTGATTGATTATAGGCCTTTAGGAAAGAAGACAAAAATGTACTGGATATGACATGAATTTGTTAAGAACAATAACTCAGTAGCAAATAGTAATAGATGGGGAGCATATCACAAATATAAATAGTGGATAAACCTTAATGTCTCCAAAACATTGAATAAACTCTTCCATAAGTCCTTTCAGGTCATAAGGGGGAACATGACACTAACAACACTCTACAGTAGGATTTGTAGCTGGTACTCAACTACAAAATCATCAACACACAAGATGTCTAGTGACATTCTCAGAATTCTGTATGTGGTTCTTCCTGATTTCAAAATGTTGTTAAATCCAATGGAACTTCAGAATTTTAAAGTATATGCATTAAAATTTTACAAGAATCATTTTTTTGTAAGTCAAAAGTTTAAAAATCTTGTCTAGGGGAGAAGACCTCTAGGCCTTCGATATAGTCTGTCTAATAAAATTGACTTGGAAGTCAGGCGTGGTGGCGCACACCTTTAATCCCAGCACTCGGGAGGCAGAGGTTGGAGGATCGCCGTGAGTTCAAGGCCACCCTGAAACTAACTCCAGGTCAGCCTGGGCTAGAGTGAGACCCTACCTTGAAAAACCAAAACAAAAAAGTAAAGTGACTTGGTTTACCTGGAGCTTTGGACCATTTGGTATCCCTGTGGTCTCAGTAGGAGCTGGAGTCTCAAGTCAGCCTTGTGGGCTCTGAGACATGCCTTCATGGCTGAGCCCCAATTAAAGGTCCTAGACACCAGAGCCTGGGTGAGCTTCCCTAGTTGGCAGTGTACCATATATGCTGCTTTACACCACACATGCCACTGCTGGAGGATGGAGCACTGCCCTCATGACTCCTGGGAGGGGATAGGTAGGAGCTCTCCTTGAGCCTGATTTGTAAGCGCTTTCAGTATAATAAACTGAAACCAGGAGCTTGGCCGAGTTCAGTGAGTCCTTGTAGTGATCTGTTAATCTGACAGTGACCTTAGGGACCCACAAATAGAAGAGGCATGGGTCACTTATCAACCGCTGTGTAATAATAGTACTATGAATTAGTGGTTTAAAATAATACACAGGGGCTGGAGAGATGGCTTAGTGGTTAAGACGCTAGCCTGCGAAGCTTGAGGACCCAGTTTGATTCCCCAGATTCCCCATAAACCAGATGTACATGGTGGCGCATGCATCTGGAGTTTGTTGCAGTGGCTAGGAGCCTTGGTGTGCCCATTCTCCCCTTCTCCCTCTCTCCATATATCTTTCTAATAAATAAATTAAAATAAAATTTTAGCGGGGCATGGTGGCGCACTCCTTTAATGCCAGCACTCAGAAGGCAGAGGTAGGAGGATAGCCATGCATTTGAGGCCACCCAGAGATTACATAGCAAATTCCAGGTCAGCCTGGGCTAAAGTGAGACCCTACCTCAAAAAACCAAAAATTAAAATTAAAAAATAATTAAACAAAATGAGATATTTAAAAAATAATGTTCAGCAGAGTGTGGTGGTGCATGCAAAAATAAATAAATAAATCTTGTCTAGAACCAGGACAAAGAGAACAAAAACAAATGTAGTAAAGAGAATCTAGCCTGGGAGTCTGAGGAGACAGTTCAGTCAGTAAAGGACTTGCCTTGCAAGAATGAAGACCTGAATTCGACACCTAGACCCCACAGTAAAAACAATAAAAATAAAGCCAGGGGTCGAGGGAGAGAGCTCAGCCTGTAAAGCACTCATGATGCCAGGTGAGCACTGCAGCCCACCTTGACCCGAGCACTCAGGAGGCAAGAAGGCTACTTAGACAAGCTGAGGTCAGCAAGCTCTGGTTTCCAGTGAGAACCTGTCTCAGTAAGTAAGGTGCAGAGGGGTCAAAGAGACAATGACAATCCCTGGCTTCCACATGCATGTGTGCATGCACACACACACACACACACACACACACACACCCCACACATATATACACATGACAAAAAAAGTTGGATATGGTGATATATACTTGAACCCCCAGCACTGGAGTGGTAGAGACAGTCTGGGACTTGCTGGCCAGTCAGTCTAATTTATTTGGTGAGCTCCAGGCCAATGAGAGACCCTGGCTCAAAAAATAAATAAATATATAAATAAATAAAATATAAATAAATAAAAATTGTGGCCAAACCATTCAGCCTGAGCTAGAGTGAAACCCTACCTCAGAAAAACAAACAAACAAACAAAAGTGGAAACCATTCCCGAGGAACACCTGAGGTTTTCCTCTAGCTTCCATTCTTGCACACACACACATGCATGTGAACCCATGCACATATGAACATGCACACACATGTGAACCCAGACACATACAAAAATAAAATCTTATTTTAAAATCAAATGCAAAAACAATTAGCCATGCTTATTGAAATGACTAAAAATTTAATACAAAATAACTATAAGACATGAGTGTTTTATGACCCCAAAATAATAATGTAAGCTCAAAGGTCATAAGTCCAAGTACAAAATTAGTTATAATATGAATAAGTTCTGCAAATGTAATGTACAGCATGGTGGTGACAGTATTTGAAACTAAGAGAATAATCTGAAGTATTCTCCCAACAGACACAAAAAAGGTAACGTGGTGAGGTAATAGTGTAATTAGCTTGATTGTGGAAATTATTTCATATTGCATATATTTATCAGATTCTATACCTTCAATATACATAATATTTACTCATCAATCTAGCTCAATATGGATGAAAAATAATGTAAGTTGCCTGTAATGATTGGGACTGGCAGAAGTTTCTCTCATTATTACAATAAAATATTTTAGAAAATAATTATGTCTTGACTGTTAATTCTTCTATTTTGGATAGCAGTTTTGTGTGTGTGTGTGTGTGTGTGTTGTTTTTTGAGGTAGGGTCTCACTCTAGCCCAGTATGACCTGGAATTGACTACCTAGTCTCAGGGTGGCCTTAAACTCACGGTGACCCTTTTACCTCTGCCTCCCACGTACTGGGATTTTTTTATATGTTCTTAAAGGGCATTTTAAGTGACAAATCCACAGTCAACAAAAAGAGGTACCAAAAATATTCTCCATCTCTATTAATATAGAAGACATAAAAATAAATGATGTTTTAAGTAATTTTTTCAAGCATCTTCAAACATTATCATTTTTTGCCCTTAAAAAGGGTACAAATAAAATGATTAAATGATAAAAGGTCACAATAATATAAGCAATCCCATTGTAATTATACAGCTATATGTACACTGACAAGACTGGAAAAGAACATCTAGGAACAGCAATAATTTAGGATAAAATTACCAGGTGTGTGGACAGTAACAGAAACTAATTACTGAGTAGTTAATATGAAGGAGATATTGGGCTAAGTGTTTAATGTGCTTAATCATCCTATGAAAGAGATTCTCATCCACTTTTCAGTTAAATAACCTGAAACTCTGTGGCCAGCCTAGCCACTTTTTGGTCAATGAAGCAGTAGTCTATTGCCACATTCCGTTCTAGCTCCAAATAATCTAAGCTCCCACCCACTAGCAACTCCTGACACTAAGGAACCATCTGTTGGAAACATCCCAAATACAAAACTGAAAGAAAATTATAATTGCTTATTTATTTGACAGCATAACCTCTCAGTTATCTGATAATACCTGCTGTAGTAGACTTTCCAACTCCACCCTTGCCAGAGGCCACAACTATAACTTGCTTAACGCCTTCTATCGGTTTCTGCTTTGGAAGTCCTCGGGACATGATCTGGGTTCTTCTTTGCCTTAAGTTCTCATTCTCAGCGCCAGATAACTTGAAAAAAAAGAAAGAAGGCATTTTAAATCGGCCATCTCCTTCATTTTACTGTAAAGTGCTGTTGTTGTTGTTGTTGTTTTTTTTTTTTGTTTTGTTTTGTTTTGTTTGGTTTGATTTGGTTTGGTTTGATGTTTTCGAGGCAGGGTCTCGCCCAGGCTGACCTGGAATTCACTCTGCCTCCCAAGTGCTGGGATTAAAGGTGTGTGCCACCACACGGGTTTACTGTAAAGTTTTTAAAAGCAGTCCCTGGTTTGGGATTAAGAAGGCTTTCTTTTTAATTCTGTGCGTTTCCACAAATTCAGTCTTTTGTGCTATTCGCTCAATGATATTGATCATAGTTGTTAAAGCTCATTGTGTCAAAAGCTGAAATTTGGGGCTGGAGAGGTAACTCAGCGGTTAAGTCAGTTAACCCAGGTTGGACTCCCCAGGACCCACGTAAGCCAAATGCATGTAAGGTGGCGCATGCATCTGGAGTTCTTTTGCAATGGCTGGAGGTCCTGGTTCGCTCACTCGTTTCCCTTCTCCCTCCCTCCCTCCTTCCCCGCTCTCTCTCTCTGCTTGCAAGTAAATATTTTTTAAAGCTGAAATTTAAGTCTTCCACGTGTTTGCCTTCTCTTTTTTTAATTTTTTTAATACTTATCTATTTGAGATAGTCAGAGAGACAGAGAAAAAGAGCACGCCAGGGCCTCCAGCCACTGCAAACAAACTCCAGACGCATGAGTCCCCTTATGCATCTGGCTTACGTGGGTCCTGGGGAATCGAACCTAGGTCCTTTGGCTTTGCAGGCAAGTGCCTTAACCACTAAGCCATCCCTCCAGCCTTTGTTAATTTTTAATATTTATTTATTTATTTATTTAATTTATTTATTTATTTATTTATTTATTTACTTTGAGAGAGAGAGAGAGTGAGTGCCTTCTCTTAAGGAGAGCACAGTGCGGTGCCCACTCAAGTTGCAGGCCCCGCCCGGAGGCTGCAGAGCAAACGCGACGGGGGTCCCGGGGTCCGCGAAGGACCTACTCCACACCTGGCGGGGGCCACCAGCCGGCAGCCGAGCCGTCCAGCCGCCCGCCGCCCCGCTCCACAGCACCACACACCTGGCGCCCACGAGCCAGAGAGCGGCCAACCCCGCGTGGGACGGGGGCGGCGCCGCCTGCCCGGACCGACAGCCCGCCAGAGAGCAGCAGGCGCTGCCAAGCCCCCATGGCGCGGAACGCTTCCCCGGCGCGGACTGGACCCGGCGCGGGGTGATGGCGTCACTGAAGTGCGCCCGCGCCGGAACCCCAGGCTTTGATCCCATTGGTCACCAACTACAAAGATTTTGCGGCATTCTAGCAGATGTTTCCGAAGCGTTTAAACATACAACATCTCAAACTTTACAGAAGTCCGAGAGAAGACAAGAAAATTCAGTAGGGTTTTCTGATTTTCTAGTTGTTTGGAGGTTTGTTTTGTTTGTTTTGTTTTGTTTGTTTTGTTTTGTTTTGTTTTGTTTTGTTTTGTTTTGTTTTGTTGATGCCATGCTAGGATGAAACCATCCCTTCATGCGCTCAAGGCAATCTCTTTACCTGTGAACTACGTCGTCAGCTCTCTAGTAGCAAAACCGAAATGTAGAAAGTTTAAGAAGACTTGAACCAGAAATTGGACATGATGGAACCTGAAAATGAACTCAGCCAGGCGTGGTGGCTCAGGCTTTATAATCCCAGATCTCGGGACGCAGAAGGAGGGTGATGGCCATGAGTTTGAAGCCAGCCTGGGACTACAGGGAGTTCCAGGTCATCCTGGACTATAGTGAGACCCTACCTCGAAAAAAAATAATAAAGGCGGGCTTGGTGGCGCACACCTTTAATCCCAGCACTCTGGAGCTACAGGTAAGAGGGTCGCCGTGAGTTCGAGGCCAGCTTGAAACTACATAGTCAATTCCAGGTCAGCCTGCACTACAGTGAGACCCTACGTCGAAAAAAAAAACAAATCAGTTGCCGCATGTTACTGTTTATAGCCACTTAAACACTACCCTATTAAGGATCTTACCATGTGTGATCTGAAACACTCTTGCTTGTTAGTCATTCACATGCTTGCATTACTGACAATTCCCAAAAGAGAGGTCAAGTTACTTTACTAAATTCAAAAAAGTTTATCTTTTTTTTTTTTTTTTTTTTTTTTTTTGAGGTAGGGTCTCCCTCTAGCTCAAGCTGACCTGGAATTCACTCTGTAGTCTCAAGGTGGCCTCAAACTCACAGCGATTTAAAGGCGTGCGCCACGATGCCTGGCCTGAAAAAAGTTTAAATGAATTCAGAAAACAGGGCCGATGAAGCAAGTTTTGCTCAAGAAGGAACATAAGGGCTGTGCCTACCAAAAAGCTTTCTCTGGCATGCATGAGGTCCTAGTTCATATATAATCAAGTGTTATGGAATAAAGACAGAGCTTGGGAGATGGAGAAGGTGGAATATATCCTGGGGAAAGTAAGGCAATATATATATATAGACATGTATGTCCCTATATACAAAGTAAATGAAAGAATAAAAGAAATTACTTTTAAAAATAGCTCAAAAGGGCTGGAGAGATGGCTTAGTGGTTAAGGCGCTTTCCTGCAAAGCCTAAGGACCCATGTTTGACTCTCCAGATCCCACATAAGCTAGACACAAAGGTGAGGCAAGTGCAAGGCCACACATGCCCACTAGGTAGCACAAGAGTCTGGAGTTCAATTGTAGTGACTGAGGCCCTAACACACCATTCTCTCTCTCTCTCTCCTCTCGGTCTCTTTCTAAAAAAAAAAAAAAAAAAAAAAAAAACTCAAAAACTTGTCCAAGAAGCCAGACCCAGCAAAGAAATCCCTTGGGGTGTGGTGATAGTTTGCCCTTGAATAATCTTTATAGTACTTCTAGGGATGGCTTTTATTTCTTTCATTTGCCTCTCATTTGTAGGTCATTTGTTGTGTCACAGATTAAAAAATTAGTTTGTTTTGCTATAATCCCTCTTCTAATTTTTATATCTTTAATCCAGGTATAACAAATGCAAAGAGTTAATATAGATATTAAATATTACCAGCAAAGTACATTCCATTTACTAAGCTCTGAAGAAATCAATTCCTTGCTTATTGTCCCCAATCGCACAATCTTGTTTCATTCCACTTTTTATGTAGGTAAGACTTTCTGTCTGTTTTCCATCACATATTAATTTAAGGAATGTTTTAGGCTAAATTTATTAATATTTAGATTTTTTTCCTCTTCAATTTTTATAAATTGTAAGCAAAATTGTGACATGTAAACTATCAGTATAATCCACTCAGTATAACAAGAAATGTTGACTATTTCTCCAGGTAACTGTAAATTCTTCTACACAGAAGAAGGGTTATAAAATTTTAAGGCCTTCCCCAAGTGACCCACTTCCTCCTGCAGGGCTCTGCCTCCTAAAAGTTCCACACACACCCTTCCCAAACAGTGTCATCAACCAAGGACCAAGTTTTCAAACTCATTCAAAGCACAGCAGATAACAAAGTAGAATTAAAACAAGAGAGTGAGTTCTTGGTGATTCAGGGGCAACTAGCCCAGTCTTGGTTTGCATTTCTAAGACTTCTTACTGTGTAAGATAACTAGTTATTTAAACTTCTGTTGGTGAGGATTTCCATTACGAGAACTAAAGTGATCTCTGCAAGTTATAAATTCTAGGGAAAAACACCAGTCCCTATACCCCTTGATTAATCCCTAGCAGGGAGAGAGGACAACAGACTCCCAAGTCAACTTTGGGGATATGAGAACAACAGAATCAATACTCCCATTCTGAGGTGGAACTCAGTGCAGAAGCAGGACCATAGGATAAAAATGGCAAACATGTCTGAGTGAGCCATAGATGTGGTTGAGAGTGAGCTGGTGCTGAAAAATGTCTCGAAGTCAAGAACAAGGGACTACTTGGCAATGGCTGACATGATTAGAGGATGCCATCTTCATGGATGCTGGTATGAATCAAATACTTTGAGGATTAACCTCACCATACCACATGAACATCTGGACACTACAGAGACTCCTTAAACCTTAGCTACAACTCATGTACAGCCTGTATTGAACAAGGTTAAGTTTGCATTACTTTGACAGAAATTGATAAATAAACATTAATCAAAAGCAAATTCTTGGGAGCCAGGTGTGGTGGTGCATGCCAGCACTCAGGTGGCAAAGGTAGGAAGATTTCCATGAGTTTGAGGCCACCCTGATACTACATAGTGAATTCCAGCTCAGCCTGGGCTACAGTGAGACCCTACCTCCAAAAGGGGGGGGGGGAGTTGGAGAGAGAGAGAGAATTCTCTTGAATGACTCCTAACCTGTATCTATGGTAATTATTTATATTGTTTTCCAGGAAGGAAAGATTTGTACATGCTAGGTGTCCACTACCTGCTTCCCAAACCATCCATGTTAAGTGAGCAAGGACTCACTAAAAGCTCATATCCTCACATAGATGAGTTTACCTCGTCCCTTGTAGGTAAACTTCAGATTGGCTCAATGCCAACTCAGAACCTAAAATTCACTCCCTTGCTCAGGTCCCTAGGGAAGAACAGGGTGTCACACACTTGGGAGGTTGAGGCAGGAGAATCAGGAGTTCAAGATGATCCTCAACTATATAGTGAGTATGAAGCCAGCCTGGACTATATGTCTATCTTAAAAAAGAAAAAAACTCAGGATGTCACAATTTCCTGTCTGTTGAGTATACTAAACACTGCCCCCCAAATAATACACATTCCTTCAATTTAAAGTTTCTGCCCATAACAGACCTTCTAATCATGTCCAAATGCTCACCAAAAACAGAAAACACCCATGTATAGGTCTTGTCTAAATGGTATCTCTATTGGTTCATTCTACTTTACCTGAGAGTGATTTGTTTCCAAACATCTCTGTTCATGACTCTAAGCATGAAATTGTCTCTTAACTGAATGTAGTATGAATTCATACACTAAATTATAGAGTAATTCTGCTTAAGGGAGAAGCTTTCCAATAAGCCAATCCCCCTGTCGGAAGTCTGGTACAGAGAGTTAGTTTGTAGTTTTTCCCATATCAAAGACTTTGCTGGCTACAGAAATGGCTCAGCAGTTAAGCGTGCTTGCTGCTCAAGCATGAGGGACTGATGGCACCTGAGACCGCCCAAGTTTGAATCTCCAGAACCTATGTTTTGATTGTGGCCACACACACCTGTAACCCAAGTACAAGGGAGCAGAGATCTGGGACTTATTGCTGCTCATGGGAAAGAAAGAAACGGCAAGCTCCAGGATCAGTATGAGACTGATCAACTAAAAACTGGTAGAAGATCAATGAAATAGGACATCTGACTTTCTATTCTGGCCACTACAGGTGAGTGTATGGGACACCACAGGGGCACAGATATATGCATGCACCACACACACAAGCAAACAGAAAGACTTGGCTGGCTTTTCAGCATCACAATTCACATATAGCATCCTTATCAAAGAAGTTCCCAATGATGGAGAGATGACTCAGTCAGTAAAGTGCTTCCCACACAAGCATGAAGACTTGAGTTTGGATCCCAGCACCCCCTTCCAACTCCAAAAATGCCATGAACAGGGGCACCCTTGGGGCCTCCTGACTGGCTAACTAGTTTAGCCAAATTGATGAGCTCCAGGTTCAGTGAGAGATCCTGCCTCTAGATACAAACTGAGGGCTGGAGAGATGTGGCACAGCTGTGAAGGCACTTGCCTTCAAAGTCTAAAGACCTGGATTTGATTCCTCAGTATCCACATAGAGCCAGATGCACAAGGTGGTGCATATACCTGGAGTTTGTGTGCAATGGCTGGAGGCCTTGGTTCTCTCTCTCTCTCTCTCTCTCTCTCTCTCTCTCTCTCATCTAGTCTGTATCTCTGCTTGCAGATAAATAAATAAACAAATTACTAAATAATAATACCCAAAAACCTTTATTTATTTATTTATTTTTTTTTTTCTTTTCTTAAAATGTGTAGCCCAGGCTGGCCTCAAACTCATGATCCTCCTGCCTCTGCATCTTCAGCAAATTCCTACTGGCATGCGCCACCACAACCGGCCCAAAAACCTTTTTTAAAAATTAGAAAGTGAAGCTGGGCGTGGTGGCACATGCCTTTAGTCCCAGCACTCGGGAGGCAGAGGTAGGAGGATCGCCGAGAGTTCAAGGCCACCCTGAGATTACATAGTTGATTCCAGGTCAGCCTGGACCAGAGTGAGACCCTACCTTGCAAAACCAAAAAAAAAAAAAAATTAGAAAGTGAAGTGCAGTTGAGGAACACATCCCACATCAACCTCTAGCCCCACAGGCATGAAGACACATGTGCACATGTACCCACATATGTGTTCAAACACAAAGACATGCACACCACATACACAAAATGTTTCCAGTTCTTCTCATTAAAAATTTAAAATGTGAGCTAGGCGTGGTGGCTCACACCTTTAATCCCAGCACTCGGGAGGCAGAGGTAGGAGGATTGCCACGAGTTCAAGGCCAGCCTGAGACTACATAGTGAATTCCAGGTCAGCCTGGACTAGAGCAAGACCCTACCTCTAAAAACCTAAATAAATAAATAAAAATTTACAATATGGGCTGGAGAGATAGCTCAGCAGTTAAAAGCACTTGCTTGCACAGCCTGCTTGCCTGGTTTCGCTTTCTCAGCCACCCACATAAAGCTGGACAGGCATGTTTGCAACATCAAGAGATCCAGACATGCACATATACACACACATACATGCAAATACATAAATATTTTAAAAAATTTAGATGTATCCAATATTATCAGACTAGCCAGACTTCTCAGAATATATACACAAAAGACTAAATTCCCTTCAAGCTGGATTTCTGAATGCCTATATTCAAAGCTGAATAAAACATAGGTGATTTGATATTTAAATTTATGATTTTTATAGAAATAGAAAAAGAAGAGAGAGAGAGGGAGAGAAAATGGGTGTGCCAGGGCCTCCAGCCATTCCAAAAAGCTCCAGGTGCATGTGCCACTTGGTGCATCTGGCTTTATGTGGATACTGGGGGAATTGAACCTGGGTCATTAGGTTTTGCAGACAAGTGCCTTAACAGTTAAGCCATGTCCCCAGCCCCTGAGTTTATGATTTATAAGACTGAGCCAATTCCATGGACAAGGGTTACAGCCTTGCTTCAGAGCTGAATATAGTCTTATATTATGCTTCAAGCTGCAAAGATTCTATCCTAAAACAAAAGCCACACAACCAGAATTTGGAGGAAGCCTTGGTCACTCAAAACAAATACTTGTTACACACAGGACCTCAGTATCCCCATGCTTTTGCCTTTTTATTTTTTTCTCTAGTATTGAGCATGCATTCCTTCAGCCAAGCTCTTCAGTTCTGTGTGAGAGATGAGAGTTTCTATGACTTTGCTAAAACCTTCCTTGAGGATGTTTTCTGACAAGAATTACCCTGGTTGTCCTTTAGAGGACATCCAAGGACGATGACAAAGCAGGGCCCCATCAAGATACCAAACCTTCCCTCAGTGAATGTGAACTTCTATTTTCTGCAGGGAAGGAGAGAACGTGGTGACGTCTGTTTTTCACTGCTGATGGAAAACGTAGATGTCCTTTCTGACCATGCAGCTTAGAAGATAACTTAATCTACTTGGTGTTCTGGTATCAAATCTTGTTGATCCATTTATTAACCCTTTCTACTTAGAATTTATTAATCATACATAAAGGTAGTATGCCTTTAATGGATTAATATAGCAAATCCAAAATGTATTCAATCTGTTCATAACAGTGAGGGATTTCTATAAACCATCATAATCTCTCAACTATATTTCACGTTGAGATTTAGACTAATAGAGCAGAAATAACAACATTAAGGATCAAAACATCAGCCAGGCATGGTGGTGCATGCCTTTAATCTCAGCACTCGAGAAGTAAAGGTAGGAGGACTGCCATGAGTTCAAGGCCACCCTGAGACTATATAGTGAATTCCAGGTCAGCCTGGGGTAAAGCAAGACCCTACCTCGAAAAACTAAAACAAACAAAAACAAAACATCAATATTTTGGGATAGACTGGCGAAATATGAAAATGAGGGCTGGGAATATAGCTCAGTGGTGGCATGCTGGCCTAGCATGATTGAGGCACTGAGTTCAAAATTCCCTATAAAGAAAAAAAACTTGAAGTTAATCTTTGTCTCTCTCCTTCCACACAGCTCTGTAGTTGCTTGAAGATGAGCAGAATTGTAGGCTGTACATGGGTGCGTGTCCCACAGTGTCTTCTGTGACTTATCTAAACTGCATTTTGAAAAAGGAATTTTCCAGGTCACTCTCATTCCTATTAAAATCCATCTACTAACCTTACCACAGCAATCCAAACTACTGAAGTCATAACTACTAATATCTCCCATAGACTTCACAGGTTTTTCTAGTTTTCAAAACAGATAAATAGTTTTATATAGAAAAATGTTCACTTGGGCCCTCATTGTTCTTGGGCCCTCATTGTTCCAAGTAGTATAACAACTGATACTTTTTTGTTCTTCTTCTTGTTGTTTTGTTTTTATTTATTTTTTATCAGAGAGAGAGAGAGAATTGACATGCCAGGGCCTCCAGCAACTGCAATCAAACTCCAGACGAGTGCACCATGTTGTGGGCATGTGCAACCTTGCACACTTGCATCACCTCATGCAACTGGCTTACATGGGACCTGGAGAGTTGAAAATGGGTCCTTAGGCTTTGCAGGCAAGCACCTTAACTGCTAAGCCATCTCTCCAGACTTTTTTTTTTTTTGGTAGGGTCCCATTCTAACACAGGATGACCTGGAATTCACTCTGTAGTCTCAGGGTGGCCTCACACTCATGATAATCCTCTTACCTTGGCCTCTGAGGTGCTGGGATTAAAGGCGTGCACCACTACACCTGGCCTCTGATTTTTTTATGTATTTTATTTATTTATTTGAGAGAGTGAGAGCTGCACAGAGAGAGGGGGAGAGAAAAAGAGAATGAATGAACCAGGGCCTGTAGTTACTGAAAATAAAATCCAGAGGTATGCATCATCTTGTGCATCTGGCTTTACATGGGTACTGGGGAATCAAACCTGGGTCCTTTGACTTTGCTGGCAAGTGCCTTAACCACTAAGTCATCTCTCCAGCAACCCTACCCTTTTAAAAAATTTTTCTAGGTAGGGTCTCCCTCTAGCCCAGGCTGACATGGAATTCACTATATAGTCTCAGGGTGGCCTTGAACTCATGGTGATCCTCCTACTTCTGCCTTCCGAGTGCTGTGATTAAAGGCATGTGTCACCACATACAGCTTAACAGGTGGTATTTTGATCGGGTTAAGACTACAATTAGGGGCTGGAGAGATGGCTTAGCAGTTAAGGTGTTCGCCTGCAAAGCCAAAGGATCCTGGTTTGACTCTCCAGGACCCATGTGAGCCAGATGCACAAGGGGGCGCATGCATCTGGAGTTTGTTTGCACTGGCTGGAGGCCCTAGCATGCCCATTCTCTTTCTCTTCCTCTCTCTCTCAAATAAATGAATAAAATATTTTTTTAAAAAAGAATACAAATAGCAGCTATAGAAATGGTTCAGTTAAAGGTGTTTGCTTGTAAAGTCTGACAATCTGGGTTCAATTTCCCAGTACCCATGTAAGCCAGATGTACAGGGAAACACCACATGCGTCTGAGGTTCATTTGCAGTGATAGAGATCCTAGTGTACCTCTCTCTCTCTCTCTTTCTCTCTCCTTGGAAATAAATAAGTGAACAATATAAAAGAATACAAATAGCCTTTCAGATACCTCATGAATATTTTTCGATTAATGAAAGTCAAGGAATATATTGTATCAATGACATATTTGTTCTTTTCCAAATTCCCAATCATGTACAAAAAAATGCTGTCTTACTTAGCCAAGACTAATTTGCAGGGGAGTGTGCTGGCAAAATGTCAGTGAGTAAGCCATTTCTAATAGATTTCAGTTACCAATATGACAAATTCAGCATTTGCTGATGAAACACATCATTCAAATAAATTTTTGAGGGATTGTGTTTTTCTCTAATGCTGTTCTGAAGTGTAGCTCTTTGCCAAGTATGAAGCATCTCATTTCACAGCTGAACTGGAGGGACAGCAGCACCATAAAGTACGAGTAGCTTGTGCTTGGTCATGACGCTACATGGCTAACTGAGGTTTATCCTGCCCATTGATCCAAACTCAGAAACTGCAAGGGAAGGAGGAATTTATTTGGGGTCTTAGAACTGAAAATAAGGAAGTTCTTGTTTTTATAGTTCTGCACCAATATTCTGAAGTGGAGAAAGTAGGAACTTGCATGCACTACTGAAGAGTAGAAATAGGCATGCATTGAGGAGGAATAGAGACTATGAGGCCAAGATCAATAGGAGATAAAGAAAGGAGTATAAGGCTATAGAGATGGCTCCTCAGTTAAGGTGCTTACCTGAAAAACCAATGAACTCAGGTTCTATTCCCCAGGACCCACATAAGCCAAATGCACAAGGTGGCACATGCATCTGGAGTTTGTTTGCAGCAGCTAGAGGCCCTGGCACACCCATTCTCCCTCTCTCTCTCTCTCTCTCTCTCTCTCTCTTTCTCTCTCTCTCTCTCTTCTATCTCTCATAAATAACATAAATAACATAAATAAATAAATAAATAAATAAATAAATAAATAAATAAATAAATAAATGTACATAAACAGAATGGACATTTCCATATAACTTGAGGGATATACCTGAACCTCTGGGTATGATTTAAGTGTTCACTCATTCCAGATGTCCACAGTGAAAGGGGGTAGGCAGCCCAAGCTCACATTCCAGGCAGCAACTGCAACAGTGCATGAATCCTGCCTCCTAATAGTGTCATGGCTTCACTGTAAACAGTTCAGTGTTGGCTTCATCACAATTTCCATTTAATTTGCACACTATTAAGTCATACTTATTGATTCCTTCTGGATTACAGAGTTCATTGAAGTTTTTTGTAAGTTAAATTTTTAGTTCTCCTAACTTCTATGAGATGTTTATTTATTTGGGGGGAAGTGAGAGACAGAAACAAAGAGAAAGAGAGAGAATTGGTACACCAGGACCTCAGCCACTGAAATCACACTGTGCTTGCCTCACCTTCGGGCACCTGGCTTACTGGGATCTGGAGAGTGGAACATGGGCCCTTAGGCTTCGCAGGCAAGCACCCTAACTGCAAAGTGATCTCTCCAGCCCTCTCCTAACTTTTAAAAGGGGAATATTCTAAAATCCAGCCAGTCTTTACTTCCAAGTAACTTCTTCACTGGGCCTCAGTTCCCTTCATAATAACATACTCTTGTCTGGAAGGCAGTTAGCTTTTCATCACTCTTTTTGTCCAAATAGTATCCAAACACAAATCCCATAGGGACAAGTGTATGAACCCAGTGGTCAGGCACAAACTGAAGTAAGTTCACCATAATTGCTGCAGCCCAGATGCCAGCAACAACCCTGCGATCAAGGGCAGCAGCAGTGAGAGGTCATGAAGTTTGATTTGCAACTGGGAAGCTAACTCCCCTGTTTAGTTATAAGTCCAATTAATCCTAAATTGAACTGCAGACTTTAGAATGGCCTCCATGATGCTCACCTTTGGTATTCTTAGCTGTGTGCACTTCCCTTCCTATGAGTGAGACCCATAATTTGCTTTTTTTTTTTTTTTTTTTTTTTTTTTTTTGGTTTTTTGGTTTTTCGAGGTAGGGTCTCACTCTGGCCCAGGCTGACCTGGAATTAATTATGTAGTCTCAGGGTGGCCTTGAACTCATGGCGAGCCTCCTACCTCTGCCTCCCGAGTGCTGGGATTAAAGGCATGAGCCACCATGCCTGTCCATAATTTACTCCCAGAGAGAGTGCTGGGATTAGAGAGAATGCGCCAGGGCCTCCAGCCACTGCAAACGAACTCCAGATGCATGCACCCCCTTGTGCATCCACGTGGGTCCTGGAGAATCAAGCCTCGAACGGGGTCCTTAGGCTTCATAATCAAGCGAATACAACAAATTTGCTTTTAATCAATAGAATACAACAAAGATTACAAGAGGTCCCTTCTTTGACTGATTATGATAATAAGACAGTAACTTCTATCTTGCTAGGAGACCCCCTAGCTGGCTTGGATAAAGCAATCTGACATGTTACAAACTATACCATGGAAAGGATCACGTGGCAAGAAATAGCTTCTGGTCAGCAAAGAGCTGAGGCTCCAGTCTAATCGCATATAAGGCACTGAATTCGGCCTCTAAACATGGGAGGTTGGAATTGGACAATGCCCAGGTGAGATTTCAAGTGAAGCTGCAGTCCTGGGTAGTTGAGCCCTTGACTGATGCCTTGTGAGAGTTCATACATGAAGCAAAAACCTCAGCTAAAATGTGCCCCGATTCCTGCCTCAAACAAACAGTGCAATAATAAATGTGAGAAGTGGGGCTGGGGAGATGGCTCTTGTTTGCAAAGCCTGCCAGGCCAGGTTCAATAATCCAGTGCCCATATAAAGCCAGATGCACAAAGTGACACATGTGTCTGGCATTCATTTGCAATGGCAAGAAGGCCCTGGTGCGCCCATACTCTAGCTCTCTCTTCTTCCCTCTCTTACTTTCTCTCTGTTCATAAATAAAATTACATTAAAAACAAAAATTTTTAAAAATCAATGTGGAGGGCTGAAGGAATAGCTCAGCAGTTAAGGTGCTTGCTTGCAAAACCTTATGGTACAGATTTTATTCTCCAATATCCATGTAAAGCCAGATACACAAAGTGGCACATGAATCTGGAGTTCATTTGCAAGAGGCCCTGGCATGCCCATTCATTCTCTCTCTCTCTCTCTCTCTCTCTCCCTCCCTCCCTCCCTCCCTCCCTTTATCCTTGCAAATAAATAAATAAATATAAAATAAAATTAAAAATAAATGTGGGATTTTTGTGTATCTATGTATGTGTGAGGTGTGCAGGTGTATGCAAATTATGTGCATGTGTGTGTGGAAGCCTGAGGTTGATCTCAGGTATTGCCTCAATTGTTCTCCACCTTATTTTTCAAGACAGGGTCTCTCTCATTGAACCAAGAGTCCAACAGTTAGGCTAAACTAGTAAACACCAATCCTGTTTCCATCTTCCCAACACTGAGATTACAGGCATGCATGGCCATGCCCAGAATTTACATGGATGCTGATAATCTGAACTCAAATCCTCATGCTTGTGTGGCAAGCACTTTACCAACACAGCCATCTAGCTAGACCCCATATGTATCATCTGAAACAACAAAATGTGGTGAAATTATGTAGCAACCCAATGCTCAGTACCTCAGATTTTAGACTATATAGTCAAGGTATAGTTTCTTATGGAAAATTCATTTTGGCATTTTATGAAAAAATTAATATAGTATGTTAAGAAAATAAGTCCTTTATATAGTTAAAACCCTCTTTGAGAATTATTAAATGCCATTGATTACTAATATTTTTAATTTCATAATATAATTGTCAGGCATGGTAGCACACCTTTCTTTAATCCCAGCACTCAGGAGGCTGAGGTAGGATGATCACTTTGAGTTTGTTGCAGTCAGATTCTCATTGCTGGCAGAAATCACCTACCAAAAGCAGCTTTTGTTGGGGGAAAAAAGGGTTTATTTTGGCTTACAGGCTTGAGGGGAAGCTCCATGATGGGAAAACAATGGCATGAGGAGAGGGTGGACATCACCCCCTGGGCAACATAAGGAAGACAATAGCAACAGGAGAGTGTGCCAAACATTGGCAAGGGGAAACTGGCTATAACACCCATAAGCCCGCCCCCAACAATACACTGCCTCCAGGAGGCTTTAATTTCCAACTGCCATCAGATGGGGAGACTAGCATTCAGAATACATAAGTTTATGGGGGACACTTGACTCAAACCACCACATTCCACCCCTGGCCCCCATAAACTGATATCCATGTCCATACATGATAAAATACAATGCATTCAGATCAACTTTAAAACTCCACATAGTTTGTATCAATACTAATGATGTTCAAACATCCCCATAATCCAAGGTTTTTTAACTGAACCATAATACCAAAAATATCCCCCCAAAACCCATAATAGCACAGAATAAACACTCACACTGCAAAAGATGGCATTGGGCATAGCAAAGAAATATTCAACCAATACAAGATTTAAAAGGGCAAACATCAAACTCTAGCTCTAAACCCAACAACTCTAGTCAGTGACAAATCTCCAAGTCTGATAATTCTAACCAGCAACAAGTCTCTGGAGTTTCAATTCTGCCCCTCCAGCTAGGCTACTCACAGTCCTGGAAAACTTCATTGGGGGCAGCAACTCTCCCTGGCAGCTATCTCATGATCCCGGCATCTCCACTGCAAACCATGGTTCATCCTCATGGCTCTATAGGGTCTCCATTCAGGCACCCAGCAACTGCCAATGGCCATTTCCAAAACACAAGGCCCTGTTGCAAACTCCTGCATTTCTTAAGCTCCATAATACAAGGTGGGGTGCCAATTTGTTAATCCATGGGGGGAATAAAGCAGACTTTGAACAATAGGACACTCCTTGAGCACTCAGGCTCCTTCAAAAGAATTTACCTTCTTCTTATTGCCCCAGTGCAGGTCAGTTGGCCCAATCTCAAAGATTATAATCTCTTATATAATTGCAGCTGATTAGGCAGAAGTTTCAGCCCAGTGATTTCATTTCTGTGCCATATCCCTCTGCTCACACCAGTCCATTTTACGCAAAGCAATCCCATACAAATTCTCAGAACACAGCCATAACAGCAAGCTTCTCACACAAACTGTTTCTAGCCCAGTCCAAGCAAAGCACTTTCTCACCTTCATAGGCCAAACTTCACAGTCCATAGTTCTTATTGTATTCAGGTCTTTCAACTCTGACCAGAATAGCCCATCAAACTGTACTTACAGCACTACAAGGCATTGCTTAGGCCAAGGTTTCAAATCCTCCCACATTCCTCTTGAAATCAGCTCCAGGCCAGGCGTAGTGGTGCACACCTTTAATCCCAGCACTTGGGAGGCAGAGGTAGGAGGATCACCATATGTTTGAGGCCAGCCTGAGACTACATAATGAAGTCCAGATGAGCCTGGGCTAGAGTGAGACCTTACCTCAAAAAAGAAAAAAAAAAGGAAAGGAAAAGGAAATCAATTCCAAAAGGCCAAAGCCACATAGTCAGATATCTAGCAGCAATCCCACTCTCAGTACCAACTTTACTGTTGCAGTAAGGTTCACATTGCAGGCAGAAATCACCCACCCAAGAGCAGCTTTTGGGAAAATGGTTTATTTTGGCTTATAGGCTTGAGGGGAAGCTCCATGATGGCAGGGAAAAACGGTGGCATGAGCAGAGGGTGGGCATCACCCTCTGGCTAACATAAAGTGGACAATAGCAACAGGACAGTTTGCCCAAAAATTGGCTCGAGGAAACTGGCTATAACACCCTAAGCCTGCCATCAACAATATACCACCTCTAGGAGGCTTTAATTTCCAATTGCCATAGCTGGAAAGACTAGCATTCAGAATAAAGTTTGTTGGGGACACCTGGATCAAACCACCACAGAGTTCCAGGTCAGCCTGGGCAAGAATGAGACCATACCTCAAAAAAAAAAAAAAAAAAAAAAAAAAAAGAGTAATCCTCAGCATAGGTGACACGGAAACTAACTCCAAAACGTTCAAATCCACAACCAAAGAGGAGGAGGAGGAGAAGGGAGAGGAAGATGAGAAGGAGGATGAGGAGACAGAAGGAGAAGGAAGATAAGAAATCAGTGTAAGTATATTGTTTGCAAATGTAGATACAGCAAGGGAAATTAACTATATATCTAACATACTGCACTTTATTATAACAAATGGGATCCATTTGTAGTTTGTGTTTGCTTTATTACAAACGCAGAAGAGTTGAAAAAAAGAGTGATCATAATATTAATAATCACACCCAATGGAATTATATTTTAATTTTATCCACTAAAGATAGGGACATGAAGGTAGTAGTCAAAAAATCTTTTTATTTCACAAGCCAAATTCTCTCTTTCTTAATAAAAATTATATCCATCCCAATCATTGCTAAAAGAAAGAGAAATTAGACACTAATATAGTTTTGTTTTTTGGGGGGTTTTCTTTTTAAATTTATTTAACTCAGGCTGACCTGGAATTCACTCTGTATTCTCAGGGTGGCCTCGAATTTATGGTGATCCTCCTACCTCTGCCTCCCAAGTGCTGGGATTAAAGGCGTGAGCCACCACGCCCAGCTTAATATAGTTTTTATTCTGCTCTTTTTTGTTGCTGGGAATAACTATCTGACAAAAAACAGCTTAAGGAAGGAAAGGGTTTATTTTAGTTTATATTTCGAAGGGGAGACTTTCTGTCATGGCAGGGAAGGGGAGGCAAGCCAGCTGGTGCCACTGCAGCCAGAGTCAGAAAGAGAGTGAAAAGGAAGAGGGGCTAGGGTATAAAACCTCAAGGCCCGCCCCCAGTGACCCACTTCCTACAGCAAGGCTCCAACTTCTAAAGGTTCCACAACTTTCCCAAACAGTGCCATCAGCTGGGGTCCAAGGGTTCAAATACACGAGCTTATGGGGGAAATTTTAAATCCAAAGTACAACAGTCTTCCTCTGGCCCCCATAGACCTAAGGTCATCTCATGATACAAAATTCATTTGGTCCAACTTCAAAAGTCCCCATAATTTTTAACAATCACAGTACTGTTCAAAATTCTGAAGTTCGAAGTATCTTCTGAGACTTGGGGCAATCTCTTAACTGGAACCCCCGGTAAAATATAAAATAAAAAACAAATGACAGATTTCAAACATACAATAGCACAAAGTAAACATTCCTATTCCAAAAGTGGAGAAACGGTGGCATAGCAGTAAAGATTGGATCAAGCAAGACTGAAACCCACCAGGGCAAACATCAAATTCTGAAGCTCCATCTCGGGTATCTGAGACTCTGGGTTCCAAAAGGCTTGAGTACCCTCACACTTCCAGCTCTGCTTCCTGTAGTAAGTACATACAGCTTCTCTCTTGGGTTCCATCAACTCGAAGCCTGTAGCTTTTCTTGGTAGATGCACCATTGTCCTGGCATTTCCAACATCCTGCAATCTCACTACAATTTAGGCTTATCCATCACATCTTCACACAAAGGCCTCTCAGAGCTGCCTTGCAGAGAATCGAACCTGCCACACATTGTCTAGCCTCAGACACTCTCTGAAACCATGGAGCTCATGACCCACCCCCACCTCAATCTTGCATTCAGGCCTTCTCCCTTCACGAGTATGTGTTCTCATGAGCTAGAGCTTTCTACAGATGGGGGGAGGGTCTTTCCTGCAGGGCACTTTTCCCATCGTCCCAGTTCAGAGCAGGAGGCTTCTCTTTAGTGATGTTAATTTTTTCACAATTATAGCTAATTTTTCAGCACTAGCATTATCACTGTGGGAGGTTTCAAACTTTTTCCTTTTCTTGTCAAATATCATATTCCTTATCTTTTTGCTCAGGTTGTTCTCTTTCATTGTGAACTTGGATGAGCACAGTCCATAGAAGCCACACCCAGCCAGAATGCTGAGCTGTTTTGAAACAACCTTTGCCAAACAAATTAGTCCATTACATTTAAATTTAGTTTTGCTCAGATTCTCAGAACATGGGCAGAATGGAGTCAGTTTCTTTGCCAGAATATCACATAAACTGTTTCTAGGCCAGTTCCCAACACAGCCTGAAATAAGTTGAATGTAGAATAATAATAATAATAATAATTGTAGATGACAATTGTGGTAGTTTGAATAGATGGCCCCCAATATATTCAGTGTTTTATTAGTTTATAGTTTGCATCTGCAGCCACCTTGCTGGAGGCAATGTCACTGGGGGAGGATCTTAAGGTGTGGTGATGGTTTGAGATTCCATTGTAAAGATATGCAAAATGTGCCTAATAGGAGTTCCTGAAGTGTGCTGTGCTGTGTGGCTGGTTGGCTTTGCTCTCTTGCTTGGATCTGTGAAGGCAGGCCAGCTTCTTCTGCCATTATGGCAATCCTTCTACCTCTGCCTCCCAAGTACCAATATTAAAAGCATGTGCCACCACACCCGGCTCTAAGAAATCAGTTTTTAATGCATAATGTGTACATAATACAAATAAGAATTTTAAAAATATGTTAATTCTATTTATTTGTTTAACAGAGAGAAAGAAGCAAAGAGAGGGAGAGAATGGGAGTGCCAGGGCCTCAAGCTGCTGCAAACGAACTCCAAAGGCATGTGCCCTCTTGTACATTTTGGCTTACATGGGTACTGGGGAATTGAACCTGGGTCCTTTGGCTTTGCAGGCAAGTGCCTTAACTGCTAAGCCACCCCTCCAGTCCACAAATAAGAATTTTTTAGTGATACTCTAATATCAACATGTTAGCTGTCAATCAGCCCGTTTGGTAAGAGATGGTCCAGTTAATATGAAGCACTAACCTAATCATACAGTACACATATCATATACTAACTGACACCCCTGGAAAGACATGATAACGCCTATCATTTGAGATAATAATTAAATGTTGCAGAGAAATCTGCAGAACTTATCCCTAAAAATATCTTTATAGAAACTCCAGTGAACCATAATCTTTACAAATCACTTTCTTTTATCTAGTTTTATTGGACTTTAATTGACAGTATTAATGATATAAATTTTCAGGTTCACACCTGCTATGAGGTTGACAGAGCAATTCTTGATAGCCTTATTTCTTGACAAAGAACTAAGAATGATAAATATTAGATGATTTTTTTGTTTGTTTTCGTTTGTTTTTGTTTTTCTGAGGTAAGGTTTCACTGTAGCCCAGGCTGACCTGGAATTTTGGGCATGCCAGGTCTTCCAGCCACTGGGATTAAAGGTGATGCCACCATGCCTGGCTAGATGATTTTTAAGCATGCACAAATAGGTTTCTTAAAACCTGTACAAGTGAATGTATACTTCTGAGAAAACAATATTCCATTAGACTAGCTACATGCAGAAAAACATCAAACCAGGGTCTTTGCAGTGGCATTTGCAGATCTAAACTGTTCATGTAAATTTTGGTTTTAACTTTAGATGCTGATCCATCTCTCCAGCCTTCAAGCATTTAATTCATTTTTCTTAAACAAAGTAATCAATCCTAGATCTTGTTTATAATTTTTTCTGCCCTCCTTACTTGAAATTCTATTTTTCTTGACTGATAAAGAACTAACAGACATTAACAGAATGATAAATTTATTAGTTACTTTTATTTGATACATTTTTGTTTGTTTCTCTTTAAAAATATTTTTATTTATTGTTTTTGTTTTTCTGAGGAATGGGCATGCCAGGTTTAGCCACTATAAGGAACAAACTCCAGAAGCATGCACCACCTTGTGCATGCTGACCTGGAATCAAACCAGGGTCTTTAGGCTTTGCAGTCTAACAGGCCTCAAACTCAAAGTGATCCTCCTACCTCAGCTTTCTTCTTTTTCAGTGCTGCAGAACTCAAAACTTCAAAGGCTAAAAATAAATGTATGCCACCATGCCTGGCTAGATGATTTTTTAAGGCAAATTGTCAAAAGCAAATAGGTTTCTTAAAACCTGTACAAGTGAATGTGAGCATATGGTCATTTCACTGATTACCTTCATAAAACTGAAAACAATATTCCATTAGAGGGGCTAGACCCACTAATACCTGAGAAGCATGATTATTCAGAAAAACATTTTCTTCAGTGGTGAAACTTGCTGCCACTTCTGCAGAAAGAAACCAGATACCTACTCTATTACTTAATGCAGTGTGCATTCACAGATCTAAACTGTTCATGTAAATTTTGGTTTTATTAGCTTTAGATAACAATGACCTATTTCAGACGCCCATAAGTATATTTAATGGCCTTCCTGTGAACTGCTAGACCTTATCTTGGATGCCCCCCCAAAAAAGACATGAAAGTAAGAGAATTTTAAATTAAAATTAAAAGCATAAAGCACAGTGTTAATACTATATTCATTGATAGCACTTTGACCCTAAATTCTATCCACTTATGATTTTATTACAAATTACCTTTTGCTATTTTCTAGTTGTGTCTTCTCTTATATAAGACTGTGATAGCTGTTGCTTTTTGTTCTTGTTCTTTTTTTTTTTTTTTTTTTTTTTTGTTGTTGTTGTTGGATAGGGTCTCACTCTAGCTCAGGCTGACCTGGAATTCACTATGTAGTCTCAGGCTGACCTTGAACCCACAGCAATTCTCCTATCTCTGCCTCCCTAGTGCTGGGATTAAAGGCGTGCATCACCACACCCAGCCTCTGTGGTATTTGATAGCCAGAGCTATATCATAGTGATAATTTGCATCATCTATACACAACACAGGGCTCAGGAATTATTGACTGGTCAGCTCTTAGGCCAGTTTTATAAAGTGGAATTATCAGTGGCATGGAGAGGTTGGAAAGCCTAGGATATTGTCAAAACTGCCACTAACGGGTAATGTTATACTGCACAAATCATCTGACTCTCTTAATGTACTTTTTCCATACCACATGAAGGAATTAGACTAAATAATCTGTACATTTATCTTCCAGGCTTATTTTGAATAAAAGCAAGAATTTAAGGGAATAAGGTTCTGTGACTTGACTGTTGGAGAAAATCAGGGCAAAAAGTTTAGAGATGCTTTGGACCAGAAACAGCACAAGTTGTCTTCATTAAATAAGACATGAGAGACGGGTGTGGAGACATACTCTTTAATCCCAGCACTGGCACTAGGGAGGCAGAGGTAGGAGGATCGCTGTGAGTTTGAGGCCACCCTGAGACTACATAGTGAATTCTAGATCAGCCTGGGCTAGAGTGAGATCCTACCTATTGTGGTTTTATTCAGGTGTCCCCCATAAAGTTAGGTATTCTGAATGTTTTGTCTCCAGCTGACGGCAATTTGGGACTTAATGCCTCCTGGAGGCCGTTTGTTATTGGCGGCAAGCTTATGGATATTATAACCAGTTTACTCTTGCCAGTGTTTGGCTCACTCTCCTTGTTGCTGTTATCCATCTGATGTTGGCCAGGAGATAATGGTCACCCTCTGCTCATGCCATCATTTTCCTGCCATCATGGAGCTTCCCCTCGAGTCAGTAAACCAAAATAAACCCCTTTTTCCCCCCACAAGCTGCTCTTGGTCAGTTGTTCACAATGGGATTAAACTACAAATCAGCAACAAGAAATCTACAGAGCATACACAAATTCATAGAGACTAAACAGTACACTATTGAATGATGAATGGATCATTGAAGAAATCACAAAGGAAATCAATAAATTCATAGAATCAAATGATGATGAGAATATAACATACCAAAACCTTTGGGACACAGTGAAGGTAGTCCTACGAGGGAAATCTATAGCTCTAAGTGCCTACATTAAGGAATTAGAGAGTTCACAAGTAAACAGTTTAATGGTTCACCTTAAGGCCTTGGAAATAAAATAACAAAGCAAACCAAAAATCAGTAGACTGGAGAAATAATAAAGATTAGGGCAGAAATTAATGAAATAGAAACTAAAAGAACAATCCAAAGAATCAATGAAACAAAGAGTTGGTTCTTTGAAAGGATAAACAAGATTGATAAACCCTGAGCAAATCTGACTAGAAGAAAGAGAGAAGAGACAAAAATTAATAAAATTAGAAGTGAAAAAGGCACCATTACAACAGACACCAAAGAAATTCAGAAAATCATAAGGACATACTTTAAGAATATATATGCCTCTAAGTTTGAAAATCTGAAAGAAATGGATGATTTCCTTGATTCATATGACCTACCAAAATTAAATAAAGATGAGATAAACCATTTAAATAGACCAATAACTAGTATGGAGACCCAAGCAGTTATAAAAAGTCTCCCAACTAAAAAAAGTCCAGGCCCAGATGAAAATACTGGTGAATTTTACCAGACATTCATGGAAGAACTAACACCACTGCTTGTCAAACTTTTCCATAAAATAGAAAAGGAAGGAATTCTACTGAACTTCTTCTATGAAGTCAGCATCACCCTAATACCAAAACCTGACAAAACAGAACAAAAAAATAAAATTACAGGCCAATCTCCCTCACGAACATAGATGCAAAAATTCTGAACAAAATATTAGTAAACAGAATACAAGAAAGATTATTCACCATGACTAAGTAGGCTTTATCCCAGAGACATAGGGCTGGTTCAACATATGCAAATCAATAAATGTAATACACTATATAAATGGACTGAAGCACAAAAATCAAATGATCATCTCAATAGATGCAGAAAAGGCATTTGACAAAATCCAACATCCTTCATGATAAAAGTCCTACAGAAACTGGGAATAGAAGGAACATATCTCAACATAATAAAAGCTATTTATGACAAACCTACAGCCAACATAATACTAAATGAGGGAAAACTTGAAGCTCTTCCACTAAATTCAGGAACAAGACAAGGGTGCCCACTGTCCCCACTTTTATTTAATTTAATATAGTATTGGAAGGCTTAGCTATAACAATAAGGCAAGAGACACTCATAAAAGTGATAAAAATTGGAAAGGAAGAGATCAAATTACCATTATTTGCAAATGATATGATTCCATACATAAAGGACCCTAAAGACTGTAGTGACAGTACACTGGAGACAGGGACAGGTGATGCCAGTGGCAAGCTGTCGAGCTAGACTAGCCAGGTCTGCAAGCTCTGAATTCATGTGGGACACCCTGCCTCAGAAACAAAGCAGAGACACATTTGATGTCAGCCTCTTGCCTGCACACATGTGCATGTGCACCCACACACACATGCAAACACACACATGCACACCATCGACATGACACACAACAATAAATAAAAATCACAAAATCAAACTAAAAGCAAACAACAGTCAAATAGATTATATCAAACTAAAAGCTCATAAACAACAAAGGAAACAATCACTGGGGTGAAGAGAGAGCTGTAGCAGTTAGCTTCTCCCTGCCGAGATAAAGTACCCCGCCAGAAGCACCTGGTGGAGGGAAGGGTTTATTTTAGGATTGCAGTTTCAAGGGGATGCTTCATCACAGTGGCAAAAGCATGGCAGAGCCAGGCAGCTGAGCATCACATTTCTACACAAGGCAGGAAGGAAAACATCTGAGTGAGCCAACTCTCAACACTCAGTAGGGTTGGACTAACCAAACCCATTGTCTGCCCTCAGCACACACCTCCTCTAGCAAGGATCCACTTCCCAAAGGATCCACCAGCTGGGGACCAAGCAACACACTTCATCACAAATACTTGAGGCTATGGGGGACATTTTGCATTGAAACCACCACAATAACCTATATAATGAAAGAAAACAAGCCAGGCATGGTGGTGCACACCTTTAATTCCAGCACTCGGGAGGCAGAGGTAAGATGACTGTCATGAGTTCAAGGCCACCCTGAGACTACATAGTGAATTCCAAGTCAGCATGGACCCTACCTCAAAAAAAAAAAAAAAAAAGAAATGAAAAAAAAAATATTTGCAAACTATACAACTATACAACTCACAAGGGTTGTGTGTCCAGAATATATAAAGAACTATAGGGCTGGAGAAATGGCTTAGCAGTTAGGGTGCTTGCCTTTGAAGCCTAAGGACCCCTGTTCAACTCTCCAGATCCCACATAAGACAGAGACACAAAAGGTGAGGCAAGCACAAGATCACACATGCCCACTAGGTGGCACTAGAGTTCAATTGTTGTGGCTGAGGCCCTGGGGTACCAATTCTCTCTCTCTTTCTCTAAAAATAAATAAATAAATAATAAATAATTTTTAAAAAGAACTACAAATAGTCAAGAGAGCAATAGACTGATTTTTAAAATAAGCCATAATATTTTCTTTCATATGCAGAATCTGGACTTTAAAAAAAGAGAGAGGACTAGTTAGGAAAAAGAAGGGGACCACAAGAGGATGAAGAGGAGTAAATATGATCAAAGTACAAGATACATATGCAGGAGACTGTCACAGTGAAACACAGCATTTTGTACAATGAACATATGCTAGTGAAAATAAATAAAATAATAATGGACAGCAGATGTAAATAGACATTTCTGAAAAAAGATATACAAATTGCAAAAGCATATATTTTTAAAAAGCTCAGCATCACTAATCATTATGGAAGTGTAAATTAAACCACATGAGCTAGTGCCTCACTCTTGTAAGAATTACTATTATAAAGCTGGGTGTGGTGGCGCACACCTTTAATCCCAGCACTCACTCTGGAGGCAGAGGTAGGAGGATACAGTGAGTTGGAGGCCACCCTGAGACTACATCGTGAATTGCAGGTCAGCCTGGACTAGAGTGAAACCCTACCTGGGGGTGGGGGGAAGAATTGCTATTATAAAATAAAAAATATGAAAATCTTGGGCTGGAGAGATTGCTTAGTGGTTAAGGCACTTACCTGCAAAGCCAAAGGACCTCAGTTCGATTCCCTAGTACCCACATAAGCCAGATGCATGAGGTGGCACATGCATCTGCAGTTCGTTTGCAGTATCTCCAAGTCCTGGTGAGCCCATTTTCTCTCTCTCTTTTTCTCTCTCAGTCTGCCTCTTTCCCCCTGTCAAATAAATAAATAATAATAATAAAATGAAAATCTGGGTGTGCCAGGCATGGTGGCACACGCTTTTAATCCCTTGGGAGACAGATAGGAGGATTGCTGTGAGTTCAAGGCCACCCTGAGACTACATAGTGAATTCCAGGTCAGCCTGGACTAGACTGAAACCCTACCTCAAAAAAAAAAAAAAAAAAAAAAAAGCAGCTGGGTGTGGTGGTGCACATCTTTAGTTCAAGCACTAAGGAGGCTGAAGTAGGATGATCACTGTGAGTTTGAAGCCAGCCTGGGACTACAAAGTGAGTTCCATGTCAGCCTGAGCTAAAGTGAGACCCTGCCTCAAAAAAAAAAAATGTGGGCTTGAAGAGCTATCCATCATTTAAGTGCGCTTGCTTCTTAAGCTGGAGGGCCTGGGAGGTTCCAAGGGGACCCCAGACTACCCAAATTGAACTCCCCAGTACCCATATTTTTAAAAAGCCAGGCATGGGCTGGAGAGATGGCTTAGTGGTTAAGGCGCTTGCCTAAAAGGCCAAAGGATCCCAGTTCAATTCCCCAGGACCCATGTAAGCCAAATGCACAAGGGGGCACATGGGTCTGGAGTTTGTTTGCCGCAGCTGGAGGCCCTGGCACACCCATTCTCATTCTCTTCCCCCGTCTCCCAACTTCTCCCTGCCTATTTCTCTCTCTCAAATAAATTTTTAAAAATATGATTTTTAAAAAGCCAGACATTGTCACCCACATCTATAACTCCACTTCAGGACAGGTGGAGCTTGGAGAATATCTGAATCTTACTGAAGAAAAACAGAAACTACAGAAACTAGCTTAAGTAGAAAAAAGGAAGTATGCAGATGCCCAGTAGAGAAGACACCTTTGGTGCTCATGCATCTAAACACACACACACACACACACACACACACACACACACACACACACACACACGATCTACCACATCCCACGTACTTTACATATGCATACAAATGCACCAAGAGATAACAAGGACTGATGAGGATGTAGAGGAAAGGGAATCCTTAAACAGTGTTTGGGAATGTAAGTTAGCACTGCCATTGTGGAAAATAAGATGGATAGTTCTCAAAAACGCAGAGCAGGGCCTGGGAAGACGACTTTCCTGGAGCAGTCAAAAACATGGCTTAACAAGAACTACAATGAGATGACTCTCTCCAAAATCACCACCACCGTGGGTCCGTGGGAAAGGCTTGCCTCACGTTCTGGGACTTAGAGAGGCAGGCAGAGCTGCATTCCTCGTGGGACGAGTAGTAGGCAGTGTGTCATGGCGTCGTCTATGTCCTTGACTCCATGAAGAGAGACTATCAGAATCCAAACAGGCATTTCGGAAGGTAGGTGCCAGTGAAGTGCTGGACGGCGTTCTCATCCTGGCCCTGGCCATGTGCAAGCAAGATGTAGAAACCTGCCTCCATCCCTGACATCAAGACCGCATTCACTGACTGCACCTGCAAGACTGGCCCGGGAGCCTCCCTGAGCCAGGCCTGCTCTGCTCTCAGGGGCAAAGGAGTGCGACAAGGCATTGAATGGATAGTGAAGTGTGTTATACAAAACGCGTGCACCCCCACTTCCCTCTTGCCCCCTTGGCAGAAGAACATCACATAAGTACCTCCAGCTTTCCTGTCTAGATGGTTCGTTCCCTAGTGCTGAAGAAGCAGGCTCCTGTGCCACAACCCTGGGAGCTGGGCCAGCTTTGTCTTTGGCTCTATATTTGTTTTGTGTTTTCTCTAAGACAATCTTTTCTTTGTGTCTGGAAAAAAAATTTATGTGTTTAGTCTGATTTAAACATTATGAAATATGCTGTCCACTAATATGTAAAATTTTTGTTTTAATAACTTCAAATAATTTTGATTAATTTTTAAAAAGAAAAGTGCTTTGTTTTTTAATATTTTTATTTATTTATTTAAGATAGAGAGACAGAGCAACTCAGTATTGGGCATGCCAGCACCTCCTGCTTCTGGAAATGAACTCTAGATGCATGCACTACTTTGTGCATCTGGCTTTATGTGAGTCCTGGAGAATCAAACTCTGGCTGTCTTTTGTTGATAACCACTGTGCCATCTCTCCAGTCCCTAAAAAGATGTTTTTATTTACAATTCCTTCTGAATAAGAAATATAGAAGAAACACTAGTATAGGCTTTCTTTGGTCCAAAACACAAAAGACTATTTATACTATATTTTCATTTTCATTTTTGTTTATTTGCAAGCACAGAGAGAGAATGGGTGTAACAGGGACTCGTGCTACTTTCAACAAACTACAGATGCATACATCACATTGTGCATCTGGCTTTAAACAGGTACTGGGTAATCGAACCTGGTCACACAGGATTTGCAAAGCAGCACCTTTAACTGCTGAGCCATTTCCCTGGCACCTATTTTCCTTTTTGGCAAAGTATTAAAATGTATCAGTATACATAAGCATCTTTTCTTAAAATATCTCAAATTAAAAATATCAAAATTGGAGGCTGGAGAGATGGCTTAGCAGTTAAGGCATTTGCCTGCAAAGCCAAATGACCCCAGTTCACTTCTCCAGGATTCACATGTACAAGGGGCACATGCATCTGGAGTTCGTTTGCAGTGGCTGGAGGCCCTGGTGTGCCCATTCTCTCTTTCTTTCTCTCTCTGTCTCTCTCTCTCTCTCTCAAATAAATAAATACATGTAAAAAAATCAAAATTGATATTTCCTTAATGATCTCTATAGACCCAACAAAACCCCAGTCATTACTAAAAAATTAATGAGCTGATTATAAAATTCATATGGAATTCAAAAAAATTAGATTAGCCAAAACAGCAATACTTTAAAAACAGCAAAATTGGAAGATCTGTTCTTGACTTGGAACAATCAAAACATTTGTACATGGATGACAGAAATTAAGAAAAATTGAAAAATTAGTCTTGATCAAAACTTAAATCTTCTGCTCATCAAAAGATTCTATTTATAAAATGAATAGTGTCAGGCATGGTGGCACACACCTTTAATCCCAGCACTCAGGTAGGAGGATCGCTCTGTGTTCGAAGCCAGCCTGGGACTACAGAGTGAGTTCCAGGTCAGCTTGGGTTAGAGTGAAACCCTACCCCCCAACCCCAAAAAAGAAAAAAAGACAGAGCTGGAGAGATGGCTTAGCTGTTAAGGCATTTGCCTGAGAAAACAAAGGACCAAGGTTCAATTCCCCAGGACCCACGTAAACCAGATGCACAAGGTGGTACATGCATCTGGAGTTTGTTTACAGTAACTGAAAGCCCTGGTGCACCCATTCTCTCTTCTCTCTCTCTTTCTCTCCCTCCGTCCCTCTCTCTCTCTCTCTCCCTCTCTCTATCTCTTTCTCTCTCAAATAAATAAAATAAATTTTTTAAAGGTTGAAATGATTCCCCTTTTAAAAAATGAATAGGCAAGCCACAGACTAGAAGGAAACTGTTGCAGTTATCTTGACACTGCTGCAAAAAAAAAAAACACCTAACCTAAAACAGCTAATAAGAGGAAAAGGTTTATTTTGACTTACGGCGTCAAGGGGAAGCTTCATGCTAGTAGGAAAAAGATGGTAGAGCAGGGCTTAGACATCACTCCTTGCCACAGCATCTGGCAGAAAGCAGCAAGAGAGTGAGCTGAGCTCTAGGAAAGAGAGTTGGTCATAATGCTCCACAGCCAGAGCCCACTAACACACCTCTTCTAGTAAGGTTGCACTTCTCAAGCTGCCATCAGCAGGAGACCAAACATTCAAAACACATAAGCTTATGGGGACAAGTGATTCAAACCACCACAGAAACATTCTCAAAATATACATCTAATGAAGACAGGCATCTAAAACTCCATGATCCAATATGGCAACCAGTAAGCAACATTGCTATTTTAGTGTCTAGTATAATTTAAATTTCAGTTCCAAACTTGCACTAGGCACACTTTGTGATAATCATGTTGTCAGATGGTATCACACACAAAAAAAACATGATATCAGACAAAGTTTGTAACTGGGCAATCTCACAAGACAAACTCCAACTGGAGAGTTGTAGAGCTGAAATGGAACTCATTTAAAACTTTTTTTGGATATTTTATTTGTTTATTTATTTGAAAGAGAGAGGGAGATGAGAAAGAAAGAGGCAGATAGACAGAATGGGCACACAGACCCTCCAGCCACTGAAATGAACTCCAGATGTATGGGTCCTTAGGCTTCACAGGCAAATGCCTTAACCACTAAGCCATCTCTCCTGCTTGAGCTCACCTTTTTTTTTAGGGAAACTATAGGGAAAAAGTTCAAGTAGTAGGTAACTAATTAAGAAACTTCAAAAGAGCACATCGTCTGGCAGGGAAGGGTTGTGTATAAAGGTAATCATCAAAGGAACTTAACAGGAGAGAGAGTATTGAGCTTACCCTATCTAGGGAAAGAGTAGAGAGGAGTTAGAAGAGTATTTTCAGATATCATGGGCAGATTTGGCAGTTATGCCTTACTGACAAAGCAGCTGACATGTCAAAGAGAACAGAGCAGAAAAGAAATTATAGAATATTGCACTCAAGATTAATGAAGAGGGCTGGAGAAATGTCTTAGCAGTTAAGGTGTTTGCCTGCAAAACCAAAGGATCCTGGTTCGACTCTCCAGGACCCACGTAAGCCAGATGCACAAGCGGGCACATGCATCTGGAGTTCATTTGCAGTGGCTGGAGGCTCTCCCCTCCCTCCCTCCCTCCCTCTCTCTCTCTTCCCCCTCTTTCTCTCTCTCAAATAAATAAATAAATAAGTTTTTAAAAAGATTAATGAAGAATATTTACTGTTGCAAATTAGCAGTGTGTCAGTAAGGTATATACAGGGTGGAGCAAAAGTTCAGCTTTACACCCCAACACCATATTTTTTTCTGCATCGTAATCATGCATGAAAAGTATATTAGACAGCATTCATCTAGAATGTAAAGAGATCAATTTACAATTTTTGAAAATCCAACTAAAAAAATCACGAGTGAAGCCAGGCGTGGTGGCGCACGCCTTTAATCCCAGCACTCAGGAGGCAGAGGTAGGAGGATCGCTATGAGTTCGAGGCCACCCTGAGACTACATAGTGAATTCCAGGTCAGCCTGAGCTAGAGTGAGACCCTACCTCAAAAAAAAAAAAAAAAAAAAAAACACGAGTGATAAATAAATATATTAAGAGTGCTCAACATCCTTAGTCATATGGGGAAATGCAGCACTACATACTCATCCAAATGAAATTTTAAATAACTGACAAAATGAAATGTTGACAGGATTGTGAGGTATCAAATGTTCACAGATTTCTGGAGGGAATTTAAAAACAATAAAAAGACCTTGAACATGTTCTGGCATTATAAGACTTAACTATATACCTATTATGTGTTCACAACAGCTCTATTTGTAATAGTCCCAAATAGGAAACAGTACAGATGTCAATCATCAGAAGAATGGATCTTCAAATCATGGTATATTCATAAGGAAATGGCAACCAAAAAGAGAACACAGCATGAAATATCAGATAAATCTCAACAGCACCTGAGTGAAAGAAAACTAACAAACATGATTTCCTTTATATAAAATTCTAGAGCTGGCAAAACAAATCTAGGAGGAAAATTAGACCAATTGTCTTTAGGGGAGAAGAGGACAGAATTACTAAGAAAGAGACAACGGGAAGTTTTCTGTCAATGCTCAGTCTATATCACCCCAATAGTTTGGCTTACCCATGCAAAAGTGTTTGTCAAAACTCACCACATGCATATAATATTTACACATCTCATGTATCCAAATTTTACATTTTGACAACTGTATGTAAGTACAATTGTAAGTAAATACTATTGATGTGCATGCTAGAGTATTAAAAGGAATTAATTGATAACTACAATTTAAAATTATCAAAATTAGATTGACATTTTTAATTAATTAAAAATTCAGGCCTGGATAGATGGCTTAGTGGTTAAGCACTTGCCTGTAAAGCCAAAGGACTCCGGTTTGAGGCTCCATGTCCCAGGACCCACGTAAGCCAGATGCACAAGGAAGTGCATACATCTGGAGTTCATTTGCAGTGGCTGGAGGCCCTGGCACACCCATTCTCTATCTATCTGCCTCTTTCTCTCTATGTCATCTCAAATAAATAAATAAACAAAAAAAAAAATTTAAATTGGCAGGCTGTTGGCTTAGGATACCAGACTGGGCATGTCAGGCCAAGAAGGTGACAAAAAGACGCCCCTGAAACAGCCCAAAAAGCAGACCAAGGAGATGGGTGAGGAGGATAAGGCTTTCAAGCAGAAACAAAAGGAGGAACAGAAGAAATTCAAAGAGCTGAAAGCGAAGGCCGCAGGAAGGGACCCCTGACCACAGGTGGAATTAAGAAAACTGGCAAAGAGTAAGCTGTGCCATTGACCTGAGATGATGGTGACCTTTATCCATAACTATTTAAACACCTGGATTTCCTGTCATAACATCTTTTGCCACCTGTAAGTAGAATGAAGTGTTGTCTCGGGGTCTGGTGTACATTACAATAAACTTTTGTAAAATAACAAGAACAAAATTAAAAATTTAGTTGAATTAATTAAGTATTGATGGATTAATAGGAGATGAATGGATAGATATATAAAGAAACCAGAGTGAAATTTAACAAAATATACATGGTATGAAGAGATTTCACTATAAAATTATTTTACCCAAGTTCTTTCAACTTCATTATTGATTTAATTTTTCATAATCAAGTGTTAATGATAAAGTGATAATGTAGGCCTTTCAGAAATGCAACTCCCAAACAGGGCATGGTGGTGCACGTCTTTAATCCCAGCACTTGGGAGGCAGAGGTAGGAGGATCATGGTGAGCTCAAGGCCAGCCTGAGACCACATAGTGAATTCCAGGTTCATCTGGGCTAAAAGTGAGACTCTACCTCCAAAAGAAAGAAAGAAAGAAAGAAGAAAGAAAGAAAGAAAGAAAGAAAGAAAGAAAGAAAGAAAGAAAGAAAGAAAGAAAGAAAGAAAGGCAGAGAGAGAGGGAGAGGCAGGGAGGAAGGAAGGGAAAAGAAAAGAAAAGAAAAAAAAAAAAAGAAAAGAAAAGAAAAGAAAAGAAAAGAAAAGAAAGAAAAGGAACTGCAATATCATCTTTAAAATAACAATTGGGGGCTGGAGAGATCGCTTAGTGGTTAAGGTGCTTGCCTGCGAAACCTAAGGACCCAGGTTTGATTCTCCAGGTCCCATTTTAGCCAAATGCACATCATGGCGCATGCATCTGGAGTTCATTTGCAGGGGCTGGAGGCCCTGGTGCACCCATTCTCTCTCTGTCTCTCCCTCTGTCCCTCTGTCTCTAATAAATAAATAAATAAAAATGATTTTTAAAAATTTTAGGGTAAATGCCCAATAAGGGAATAACTGGATCTTTTGGTAGGTCTATGGTCATCCTTTTCAGGAGCTCCATATAGCTTTCCATAATGGTTGAACCATTTTACATTCCCACCAGCAGTGGAAGCTTGTTCCTATTTCTCCACAGCCTCACCAGCATTTGTTTTCATTATATTTTAAAAAAAAAATTATTATTTTTTTGGAGAGAGACACAGAGAGAGAGACACAGAGAGGGAGGGAGAGGAAGACAGAGATGGGCGCGCCAGCAGTGTCTCAGCTGCTGGGAATGAAATCCAGATGTGTGCGCCCCGTTGTGGTCAAGTGCGGCATTGCGCCCTTGCATCACTTTGCATCTGGCTAAATGTGGGACCTGGAGATTGGAACCAGTGTTCTTAGGCTTAGGAGGCAGGCGCCTTAACCCCTAAGCCATCTCTCCAGCCCTCATTTTTTTTTTAATGTTACCCATCCTTACTGGGGTAAGGTGGAATCTCATAGTTGTTTTAATTTGCATTTCCCTGATGATTAGGGATGTTGAACATTTTCTTAAATGTGTGTTTGCTATTTGTATTTCTTCCTCTGAGAACTCCCTGTGCAGTTCTCTGCCCCATTTTGTGAGTGGGTTGTTTGATGATTTATTGTTTAGGCTTTGGAGTTCTTTGTAGATTCTAGAAATTAGGCTTCTGTCAGTTGTATAGCTGGTGAAAATTCTCTCCCATTCTGTGGGTAATCTGCTGGCTTTGGTTATGGTATGTTTGTCAGTGGAAAAGCTTTTCAGCTTCATGAGATCCCACTGGTTGAGTGGTTATTTAATTTCCTGGGCTGCTGGGGTTTTGTTCAGTAAGTCTTTTCCCACTCCTATTTCTTGGAAGGGTCCTCCTATTTTTTTCTTCCAGTAGTAGCAGAGTTTCTGGTTTTATATCAAGGTCTTTGAGCCATCTGGACTTGATTTTGGGGGGATGGTGAGATGTGTGGATCGAGTTTCATTTTCCTACATATGGTTGTCCAGTTTGTCCAGCACCATTTGTTGAAGATGCTGTCTTTCTTCCATTCTGCATTGGTAGGACTTTTGTCAAATATCAAGTAGCTGTAGTTATTTGATCCAAAGTCCGGGTCTTCTATTCTGTTGCATTGGTCTATATTCCTGTTTTTATGCCAGTACCATCTTGTTTTTATTACAATGGCTTTGTAGCATAGCTTTAGATCAGGTATGGTGATGCCTCCAGAGGTGTTTCTTTTGCTGAGGATATGCTTGGATACCCGAGGCCTTCTGCCTTTCCATATGAATTTTGAGATAGTTTTTCTATCTCATTGAAGAAGGAAGTTGGGATTTTTATCAGCATTGCATTGAATCTATATAGTGCTTTTGGTAAGATTGCCATTTTCACAGTGTTAATTCTACCTATCCAGGAGCATGGGAGGTCTTTCCATTTTCGTAGGACCTCCTCAATTTCTTTCTTGAGTGTTTTTATGTTTTCATTGTATAGGTCTTTCACTTCTTTGGTTAGATCCAGTTATTCCCTTATTGGGCATTTACCCTAAAGGCTCCAAGCCTCAGATCAGAGACATTTGCTCAACCATGTTTATAGCTGCTCAATTCATAATAGCACAGAGCTGGAATCAGCCCAGATGTCCATCATTAGATGAATGGATAACAAAGATGTGGTATATCTATACTATGGAATTCTACGTAGCAGTAAGGAAGGATGAAATAAGGAAATTTGAAAAAAAAATGGTCAAACATGGAACAGATCATCCTCAGTGATCTCACCCAATCACAAAAAGATAATCGTCGCATGATCTCATTTATCTGTCGCTCCTAACCTGAATCCACCTGAGATGCTGCCAAACCTAATAAGCACTCTGAGGACCAGACAGTAGGGAGAGTGGGATGGAGGGAGGGTGACGGTGGGAGGGAGTGAGAGGGTGGGAGGGAGGATAAGGGTGGGGGATACAAATAGGGACCCAAAAGAAAATTATACTATAAAACCCTTTATTCTGAACAACAAGCTAAAACACTGATCCTTCAGCAGGCCTACAGAGGGAACACCTGAACCACAGGAAACTGGAGATAACATCATGAAGACCAACGTTAATTTTCTCCTGCTTTTCTCTCTCTTTTCTCTCCCTCTCTCTCTCTTTCTCTCCATCTCCTCTCTATACTCACTCTCTCTTTTATATTATCTATCTTTTTCTCCCCTCACCTTCCTAGGCGCTGACTTATAACTCCCAGTACCAGCATGGAGTTAACTTTCACAATGAGCTATTGATCCGAGACAACTACAAAGTTTCCCAAAAAAGACAGATTTCTGCCAGAGTTCTTGATGACCCACCAAAGGCTAATAGTAAGACCCTACTGTTGAAGACAGCATACGCATGTGCGACCAAACTTGGAGAGACCTGGCCAGAATCTAGAAGAGGGTCAGTCCTCAGACAGTTAGCTAGTTTAGTACCAGAGGGTGCTACACGAGCACCTGGGGGATAATGGCCGACATCAGTCCAAACAACTTCCAGTCTAAGATACCCAGCAGGAAACAATCTGATGTAATGCTCAAACAAGCACAGTAGTGGCACACAGCCATGGTGGGCAACCAATGGCTCTTGATTTGGCTAATTGATCCACTCAGTGGAATGGAACTAATTGCTGGAACTGGGAAATAAGTCAAAACCATGTACAAAAAATGAGCTCAGTCTCCAATCAAGATACCACCAAATGTGGGCTAGAAGAGGGCCTACCCATATAAAATTCCCTCCAAGATATCTATGGCCATCCCCTATATCTAGTACTAACTTCTCTCTCCATTGGAGAATTTGCTTATCTTTTTCAGATGGACAACGAACCTGAAGGGAGGATCAGCCAATCACACCTCACCATGGCCCCAGCTGAAACCATAGAGTAATACAAGGGGAAGGGCAAGAGTTCAGCATTCTTGGGGATCACAACACCAGAAAAAGGCTAAAGGAGATAAACACAGAGAACATCTAATTCCCACTAAGCCAGATATCCAGAGACACAGAGGCTCCCAAAACCTCATCACTGAAGTAGAGCTAAAATGACCCCAATGTGGCTCAGGGAAATTTGAGAAAGAGGGGGCAGAAAGAATGTTAGAGCCACAAAGTTGGGGCATTATGCACAGAGATTTGGCCTATCCCCCATAGCTCTTGACTACCCCCACAATGCGTGACCCACATTCCCCATTGATGAGGGTCCCTGTGGAAGAGGGAGGACAGGGAGGAGGATAATGGAGTCACCACTATGAATGTAAAATTAGAATAATATAATTAAAAATAATTTTAAAAATAATTTTTAAAAAACAACAATTGGGAACTAGGTAGGGGATCATAACTATAATTCCATCACAAAGGAGACTGAGGTAGTAAGGTGGCCATGAGTTCAAGTCCAGCCTGGCCTACACAGTGAGTTCCAGGTCAGACCTTTGACACTATCTAAAAAAAAAAAAAAAGACACTAAAGTGTTTGCTTAAGCAGAAAATATATTAAAATTGGAATGATACAGAGACAAACATGGCCCCTGTGCAAGGATGACAGGCAAATTTGTTAAGTATTCCATTTTTAAAAAACTAAATAATGATGAATAAAAACTGAGACAAAGTCATACTTGGTGGGTCACACCTATAAATTCTGTAAGTTGAGCTATCATAATAATCAGAAATTCAAGGCCAGCACAAATCTGATAGTAGGATACTATCTTGAAAAAAAAACAGTTGGGACAAAAATCACGAGGTTAAAATGTTTTCTCTAGCTCTTCCTTTGGCTTCATCTTACAGCTCCCTGAGCTACAATTCTCTATTTCCTACTAGATAATTCTGTATCTTCAGGGACTGTGCATGTTATCAAAAGTGGAACACACAGGGGCCTTGAAACTGTAATTTTTACTTCAAGCCCTGTGTTTCACTCCTGTGTGGGAGAAAGCAGAGACTCTAGTTTATAGATTTTTATATCTTGTAATCCCATCTAAATCAAGATGGGTCTGATCTCTGACTATTCCAAAAATAAGGCTTAAACAAAGAGTCAGGAAGAAAACTATTCAAAATAATGTGAGGGGAGGTAAGCGATGTCTTCACAGGGGGCATCCTCTGCCATCTGCCGCCCTGGGTGCACAGGGCGGTCTGGAGGGGCAGGTGAGGTGAGTGAGCTTGGCTCTGCCCTCCACACAGCCATGGCTCTGCCTTACCCCATGGCTGGGGGCCTCAACAAGGGCCACAAGGTGACGAAGAACTGAGCAAGCCAAGGCACAGTCCAGGGCTCTCTTCTGACCAAACACACCAAGCTCGTCCAGGACGTGATACCGAAGTGTGCAGCTTCACGCCCTACCACAAGCAGCATCCCCCGGAACTGCTCAAGGTGTCCATGGACCAGCTGGTGCTCAAGTTCATCAATAAGCGGGTGGGGATGCACATGCCTGCCAAGAGGAAGTTCGAGGAGTTGAGCAGCCTGCTGGAGGCTATGAGCAAGGCGGCAGCCAAGAAGGACTGAGTCTGGTTCCCCCCTATAAATCCTTGTTTATCCACCCCCCCCAAAATAATGTGAGGGGCTGCAGGGATGGCTTAGCAGTTAAAGTGTTTGCCTGCAAAGCCAAAGGACCCAGGTTCTATTCCCCAGGACCCATGTTAACCACAATAGATAGGAAATGGAACCAGCCTAGATGTCCCGCCACAGATGAATGGATAATAAAGAAGTGGTACATTTACACAATGGAGTTCTATTCAGTAGTAAAGAAACATGAAATTATGAAATTTGCAGGGAAATGGATGAATCTGGAAAGGATTATACTAACTGAGGTAACCCAGGCCCAGAAAGCAAAACGTCACATGTTCTCTCTCATATGTGGATCCTAGCTACAAATGTATAAACTGGTGTGTGAGTTGGTGCCAAAAATTGGTAACAGAGGCTAGTAAGCTAGAAAAAGGCTATAAAGGAGGGAGGACAGCGAAGGACTTAAGGAGATGGTAAATAGAAGAACAGATTATAGGCAGGGGAAAGGTCTTAGCAAGGCCAGGGAAGAGAATATGTAAAGGGAGGGCCAATCAAAATTCAAGATATTCTGAATAAGACTTATGTAAACCTACTCTTTTGAATAATGGCACATCCAGAAGCTATAGATTGTTACTAGAAAATTTTCAGTGCCTGGGATGGGATACCTTCCAGTGAGTTGTTGGCCAGGGAGGCCCCTGTTGACTCCAAAACATTACAGCTATTACCAAGACTCTTGGTTTCCCTTGAGAAACAGATGGTAAGACCCTATTGCTGAAGACCTTACTTGCCTGAGCAGCAAGGTCACTGAGAAATAAAGCTGGTGCTGAGCAGAAAACCTTCTCCCTGTAGACCAGCGAACTGAAAGCTAGAAAAAGCTGCACCGCATGCAGCCATATGGGAGACAGAAATCATCAGCAGTGAAAACAGTGGACACTGGAAACCTCAAGTTTGGCCAGATAGGAAAAATGACCAAATGGGTGCAATAGTGGCATATCTGCTCTGGGGGAAACCAACTGCTCTCTAGTTGGACTGAAGGCCTGCTCTATGGAAAGGAATACATGCCTGGTACTAAAAAAAAATTAGCAAAAGTCTATGGCAGGGGAGGTCATGAGCCTTAGAGGAATAAAGCCTGCTCTTGTCTGACTAAATGTATATTTTATTCCCACCAAACTGCCCTGAAAGCACTACACTTAATGTTCATATTCACATATTAATGCTACTCTCACTTCTGGTTAGAGAAGCTTCTCTTTTCAGATGGCACTGACCACTGGGATGACCCAAAAGGCAACATAGTGCTGAGAAGAAGGGACAGAGGAGTGTCCAGCACTGAAATATCTCTGTCATACCCTCCAAGGCTCAGGGTCCATTGCAGGAGAGGTGGCAGAAAGAATGTAAGAGCCAAAGGAAGGGTACGACTCCTTACAATGCAACTGTCCAGACAGAAATTGGCCTCAATATCCATGACCTCACAGTGCCTAGCAATTCCTTCACAAGACCATCATAATAGGAGAAAAAGTTGATGACATAAAATTAAAAGAGAGACTAATGGAGAGAGGGAGGGGATATGATGGAGAGTGGAGTTCTGAAGGGGAATGGGGGTAGAGGAGGGAAACATCATGGTTTATTGTCTGTAAGTATAGAAGCTGTCAATAAAAAAATAAATAAATAACTACAGTTTCAGGCTGGAGAGATGGCTTAGTGGTTAAGGTGCTTGCCTACAAATCCTAAGGATCCATGTTCAACTCTCCAGATACCATGTAAGCCTGATGCACAAAGGTGAAGCAAGTGCAAGGTTGCACATGCCCAATAGGTGGCACAAGCATCTGGGGTTCAATTTCAGTGGCTGAGGCCCTGACAAGCCAACTCTCTCTCTCTCAGATAAAAAATAAAATAAAATAAACCTATAGTTCTTCTATGAATTCTTCTAGAGAGTTATTACTAGAAGTTTGTGGGAAATCTTTAATTTATGGCCAGTAAATGACAACTATGGATAGCCAGGTGTTGTAAGTTACCTTCTTGTTGCTGAAAGAGAACACCTGACCATAAGCAGATGCTAGGAGGGAAGAACTGATTTTGGCTTACAGTTTTGAGGGGAAACTGCATAATGGCAGGGGAAGGCATGGCATGAGCAGAGGCTGGACCTCACCTCCTTGCCGCAGCAGGTGACAGGCAAGGGGAAGATGGCTGAAACACCCATAAGCCCGCCCCCAACAACACATCTCCTCTAGCAAGGTTCTACCTTCCAAATTGCCACCAGGTGGAGACTGGGCATTATGAACACATGAGTTATGGAGAGCAGCTGATTCAAAGCATCACACCTGAGGATCTCCAGACTTACGACTGTAAACTAAAACAAGGATCCCTCTGCTGGGGACCTCAACCTGGAGTCTGCACTAACTCCAAGTAATTTGCTTCAGACCTTTCCTGTGGTTTTGTCACAATGATGTGATAGAACCATTCATGCAATGTAATAAGTGGCTTATTATCTCTGTAATCTTCTCTCTGAAAATGGTAACTGCAGTCTAATAATGAGAAAAATATCAGGAATATCCCAGTTGAGGGATATCCTGTCAGCATTCTAACCAGCACTCCTCATAACTGTCAATGTCATCAAAACAAGGAAAGTCTGAAAACTGTGGCACCATAGAGGCACTTAAACAGACAAACAATTAAATGTAATCTGGGATCCTGGATGGTTCTGGAATAGCAGAAGGACATGAGATAGAAACTATAGAGACTAAAATAAAATGTGATCTTTGATTTAATAATAATACATCCATATAGAAGATCACTAATTATTATAAATGTAACTCACTAAAGTACAACATTTAGAATAAGGGGCCTGGAGAGATGGCTTAGCAGTTAAGTGCTTGCCTGTGAAGCCTAAGGACCCTATTTCGAGGCTTGATTCCCCAGGACTGACGTAAGCCAGATGCATGAGGTGGTGCACGCATCGAGTTCGTTTGCAGTGGCTGGAGGCCCTGGTGTGCCCATTCTCTCTCTACCTATCTGCCTCTTTCTCTTTCTGTCTATCTGTTATTCTCAAATAAATACAAATAAAAAATTAACAAAAAAGTTCTTTGAAAAAATGAAAATATTTAGAATAAGGGAAATTGGATCTGAGGATAATCTGGGTAGTCTTTGTAAATTTTTTTGTAAATTTAAAAATAAAAGATTTATTTTTAAAAAAATAATGTAGATGAAAAATGAGAACAGATATCTAATGGTCCAGGACACAATAATGTACTAAATAAACTGTAATGAGTGTGTGCTAATTGACAGGGTTCACTCCAGGAACTGTAAATCAATTTAACAAATTTTAAATACAATACTCATTGAGCTACTCTTCCAGCTAAACAAACCAAATTGAACAGCTCATTTATCTGCTGCCACTACATTAGGTAAAGGAAACATAAAGGCTATAAACTCACAAAGAGAATGGGAAAACAAGATAAGAGCCAACAATTGATATGAACCTCTTAAAAGCAGATGAAGCTGTATGGATGTATCCAGGGGGAATGTTTTTAAGAGGCAACAGAGAAACTTTACTTCACTGGCAGAATCAGAGAAAGGTAAACATTTTGCCACACCAGGGACAGCAGAAAGCAAGGAGCTGAAAATATAGGGACTTGCCTAAAAGCTGTAAGAAGACTATAGACCCTACATTTATACACACCCTGTACATAAGCTGTCACTGTTAAGGTTTGACTCTGCAGTGGTACACACAGGCTCATGTGAAACAGTTGCTCCCTGACTGGAGGTACTGTTCTAGAAGGTTGTGGGACCTGGATAGAAGGGATAGGATTTGAAGGATTATAACTTGGCCCCATGTCCAGTCCTTTCTGCTTCCTGATCCAGCAAGAAGGGAGAAGAGAGAGCCTCAAGCTCCTACCGCCACACACAGAGCCACACTGGCTACCATGTCTTCCCCTCCATGATGGACTGCTCCTCTGACACGGTGAGCCTCAACAAACCTCCCCTGGAAATACTTCTGTCAGCTATCTCATCACAGCAATGAGAACAATAACTGACACAACTCTATCCCAGGCCACCCAAGCTGGGTTCTCAAGAGAAAACTAGCAATAGAAGCCCACACCTAGGTGGGAAGTCCAGACGCCCTGAGAGGTCAGTGTTGTGCTTGAGCCTAGAAACAGCCACGATGGGCTAACAGCTAGCTTTATCAGTTGACAAGACCTGATGGCTAAATGGTCATGCATTTTGTAAGACAGCTGTTGATCATAGCCCTGTAGAACAAAATTAAATTGTGCAAGTTTGCAGCTGAATCAATTGTATTAAATAAAAAATAATAGGTATTGAGACTTGTAACTTCTGAATTATTTTTAAATACTTTTATTTATTTATTTGCAAGCAGAGAGAGATAGAAGAGAGACAGAGAGAATGGGCATGACAGTTGTATCTACAGATACAACTAGGTGGTGGAGGGGAAGTCTTTTCACATGAAAAACCTACTTACTGCACAATCACTGTTTGAGAAAGTCCACCCTTATACATAAAGCTTCCAATCAATTCTTTTTAAAAATATGTTATTTATTTGCAAGAAGAGAGAGAGAGAGAGAATGGGTGCACTAGGGCTTCTAGTCACTGTAAACAAACTTCAGATGCAGGCACCACTTTGTACATCTGGCTTTATGTGGGTACTAGGGAATTGAACCCTAGTCATTAGGCTTCACAGGCAAGCACCTTAACTACTGAGCCATCTCTCCAGCTCCCAATAATTTCTTTAGGACTTTTGCAAATATAAGGAGACAACCTGGTTTCACCCAACAGGTGAGGAATGTATCCCGCCTAAAAGCCAAAAGACAAAATAAAGCATTCAGAAAAGTCAGTGCCGGCAAAGTCCCCTCAAAGAAATCATGAACAGCCTCGAATTTAAAAGTGAATGAATGAAACAAAGCAAGACACATTTCTCTAGAACTATCAGAGAAGAGTTCTTGAAAAATTAAAAATTCATTAGATGAAATAAGCAATTCAGTAGTATGGTCATAAGCTAAAATTGAAGAAATTAAAACTGAAAGAAAAGGGAAGGAGAAAGAAGGTAATAAAATAAATCCACGAGCTCCAACTGGGAGAGTTTTATAAAGACAGAAAAGAAAAGAAAAGAAAAGAAAAGAAAAGAAAAGAAAAGAAAAGAAAAGAAAAGAAAAGAAAGCAAGACATGGTAGCACACTCCTGTATTCCTAGCACTTGGGAGGCTGAGGCATAAGGATCACAAGTTCAAGGTCAACCTAGGCTACAAAGCAAGACCTTGTCTCCAAAAAAAGTAGGGGGTTTGGGGGGAGAAGAGACCTAATAATGGGTAATATATCAGAAGTTAATTTAGTTGTAGCTGACAAAATACCAATACAAATGTGTTCAAAGGAATAAAAATGTCCCATTATCTCTGACTGCATGAACTCTGGAAGTAAGTTGTTCTAGGTTTGAGGCACTGGAACACTCAACTCTGCCAGTCTCAGGATTTTTGACTGTAGACCTCTCTTCATAGCAAGATGAATACTATCATACTAAAGTATAATAGGCCCTTTCAGAATCATATTCAAAGTAGTAGAAAAGGAGGAACAGGAAGAAGAGAAGGAGAAGCAGCAACACAATAAGCTCTTTAATTTTCTGAGATTGGGTTTGTAGCCCAGGTTAACCTTGAACTATTATGTAGCTGAGGATAGCCTTGAACTTCTGATCTTCCTGTTTCCACCTCCCAAGTGCTGGGACTACAAGCTTGAACCACCATGACTAGCTTAAATGAGTTCTTCTCATACATCTTTGTGCAAACTGGCCCTCGGGTGAGCAGCCTTCACCCCACACATGTCCCACTATGATACGCTACCTATGATGAGAGGCACAAAAGCCAGGCAGCTGAAACCTCCAAAACTGTGGGCAAAAATAGAACTTTCCACTTTATAAATTCTTTCAAGTATATGTTAGAGATTAGGGAGCTAACTAACACATGGGACTTCCACAATAAGGCAAGAAAAATGCCAAGAACTGAAGGACACAGGGTCAAAGGTGTACCAAAGGATCACCATGATGGAAACAATCAGAGACACATCTAAAGACAAAGGAAAAGAAAAGAAAAGAAAAGAAAAGAAAAGAAAAGAAAAGAAAAGAAAAGAAAAGAAAAGAAAAGAAAAGAAAGCAAGACATGGTAGCACACTCCTGTATTCCTAGTACTTGGGAGGCTGAGGCATAAGGATCACAAGTTCAAGGTCAACCTAGGCTACAAAGATATATTCAAAGATTAGAAGCTTAGAGTAGCACTGTTCAACAAGAATATAGGATAAAGGCAAAGGAGGGCAAGATCTGTTATTCTACTTATTCAGAAGACTGAGGCAGGAGGCTTCTGGGTTGGAGTTAGTCTGTGTACCACAAAGAACAAGTAAAAGCAGGACATTAGAAAACAATGAAGCAGTGTCTTCAAAACTCTGAGGGGAACAATCCAAGAAAGAGAAAGTCCCAGGATTCCAGAGATGCTGACTGCAGGCCTAGACAATCCCGACAGAGCACTGAAAAACAAACAGCCCAGGAGAGAAATAAACTATTGAGAAGCGGGCGTGGTGGCGCATGCCTTTACTCTCAGCACTCAGGAAGTAGAGGGAGGAGGATGGCCATGAGTTTGAGACCAGCCTAGGCCTTAAAAAGTGAGTTCTAGGTCATTCTGGCCAAGAATGAGACCTTACCTCGAAAAAAAAAATGTGTAGAATGTCTCTTGTGCTCAATTGTCTTCCTAAGAAGAAATAACAAAAGTTACATAGAAGCCAGGTGTGGTGGTACATGCCTTTACTCTCAGCACTAAGGAAGCAGAGGGAGGAGGATCGCTGTGAGTTAAAGGCCAGCCTGAGACTACATAGTGAATTCCAGGTCAGCCTGGACTAGAGCAAGACACTACCTCGTAAAACCAAAAAAAAAAAAGTAACAGAAAACTAAGAGTTGGGGCTGGAGAGATGGCTTAGCGGTTAAGGCGCTTGCCACAAAGGACTCATAAGCCAGATGAACAAGGTGGCACATGCATCTGGAGTTCATTTGCAGTGGCTGGAGGCCCTGGCATGCCCATTCTCTCTCTCTCTCCCCCCCCCCACGTCAAATAAATAAATAAATAACAGACTTTAAAAAAACTAAGAGTTACATGGAAAACTGAATGAGATAGAGATAATAATTCTCTATAGAAAACATGAAAGGCAAACTGGGCATGGTGACACACACCTTTAATCCCAGCACTTGAGAGGCAGAGGTAGAAGGATCACCATGAGTTCGAGGCCACCCTGAGATTACATAGTGATTTCCAGTTCAGCCTGAGCTAGAGTGAGATCCTACCTTGAAAAAAAAAAAAAAAAAACAAACAATAACAACAACAACAAAAAAAAAAAAAACAGGACAGACATGTCAGAAAGTAACATACTTAGGGAACACTATGAGGAGAATAATATTATATTATAAACAATAAATATTTATTTAGCAAAACATATTAATATAACTTTCTTGGGAATATGAAATGAGTGTATATGTGTTAGTCAGAACCCATTAGGAAGCAGATGGTACATGCAAATTGGAATTAACCAGAAGGATGTCTTTACAAAGGTATTATTTGTAGGCTATGGGCAGCTTGTGAGCAAATCAGAGTTGAAATTCATAGGCTAAAAAGAAGGAAAAGAGCAGTTACCAAAATGCAAAAGAAAGTTGTGAGGGGGCGCCCACCATGACAAGCGAAGTGAGCTTTGTTTGAAGGACACTGAAGGGAGCTGAGGTACTAGGTATCCTAAACCTGCACCTTACTCACTTAGACCTGTTTGCTCCACACGGACTATTGTAGTTACCTTCATGTTGTTGGGACCAAGCACCAGCCAAAAGCAGCTGATGGGAGAAAGCTTTTTATTGGGCTTACATTCCCAAGGGGAAGCTCTATGATGGCAGGGGAAAGATGGTAGAGCAGAGACTGGACATCACCTCCTTGCCTATGTCATGTGGAAACATTAGCAGGATAGTGAGCCAGATTCTAGCCAGGGGGAGCTGGTTATAACATCCCTAAGCCTGCCTCCAACAACACACCTCCTCCAGCAAGACTCTACCTCCCAAATTGCCATCAATTGGGAACCTAGCATTCAGAACACATGAGTTTATAGGGGACATCTGACTCAAACTACTACAGTGATCAAACCCAGCCAGAACTCAAGGGTCTGGGTAATACTGATGCAGACTCTCCAGACAGAGGACGAGAGGAACAAATAGAAGGTGTCTAGCACAAAGACGACATGATAGTGTAAAAGAACTAAATCATGCTCCAACCTCAATAAGGCAAATTTTTTTTGTTTTTTGTTTTTCGAGGTAGGGTTTCACTCTAGTCCAGGCTGACCTGGATTTAACTATGTAGTCTCAGGGTGGCCTCGAACTCTCGGCGATCCTCCTACCTCTGCCTCCCGAGTGCTGAGATTAAAGGCGTGCGCCACCACGCCTGGCCAATAAGACAAATTTTTAAAACTAAATAATCAAAGAATATAATATATGAATATTAGTTATATAAAAGTAAATGCCAGGATGGAGAGATGGATTAGCAGTTAAGGCACATGCCTGCGAAGCCTAAGAATGCCGTTCGATTCTCCAGATCCCTCGTTTAGCCAGACGCAAAAAGTGATGCAAGGGCGCAATGCCACACTTGCCCACAAGGGGGCGCACACATCTGGAGTTTGTTCACAGCAGCTGAGAGGCGGCTGGTGTGCCTATTCTCTATCTGTCTTCTCCCTTTCTCTCTGTGTCTCTCTCAAAACAAAAACAAAAACAAAAAAAAAGTAAAAGTCATAATCAATAAGCTAGTAGTGAACATTCCTGAAGCAGGCTGTTGTGTGGAGAAAGGGTAGTGGTAGAAAAGCTCAGGAAGTATTCCAAAAGCCAGTGGCCAGATTTTTTTTGTGTGCCATAAGGAACACGTGAAAGAAAAGTGAGAATTAAAGTTAAAAAGCCAGATTGAGGTCACACTGTAGTTGCTTCGAGGAGACTACATGAAAGCACTGCTGAACTTCAAGGAAGGGAGTGACATAATGGGATCTAAGACCCAAGGTAGAACAGGCAGTTACTGTTAGGATGGACTGGAGGAAAAATAATCCAGAGTTCCGGACACTCAGAAGCTCATTAGGGCTTTCAAGTGGTGGCAATGAGGAGGGAAAGGATGACATTATCCTAAAAGGCAGGTGAAGATGACATTGAAAGAACTCCATCATTCAAAAAGATCCATGAAAAAAAGAAAAAAGATCCATGAAAAAAAGAAAAAAGATCCATGAAGTAGCCATCACTTGTCAGGCCCCACTATAGGCAGTGGGGACACGGCAGTAAGCAGGTAAGCAGTGCAGACAGACAGAACTGCTTTCATGGTGCTTTTTCTCCCAGAGAAGCTCAAGCAACAGATAAAACAGGGCTATGAAAGCTACAGGCTCTGTGAAGAAAGCCAAGGGAGGGATGTAGGACTGAAATTGAAAGATGAATGATTTCTATTTACAAAGGATTTTGACATGGATATGTGAACATGCCCAGTCTTCCAAACCAAGAAAGAGTGGAGAGTCGGTCATGCTCTCTAAGGGGTTTTGTTTGCAGAGCAACAAATACCCTTCATTTAATCACTACCTTTTAGTTCTTCATGTAAAAAAAAAAAAAAAAATGCTGGGGACTGAAGAGATGACTCAGTGGTTAAATGCACTGTCTTACAGAGCCTGCTAGCATGAGGTTCAATTCCTCATTCACACACTCAAAACCAGAAGCAAAAGTGCAAGTACCTTGCATTACTTTGCAGCAGCAAATGACCCTGGCATACACACACATGCAAATAATTTTTTAAAAAAAACTTCTTTACTTCTATTTTGCAGGCTGGGGAGATGGTTTAGTTGTCAAAAGCACTTGCTTACAAAGCCTAATGGCCTGAATTCAATTTCCCAGCCCCTCACATAAAGCCAGATGTATATTGGTTTGCAGGGGCACGAGACCCTGGTACACCCATACACACACACATAAATAAATAATAAATAAATAAAAATTTTAATTCTGTTTTATCAATATATCCAGAAAGCACTGGCACAAATACATGCTAAAACCACAGACTTATATAAAGTCATAATTTTACATTTAAAATGAGAAACAATTGCCAATTTCGACCATAGAGTTCCCATTATTAATTTATAAATCTTTATGTGGGAAGCTAAGGCATAATTTTAGTCCTGCTTGCTGGTCATAGAATCAAAGCTAAGAAAATGAGGTAAATAATATCACTGACAAGAGTAGACTCCTATGTTTAGTGATGCCATAGAAAGACATTTTGCCATAAGAAATGTCTCTTAAAAGCCAGACGTGGGCTGGAGAAATGGCTTAGCAGTTAAGGTGTTTGCCTACAAAGCCAAAGGATCCCGGTTCAATTCTCCAGGACCCACGTAAGCCAGATGCACGAGGGGCACATGCATCTGGAGGTCGTTTGCAATGGCTAGTTCCTGGCCTCTCTCTGTGTCTGCCTCTTTTCTGTCTCTCTGCTTGCAAATAAATTAATTTAAAAAAAAAAAAGCCAGGCGTGGTAGCTAATCCCAGCACTCGGGAGGCAGAGGTAGGAGGATCACCATGAGTTCAAGGCCAGCCTGAGACTACATAGCAGATTCCAGGTCAGCCTGGGCTAGAGTGAGACCCTATCTCAAAAAAATTTAAAAAAGAGAAATGTTAAAAGGGCAAGAGACTACCACCCTCTGTCTCCCCTCAAGCACCCTTGGCCAAAGAGGGAAATCATCCTTCTATGCATCTCTACCATAGTATAGGATGGTCAGTCCTTCCAGTTTGCCCACCATTTTCCCATTTCAGCACTGAAAGTTCCACATACAAGGAAACCTTGTTGCTCTGAACAAACTGGTCTTGGTGTGCCAAGTAGTCATTCATGTAATGGTGACATTTTCTTTTAGTGGGGTTTTAGATAAGCATTTGTGGTTATTATTTTCCATAATTTCATTGGGATATAATTTACATGCCATAAAACTCACAAGTTCTGCCAACCCTCTAAATAAATGACAGTCTCAACCCAAATTCTACCCTAAAATTACTAGGGAGCTTGAAAGAATGCTAGTGACAGATCCACAAGTCCCATGGTGGCTAGAGTCCACTGTTACTATTTTAAAGCAATACAGTTTAGGTCAATGTATTGCCAGGACTAATACTCACTGGTTTAAAAAATGCACAATTCTCAATGATTTTGTAATTTTTCAGTAAGAAATGTAGTAACCATTCAATGGATATAATAATATATGCTTCTCAAAATGAGTAATTTTTTTTGAAAAGGTAGAAAAGGGATTCTTTTAAATATTTTTTGAAATCTAGGCCAAATTCAAGAACTTAGATTAACTTTTAAAAATTCAAATCTATGCCAGGCATGGTGGTACCTGCCTATAATCCTAGCCTATGACAAGTAGAAGGAGGAAGATCTGGAGTTTAAGGTCAGTTTCAGCTACTGAGTGAGTTCAGGACCAGTTGGGCTACATGAAAGCTTGTCTCAAAAAATTAAAATAAATATTATAGTGAAATTAAAAAGCAGTGTGGTAATTATCTTGCTAGGAAACTCATAGTATATATCAACATTTTATATGAAATCTTGCCTCTGATTATACAATAGTCCTATAACATAAGAAGTGCAATTTAACTTTATACACATGAAAAATGTTCTTTAATCTCTAAAAGGAAATATTTCCAGATTCAAATTTTCAGCCAACTTTCCAAAAGCATTTACATAGTAAAATATAATTTATTTCTCTATAAAATAAAATTCTCTTTTCTATGCTTTGTTCTCTGAATCTGAATCAATTATACTACTATATCCATAGGAAAGTCCTAAAAATCAATGTTAATTCTAAAAAATGTTTTAGTGTTCACTGCACTGATTCATCTGGAGAAGGATAACCAGCAAAAAAGGATTCATTACTGGAGACTTAGGAACAAATGCTCATTGCTAGTTATAAGTGAAAAGTCCTACTATAAAGCTATTGCTGATTAATAATAGCACAGTGATTATGATTCTCAGCCCATCATTTCAGTGAGCAAGGGAAACAACTTTACCTTCCTACCAAGTTCCTTCCCGGATGGAGCATGGCAGGCTGGCTCTGTGCTCGAATAACTTGCACAGTCACCAGTTTTACCCTTTCCTGTGCTGCTTGGTCCAAAAGGCAGGGTATATAAACTCCAGTGAGAGAGCCTCAATTATTCCCATTGCTTCCTTGCTGTCTTTCTCCTTCCCACACAGCTCCAACAAAAGCCATCAGTGAGAAGCTCACAGCAAACATCATACTTAGTAGCGAAATGCAGGCTCTAATTTCCCTAAGCTTGGGAGCAAGACAAAGGCAGCCACTGTCACTCCTTCCAGCCAACATTGTCCTGGAGCTTCTGCCCGAGTACAATAGGTACGAAGGTGAGAGAGAAACAATCTAGAGCCACGTGTGGTGGTGCACACTTGTAGTACTAGTACCGAGGGGGCCTGAAGCAAGAGCAACATTGGAGCCCTGGAAATTGAAACCAATCTGGATGTGATGGGTTAAGTCTACTGTCAACCTTTTCAGTTTAGGACTCAAGTGAGAGACACAGCTCTTGGGCAGGTCTGTAAGGGTGTTACCAAGAGGGATCATTAAAGGAAGACTTTCCCCCAGTGTGGGCTGGCCATCCAGTGGCAGATTATGTATAAAGAATCTCCAGGAGAACACAGGGCCTTTTGCCTGGCTGCCCTCATCATCGTTGGTGACTTTTCTTTACCAACAGGCTGCATAACTCTTGCCAGCATCCGCACAGCTAGTCAGTAGGGAGGAGGCGCCCAGCCCAGCTCCACCTCGATTTCTCAGTGACCTGAAGCCCAAGCCTGTGGATTCTTCGGCAATAGGGTCTTACCATTTAGTTCTGGTAGGCAACCAAGAGTCTTGGTGTTGTATGGCAAATTTCCTTGGCATTAAAGGTGTAAACAACTGTTCTCAGCTTTATTAAAAGCAGCAGGTCAACTCCCCAGAAAAAGTGTGGCGAGCGTCATCAGACCCCACCACCTGAGATTTAGATGCACCCTCCCCCACACCAGCTGTATACAGTGATGCACAAGATCTCACGACTTCCCCCTGGTGAGGGGGGACATAGAGTATATACAGAGGAAAAGATCTAGGAACAAGGAGTTCCAGTGAGCTGCATTGAGGTGGTGTCTCTGGAGTCTCCGTGCTCTGTAAGGAAGCCCTCACCCTGAGACTGAGCATCTGTGGAGGTAATCCCAGTCTAGTGAGCCCCACTGAAGCGCTGCTCTGTGTTCTCATACTCCTGGACAGAGAGGGAAAGGAGCAATTAGAAGCGGCCACAGGGAAGTTGTATTCAGGGTGGAATGAGACTCGGTGGTGTGGCTGCTCTGGGGTCCTGACGCTCTGTAAGCAAGCCCTCATCCTGAGACTGAGGAAGGAGCATCCCAGGAGTACTTTTGACACAGGAATCTCCATCAGAGTGGCTGCTTTGGGGCCCCACTCCTATAAGTAACCTCTCTTTATGTTCTGTAAGTGATCCCCAATAAACTCATTGGTTCATTAAACTGGTGTTGGTGTAATTGTACTTTAGTTTGCCATCTGAGCCCTATTTGGGGTGAAGACATGGGTCTGATTTTCCCCAGGGGAAAGGTTTCTGGCGACACTTGCCAATAACCTGTAATATTTGGGGGCATCTGGGCCTCCCTGACCAACAACTGACTAGAAGGTGTCCCATCCCTGGCACTGAATTTTTAAAATAACAATCTATGGCTTCTGTGCTCAACATTTTCCACACCCACAAGATACTTCTGCCCAAATTCTCTCTCTCTGTTTTTGAGGTTGGGTCTCACTCTAGTCCAGGCTGACCTGGAATTCATATAACTGAATCATAGGGTAAATCTAATTTTAACTGTCTCGGGAACCTCTGCACCAATTTCCCAATGGCTGTATCCTTTTATGGTCCCACCAACAATGGAGAAAGGTTTCTTTTCCCCCATATTCTCACCAGCATTTGTCAATTGATTTCTTGATGATAGCCATTCTAACAGGAGTAAGATGGACTCTCAACATAGTTTAATTTGCATTCTCCTGATGGCTAAGGATGTAGAAAATGTTTTTAGATGTTTATTAGCTGTTTGTATTTCTTCATTAGAGAACTCTCTATGCAGTTCTATAAGTAATTTTTGTTTTGTTTTGTTTTGTTTTGTTTTGTTTTGTTTTTGAGAGGGACAGAGAGATAGAAAGAGAATGGGCACACCAGCGGCCTCTCAGCCACTGTGAACGAACTCCAGGTGCACGCGCCACCTTGTGGGCAAGTACAGCATTGCACCCGTGCGTCACTGTGTCTGACTAAATGAGGGACCTGGAGATTGGAACCAGCATTCTTAGGCTTGGCAGGCAGGCAGGTGCCTTAACCACTAAACCATCTCTCCAGCCTGATAACTCATTTTTAAAATATTTTATTTATTTATTTATTTGCAAGCAGAGAGATACAGAAAGAGTGGGAGAGACAGAGAGGAGAGAAAAAGGGAGAGTATGAGCATGCACAGCCTCCAGCCACTGCAAATGAATTCCAGATGCATGCACCACTTTGTATATCTGGCTTACATGGGTCCTGGGGAATCAAACCTAGGTTGTTAGGCTTTGCAGGCAAGCACCTTAACCACTGAGACTCTCTGTACCCTATTTTTTGATTGGATTGTTTTGAGTTCTCATTATTTAGCTTTTTGAGTTCTTTGTATATTCTGGATATTAATCCTCTGTCAGATGTATAGCTGGCAAAAGTTTTCTCCCATTCTTTAGGTTGTCTCTTTGCTCTATTTTATTAGTTTGCTGTTTGCATCTGCAGCCACCTGGCTGGAGGCAATGTCACTGGATGGATCTTAGGGTCCAGTCCTAAGGAGTGATGGTGGGTTTAAGATTTCAATCTAAATATATGCAAGTGTGCCTAGCTGGAGTTCCTGAAGTGTGCTGTGCTGTGTGGCTTTTGGCTTGTGGCTTCTCTCTTTGTGTTTGGTCCTGTGAAAGCAGGCCAGTTTCTTCTGCCATTATGGAACTTCCCCTGGATCTGTAAGCTTCAATAAATCCCTTCCTCCATAACTGTGCCTGGTCTGGAAGTTCATCTCAATGAACCTGAAGCTGTCTGCTATACCTTTGCTGTACAAAAGCTTTGTAATTTCATGAGGTTCCAATGGTTGACTAGTGGTTTTATTTCCTGGAGTTATATTCAGAAAGTTGTTGCCTATGCCAATAAGTTAAAGCATTTCCCTGACTTTTTCCTCTAGCAGTTTCAGGTCTGATACTAAGGTCTTTGATCCATTTGGACTTGACTCTTGTGCATGGAGAGAGAGTAGGATCTATTTTCATCCTTCTACATATAGATATCCAGTTTTCCCAGCACCATTTGTTAAAGAGGCTGTGTTTTCTCCAGTGAATGTGTTTGCCATTTTTGTCAAAAATCAGATAGCTGCCTGGGTTTACATCTGGATCTGCTATTCTGTTCCATTGATCTACATGTCTGTTTTGTTCCAGTACCATGCTATTTTTGTTACTGTGGCTCTGTAATATATATTAAAATCAGTTATGGTGAGACCACCAGCTTTACTTTTGTTCCTCGGGAATGTTGCGCTATTTGAGGTTTTTGCGCTTCCCAATGAACTTTAGGATTTTTTTCCATTTTGATGAAGAATGCCATTGAACTTTTGATAGAGATTAAATTGAACCTGTAGATTGCTTTTGGTGAGATTGACATTTTCACAATACTGATTCTTCCAGTCCACAAACATGGATTTCTTTCCATTACCTGGTGTCTTCTGCAATTTCTCCCTTGAGTGTTTTAAAGTTTTCATTATAGAAATCCTTCACTTCCTTGGTTAGATTTATTCCAAGGTACTTTATTTATTTAGTGTTTGTTTGTTTGTTTATTATTTGGAGGCAATTATGGAGTATTTTCCCTGATTTCATCATTGGCATGTTTGTGATTAGTTTATAAAATGGCTACTGATTTCTGTGTATTACTTTTGTGTCCTGTTACTTTGCTGATAGCATTGATCAGCTCTAACAGTTTTCTTATAGAATCTTTAAGGTCCCTTATGTATAGAATTATGTTATCTGCAAATAACTATAATTCCTATTATTTTGCTAATTTTTGGTGTTTTCTTATTCCTCAATGATTTAACAACTGACCTACCATCATTTATTTTTCTCTGTAGCTTTTAGCTATAGCTTTTATCCTTCTCCTCATTCTGAAGTATTCCTTCCATTATCCTCAGTAGAGCTGACTTAGTTGTCAAATTCCTTTAGCCTGTTTTCATCATGGAAAGTTTTCCCTTCTCCTTAAGACTGATAGTTTTTCTGGGGATTGTACCCATGGTCTTTCAGGACTTGAAATATATCATTATAAGCCTATCTGGCTTTTATGATTTCCACTAAAAATACTCAGCTGTTGGTGTGGGAAGATCGCTCAAGGTACTTGCTTGCAAAGCCTGCTAGCCTGGGCTCAATTCCCTAGTACCCATGTAAAAAGCCAGACACTTAAAGTTGCACATACGTCTGGAGATCATTTGCTATAGCAGAAGGCCCGGAACATCCTTCTCTCTCTCTCTCTCTCTCATAAGTAAATAAATACATAATATTTTTTTAATTTAGCTGTTATTCTGATGGTCCTGCCTTTATATGTAGCTCTATCCTTCTCTCTTGCAGTTCTCAGTAATCTTTGTTCTGTACATTTAGTGTTTTAACTGTAACATGATGGGGGAGTTTCTTTTCTGGTCCTGTCTATCTGGTATTCCGTATGCCTCTTGTACATGGATGGGCATATCTTTCTCTAGATTTGGGAAATTTTCTATGATTGCACTGAAAATATTTTCTACTTATTTGCCATGAGGTCTCTTTCTATACCCACAATTCATAGACTTGGTCATTTCATGGTATTCCAAAGATATAACATGTTCTGTTGTCATTGGCTTTAGTTGCATGTACCAGTTCCTCTACCTTGTGTTCAAACCCTGTTTTTTGGTAATATTTCTTTTAAAAAATATTTTATTTATTTATTTCAGAGAGAGAGAGAGAAGAGGCATATATATAGAGAGAATGGGCATGCTAGGGCTTCTAGCCACTGCAAACAAACTCCAGATGCATGTGCTACCATGTGAATCTGGTTTATATGGGTACTGGGGAATCAAACCTGGGTCCTTAGGTAAGTGTCTTAACTGCTAAGCCATCTCTCCAACCCTTTTGTCAATATTTCTATCCACTTAGTGAATTCATTTTCATATCTTCCATTCACTTCCTTATTTTGTTTAGGGGATTATTTGTGTTCTCTCAGAATTTTTACATTGCTGGAAACATATTTATTATCATTTGCAGATCTTGTCTATTGCAAGGAAAGAGCATATTGTATATTACTTGTCTCTTTCCTTTCCTTGGGTTCTGTTAGTAGGGCTCCTAATTGGCCATTTTATCCAGAAGAGTATGTTTAAATAGCCAGCTCCCTTCATAAGATGGCTGCCACAGTTCAAAAGTTCCATTCTAGAAGGCTCCATCAGATTCCCCCTCACTTCTTACTGACCAGAATTTGTGTCTTATGCTCCTTTCTATTCAAGTGTGTGTGTGTGTGTGTGTGTGTGTGTGTGTGTGTGTGTGTACTTGCACATTCACTCACACACATACCTTGTGCATACAATTTGGGAGGGGCTCACATAGGATAACCAGAAATTACCTGTTTCAAGAAAGAGAGGAGGGTCTAGAGAGATGGCTTAGGGGTTAAGGCATTGCTGGCAAAGCCAAAGGACCCAGGTTTGATTCCCCAGTACCCAAGTAAAGCCAGATCACAAAGTGGAGAATGCATCTGCAGTTTGTTTATACTGGCTAAAGGCCCTGGTGCATCCATTCTCTCTCTCTCTCTCTCTCCTAAATAAATAAAATATTTTTTTCAAAAAAAAGAGGGGAGCCAGGTATGGTGGCACACTCCTTTATTCTTAGTACTAATGAAAGTAAGGTAGGAGGATCACCATGAGTTCCTGGGCAACCAAGGCAAAGGGTAGATCTTAAGGAAATAGAAGACAAGAGCAAAACTGAGGGAAGGAATAAGGGCGGGCAGAAATTAATGAAATGGAAAAACAATCAAAAGATCATGAAACAAACAGTTGGTTCTTTGAAAGGATAAACAAGATTGGGTCCTGACAAAAATTGATAAAAGGGAAATCCTGAAAATCCACCTAAGTTTACCTGGAAAGTGTCTTAACTGCAAAATTAAATCAAGAAGAGATAAACCATCTCTCCAACCCAGAGATTTTTGTCAATATTTGCTATCCACTGGAGGATCTAGTGAATTCAAATTTTCCATATCTTCCATTCACATCCTTATCAAAAAAGAAAATTTGTTTGAACATGGGGATTATTTGAATGTTCTCTCAGAATTTTTACATTGCTGGTTCAAAAACATATTTATTATCATTTGCAGATCTTCATCAGAAATAGATGCAAGGAAAGAGTGAAATTAAAATATTGTATATTACTTGTCTCTTTGACAAACCTTTCCTAAATGGGAAAAACAGGATATTTTTCCTCTAAATTAGTAGGGCTCTACTAATTGGCCATTTTATCCAGAAGAGTATGTTTAAATAACAGATTATAATTAAAGCTCAAACCTTCAAATAAGATGGCTGCCACAGTTCAAATCAGTTCCATTCTAACAACAAGAAGGCTCCATCAGAATCTCTCCCTCACTTAAAAAAAAATTACTGACCAGGAATTTGTGTCTTATGCTCCTTTCTATTCAAAAAATGACATCCCATGTGGTGTGTGTGTGCAATCTATACATTTGTGTGTGTGTGTGTGTGTGTGTGTACATTGCACATTCACTCACACAGGAATAAAATCACTAATCAGAGACATACCTTTGCATACAATTTGGGGAGGGGCTTGTCTGACAAGGATAACCAGAAATTACCTGTTGTACAGCCAAATTTTTTGACAAAAAGAGGAGGGTCTAGAGAGATGGCTTATGCACAAGGGTTATCAGGCATTGCTGGAACCTGCTAGAGAAAAAAGCCAAAGGACCCAGGTTTGATTCCCAGTACAAATTGTACAGTAAAGCCAGATCACAGACAAAGAATGGAGAATGCATCTGCAGTTTGTTTATACTGGCAGTTAAAAGGCCCTGAAATTCAGAAGATGCATCATATAAACATCTGAAAAAATGCTCTCTCTCTCTCTCTCTCTCTCATCACCAAAAACTAAATAAATAAGGAATATTTTTTCAAGTCCAACCAAAAAGAGGGGTTTTGAGCCAGATTTACCATGGTGGCTATAAAGCACTCCTAGGCATATATCCAGAAGACTCTTTATTCTTAGTACTAATGAAAGTAAGGTAGGAGGATCACCATGAGTTCCTGGGCAACCAAGGCTAGGGTGCGATCCTGCCTCAAAGAAGAGAGAGAGAAAGGAGTTTCAAAATCAACAGTGTGAAGGGCTGGAGAGATGGCTTAGCGGCTAAGGCGCCTGCCTGCTAAGCCTAAGAATGCTGGTTCCAATGTCCAGCAGTTCCAATCTCCAGGTCCCATGTTTAGCCAGATGCAAAGTGAGGCAAGGGCGCAATGCCACACTTGCCCACAAGGGGGCACATGCATCTGGATTTCGTTCACAGCAGCTGAGAGACTGCTGGTGCTCCCATTTCTGTCTCCCTCTCCCTCTCTGCCTATCTCTCTCTGTCTCTCTCTCCAAAACTAAATAAAAAATAATAAAAAAAAATTTTTTTTAAATCAACAGTGTGGTGGCAAGAAGGAAGGTTACTCAGTGAGCACTTTGGGATCCTGCTAGACTAAAAGGCAATGGAAAAATATGCCATTGAAAACTTCACTGCACTTTCTTTAGTTCAGAATGTTCATTCCCTTCCATACTAATTCAAATCTAAACATCAGGGCTGGAGAGATGGCTTAGCTGTTAAGGCTATGCCTACGAAGCCTAAGGACCCATGTTTGATGCACAAAGGTGAGGCAAGCACAAGGTCACACATGCCCACTAGGTGGCCTAAGCATCTGGAGTTCAATTGGTGTGGCTGAGGCCCTGGTGCACCAATTCGCTCTCTCTCCCTCTAATAACAAACAAACATCATAATAAAAACCCTAAACATCAGGAGTGTTATGGTTTCCTGGAGCTATTTAACTTCTCTCCAAGGTAAGTTCCCCCTCCCATAAATATTTAAAAAAATAAAAAATAAAATGCTAAACTAGGGCTGGAGAGGCAGCTCATTTGGTTCAAAAAGGGGCTTGCAGCTCAAAATGAAAAACCTAAGCACCTGGGGTTTGATTCCGTAGTATAAACATAAAGCCAGCTGCACAAAGTAGTGCATGCATCTGGAGTTTGTTTGCAGTGGCTGGAGGCCCTGGTGTATCCATTCTCTCTCACTCTCTCTTTTCTCTCTGTCTTTGTCTCTATCTCTCTGCTTGCAAAAAATAAAATAAAATGTTTTTTAACTTTGCTTGGCAGCTTCTTTGCTGACAGAACTATGTTCCCTGATGTTTCATGAGGCAGCATTATCTTACCAGTTTGAAATGCATAGACAGGTCAGTGGCACGCACCAACATGTTCTGCTATAGATTCTGCCCCTTCAGGTTGACTTGACAATAGGAGTTTCATTAAAAGAAGTTACTGTAAAGTCACCTGTAATGACTGGGACATATTTCATGAAGATAAGAATGATTCTCTGGGGGCTGGAGAGATGGCTTAGTGGTTGAGGCGCTTGCCTGCAAAGCCAAAGGACCCAGGTTCAATTCCCCTGGACCCATGTAAGCCAGATGCACAAGGGGGCACATGCGTCTGGAGTCATTTTCAGTGGCTAGAGGCCCTGGCGCATTCATTCTCTGTCTCCTCTCTCTCTCTGTCTCTGTCTCTCTCTCTCTCTCTCTCTCTCTCTCTCTCTCTCTCTGCTTGCAAATAAATAAATACATTAAATTAAATAAAAAAGAATGATTCTCTGACCACCACAATGGCTCAAATGAAGTCAATGTCTCTAAATCGACTACTGGTGGGGTGAGGGTATGCAGCTCAGTGATAGAGTACTCATCTAACATGCGCACAGACCCAGGCTTGATCCTGGGAACAACAAAGTAGAAGCAAATTGAGAGCTATGGCATGGAGACAAGCTCAAGCTGAAAAGCCAACTGCCTATATCATTGAAGACTTTGAGTTTACTGCCACTTAAATGTGGTGCTTTAGTCAACGAGAAGGTGAAAAAGAGTACCTCAAATGTGTCTTTTTGTTGCAAAATTCTGTGATTCTACAATCAATAGCCTGACTTTTTAAAATGTAAAATAGCCTGAAGAAACCTTTAAAATAATCGTCTAGCTTAATAATGCTTTATGATTTATTTATTCATAATTATATTACATAACAGTATACTGATGCATGATCCTAAAACCTGATTTATTCTTGAAATTAGTTTTGTTTGCCCTTAGAATACTCTGGTGCTCCACTTTGAAATTCCCAGGTTGTGGGGTAGGGGTGAGGTCTATTTCAATATAATATACCACATCACTGTCAACATCTAAGGAAATCATTGAGAAAAAGAAGGTACTAATTTCCTTTATCCCAGAAAAAAAATATGTCCCTCTATTAAAAACACTGGATTTAGGCTGGAGGGATGGCTCAGTGATTAAGGCACTTGCCTGAAAAGCCTAACCACCTGGGTTTGATTCCTGTGGTGATTTGATTCAGGTGTCCCCCATAAACTTAGCTGTCCTGAATGCTAGGTTCCCAGTTGATGGAGATTTAGGAATTAACACTTCCTGGAGGCAGTGTACTATTGGAGGAGGGCTAATGGGTATTATAGCCAGTTTCCCCTTGCCAGTGTTTGGCACACTCTCCTGTTGCTATTGTCTACCTTATGTTGGCCAAGGGGTGATGTCCACCCTCTGCTCATGCCATCGTTTTCCCCTGACATCATGGAACTTCTCCTCAAGCCTGTAAGCCAAAATAAACCCTTTTTTTCCCCACAAGCTGCTCTTGGTCAGGTGTTTTCTGCCAACAATGCAAACCTGACTGCAACAGTAAAGTTGGTGCTGAGGAGTGGGATTGCTGCTAGCCACCTGACTGTGTGGCTTTGACCTTTTGGAGCTGATTTTCAAGAGGAATGTGGAAGGATTTGAAACCTTGACCTAAGAGATGCCTTGCAGTGCCATAAGTACAGCTTGATGGACTATTCTAGTCAGAGAATATTCTGGTCAGAGTTTAAAGACCTGAATACAGTAAGAAATAAGGACTGTGAGCTTTGGCTTATGAGGGTAAGGAAGAGCTTTGCCTGGATGAGGATAGAAGCAGTTTGTGTGAGAGGCTTGCTGTTATGCCCATGTCCTGAGAACTTGTGCAGGATTGCAGTGCATAGAAATGGACTGATGTGAGTAGAGGGATATGGCACAGAAAAAAATGAAATCTTTGGGATAAAGTTTCTGCCTGTTCAGCTGCAATTTTATGAGAGATTACAACCATTGAGATTGAGCCAGCTGACCTGCATTGAAACAACAGAAAGAATGCAGTCTTTTGAAAGGGCTTGAATGCTGAAGGAGTGTCCTCTTCTTCAAAGTCTGCTTTATTCCCTCCTGGATTAACAAGTTGGCACCCCACCTGGTATTACAGAGTATAAGAAATGCAGGTAAGAAAGAGGGTCATTGAATTTGCAACATGGCCTTGTGTTTTGGAGATGGCCACGGGCAGTATGAATCAGGATTGCTGGATGCCTACATGGAGACCCGATGGAGCCTTGAGGATGGATGGTGGGTTCCAGTGGAGACCCAGTGGAGATGCTGGGACCATGAGATGGCTCCTAAGGAAAGCTGCCAGCCCCAGATGAAGTTTTCCAGGACTGTGAGTAGCCTAGCTGGAGGAGTGGGATTGGAACCCTAGAGACTTGTTGCTGGTTAGAATTATCAGACTTGGAGATTTGTCACTGGCTAGAGTTGTTGGGCTTGAAGCTACAGAGTTTGATGTTTGCCCTGGTTGTTTTAAATCTTGTATTGGTTGACTATTTCTTTGCTAGGCCCAGTGCAATCTTTTGCAGTGTGAATGTTTATTCTATGCCATTATGGATTTTTTGTTTGTTTATTTTTTATTTTATTTATTTATTTATTTTTATTGACAACTTCCTTAATTGTAGATAATATCCCATGGTACTTCCCTCCCTCCCCCACTTTCCCCTTTGAAACTCCACTCTTCATCATATGCCCTCTCCTTCTCAATCAGTCTCTCTTTTCAGTTTGATGTCATCATCTTTTCCTCCTATTATGATGGTCTTGTGTAGGTAGTGTCAGGCACTGTGAGGTCATGGATATCCAGGCCATTTTGTGTCTGGAGGAGCACATTGTAAGGAATCGTACTCTTTCTTTGGCTCTTACATTCTTTCTGCCCCCTCTTCCGCAATGGACCCTGAGCCTTGGAAGGTGTGTTAGAGATGTTTCAGTGCTGAGCACTCCTCTGTCCCTTCTTCTCAGCACCATGGTGCCTTCTGAGTCATCCCAAGGTCACCACCATCTGAAAAGATTAGCTTCTCTGACCAAATATTTTTGGTACTATGGCTCAGTTAAACGATCTTGGACTATAGGGATGTTTGAACATCATTAGGATCAATAAAAACTATGGGGACTTTTAAAGATTAACTAAATGCATTGCATTTTACATCATGATGGTTATCAGCTTATGGGGGCCAGGGGCGAAATGTGGTAGTTTGATTCAGATGTCCCCCATAAACTTAGGTGTTCTGAATGCTAGGTTCCTAGTGAATAGAGATTTGGGAATTAACACCTCCTGGAGGCACTGTATTGTTAGGGGTGGGCTTATGGGTATTATAGCCAGTTTCCCCTTGCCAGTATTTGGTATGCTCTCCTGTTGCCATTGTCTACCTAATGTTGGCCAGGGGGTGATGTCCACCCTCTGTTTATGTCATCGTTTTCCCCTGCCATCATGGAGCTTCCCCTTGCGTCTGTAAGCCAAAATTAGCCCTTTATTCCCCACAAGCTGCTCTTGGTCAGGTGATCTCTGCCAGCAATGCAAACCTGACTGCAACAATTCCCCAGTACCCATGTGTGTTGGGTTGATTCAGGTATCCCCCATAAGCTTAGGTCTTCTGAATGCTAGTTTCCCCAGATGATGACAATTGGAAATTAAAGCCTCCTGGAGGCAGTGTATTGTTGGGGGCGGGCTTATGGGTATTATAGCCAGTTTCCCCATGCCAGAGTTTGGCACACTCTCCTATTGTTATTGTCCAACTTATGTTGGCCAGGGGGTGATGTCCACCCTTTGCTCATGTCATCATCTTCCCTGCCATCATGGGGCTTCCCCTTGAGTCTGTAAGCTAAAATAAGCCCTCCTCCCCCCGCCCCCCTGCCAAAAGCTGGTCTTGGTCAGGTGATTTCAGCCAGCAATGCGAACTTGACTGCAACACTATGTAAAGCCAGATGCACAAAGTGGAACATCACTTGTAGTTCATTTGCATGGCTACAGGCCCTGTTGCACTCGTTCCTTACCTTTCTGTCTCTTCTCTTTATTCCTCTCTGCTTGCAAATAAGTAAATAAAAAACATTTTTAAAACCACTTGATTTTAGATATAATTTCCTTGGGGGAAAATGTATTGATTACTACTATTAAAATGACTAATTTTTAAACTAATAATTAAGGTTTTTAATTTTTATTATTTTATTTATTTTTGAGAGAGACACAGAGAGAGACAGAGAGGGAGAGGGAGACAGATAGAGATGGGCGTGCCAGCAATCTCTCAGCTGCTGTGAACGAAATCCAGATGTGTGCGCCCCCTTGTGGTCAAGTGCAGCATTGTGCCCTTGCGTCACTTTGCATCTGGCTAAACATGGGACCTGGAGATTGGAACCGGGTTCTTAGGCTTAGCAGGCAGGCGCCTTAACTGCTAAGCCATATCTCCAGACCAGGTTTTTAATTTTTAAAATTTATTTGCATGTGTATGGGTACACCAGCACCTCTTGTCACTGCAAACAAATTCCAGACGCTTGCTCCATTTTTGTATCTAGCTTATGTAAGTGGCTGGGGAATTGATAATTAGCTGGCAGCCTTTGCAAGCAAGAGTCTCTAACTGGTGAGCCATCTTCCCAGACCCTACATTCTTTTTTTGTTTGTTTGTTTGTTTTTTGTTTTTCGAGATAGGGTTTCACTCTAGCCCAGGCTGGCTTGGAATTCACTATGTAGTCTCAGGGTGGCCTTGAATTCATGGTGATCCTCCTACCTCTGCCGCCGGAGTGCTGGGATTAAATGTGTGTGCCACCACGCCCGGCTCCTACATTCATTTTTAAGTTAGCATACAAAGTGTTGCAGTTACTTTCTTGTCAGCAGGACAAAGCACTCAGCCAAAAGCAGCTTATGGGAGAAGTTTTGTTATTTGGTTTTTTAAAAAAATATATTTTACTTATCTATTTAAGAGAGAGAAAGAGGTAGACAGCAAGAGTGCATATGGGTGCACCAGGGCCTCTTTCCACTGCAAATTAACTCCAGAAGCATGCTCCACTTAGTGCATCTGGCTTTATGTGGGTACAGTGGAACTGAATGCTGGCTGTCAGGCTTTATAAGTAAGTGCCTTTAACAAATGAGCAATCTCTCCAGCCCTAGAAGGAGTTTTATTTGGCTATCTGTCTCAATGGGAAGATTCATGATGGCAGGTGAAAGATGGTAGAGAAGAGGCTAAACATTGCCCCCTTGCCAACATCAGATGAACAATAGCAGCAGAATAATGAGTAGAACAGCACTGGCAAACTGGGGGCTAATAAACCTCAAGGTTCACCCCTAGTGACACATCTCCTCCAGCAGGATTCTACCTCCTAAATTGCTACAGGCTAGAGAATAAGCATTCGCGGGCTGGAGAGGTGGCTCAGCAGTTAAGGCACATGCCTATGAAGCCTAAGGACCCCGGTTCGATTCTCCAGGTCCCAAGTAAGCCAGATAAATAAGGTGGTGCATGCGTCTGGAGTTCATTTGCAGTGGCTGGAGGCCCTGGTGCACCCATTTTCACTCTCTCTCAAATAAATAAATAAATAAATAAATAAATAAATAAATAGAATTTATTTTAAAAAAGAGAATAAGCATTCAGAATGCATGAGTTTATGGGGGGCATCTGACTCCCCCGTGATGGGTTTTGATATGACATTTCACATATATGTCATTATAATTTACACTTAATACCTGAGACAGTATATTTTAATATTCATTCATTCATTCATTCATTCATTTATTGGAGGGGAGAGAGAGAAAGAGAAACAAGCAGATAGAGAATGGGTGCAGCAGGGCCTAAACTCCAGATGCTCACCTTCCTTATCCTCTCTTGTCCCCCTCCCACTCCTGCTGAACCCCTCTCTCTCTTCCCAACCAGTCTCCCTTTTACTTTCATGTCTAATTTTTTTTCTTTCTAAATGACAGTTACTGGGCTGAAGAGATGGCTCAGCAGTTAAGGCACTTGCCTGCAAAGCCTAACGACCTTACTTCAATTCCCCAGTACCCACATAAAGCCAGATCACAAAGTAGCACATGCAACTGGAGTTTGTTTACAGCAGCTAGAGGCCCTGGTATGTCCATTCTCTCCCACCCCCCTCACACTCTAGCTTGCTCTCTGCTTGCAAATAAATAAATATATATATTAAATAACAATTATTATTCAGTGTTTGCTTCATTTATAATAAAAGATTAGCTGAATTTTCTAATGCAAATTGAGTTTGTCCTAACACTTTCTTTCTTTTTTTTTTTTTTTTCTTTTTTTTGGTTTTTCGAGGTAGGGTCTCACTCTGGCCCAGGCTGACCTGGAATTAACTATGTAGTCTCAGGGTGGCTTGAACTCACGGCGATCCTCCTACCTCTGCCTCCCAAGTGCTGGGATTAAAGGCATGCGCCACCATGCCCGGCTTCCTAACACTTTTGAATCTCATTGAAAACTCTATCAGTGTCCTACATCAGGGTAGAAATCTCATTGATTTCAGAGAAAATTACATTTAATTCAGATGAACTATTTTGTTTTCAAAATGGAAATCAAAGTATATGGTTTGCATTCATGGGTCTCCTATATAAAAGTAGACATTAATATGCCCCTTTCACTCCTTCCTACCTCCCTTCATCTCTCATTGTCTTCCCCCTCTCTTCTCTTTCTCTTTGATACAGGATTTTGGATCCAGAGAGGGATTAAATGCCATAAACATGCAGGAGACCACAACTTTTGAGTTATTATCTGAGTTAGTAAATAATCAAGAGCATGGAGTCCAAGATGAGTAAATCATACATTATAAAGCTTATTTGAAGGAGAGTTGGGATCCAGAGGGAAGGCTAGCAAGAAGCCCCAAGCCAAAACAGAAATTCTCCCCCTTCCCACCCAAGCTTGGAAGGGGGAAAGAGACTTACACACTTATGTTCAGATGGATCCAGAGAACAGAGGGGACCAAAAAGAAGATATATACACAAATGGTCAGGCAAGAGAGCACCCAGAACAGGACACATGTGGAAATCAAGCAGAAAAATACCCCAACAGCAAAGAAATCCTCTCCCCCTTTGCAGCCAGGCTGGGAAGGGAGAGAGTTTACCAAAGCAAGGACCAGGAGATTCAGGAGCCAGGAGAATGAGAGCCAAGAGATTGACACACACATGCCAAGCCCACTTATGGATTAAACATCCAATTAGAATGAGCCTCATCATCAGTTAAAGGAGGGACTTGATGATGCTGACTCAGGAGAAGCCAACCACTCAGGTGTGCTAAGCTGAGGAAGAAGCCGGAAGCTGCTGCTGGGAAATGTTGATTGTAGTCATCTTGGATGAGATTGGGTCAGAAGCAGGTTCCAGTCATACAAGGGCAGGCAAGGTGTATCGTCTTGGATCTCTGTCCCTGGCTGACTACCTACTAAAAGAAAGAGATCTTGTTCCTGTTCCTCCTTTCCTTTTCACAGGTATTTACTAAATAAATGGCACACATACATAGCTGTGACTGTAGGAGTTCTCCCCAGAATGGTAACATCAAAGGAACACAACCCAAGAACAAAAAGGAATGCAAAAATAAGGCAAGTCCTTTGTTTACGCTGTTCAAACATGAAGAAGAGCACACTGCGAACACCAGCACTTCCCACGAACTCTTTGTATTCGCTTATATGTATAATCCTTACTCATCCCAGGTAACCCCCATTTCTTCATACAAACCCCCAAAAAACTCTCCACTGAACCCTGGCATAGTTGTTCTTCTCTTCTTATATGCTCATTGGTCCCAATTCCTATCAAAATCCAAAAGAACTAAGACAAAGGAAGAGGAAATACACACATTAGCAATATTTGTTCAATTACTCTTCCAAGTGTGTTATGGAGTATATGAAGAAGCAGACTGTACTTTTTTTTATTACAGACATACTTTGTATAGATACATCATGTGTTGGTACCATCTTCTCCCTCATCCCTGCCCCAGTTCTGCTGGGGGCCCTCCTCAGTGGGGTTGCTGGTATTCCCCATGGGGTTGTGGGTTATGCATTGTGGGACCAGGAGTCAGCTATTGGGGGAAGACAGTAAAATATTTTCTTTATTCATTTATTTATTTGAGAGATACAGACTTAGAAAGAGGCAAAGAGAGAGAAAGTTAGTATGGGCACACCAGGGCCTCCAGCCACTGCAAAAGGAACTTTAGACCCATGTGCATCTGGCTTTACATGGGCACTGAGGAATTGAACCTGAATCATAAGGCTTTTGCAAGCAAGTGCCTTGAACCACAGAACCATCTCTCCAACCTTTACACTACTTTTAAGATTATCATCAAATGAGGGATATTCAACATTTATTAGGAACTTATGACAATCAAGCAAGTGTTAAGCACAGTAGATATAAAGATATATGGTACTGCTGGCAGAAAATACCTGATCAAGAACAGTTTGTGGGAGGAAAGAGTTTATTTTGGCTTATAGATTCAAGGAGAAACTCCGTGATAGCAGGGAACACAAATGGCATGAGCAAAGAGTGGACCTCACCTCCTGGGCCAAAATCAGGTGGACAACAGCAGCAGGAGAGTGTGCCAAACACTGGCAAGGGGAAGCTGGCTATAATACCCATAAGCCTGCCCCAACAACACACTGCCTCCAGGAGGCTCCAATTTCCAAATTGCCATCCCCTGGGGACCTGCCATTCAGAACACTTAAGTTATGGGGACACCTGAAACATATGGTAAAGTTAAGTGGAGAGGGTAGAGAACAAAGGAATAATTAAGTTGAAACTATCAGAAGCATGATAGAGTTGTTAGAACTGCTTGGATTCAACCTAATGACTATGAAGCATGATTTTGTTTTTGTTGTACTCCATAACAGGATGCTAACCACAAAAACTCACAAATATTAAAAAAACAAAAACTAGGCTGGGAGCTGGGCATGGTGGTACACACCTTTAATCCCAGCAGGGAGGCAGAGATGGGAGGATCGCCATGAGTTCGAGGCCACCCTAAGACTATATAGTTAATTCCAGGTCAGCCTGGACCAGAGTAAAACCCTACCTCGAAAAACAAAACAACAACAAAAAAAGCTAGGCTGGGGTTCTGGGTAAGATGGTGACATAGGAACCATGTGAAACCAGCTTAGGGAGGTATTTAAGTAAAGCCTCAGCAAAATACACTCTTATTTTGAAAAGTGAAGGAGTATAGGTTCTTCTTAGACAAAGTGGAGAGGCAGGAGAGACCAAGATCCATCAGAAAGAAGGAAAACAGCCAGAATCCCACTGAGGCACTTGCAGGCCTGATCTGCATGATTCACGCACCTGCCTGGCACCGCCCGCCAGGCACGAGCACTGATCAGGAGCAGCAGAGACCAAACAAGGGGATTTTTCCAACCTCATCAGCCCCCTTGCAAAGTCAAGAAATCTGAAGGAAAGACAGCTGAGGTCAGCTAAGGAGCTACTGAAAGGGATTCAGGCAGGACTGGGTGAGCAACTCCAGTACAACTCCAGGCTTCCTGCACTCTCACATCTCCCAACCATCAGAACCACAAACATCTGGCATTCAGCCCCTGGTGGCAGGGCATCCAGCACAGCTGACCAGAACTCCAGTTCCACACCACAGCATGGAGGGATCAAAGGTGGGCACTCAGCATTGGTGAGATTGGAAGAAGCCACCCCAAAAGGTAAAGAGGCCAACTGGCAAAAAAAAAAAAAAAAAAAAAAAAAAAGGTACATAGGCCTGCATTGGGGAGTGGAAGTGCTAATCTCTCTTTCCATGTCAGGGCAGATTATGGGATACATATTCTTGGTTGGATTTACCATTTTCAATTAAGCTATATTTGGGGATTGAATATTGTTGCCTTTGATGCTTTCAGATTCATAAAGCCTTTGTCTTTTGCTTCTGTCATTATTGGGGGCAGGGTCTGATTCAGCTCCCGGCTGACCTGGAACCCAAATCAGAACAGAATTCTCTACCTCCCAGCTGACAGGATTAAGGGTGTACAGCAACACACACCCTTAGGGATTTTGATTTTATAAGATTATCTATTTGTTTTAATCCCCACACTTGCATGCTGGTTGTTATTGAATGAGTATATTGCTCAGTTGAAGTTTAGACTTTGCCAGTAAATTGTTCCACCCAGTCCACTAGAATACTTGCTTAGCAGGCAATCTCAACACCTAGGATTACTTCTAAGGTTGGATTGGGGTACAAGACCTACACTTGGTACCTTAAACTCATATCCTGAGAGTATACACACATTGCCACATCTAAGAACACTGCAGATAAGTAGAAAACCCAAGCATCAAATCAATTCAGGAACAAAAGTTGCTACATTATAATACAAGAAACACAAAGAATAAAGACAATACAATCACCAATGAGATTGTTTTAGTTGAAATGCCTGAAAAAGATTTTTAAAAAATGATTTTATCAGGCTGGAGAGATGGCTTAGCAGTTAAGGCGCCTGCCTCCTAAGCCTAAGAACGCTGCTGGTTCCAATCTCCAGCGGTTCCAATCTCCAGGTCCCACATTTAGCCAGATGCAAAGTGACACAAGGGCACAATGCTGCACTTGACCACAAGGGGGCACACACATCTGGATTTTATTCACAGCAGCTGAGAGGCTGCTGGCACACCCATCTCTATCTGTCTTCCTCTCCCTCTCTCTCTCTGTCTCTCTCCAAAAAAAAAAAAAAAAGATTTTATCTAAACTCTAAATTCAAAGAAATCAAAGGAATCAAAGAAAGTAAAAAATTAAAGAAGAAAACAAATTCCTGAAAAGAACACAGGAAACCAGCTTAATGAAATAAGGAGGTCATTACAAGACATGAGTAAGGAAATAGAAATACTGAAGAAAAATCAGGCTGAAATTCTAAAACTGAAAAACACAGTCAAATAAAAAACTCTGTGGAAGTCTCACCAGTAGAATGGATGGAGGAGAGAACAGAATATCTATTTTATTTATTTATTTATTTATTTATTTATTTACTTACTTTTTTTTTTTTTCAAGGTCGAGTCTCACTCTAGCCCAGGCTGACTTGGAATTCACTCAGTATTCTCAGGGTGGCCTCAAACTTATGGCGATCCTCCTACCTCTGCCTCACAAGAGCTGGGACTAAAGGCATGCACCACCACACCCAGCTGAGAACAGAATATCTAAATAGAAGACCAGGTGGCAGACCTAATACAGTCCAACAAAGAGAAAGACAAGCTAATAGAAAGTTATGAATGGGAATTTCAAGATATCCAGGACACTATGAAAAGATCAAACATAAGAATCAGGGTATAGTAGGAGGAGAAGAACTTCAATCCAGAGGCTTAGCAGGCATTTTCAATGAAATCATAGAAGAAAATTATCCCCAAATAGGGAAAAAAATGCCAATGCAGGCACAAGAACCTTTTAGAACACCAAATAGACAAAACATGGGAAGAACCTCTCCTTGCCATGTTATAATTAAACTACTAAACATGTAAACCAAATAAAATATATTGAAAGAAGCTAGAGAGAAAAAGCAAGTCACCTTCAAATCATCAGGATAATAGCAGATCCCTCAACACAAACTTTAAAAGCCAGAAGAGCTTGGAATGATGTATTCCAAGTTCTGAAAGATAACAACCATCAACCAAGATTACTTTATCCTACAAAGCTATCTATACAAATTGATGAAATAATAAAGACATTCCACAACAAAAACAGGCTAAAGGAATTTATGACAACTAAACAAGCTCTAAAGAAAATACTTGAAGGAATCCTTCACACTGAAGGGAAAGCAAAATACACACAGGAGGAAATAGGAAGAAATAACCACTCAAATAACAGTTAAAACACATGAATAAAGGGAAAACAGGAAGCACTACAAAACAAGAATGGTGAGAATAAACATATACCTTTCAATAATAACTCTTAACATCAATGGCCTCAATGCCCCAACAAAAAGACACACAGTTGCAAACTGAATTAAAAGGTAGGATCCTGTCATTTGTTGCCACCAGGAAACTCATCTCTCAATAAAAGATAGGCACTGTCTTAGGGTGAAAGGATGGAAAATGGTATTTCGAGCAAACACACTTCAAATCAAATAGACTTCAAATCAACATTAGTGAGTAAAGATAAAGAAAGTCATTTTATACTGATTAAAGGAATACTTCAACAGGAGGACATTACAATCCGAAACATATATGCACCTAACATGGGGGCTCCCAATTTCATCAAACAAACATTATTAGACTTAAGGTCACAGATAACACCACACAATTGTAGTGGGTGACTTCTTACCCTACTCTCATCAATGAACAGGTCATCCCAGCAAAATATAAACAGAGATACATCTGGATTAAATGATGTCATGAAACAAATGGACCTAACAGATTATACAGAACATACAATCCAAATGCTGCAGAATATACATTTTTCTCAGGAGTACATGGAACATTCTCTAAAATAGACCATATATTAGGACACAAAGCAAATCTTAACAAATACAGAAAAATTGATATAATCCCTTGTACTCTATCTGACCACAAAGGGATTAAACTACAAATCAGCAACAAGAAAAACTATAGATCATACACAAATTCATGGAGACTAAACAGTACACTATTGAATGATGAATAGATCATTGAAGAAATCAAAAAGAAAATCAATAAACCAAGTGTGGTGTTGCACACCTTTAATCTCAGTACTTGGGAGAAGGAGATAGAAGGATTGCCATGATTTCAAGGTCACCCTGAGACTACATAGTGAGTTCCAGGTCAGGCTGGGCTAGAGTGAGACCCTACCTTGAAAAAAGAAAGAAAGAAAGAGAAAGAAAGAAAGAAAGAAAGAAAGAAAGAAAGAAAGAAAGAAAGAAAGAAAAAAGAAAAGAAAGAAAGTCAATAAATTCACAGAATCAAATGATGATAGGAATACAGCATACCAAAACTTTTAGAACACAATGAAGGCAGTCTTAAGAGGGAAGTTTATAGTTCTGAATGCATATATTAAGAAATTAGAGAGTTCACAAGCAAACAATTTAATGCTTCACCTTAAGGCCTTGGAACAAGAAGAATAAGGCAAACCAAAAATCATTAGATGGGAAGAAATATAAAGACTAGGGCAGAAATTAATGAAATAGAAACAAAAAAAAATTCAATGAAACAAAGTGTTGGTTCTTTGAATGGATAAACAAGATTGATAAACCCTTAGCAAATCTGACCAGAAGAAAGAGAGAAGAGAGAAAATTTAATAAGATTAGATATGAAAAAGGCACCATTACCACAGATACCAAAGAAATTCAGAAAATCATACAGACATACTTTAAGAATATATATGCCTCTAAGTTTGAAAATCTGAAACAAATGGATGATTTCCTTGATGCATATGACCTACCAAAATTAAATCAAATGAAATAAACCATTTAAGTAGACCAATAACAAGTATGGAGATCCAAGCAGTTATTAAAAAAATCTCCCAACTAAAAAAAGTTCAGGCCAAGATGGATTCACTGGTGAATTTTACCAGACCTTCATGGAAGAACTAACACCAATGCTTCTCAAACTTTTCCATAAAATAGAAATGGAAGGAATTCTACCAAACTCCTCTTATGAAGCCAGCATCACCCTGACACCAAATCAGATAAAGACAGAACAAAAAAAGAAAATTACAGACCAATCTCCCTCAGGAACATAGATGCAAAAATTCTCAACAAAATATTGGCAAACAGAATACAAGAATATATCAGAAAGATAATTCACCCCAACCAAATAGGCTTTATCCCAGATGCAGGGATGGTTCAACATATGCAAATCAATAAATGTAATACATTATATAAATAGACTGAAGGACAAAAATCACATGATCATCTCAATAGATGTAGAAAAGGTATTTGACAAAATACAATATCCCTTCATGGTAAAAGTCTTACAGAAACTGGGAATAGAAGGAACATATCTCAACATAATAAAAGCTATTTATGACAAACCTACAGCCAACATAATACTAAATGGGGAAAAACTTGAAGCTTTTCCACTAAATTCAGGAACAAGACAAGGGTGTCCACTTTCCCCACTTTTATTTAATATAGTACTGGAAGTCTTAGCTATAGCAATAAGGCAAGAGACACTCATAAAATGTATACAATCTAAAAAAGTGTTCTACATCCTTAGCCATCAAGGAAATGCAAATTAAAACTACTTTGAGATTCCATCTCACTCTTGTCAGAATGGCTACCATCAAGAACACAAATGACAATAAATGTTGGCAAAGATGCGGAAAAAGGGGAACCCTTCTACACTGTTGGTGGGAATGTAATCTGGTACAGCCATTGTGGAAATCAGTGTAGAGGTTCTTGAGACAGCTAAAAATAGATTTACCATATGATCCAGCTATAGCACTCCTAGGCATATATCCAAAGGACTCTTCTCACTACCTTAGAGATACTTGCACAACCATGTTTATTACTGCTCTATTCACAATAGCTAGGAAATGGAACCAGCCTAGATGTCCCTCCACAGATGAATGGATAATAAAGATATGGTACATTTACACAATGGAGTTCTATTCAGTGGTAAAGAAAAATGGAATTATGAAATTTGCAGGGAAATGGATGGATCTGGAAAGGATTATACTAAGTGAGATAACGCAAGCCCAGAAAGCCAAAAGTCACATGTTCTCTTTCATATGTGGATACTAGCTACAAATGTATAGACTTGTGGGTGAGATGGAACCAAAAATCAGTAGCAGAGGCCAGTAAGCTAGAAAAAGCTTATAAGGGAGGGAGGATAGGGAAGGACTTAAGGGGATGGTATTGTATATTGTATATATGTAAGTAGAAGAACAGATTACAGGGAGGGGAAAGGCCTAAGTGAGGCCAGGGGACGAGATTGGGTAAAAGAAGGGCAAGGGTGAGGGTCAATCAAAATTCAAGATATTCTGAGTAAGACATATGTAAGCCTACTTTTTTGAATAATGGCACATTCAGAAGCCATAGGTTGTTACTAGAAAATTTTCAGTGTCAGAGCTGGGATACCTTCCAGTGAGTTGTTGGCCAGGCAGGTCCCTGTTGCCTCCAAAACATTTCAGGCTATTGCCAAGGCCCTTGGTTTCCCTTGAGAAACAGAGGATAAGGCCTTATTGATGAAGACTTCACATGCCTGAGCAGCAAGATCACTGAGAAAGCAAGCTGGTACTGAGCAGAAAACCTTCTCCCTGTAGACCAGACAACTGAAAGCTGGAAAAACCTGCACAGCATGCAGCCCTATGGGAGACAGAAATCATCACTGGTGAAAACAGTGGACACTGGAAGCCTCAAGTTTGGCCAGATAGGAAAAATGACCAAATGGGTGCAATAGTGGCATATCTGCTCTGGGGGAAACCAACTGCTCTCTAGTTGGACTGAAGGCCTGCTCTATGGGAAGGAATACATGCCTGGTACTGAAAACCTAATCAACAGCCTACGTCAGGGGTGTGTAAAGCCTGCTCTTGTCTGGCTAAATGTGTATATTATGCCCACCAAACTGCCCTGAAAGTACTACACTTAATGTTCATATTCTCATATTAATGCTATTCTTACTTCTGGTTAGAGAAGTTTCTCTTTTCAGATGGCGATGACCACTGGGATGACCCAAAAGGCAGCATACTGCTAAGAAGAAGGGACAGAGTGTCCAGCACTGAAACATCTCTATCACACCCTCCAAGGCTCAGGGTCCATTGCAGAAGAGGCGGCAGAAAAAATGTAAGAGCCAAAGGAAGGATACCACTCCTTACAATGCAACTGTCCAGATAGAAATTGGCCTCTATATCCATGACCTTGCAGTGCCTGGCAATTATAAGGGCCTTCACAAGACCCTCATAATAGAAAAAGACGATGATATCAAAATAAAAGAGAGACTAATTGAGAGAGGGAGGGGATATGATGGAGACCAGAGCTGTGAAGGGGAAAGTCGGGGAGGGGAGGGAAATATGGTTTATTGTCTGTAAGTAGAGAAGTTGTCAATAAAAAAAAATTAGGCTGGGGAAATGGCTCAGCAGTTACATGGCCCTGCTCGCAAAGCCTGCTGGTCCTGGGAGCAGCACCATTCCATGGGCTGGGGTCTTGGCCTGCATAGAGAAGAGAGTGCTGACCCAGCATACTCTGTTCTGACTGTGGGTGTTGTGTGACCAGCTGCTTCATGTTCATCCCCTCAGTCCTTCCCTGCCTTAATGGACTGTATCCCATTGAACTCTGCTAAAATAAACCCTTCCTTAAGTTGCTTTCACCAGGTATCTTTGGCAGCAACAAAAAAAGTAATTTATTCATCATGTCACTTTCTTTAAAAAACTGCAGTGACTCCCCAATATTTATAGGATGTGGTCATATTCTTTAGCTTCATGAAAAGATTCTTCAAAAATCATTCCTAAACTATCATCTTTGCACTTTACTTCTTTTTTACCCCTGACTCCATCACAGTTATGGTTAAGTCAAATGTTCAAAAATTGCTTATCCTTATTTTTCCAAAAAGCTAGTTTTCTACCCACCAACCTTTTCCTTGAAAACTGCTCCCCACTTCCAACAATGGCTTCAGTTGCTTTGTCCATGCAAGGTAACAGTGATTATCTTGAGGAATGATCCAGAGGTAACACCTAAACCAAGCTGCCCCAATGAGGGTGATGGGAGCTGGAGAATTACGCACTCAGAGCAGCTGTCATTTTCTGCCACATCTACGAGAAAAAAGAGAAAACCTGGTCCTGAGCCAGGTGTTGTGGTGCATGCCTCTAATCCCAACATTGATAAGACCAAGGTAGCTGGATTACCATTAGTTCATGGCCTGGCTGGGCTACAGAGTGAGTTCCAGGACAGCATAGGCTAGAGTGAGTCCCTATTTTGAAAATGAAATTAAATAAATAAATGACTGGTCTTCCGAAAGAAATGAAGTAATATGGATGACACGTAGAGAGGACTATAACCTTGCTCCATTCTGTTCAACCAACCTAGCAGCACTCTCTTGGGACCCAAGAGTCACAAGTACAGTCAAAATAATAAATTACTTCCTCTGCTTATGTTATCTTAAATGAACGCTGTTGCATGCATTCCAAAAGCGTTATGATTAACGTAATCATATTTTCACTTTAGAGAGTTCATTCTGCTCACAATGTAGAAGAAGGGTGGGCTAATCAGAGAAGGGAACAGAAGCAAATGATGCCAAGCAGGAGGCTCTCGAAAGGATCCAGGAACAGAACTGAGTGATGACTGTGTGTGGGAGCTAAAGGTGGCAGGAACTGAGAAAGACCTGAAAGCTAGATAACTGGGTGGAGTGGGAAAGAGAACACTGGGGAATTAAAGAATGACAATGAGCTTAGCTATACAGAAAGTAACTTATATGGAAGCATTGCACACAATTTTTAGATCACATTAGGTGCCCCACGGATGTTGGTGTCTTAGGTCTCCTCCTACTCCATTCTATAGTGCCTATAGAGTAAGAATTACACAGTGTACTTTTCCATTGCCCTCACAGTGCCTACTCAGGTCCTGGAACACTGCAGACAGTGTTTATTGCACAAAGTGGCACATGCATCTGGAGTTCATTTGCAGTGGCTGAGGCCCTGGCATGCCCATTCTCTCTCTCTCTCTCTCTCTCTCTCTCTCTCTCTCTCCTCTCTCTCTCTCAAATAAATAAATAAAAATAAAATTTTAAAAAATTGAATAAATAAGCTTTTCATTTTTAAATATGTCTAAATCTGAAAATGCTTAGTAGATAACAATGTGCAGTAGTCAAAAATAACCCTAAAAGCTGAATTTAGATCCTGACCCCTAAACACAAGCTAACCAAAGCCAAGAATTTAGCTGGGTGTGGTGGCACATGCCTTTAATCCCAGCACTTGGGAGGCAGAAGTAGGAGGATCACTGCAAAGTCACCTAGAGACTACATAGTGAATTCCACATCAGCCTGGTCTATAGTGAGACCCTACCTTGGAAAACCAAAATAAGAGAAAAAAAAGCCAAGCATTTAGATTTTGAAATGGCTCCTGCTGTTGAATGTAAAAATATGTATCTCAGGTATGTTATAAAGCTTTCAGAAATTAATTCCTCCTTAGTTCTCTATATAATTATTTTCATTGTATGTATGTAATGATAATATAGAATATGCAATTACTGTAAGGTATGCAATTATAATATCCTTAATAATCAAACATAATTATATAAATAATTGCATGTATTATAGAGAAGGAGAAATCTTTTTAGATTCATCCTAACTAATTCCATTCCAATTAAAGATATGTAAATGATGGTTTGAACCAGATGTTCCCATAAAATCATGTGTTTTTTAATATTTGGTCATCAGTTCGTGGCAATTTGAGAGGTAGAGACTTGCTGGGGGAGGCATGTTACTGGTAGCCAGCTTTGAGGTGTTGAGACCAGGTCCCCCTTACCAAAGCTCAGCTTACTCTCTTGCTGTGGCAGATTATAATATCATGCCATGCTTCCCCTGCCATCATGGAGCTTCCCCTTGAGGCTGTAAGCCAAAGTAAATCCTTTCTTCTCATCAGCTGCTTCTGGTCAGGTGTTTTGTCCCAGCAACATGAAAGTAACTGCAACAGTGACCAACCCCAAGAATCATGACCAAGCAGTTTAGACTTAATAGAAAAGGAAAGAAAATGAGCTATGGTCCATACATAGCTGTTGTGTATTTGATCATTCGAAGACTTTTGGACATTAATGAAGAGGAAAACCTAAGAAGAAACCCTCTTTTGTGGAAGATGTAGGCCACCTGTTGTACAGTGTAAGCTGAGGGGCGGTGAAATGTCACCACATAATGCCCAAACTTCCACCAGTGAGAGCACTCTGGATTTAAGGAGCATATCTCTAGGAGATGCCTGTCAATGCAGACATTCATGCTAAGCACAGAGGAAAACACCTGTAGTCCCAGCTACTCAAGAAGGTGAGGCAGGAGGATCATGACTTTGAGTCTAGCCCGGACTGCACTGAATATCTCCTCCAAAAACTGTATACGTTCACTAAAAGTGATAAAGTGATGATCTGCTAATATATATAAACATGTTGCATTATTGATTGTTTTTTTAAATATTTTGTTTTTATTATTTATTTGAGAGAGAGAGAGAGAGAAATAGGCAGGTAGAGAGAGAGAAATAGGCAGGTAGAGAGAGAGAGAATGGGCGCACCAGGGCCTCCAGCCACTGTAAACAAACTCCAGATGCAAGCACCCCTTTGTGCATCTGGCTTACATGGGTTCTGGGGAGTTGAACCTGGATCCTTTGGCTTTGTAGGCAAACACCTTCACCACTGAGCCATCTCTCCAGCCCCTATTGATTGGTTTTAACAGCTTCCTATTACCCATGATTGGTCTCTTTGGCCCCTATTTGCCCTTCTCAACCTCATTTCTTATCATTCTCCTCCTCCCTAAAGACAAATACTCCACCTCCACTCATGGCTTCTGCCTTCTCCCTGTTTCAGATCTCATGGAAATGAGCTATGTCAGAAAATCCTTTCCTTGTTACTCTTATCAAAGCAGGGTCCTACACTACCAAGCTTCCTTCAGAGCACCAGTAGCAATCTGCTATTCTTTTTTCTGTCTTCATTTATGTGTTTTACGTCTGTCTCTCTCAGTAGAATTAAGTCCCTTGATGGCAAGGATACCTTAAGCATATCATTTTCTATTAAAATTCTAACTGCTATGCCATCCCAAGCATATTGTAAAAGCTCAGTAAACAATTGCTAAATGGGTGTATGAGTGATAATATTTCTGGGAAACATTTTGGGTATATGTATCAAAAGATCTTAAAATAGAAACCCAGTTAGGAACTAATTCTTCTAGGAAATTATCTTTAAGAAATATTTAGATGCCGGGAGTGGGGGCACATGCTTTTAATACCAGCACTCGAGAGGCAGAGGTAAGAGGATCATTGTGAATTCCAGGCCACACTGAGACTACTGATTCCAGGTCAGCCTCAAAAAAAAAAAAAAAAAAAAAAAAAGAAAAGAAATACTTAGAAATACGCAGATGATACACAATTGTTTTCAGGCTTGCTTATAAAAAAGAAAACTAGAAAGTTACCTGGGTAACCAGAAATAAATATTCAATCAAGTGATATTTTATTTTATTTTGGGTTTTTTTGAGGTAGGGTCTCACCCTAATCCAGGGTAACCTGGAATTCACTATGTAGTCTCAGGGTGGCCCTGAACTCAAGGTGATCTTCTTACCTTACTTCTGCCTCCCAAGTGCTGGGATTAAAAGTGTGCACCACCACACCTGGCCTCAAGTGATATTTTAAAAGAATACTTAATGTAATGATAAAATTTCCGTGATTTTATAGTTAATGCAAAAAGTAGAATAAGAATTAATACAGCATTAGCTCAATTTTGTATAAAAATATGTATATATGACAAAAAGAAATGTTATATGTATCAATGTATTAAAGTACTAAAATATTGATAGTGCATATCTATTGGCAATGGATACATAATTTTATTATCAATGATAATAATAAAACGGGTTTTTTCAAGAACTCATTTTGTGAGCTGAGAGTATGGTAGAATGTGTGCCTAGCATTATGTGCAATTTCCAACACCACAAAAAAGATATTTTAAAATCTAACTGAATACCTAATATGTTAAAAGCATTCTCCTAATGTGGTTTGAATCAGAAGTCCCCTATAGACTCATGTGCTTTGTATACTTGGTCCTCAGCTGGTGGCAATTTGGGAAGTTGAGCCTTACTGGAGGAGATGTGTTGCTATGAATAGACTAAGAGATGTTATAGCCAGATTCCCCTTACCAGAGCTTAGATCACTCTCCTGTTGTTTGCTGCCAGATGCTTTGGCAAGAAGTAATGTCCAGCGTCTACTCTACCATCCTCTTCTGGCCATGCTGAAACCTCTCCTCAACACTGTAAGTCAAAATTAACCCTGTCTTACCATAAGGTGCATTTGGTTAGGTGTTTTGTACCAGCAACTACAACAAAAAAAATGGATCGGGGAGTGGAATTGTTACTGCTAGAAACCTGATTATGTGGCTTCTGGTATTTTAGAACTGATTTGTATGAGGAAGATGGGATAATTTGAAACTTTGGACTAAGAGACACTTTAGAGTACTACAAGCAGAGCTTGATGGACCATTCTTGTGAGAGTTGAAAGACCTAAGTGCAGAAAGATCTGTGGACTGTACAAGCTTGGCTTATGAGAAGAAAGAGAGCTCTGCTGAAACTGAGACAGAAGCAGTCTGTGTGAGAGGCTGGCTGTGTTCTCCAGTGTCCTGAGAACTTAAACAAAGTTAAATTGAAAAACAGTGGACTGGTGTGCTTGGCAGAACCTAGAGCAGAAGGATATAAAAGACATGAGTTGGGGGCTGGAGAGATGGCTTAGCAGTTAAGGTGCTTGCCTGAAAAGCCAAAGGACCTAGGTTCAATTCCCCAGGACTCATGTAAGCCAGATGCACAAGGTGGCACATGTGTATGGAGTTTGTTTACAGTGGCTGGGGGCCCTGGCATTCCCATTCTCTATCTGCCTCTCTGTCTCTGCTTCTCTTTCTCTCAAATAAATAAATAAAAATATTTTTTATAAGACATGAGTTGGCACAGAAAGAAATGAGCTGGGTGTGGTGGCTCATACCTATAATCTCAGCACTTGGGAAGCAGAGGTTGGAGGATTGCCATGAGTTTGAGGCCACCCTAGAGTACACAGTGAATTCCAGGTCAGCCTAGGCTTTACCCTACCTAAAAAAAAAAAAAAAAAGAAAAAGAAAAAGAAAAAGAAAGAAAGAAAGAAAGAAAGAAAGAAAGAAAGAAAGAAAGAAAGAAAGAAAGAAAGTAAGTTAGTTTCAAGCTGGGGACTGAAGCCCAGTTCAGCTGCAATTGTTTGAGAGATTGCTGCTATTGAGATTGGGACAGCTGGTCTTCATTGGGACAGTAGGCGGAGTGCTTAATCTCTTGAAAGGAGTGGGCCTGAAGGAAAAATGCTAAGGGAATGTCTTGCTCCTCAAAAATCAGCTTTATCCTCCCTGCCCCCCTCACACACCTGGAACTGACTTTGGAAGTATCACAAATGCAGGAAAGAAAGAGTTGTTGGATTTACAATGCAGACTTTTGGAGAGGGCCTTTAGGCAGTGTGGAGCAGGGTCATGCTCCCTGAGGAACATGGCATGAATGAACCATGGGTTGCAGTAGAGACTCCAGAATTTTGGCGATGCCAGGACTATAGAATGACCACCAAAGAGAGCTTCTGGCTCAGGATGGATTATTTTTCCAGGGTTGTAAGGAGCTGAATTTGAATCCCCAAAATGTCATCACTGGTCCCAGGTGCCAGACATGGAACTACAGGATTTGAGGGGCTGGAGAGGTGGCTTAGCACTTAAGTGCTTACCTATGAAGCCTAAGGACCCCAGTTTGAGGCTCAATTCCCCAGTTCCCACATAAGCCAGATGCACAAGGAGGCACATACATTTGGAGTTTGTTTGCAGTGGCTGGAGGTCCTGGTGTGCCCATTCTCTCTCTCTCTCTCTTTCTCTCTGCCTCTTTCTCTGTCTGTCTGTTGGTAATAAATAAATAAAAATAAACAAAATTTTTTTTAAAAAAGAACTACAGGATTTGATGTTTACCCTACTGAGTTTTTGATTTGCATCAGTCCAATTTTTCTTTAAAATGCCTTCTTTTTCCAGTGAGAATGTTTACTCTGTGCCATTATGTATATGTAACTGTTCTTTTGACAATACCAGCTCACAGTTTAAGAGACTGTTTCAGATGGGACTTTGGACTTTAAAATAGTGTTAAGATTGGTAAAGGCTACAGGAACTTTTAAAGTTGGACTGAATGCATTTTATATCATGAGATGGTCATGAGTCTATGGGGCCAGGGGTGCAATGTGTTGGTTTGAATTAAACATTCAATAGACTCATGTTGTTTAAATACTTGGTCCTCATCTGGTGACGATTTTGGAGGTAGAGCCTTACTGAAGGAGCTCTGTTACAGCTATCTCCCCCTTGCCAGACCTAAGCTCATTCTCCTGCTGTTTTCTACCAGATGCTGTGGCAAGAAGTAATGCCTAGCATCTATTCTGCCATCCTTTCCCTTCCATGCTGAAACTTTCCATTGAGACCATAAGCCAAAGTAAACCCTTTCCTCAAATCAGATGCTTTTGTTCCCAGCAATGAGAAGGTAACTACAACATCTAGTTACTAAAGGACTGATCACTTACGAATGGATAATGAACCCTCTTTCCATTTGTGTTAGCTTTCTGTCACTGTGACAAAATACCTAAGGTGAAAAATTTAGAAGGAGGAATAGCTTACCTTGGCTCAGTTTTCAGGGGTGTTAGTCTGCTGTTGACTATGTTACTTTTGAACATAAGGTGATGCAGGGTATCACAGCATCAGGAACATCTGTGGCAGAGAGGGATACTTGCTTTATTGAGACCAAACAGAAAAACGAGTGAGAGGAAAGGACTAGAGAACTAATTTTCCATTCAAGGACATGTCCCCAATGATGTAACTTCCTCTGACTAGGCCCCACTTCCTAAAATTTCTACCACATTCCAATAGTGCCATCAGTTAGGGAGGGAAGTCTGTAAAAGATGAGCTTTGGGGGAACATTTTATGTCTAACCCAGTAGACAACTCTCCAGAAGTTTGTAATGTATGATGTAAGTAAACATTTCTAAACCCAGATGAGAGTTTGCAATAGGAAGCATCAGCAAGCAAGAGGAAACTGGATGAAGACACAATATTGGAAAAAAGATGCTCAGTGGATGGGCAAGTTGTGAGGACCTGAGTTTAGAGCCATCCCCAGAACCACCATAAAAGCTAGATGCTGCGTGGATGTCTGAAATCCTAGCATGCCTACATGAAAAGGGTGGTGGAAATGGGAGGAACTCCGGGAATTTCATGGGCCAGGTAGCCTGGGGAATGCAGCAGTGCACAAGAGACTCGGCCTCATACAAGGTAGAAGGTAAGGATCTGAAATTGTCCTCTGACCTCCACACATGCAAACCCACACACAAATAACAAATAAATCAGTTTATTTTTATAAAAAGCTAACACAGAATGAGATAAAGTGGACCAAAACAAAGGAAAAGGACAGGAAACATAAGGAGGTGAGGAGACTTCTAAGATAAATTTCAACTGACTTATCTATTCAACAAATACTGAGAAGTATTTTGGGCCAGGTATTTTGCTAAGCTGTAGTATTTCCAATATGAATACAATGGGGCAAGCAGGTTATACACATGATACTCTAGGTGTATAGACAAGGAATATCTAAGCCATGTTGAAGTGAGGATGGCCAGAAAAATAAAAGAACATAAATCCATGTTAAATCCCAAAGGACAAAATACAGAATTCAAGAAGAGTGAGAAAAACATAAGCAAGTACAGAAGCATAAATGGCTTTTAAACTCAGCATACCTTTAGTTGCATGTGGTCCAAAACTAGGACTCCAGGAATCTATTGGAAGTCAAATATCACTTCCTCTAGACTCCATGTAAATGCAATCATGTAAATGGCAAGTCTGCAAACTTCCATGAATAAGTTTTTATTATGCAAATCCAGCTGTAATTAATATTTATCAACAGAATTATATGTGTCAGGCATTTTACCTATTATTTCATTTGTACTCTAAGAGGTAAAAATAAACAACCCCAACCACACCCCAGGGTGCATGACTGCAGGTGGCTGCTGGTTTGCAGCTGGCCAACATGGCAGATCTGAAAGGCAGAGAAAAGTCTTTAGTTTAATCGCCAACCCTTTTTAGAAATAAGAGGGGACTCAGCCTAATTTAGTATATTAGGTAGCCTGGCCTGGTGGCGCACACCTTTAATCCCAGCACTGTCAGGAGGCAGAGGTAGGAGGATCGCTGTGAATTCAAGGCCAGCCTGGGACTACAGAGTGAGTTCCAGGTCATCCTGAGCTAGAGTGAGACCCGACCTCAATAAGTAAATAAACAAATAATGAATAAGTTAGATATGTGCTATCATCACAACATTACTTATTTTCAGGTCTCAGTCTTCCCACTTTGACCAATTTTTTGACCCTAAACTGTATCCTTTTACCATCAGAATTACAGAACCAAGACCAAGTGCCAACCAAGTAGTGAAGACCTTTATTTCCAGCCAGACTGAAAGTAGGAGATTTGCATGCAAAGGAGCTTTACCTGCTGGCAGTCAGGAGGTATTAGACACAGAGCAAAAGAAATGAGGGGGAGAAATAGGCTAAAAAAGGAGGGGCAATTTTTACTTGTTTTCTGGGGATAGACAATGATCTTCCAGAAACATGGATAGTACTTTCTTTTATTCCTTTCTTAGTCTGGTATTTCTGAGCATGGTGGCTGGTAGGTCTTTACTCTTGAAGGAGGGAGAGAGAGAACTTGACCCACCTAGGGCTGGTTGACTATATATTGTAGTCTGAACAAAACATCTCTTGACTGGAGAGATGGCTTAATGGTTAAGGCACTTGCCTGTGAGACCTAAGGACCCAGGTTTCATTCCCCAGTACCCATGTAAGCTAGATATATAAGGTAGCACATGTATCTGGGGTTTGTTTGCAATGGCTAACGACCCTCATGTACCCATTCTCTCTCTTTCTGTCTCTCTCTCTCTGTCTCTCTCTCTCTCTCCCTCTGTCAAATAATTTTAAAAAAAAAAATAGCCTTCAAGTCCCTGAAAAGTGAAAAAGCCTGGTCAAGTCCCTGAAAAGTGAGAAAAATCTTGTGAAAAAAAAAAAAAAAAAAAAAAAAAAGTGAAAAACTACACATAAGCAATGTCATTTACAGCAAACCTAGTGCAAAACTAACAATGTGGCCCCCACGGTGTGATTTTTTTTTTTTTAAGTCAGGTAAGAGCAAGTAAAGCCAGAGGGTTTGTTTAGGATTTCTTTCTATAATACTTCTTTTAAAAATTTTTCCTTTTTTATTTCTTTATTATATATATATTATAACAGGTTGTTCTCTTTTATACCTTTGCTCCTACTCCTGTTACCTGAGACTTTGGGAAGGAGGGTTATGGTATTCACTGTGTGGTCATAAAGGCCTCAGTCAGTTCCTGTGGGATAGTGGGGGCTTGCCTCAGGGTATTCCTACCCACTCTGTGGCTCTTATTGCCCTACTGCCCCCTCTTCTGCAATGTTCCTTAAGCCATGGAAGGCCTGTTGGCAGTCTGATTTAGTGTTGAGTTCTCTGTGGCCTCTGCATTTCTGCTTTGATGCTTTCCAAAAAAATTTTTATTAATTTATTTGCAAGCAGAGACAGATAGAAGAGAGACAAAGAGAATGGGCACAGCCACTGCAAACAAACTCTAGATTCATGTGCCACCTTGGGCATATGGCTTATGTGGGTGCTAGAGAATTAAAACTGGGTCCTTAGGTTTCACAAGCAAGTGCCTTGACCACTAAGCCATCTCTCCAGCTCAGAACCCATGGTTTTAAGATTTAGCTTTTTCCACCTTTTGTCCAGACTGTCCCCTGTCCTCCCTCCCCTTTTATATAATACTTCTTTTTAATTTTTATTTATTTACTAGAGAGAGAGAGAGAGAGAAATGGACCCACCAGGGCCTCCAGCCACTGCAAACAAACTCCAGATGCATGCACTGCCATGTGTATCTGGCTTTTGTGGGTTCCAGGAAATCAAACCTGGGTCCTTGGGTTTCACAGGCAAGCACTTTAACCACTAAGCAATCTCTCCAGCCCTGTAATACTTCTTTTAGAGGACATTTAAATTCAGTTTGGAGTGGGGTGGGGTGTCACACTACTAGTGCACTGTGCAATGTCAGTTATTTGGGAAGTTCATGGGAGGAGATTCATGAGTTTGGGACAGTCTGGACAATGCAGCAAGACTCTATTACAAGAAAGTGAGTAAATGCAGTTTGATGGGATGATGTGGGCCAAGCTGCACCATGACCAGCTAGGTCTTTACCCCCATGCCTCATACAGTAGTACAGGGTGACCCTTACACTGAAGCCTAGAGGAAGAGAAATAGAGACTGTGGAATCTGTTCTCCAAAATCCCAAGATCCCACGTAGACCACATCATATGAAATGATGGCCATAAACATGAACCGAATTAATGTTTAGTTAATAAAAAAGGAATAAAATATTTATGCTATTTACCAAAGAGCCTCCAGGCTATTTTTTTAAATTTTTACTTCTAAGCTTCAATCTAAATTCTAAATCCTGAATGTGCTTTTAAACCTTATTTTGAATAATTCAGATGCTTTGAGAACAACCCATAATACCAATGTACTAGTGGAACTGCTAAAGAGGCATTCTCATAAAGCAATGTACTAAAATCCATTTGGTTATCTTTCAGCAGGGATCATCTATTTTGTTTACTTCTTCATATTAAATATTAGACTGAAGTGCATTTATAATTAAATGTCCGTCTAGCACCATTGCTGCTGTTTCCCTATGTCCAAGACCTCTAGGCTCTGTCTATATACACAAGGATTGCCCTCCCCACTCTAGTGACCTTGCTAGGGATGGTAACCACAGTTGTGCCACTCCCTCCCCACTGGATGAGCACATGATTCATGCCAGGACTGACACTGACATACAAAAATAAAATGTTCTCTTTTTCCCTTGACATTGGAACATGATAAGCCTCCTTTCAGGTCGATTGCTCCAGCTGCATGTATGAACAAGGTCCATTTTCAGTAGAAGAGGTCAAAAATCAAAGAAAAAAATCAAAGAAAGTATATGGTGAGAGGGGGAGAGAGGAAGAAATCTATCCCAAAGTGCCATTAATGCTCTTTAGCAAAGCCCAAACTCAGCCCCTGAGCTTCTTCCAGATGTGAACCTGTGAATTCCTTTGTCCCTTCAGCTAGTTTTGATTAGGGTTTTGTTTGTTTGTTTGTTTGTTTGTTTGTTTGTTTTGTTTTTTGAAGTAGGGTTTCACTCTAGCCCAGGCTTACCTGGAATTCACTATGTAGTCTCTGGGTGGCCTCGAACTCATGGCGATCCTCCTACCTCTGCCTCCCAAGTGCTGGGATTAAAGGCGTGCGCCACCACGCCCGGCTCAATTAGTTTTTTGTTTCTTGTAGTCAAGAGAACCAACATAGTATTCCCCTGCTAATTGTACTAACACTGCTTACTGAGGCAGTACTTAGGCACATATATTACTGGAAGTTTTCTTCTGGTTTTATGCAGCAGCGGTTGCTTAATTAAACATAGGTTAATTTTATCATGTAACAATTCCAAAGGGAGTCTAGAGCTAGTACAGATGCTCAAGAAAGTCACAAGTGGGCTAGAGAGATGGATCAGCAGTTAAAGACACTTGCCTGAAAAGCCTAAAACCTGGGCTCAATTCCCCAGTACCCATGTAAAGCCAGATACACAAGGTGGCACATGCAAACGCAGTTCATTTGCAGCGAATAGAGGGCCTGGCATGCCCATTCTCTCTCTCTCTCTCTCTCTATCTATCTAAATAAATAAATAAATAAATAAATAAATAAATAAATAAAACTTTTTTCTTAAAAAAGAAAGTCACAAGCTCCTAGCTTCCTGTTTGCCATCTTAACTCAATGTTGCAAGAAGACTGCTCTACTTGTAATCAGGAGGAAGAGAAGAAAAGAGGGGAAGGTGTGTACTAATTGAACAGTCTTTTCATTAGTTAAAGCAGCTGGGGCATGGTGACACAAGCCTGTAATTTCAGCATTCAGGAAGTGGCTTCAAGAGAATTAAAAGTTCAAAGCTACTTTGGGCTATATAGCAAGTTTGAGGTCACATGAGAAAATAAATCTAAAAATAAAATAAAGTAAAGCACTCCTGGAAATAAACCCCAAAGGACTCCACACTCTACTAGAGAGATACTTGCACATCCATGTTTATTGCCACTCTATTTACAATAGCTAAGAATTGAAATCAGCCTAGAAGCCCCTCAACACATGAATGGATAATGAAAATGTGGTACATATACACAATGGACTTCTATTCCACAGTATGGAAAAATGAAATTATTAAATTTACAGAAAAATGGATGGACCTGGAAAAAATTCTATTAAGTAAAAGGATCCATGTCAGGTTCTCTCTGACATGGGATCCTAGCTTGGAATGTATGTGTATAGAGAAAGGCAAATGTGGGTAAAACCTATAAAGATAGAATGAAAGAGCCGGATTACAAAGTGGTGTATGCATCTGGAATTTGTTTACAGTGCCTAGAGGCCCTGGCATGTCCCTACTCTTCCATACCTTGCTTTCTCTGCTGGCAAATAAAATAAAATAAACCAAACAAACAAAAAGGGCTGGGGAGGTGGCACAGTGAGTAAAGTGCTTGCCACTCAAGCATGAGGACCTGAGTTCAGATCCCCAACACCCATATGGTGGCATGTGCTTGCAATCCCAGAGTTGGGGAAGTGGAATCAGGGGGATCCCTGGGGCTTGCTGTCTAGCTAATCTAACCAAATTGGTGAGCTCTAGGTTCAGAGACCTTGTCTACAAAAAAGAAAGAAAGAGAGAGAGGAAGGGAAGACAGAAGGGAGGGACGGAGGTAGGAAGGGAGGGACGGAGGTAGGAAAGGAGGGAAGAAGGTAAGAAAGGAGGGAAGGAATAGAGAAAGATGGAGAGGGGCTGAGAAAGGTATGCACACCTCTTACACAAATGTGTACCACACACATGAACACACATACACATGTGTATGCACACCACTCACATACACATGCAATAAAAAGAGAAAATATACTAAGAGCTACCAGTGGTTGTATTAGGCTATTGAAACTGTAATGTATTTATTTATTAATATTTTATTTATTTATTTGCAAGAAGAGAGAGACAATGAGCATGCCAGGGTCCCTAGCCACTGCAGACGAATTCCAGATTGCTGCACCACCTTTTAGCTTTATGTGGGTAATAGGGAATCAAACCTGGGTTGTTAGGCTTTGCAGGCAAGTACCTTTACCACTAAGCCATCTCTCTAGCCCTATAATTTATTTTTTTCTTTTCTCTACTGCAATTGTAATTATTTCCTTTAAGTTAATAATAATTAATAAGATAAATATTATGTTAAATCATTAATATTATAAGCCTATATTCTTCTTCGGAGTAGTACACAGATTTAAAATTCTCTGTCAAATTATACTATTCTAGTATTTTCCCATTGTTGAGCATGGCACAAGGATCAAAATGATATCTAATACAATTTGTTGGAAGATTATTAGTTGCTTATTTTTATGTAGTATTACCAATGTCAAGGTTCCTTAGAAAAACAGAACTGATAGAATGGGTGCAAGGATGGACCAGTGCATACATAGTAGGGAACGGTTTTACAGGATTAGGGAGGCTAGCAGATTAAAATCTGCAGGAGAGACATCATATATAGCTTGAGTCTGAAGACCCCAGGCAGGTGCTGTAGAACCGGGAAGACTGAAGTCAGTTCAAAAGCATCAGTGAAGAGACTTCTCCCTTACCTGGGCAGAAGTAAGCCTTTTGTTCTTCTCAGACCTTCAGTGGATTGGCTGAGTCCTGTTCCCATTAGAAAGGGGGATTGCATTGTTCCATCTGTGCATTTAGATGTTAATCTCATCCAAAAGTTTTCTTACAGAAATATCTAGAAAAATGTCAGATGAAATATCCAGGTACTCTGTGGGCCCTTAAAAACTGATGTATAAAATCAACCATCACAAACAGTTACAGGCTAAACTGAATCCATGTTGCATATTGGACTAGATTTTTGGCTTTGAAAATAAATCTCTTTCTCCTTATGAATGTGTGGAGTTAATACATTTGGTAGTTGTTCAGGAAGATGTTACCTCCATGCCTCTGCTCATTCTGCACCCTGCACTTGAAATGCTTTGCTCATAATTGCAGGGTTTCTAAATGCTATTCTTCATGAAGCCTTCTCTGATTCTTACAGGTCATGCCTCTGACCTCTGACCTACTCCCAACAGACATATCAAATTAATATTTTCCTTCTCAACATATATGGTGCCGTGAGTCTACTTTTCTATTGGCAAGTTCCACCTACCCTCGTTGTATAGATTTGAATATGCTTGCTAGGCTGTAAGCTATTTCTTTTTCAATTTTAAAAATATTTTTATTTATTTCAAGGAGAGAGAGAGAGAATGAGTATGCTAGAGACTCTTGCCACTGCAATGAAATTCCATATGCATGTGCTACTTTGTGCATCTGGCTTTGAGTATTGGGAAACTGAACCCAGGCCAGCAAGCTTTGCAAACAAGTGCCTTTAACTGCTAAGTCATCTTTCCAACCCACCTATTCCCCCACCCCTTTTTTGAGGTAGGGTCTCACTCAGGCTGACCTAGAACTCACTCTGTAGTCCCAGGCTGGCCCCAGCCCTCCTACCTCTGCCTCCTGAGTGCTGGGATCAAAGGCATACACTGCACGCCCAGCTATTCCTTCTTGAAGAAAAGATTCATGTCCAATTCAGCCCATCAACTTTTAATTACCTTATATTGAGTATCTGTTAATCTGCTAACTAATATGTTATATATGCCTTATCATTCAGAGACTCTTTTAACTAAATGATAGAGTTCAAATCTCTTGACAGCAGTTTAAGATTAAACAGACTTGCAGATGAATGGACACTCATTGACTTTTTAGCAAATCTGCATATTTAAAATTTAATTATTATTCAAGTGTGCTTACTGCAAAATAGAGAAATTGTCTGAGTTATGTTAGTATTTTTCCTTTACTGCTACTTTCTGCTCTTTGAAGTCTGGGACATTTAATCCTTCCTCATTCACTTATTACACATATTAAATTTTTGTGGGCTAGAGAGATGGCTCAGCAGTTAAGGCACTTGCATGCAAGGCCTAAGACCTGGGTTCAATTCCCCAGTACCCATGTAAGCCAGATGCACAGAGTGGTGCATACATCTGGAGTTCATTTTCAATGGCTAGAGGCCCTGGCATGCCATTCACATTCATATCCTTTCTCTCTCTCTCTCTCTCTCTCTCTCTCTATCTCTATCTCTATCTCTATCTCTCTGCTTGCAAGTAAATAGAAATATTTAAAATTTGTGTGTTTACTCTTTGAGCAAAGGCAGAGGTTAAGCCAAACTGTAACTTAGCTGATCAACCATGGAGCATCTTGCTTCTTACTTTTTAGAGAAGTCGCATCTTTCTGTCCCAGTATTTCAACAGGATCTCATGGAAGCAACAATTATCTAACAACCAACATTATGTGCCAATGCCATCCTTAAATCAGTATTTCAGGATTAGCCCATTTCATTGCTGGTATTTAAATAATTTCTCGCATTTATGAAAATTTGTGAATCTTGTTTCTCCCTCTAGTGGTCAATAACTTTCATTAAAATGGGAAAGTCATGTAAGAGTAATTTTTTTTTTTTTTTTTTTTTTGAGGCACTGACTTACCCTGACCAGGAACTCACTATGTGGTCCTAGCTCGTCTTGAACTCATGGCAACCTCCCTTCCTCAGTCTCCCTTGTGCTGGGTTTATAGCTATAAGCCATCACGCTAGGCTAAGTGATGTTAGTGTGGGTGAAATTTGGGGATAAAAATTCATTCTTTGTCAATAAATGTGAAATATGCCTAAATTTATGTCTAATTTGTCTAATTATGTCCTAATTTATAAAAAGAGGTCTATTTGGGATATAGTTTCATTAGATACCATGAATACTGTTGTATGGCAAATTTCCTCCACATTGAAAGGTATAAACAAATATTGCCATCTTTATCAAAAGCAGCTAGGTCAACTCCCCAGGAAAGGTGTGGTGAGGGTCATCAGACCCCACCACCTGAGATTTAAATGCACCCTCCCCCCGCACCAGCTGCATACAATGATGCACAAGATCTCACGACTTCCCCCTGGTGAGGGGGGACATAGAGTATATATAGAGGAAAAGATCTAGGAACAAGGAGCTACAATGAGCTGCATTGAGGTGGTGTCTCTAGAATCTCCGTGCTCTGTAAGCAAGCCCTCACCCCAAGACTGAGGGAGGAGCATAGGCGGGGTAATCCCAGTCTAGTGAGCCCCACTGAAGCGCTGCTTTGGGGTCTCATGCTCTATAAGTAACCTCTCACCCCCAGGCTGAGGGAGAAGCACAGTGGGCCCCACTGAAGTGCTGCTTTGTGGTTTCATACTCCTGGACAAAGAGGGAAAGGAACAATTAGAAACGCCACAGGGAAGTTGTACTCAGGGTGGATTAAGACTCGGTGGTGTGGCTGCTCTGGGGTCCTGACGCTCGGTAAGCAAGCCCTCATCCTGAGACTGAGGAAGGAACGTCCCAGGAGTATTTTTGACACAGGAATCTCCATCAGAGTGGCTGCTTTGGGGGCCCCACACTCCTATAAGTAACCTCTCTTTATGTTCTGTAAATGACCTCCTAATAAATTCATTGGTTCACTGAACTGGTATTGGTGTAATCATACTTGATTCTGCCATCTGAGCCCTATTTGGGGTGAAAATGTGTGTCCTCCAACCACTGCAAACAAACTCCAGATGCATGCACTACTGTGCATCTAACTTTACATAGGTACTGGGGAATTGAACCTGGGTTGTTAGGTTTTGCAGGCAAGCGCTTTAACTGCTTAGCCATCTCTCCAGCACAATAATTTCAATTTTGTAAAGTATTTCCCTAACTGGGCTTGCTGGTGCATGTCTGTAACTCTACCACTCAGGAGGTGGAGGCAGGAGTAGTAGAAGTTCAAGATCATCATTGGCTACATAGGGCATTAGAGGTCAGCCTCAGCTACATGAGATCCTGTCCTAAAAAAAAAAAAAGTTAGCCAGGCCTGGTAGCACATGCTTTGGGAGGCAGAGGTAGGAGGATCACCATGAGTTTGAGGCCACCCTGAGACTACATAGTAAGTTCCAGGTCAGACTGGGCTAGAGTGAGACCCTACCTTGAAAAAAAAAAAAAAAAAAAAAAGTTAGATGAGCCAAGCATGGTAGCTCACAACTATAATTCCACAAAGATAGGCTCACCATGAGTTTGAGGCCAGCCTGGGGCTATAGAGTGAGTCCCAGGTCAGCCTTGACTACTGGAAAACAAGCAAAGAAAAATGTTACTTAATTGGTAACTGATGTGCATTAGTTCTTTGCTCTTATGTGATAGTTTCCTTTCAAATCCTAATTTTATTGCTTAGATGATGTGAAATTTTAATTGTTTTTTTGAGGTAAGGCCCAGGCTCATTTTTTTTCAAGGTAGGGTCTTGCTTATGCCCAGGCTGACCTGGAATTCACTATGTAGTCTCAGGATGGCCTCAAACTCACAATGATCCTCCTACCTCTGCCACCTGAGTGCTGGGATTAAAGGCATGCACCACCACACCTGGCTTAATTTTTTAGAAATAAATTATTTTATTTGAGAGAGAGGCTTAGAGAAAGAAAGTGAGAGAGAGAATTGGCATGCCAGGGCCTCTAGCCACTGCAAATGAACCAGATGCATGTGCTACCTTGTACATCTGGCTTACATGGGTCCTGGGGAATTGAACCTGGGTCCTTTGGCTTTGCACACAAATGCCTTAACTACTAAGCCATCTCTCTAGCCTTTAGAAATAATTTTTTTTATGAGAGACAATTGGGGTACACCAGGGCCTCAAACTACTGCAATAGAACTCCAGATGCTGGTGCCACCTTATGCACATGAATGACTTTGTGCACATACATCACCTTGTGTGTCTGTCTTACATGGGTTCTGGGGAGTCGAACCTGAGTCCTTAGGCTTTTCAGCAAGCGCCTTAACCATTAAGCCGTCTCTCCAGCCCAGAATTAAATTTTTAAATTCATGGTAGTTTTATTTTAAAAAGTGAGATGATTGTATGTGAGGAGTTATAGCCCTCTGAGTATATATGACTACAAAAGAAATTATAGTTGCAGAAGTAGCACTGTAATGAAGTATTTTCTTTTAAAAAATATTATTTATTTGCAAGGAGAGAGAGATAAAGAGGGGAGAGAGAGAGAAAAAATGAGCACATCAGGGCCTCCAGCTGCTGCAAACTCCAGATGCATGTGCTACTTTGTGTGGGTTCTGGGGAATCAAACCTAGCTCATTAGGCTTTTCAGGCAAGGGCCTTGACCACTGAGCTATCTCCAACACCAACCAAGTATTTCTTTAAAAAAATATTTTTCATATTAAAAAATATAATTAAAGGCATGGTGGCGCATGCCTTTAATCCCAGCACTCGGGAGGCAGAGGTAGGAGGATCGCTGAGAGTTCAAGGCCACCCTGAGACTACATAGTGAATTCCAGGTCAGCCTGGGCTATAGTGAGACCCTACCTTGAAAAACCAAAAAATAAAATAAAATAATATAAATATATATATATAGTTTATTTGTGAGAGAGACAAAGAGTATGGGTATACCAAGGCTTCTTAAAACTATAAATGAACTACATGGGCACTGGGAAAACAAATCCAGGCCAGCAAAATTTGCAAGAAAGCACCTTTAACTGCTGGGCCATCTCCCCAGGACCCCTATAATCAAGTATTTCTAAATAGAAAAAAATAATTTTTTAAGATTTGTATTTGTTAAAAGTGGTGAATAGTGAGTCATCAAAAGGAGAACATTGTGAAACATTGTGAAATAAAGATGGGCATGTTTTGCCAAGCTCCACAAAATAGCACTCTTGTTTAAGAGTTAGAAAGATCATTTTAGTAAAGACAGAGTATCCTTTGCAGCGTCATCCAAATCAGTACATTTCTGAGGATGAAGAGGATACCAGGCACACATTGAGACTGTCTAGGCAATTTGGAACATTTGTTCACTCTAATAATTTCTGGTTTATTAAAATCATAATTTAGTTATTAAAAAATAAGGGCTTGGGAGATGGCTCAGTAGATAAAGCATTTGCCATGCAGGCGTGAGACCTTGAGTTCAGACCTCCAGAACCCACATAAAACCAGACATTGTCCATCTGTAATCCCAGAGCTCCTTTGACAAGATAGGAGATAGAGAATCCCTGGAAGTTCGCAGACTAGCCAGCCTGGCATACCCAGCAGTGACCAACAAGAGACAAGGTAGAAGGCCAGAAATAACACATAAGGATGTCTTCTGACCTCCACATGCAAGCATGGCACATACTTGTGTTCACTCACACACAAGAATGCACATGTCACACACATAAAGATTTTTTTATTTTTTGATTTGTCAGTACAGAGAGAGGGGTGGACCAGCTTTATCCTCCAGAGAGTGTAAGAAGTTATGTGATTTCTTTAGGTACCTTATGATAGTCAAAGGTCAACCTTACTATGGAATGGTCTTACTAAGAAATCATTCTGGGGGCTGGAGAGATGGCTTAGTGGTTAAGCACATGCCTGTGAAGCCTAAGGACCCGGGTTCGAGGCTTGACTCCCCAGTGCCCACATAAGCCAGATGCACAAGGTGATGCATGTATCTGGAGTTCATTTGCTGTGGCTGGAGGCCCTGGGGCACCCATTCATTCTTCTCTCTCTCTCTCATTGTCACTATCAAGTAAATAAATAAAATAAACAATTTAGAAAAAAGAAATCATTCTGCAATGTTAACAAGAATCTACTGAACCCTAGCTCAGCAAAATTTGAATCTCAAAAGATGTCAAACATACATTATTTATTTATTTATTTATTTATTTATTTGACAGAGAAAGAGGGAGAAAGAGAGAGAGAATGGGCACACCAGGGCCTCTAGCCACTGCAAATGAACTCCAGACACGTGCGCCCCCTTGTGCATCTGGCTAACGTGGGTCCTGGGGAATTGAACCTGGGTCCTTTGGCTTTGCAGGAAAATGCCTTAACCACTAAACCATCCCTCCAGCACAAACATACATTTTTTAAAATGGCTAAAACTGTTTTCTGTGTGGTTTCCTCCTCAGTAAACAGCCTATTCATCACCACTTGACCTCTGACAGGCACCTCAGATTCAACAGCAGCAGAACTTAAGCCATTGTCTTCCCCCACAAACCACTGTTGCTTTTTCTCCATGTTCTCTAAATAAACTGCTCCACCAGCCAAATGCAGAAACCAACAATTTAGGTGTCATTTGACCCCTCCCTTTTCTCACCCCCATAAGCCAATCCCATAGCCTTTGCCCTGCCTCTGCAGTCCACACCCTGGAGAGCACCTGTCACCTCTCAATAGTCCTCAGATCTCCACAGTTGCTTCTCTCAATCTGTTCTCTGTGCTACAGCCATGTACGTTACGTGCTAAGTCTCGCCCCTCACATGTCATAGGCTAAAATCTACCTCCAGAACCTCAGAACGTGACCTCATTTAGAGACAAGGCCATTCCAGAGGGCACTAAATGAGGTTATTAAGGTAGGCCTTAAGCCAATTTGTCATTATGAGGAAAGGAAATTTGGGCTTACAGAAGATCCTTAGGATTCATGTGCCCTGTAAAAAAGCAGCTCCAGGGAGACTATCTGTAAACTAAACAGAAAGGACTGCTGGGAAGCCAGCCCTGCACCCAACCTGAGGCTTCCAGTTGCCAGATCAGGGAGAAAAGTCAATTTCTATTATTTATGTCAACACCACCTGTGATATTTTGTTTTGGCAGATTAAAAAAATTAATACATATGGTGTGATGGTTAAGTTGTTGTCAACTTGATCTGTTTAGTAATCCACATAAATTCCTTTCAGGTGGGTCTCTGAGCTTCCTTCCAGGAAGGATTAACTGAAGGAGGAAGTCCTTCCCCCAGAGTGAGCCCTTCCTCCAGAGTGCATGACCCCTCTCAGATGGGAACTTTATATAAGGAAGCTCTGGGTGAAAAAAGCCCCTTCATTCCACTTGGCTGCCGAAGCTGCTTGCTGCCTTTCAGCATGGACTGAAGACCAGCACAGACTAAAGATCAATATCAACTAAAGACCTACGTGGATTGAAAAACCAGCGGCTCCTCAGGAAGCCTCCAGGCCTTCAGTGCCAGATTGGGACTGCTGAGGCACTATAATTCATTCTAGCAGTTCTGTTCCTCTAGAGAACCCTGACTAATACAAATTTTGGTACTAGAGGAGTGGGATTGCTGCTAGACCCCTGACTATGTGGCTTTGGCCCTTTGTAGCTGAGTTTCAAGAGGAATGTGGAAGAATTTGAAACCTTGATGTCTTGCAGTGCTGTAAGTACAGCTTGATGGACTATTCTGAGTCAGAGTTGAAAGACCTGAATGCAGTAAGAACTAATGACTGTAAGGTTTAACTTATGAAGGTGAGAAAGAGCTTTGCTTGGACTGGGCTAGAAGCAGTTTGTGTGAGAGGCTTGCTGTTATGCCCATGTCCTGAGAATTTGTGCAGGGTTGCATTGTGTAGAAATGAACTGGTGTGAGTGGAAGGATATGGCACAGAAAGAAATCTTTGGGCCAAAACTTCTGCCCATTCAGCTGCAATTATGTGACAGATTGCAAGCGTTGAAATTGGGGAAACAGGAAGAATATAGACTCTTTTGAAGGGGCCTGAATGCTCAGAGAGTTCTTCAAAGTCTGCTTTGTTCCCCCCTGGATTAACTAATTGACACCCTACCTAGTATTGTGGAGTATAAGAAATGCAGGAAAGAAGCTGGGTGTGGTGGCGCATGCCTTTAATCCCAGCACTTGGAAGGCAGAGGTAGGAGGATCACCATGAGTTCAAGGCCACCTGGAGACTACATAGTGAATTCCAGGTCAGCCTGGGCTAGAGTGAAACCCTACCTCGAAAAAACAAAAAACAAAAAACAAAAAAGAAATGCAGGAAAGAGAGGGTCACTGAATTTGCAACATGGTCTTGTGTGTTGGAAATGGCCATGGGCAGTGTGAAGCAGGTTTGTTGGATGCCTGCATGGAGACCCAATGGAGCTATGAGGATGAACCATGGGTTACAATGGAGACCCAGTGGAGATGCTGGGACCACGAGATGGCTGCTAAGGAGAGCTTCTGTTCCCAGATGAAGTTTTCCAGGACTGTGAATAGCCTAGCTTGAAGGGAGAATTGGAACTCCAGAGACTTGTTGCTGATTACAATTTATTGGCCTTAGAGATTTGTCACTGGCTACAGTTGTTGGACTTGGAGCTACAGTGTTTGATGTTTGCCCTGGTTGTTTTAAATCTTGTATTGGTTGAATATGTCTTTGCTATGCTCAATGCCATCTTTTGCACTGTGAATGTTTATTCTGTGCTATTGTGGGGCTCGGGGGAATTTTTTTGGTATTATGGCTCAGTTAAAAGATCTTGGACTATGGAAATGTTTGAACATCATTAGGATTGATAAAAACTATGGGGACTTTTAAAGTTGGATGAATGCATTGCATTTTACATCATGTATGGTTATCAGTTTATGGGGACCAGGGGTGGAATGTGGTGGTTTGATTCAGGTGTCCCCATAAATTTAGGTATTCTGAATGCTAGTGTCCCAAGCTGATGGAGAGTTGGGAATTATTGCCTCCTGGAGGCAGTGTATTGTTCGGGGAAGGCTTATGGGTATTATAGCCACTGTACCCTTGCCAGTGTCTGGCACACTCTCCTGTTGCTATTGTCCACCTGATGTTGGCCAGGGGGTGATGTCCACCCTATGCTCATGCCATCATTTTCCCTGCCGTCATGGAGCTTCCCCTCAAACTTGTAAGACAAAATAAACCCTTTTCCCCCAAAGCTGCTCTTGGTCAGATGATTTCTACCAGCAATGCAAGCCTGACTACAACATATGGTATCTCTCCCCTTCCATCATCCTTAAAATACAATGCAATAAACCAGGCGTGGTGGCGCATGCCTTTAATCTCAGCACTCGGGAGGCAGAGGTAGGAGGATTGCCGTGAGTTCAAGGCCACCCTGAGACTACAGAATGAATTCCAGGTCAGCCTGGGCTAGAGTGAGACCCTACCTCCCAAAACAAAACAAAACAAAACAAAAATACAATGCAATAGAATTAAACATGGCTAGAAAGCTCTAGATGACTTGCTCCCATGCACATCTCCTGCCTCTTCCCTCTTACTAGCCCTCTGCCTTTACCTGTGCTGAACTTCTCGGGGTTCTCAAACACACCAGGACCTCCTCACATGGTGTTTTCTTTGTTGGAAGCACCAGTCAGCTCATCACCCTCATTAAACACCTGACTTCGGGGCAAATGCAGTTTTACCTTCAGGGTAAAACTGACAATCTTCATACATGTACATAATGGATTTTGATCCTGCATCCTCTGTCCCCACTCCCCTCTTACTCTTTTATTTTGATGTTTGTGTTTACATTTTTGCTCTCCTCCATCATCCATGATGAAATGTTGATGAGGCCAATATCATGCAGGTCTTGATTGTGTGACAACAGCTGCTCATGAATGTCATAGCCACCTCGTGTCTGGCAGCGTTCCAGAGCACTCCTCCCCATCCTCTGGGTCTTACATTCTTTCCTCCCCCTATTCTGCAATGTTCCCTGGGCCTTGGAGGACATGACAGAGATGTTCATTCAGCACGGAGCACTCAATCAGTAGCTATCTCTGTGGAGGAATCGCATCATTACTTGGCCTGCTGGAGAAGCTTCGGGACTGTACCCTAAGATGCTGCCTTCCCAGCAGGCTCTATTTTCACTGGCACCAGTAGCTTCCTGGGAAATGTAGTATAAAGGAAAGAGCAAATCTAAAGTAGACATAGTTTCTCACTTAGGCCTAGGCCTTGGCTGACAAAACTTGGGGCTGTCATGTAATCTAAGCCCTTGGTATATGTCTGTATCCCAAACTATCTGAGAGGACTTTCATAAAGTGGTGTTTGGGGGCTGGAGAGATGGCTTATCCATCAGGAGTTCGTTTGTAGCAGCCAAAGGCCCTGGTGTGCCCATTCTCTCTCTCTCCAGTAAATTAAAAAGAAAAAGAAAAAATGGTGTTTGGAAAGGGGCTATGAACTAGCCTGCCAAATGCTACAGTGTTTTGAATCACAGCCAAGATCATTTATAAAAATAATTCTTAGAATCTTTGTTTCCAGAGACTATTTTAAAACGAGCAACACAGTAGGAAGAACACAATTTCAAAGAGGAATCTGGGGTGTTCCTCGTGTTCTGATAATCTCACTGAAGTGGCAGGTCACTAGCTGAGTTTTGTTCCAGGAAGAAAGGAACAAGTACTTCCAAGGTGCTGGAGATAATGAGCTTCACGGAGATGAAATTTAACTTTCTGCTCCAAGAAGCCATCTCTTCAAAAAGTTTTTCTTTCTTTTGGAATTGCTTGGTCTTCTAGGGCTTGAATCTAGACTGTACATTTCCGTACACTAAAGAGATCCAATGTTCTGTTCCGTGTCTTGACAGTGAGTCTTTGCTTCCTCTATCACCTGTGCAGTGCCTGCAGGGATATCAGAGCTGCAGAATTCCTGGTCCAGACCTATGACTCAGTGCTATGCTGAGTTCTTGCCTTAAGGGACCTGGAAACTGCCTGCATGACTGTGGCCTGCCAGCAAAGAAAGATGTGGATGCTTGGGCTACAAGGTCACTGAGAAATCTTGCTGGAGCTGAGCTGAAAACTTCCTCCCTGTAGACCAGCTGACAGAAAGCTGGAAAAAAGCTACGCTACAAGCAGCTCCATGGGAGAGAGAAGTCATCGGTGGAGATAAACAACAGTGGACACTGCAAGCCTTAAGTTTGGCCAGCCAGGCCAAATGAGCCAATGGGTACAAGAGTGGCATGTCTGTTATGGGGGAAACCAAGCATTTTCTAATTGGACTGGAGGCCCACTTCACGGAAGCGAATACATGCTTGATACTGAAAACCTATGATGGGAGAGGTCATGAGCCCTAGGGGTGTAACGCCTGCTGGTGTCTGGCTAAATGCATATATTATGCCCACCAAACTGCTCAGTAAGCACCTCTCTTAATGTTCATAACCATATATTAATGCTATTCTTACTTTTGGTTAGAGAAGCTTCTTTTCCAATAGTGGTGTCCTTGGAATGACTCAAAAGGCACCATCATGCTGAGAAGTGACAGAGGAGTGCTCAGCACTGAAACATCTCTATCACACCTTTCAAGGCTCGGGGTCTATCATGGAAGAGGTGAAGGAAAGAATGTAAGAGCCAAAGGAAGGATAAGACTCCTTACAATGCACTCCTCCAGACACAAAATGGCTTGGATATCTATGACCTCACAGTGCCTGGCACTACCTATACAATATCTTTATAATAAGAGGAAAAGATGATGACATCAAAAATAAAAGAAGCCGGGCGTGGTGGTGCACGCCTTTAATCCCAGCACTCGGGAGGCAGAGGTAGGAGGATGGCCATGAGTTCGAGGCCACCCTGAGACTACATAGTGAATTCCAGGTCAGCCTGGGCCAGAGTGAGACCCTACCTCGAAAAACCAATATATATATATATTATTGACAACTTCCATAATTATAGACAATAAACCATGATAATTCCCTCCCATCTTATTTTCCCCTTCACAACTCTACTCTCCATCATATCCCCTCCCCCTCTCAATTAGTATTTCTTTTATTTTTATTTATTTATTTATTTATTTTTGGTTTTTCGAGGTAGGGTCTCACTCTAGCTCAGGCTGACCTGGAATTCACTATGTAGTCTCAGGGTGGCCTCGAACTCTCGGCAATCCTCCTACCTCTGCCTCCCGAGTGCTGGGGTTAAAGGCGTGCGCCACCACGCCCGGCTAAAAAATTATTTTTAAAAAGATAATGGAGCCCTGCCTCGAAAAACCAAAAAAAAATTTTTAATTTTTAAAACGGAGGTGTGCCTCAGGGAAGGATAGGGTCTGTGTGGGAAAATCCATATCAGCTTAGGTGCTGTGGGGACCAAGGGTCAGTGTCTTTACAGTCGCTGGCCCAGAAACAAGTGCATGGATGGACCTTTGGTCCCACTGACCAGAGTCCGTGAGCAGGTCTAGAGGGTACAGAGGGTACAGAGAGTACCGGCGGACCATGGGTAGAACAGAAGGCTCCAGGCAAAATGTCTCCAAGCGGGAAAAGAGTATGTGTCTATTGACAAGTCAGTATTTCCTGTGATTTACCATGGAGTATATATGAAAATGATGTACACTGCCAAGAAATGTGGCATTAGATTCCAGCCTCCAGCTATCATCTTAATTGATGAGAATGAAACCAAGGGGAAGAGTCGCCAGCGGATCATGCCAGTACGGAACTTTTCCAAGTTTTCAGATTGCACCAGAGCTGCTGAACAATTAAAGAATAATCACACAAGTATTACCTGGAACAGGTGTCCCTGAAGCAGCTGGAGAAGTTGTTCAGTGTTTTACAAGGTTACTTACAGTGACAGAGCTTGGCAGAAGCAATGGAACAAATTCAACGGGAAACCCCCATTGATCCTGAGGAGGACCTGAACAAGCTGGATGACAAGGAGCTTGCCAAAAGGAAGAGCATCCTGGATGAGCTTTTTGAGGAAAATCAGAAGAAGAAGGATGATCCGAATTTTGTTTATAACATTGACAGTGAGTTCCCTCTCACAGGATGAACAACTACAGTCCTGTGGCTGGGACACAAACTCTTCTGATGGGTTCTCATACCTCACGCTTAACTTATTGGCTAGCAGAGTATCCTTGTTCTACAAATAATACAGATTTGTTGGAGAAAAAGTATTGTTTACTAAATGTACATATGTTGAATCATAAAACCAGTATTTTACATCTAGTATGTAGGCCTGTGAGTAATACAGGGAAAATATGGGAATCTGTTCGCAAGGTGCTTGCAATCTAATCAAGGATAACTAAAAACTTGTGGAAAGATGAATGAACAGTATTAAGCAGTGCCACGTGCTTGATGAAGGCTGAAGAATGTCAGATCATAGGTGACTAGGGTAAAATAGTCGGGAAGATGTTTTCCTTCAATGGGAAGACGGGCCTTTGGCCCTTGAAATGTGAAACCTATGCAGGAATCCAGATGAGAGAAACAAGAGAGGGGAAGGGCATGGCAAAGAGACAAGAAGTAGAAATTTTTATTTGAAGGAGAGCGATCAAAGTATAGTTTGACAAGATTGGGATCATCCTTGTGCATTATGTGTTCTGTGTATTGAACTCAGGAGAAAAGTACCTGTAAAATGCCCTGTAGCTGTCAGTGGATACCATGTGATGGACAGCAGGGCAGTTCTGTCCATCTGGAATCAGGAGATATATACTAAACATACTCTGAAACCCAGAACCTCTTCCCATAAATGAGAAGTTGATAAAATGGGAAATCTACCCATGAAAAGAAATAATAGGTACTGCCAATTTTAGACCTGTTTATGAGTGTGAGTACACAGAAGAGGATCTTTGTTTAACAACGTAATGTATGTGCAAATATATTTGTTCTTACTAAATGCTAGAAATCTTATGTCTTCTACAAAGAATTTGTTCATTAAATAAATCTGTAAAGCTGGGCATGGTGGCACATGCCTTTAATGCCAGCACTCAGGAGGCACAGGTGGGAGGATTGCCATGAGTTCGAGGCCACCCTGAGAATACAGAGTGAATCCCAGGTCAGCCTGGGCTAGAGTGAGACCCTACATCGAAAAACCAAAAAAAGAAAGAAAGAAAGCTGTAAAAAGTATAGCTGGGTGTGGTTGCACATGCCTTTAATCCCAGCACTCAGGAGGCAGAGATAGCAGAATCGCCGTGAGTTCAAGGCCAACCTGAGAATACAGAGTGAATTCCAGGTCAGCTTGAGCTAGAGTGAGACCCTACCTCAAAAAACAAAAAATAAAATAAAATAAAAATAAAAATAAATCTGTGAAAAGTTAAAAAAAAAAGTTATGGAAAGGTCAATGGACAGCTTGATTATATAAAATCTGAATTTCAGTGTCTTTATATCCTGAAAATGAAATTACTATATACCAGTAATGTAATGTTCACATATTTTTACATGATTCAGTCTTCAAAATAGCTTGAGGCAGAATACTAGATAATTCAAATGATGCAGATATCTATATTAACCTATTAATTTATTGGAATGAAAACAATTTATAACTTTTTGGGAAGGGTTTAAGACAGGATCTCATTTACCTCAGAATGACCTTGAAAGTGCTATATAGGAGAGGATGACCTTGAACTCCTGACCTCTCCTGCCTCTACCTCCTAAGCACTGAGATTACAAGTATGTGACACCACACCCAGCTTATAACATTATTATTTTTTAACTTTTCTCATTTTTTTTTACATATATTGAACAGGTTATACTCTTTTATGCCCTCTCCCCAGCTCCTGGTACCCTGGGACCCCCCTCAGTGCGGTTATGGGATTCACTGTGGGGCATGAAGGCCTCAGTCAGTCCTAGTGAGGTAGGAGTGGGGGCGGAGACATTCCTACCCACTGTGACTCTTACAATCTTTCTGCCCCTGTTTCCACAACATTCCCTGAGCCATGACAGTCTGATTTAGTGTTGAGTTCTCTGTAGCCTCTGGATTTCTGCTTTTTTGAGAGTAGCATTAATATATGGGTATGAACATTAACAGAAGTGCTTACTGGGCAGTTTGGTAAACATAATATATGCATTTAGCCAGACACCAGCAGACATTACATCCCTAGAGCTATGACCTCCCCCGCCATAGGTTTTCAGTATCAGGTTTTGATTAATCACTGTATCTGTCACCATCCCCCTGGAACTGGTTGCAGCTTATAACATTATTAAGTAGAAAACCTTCTAAAACAGAACACAGAGTATTTCCTTCCTTTTTTTATAAAAATATCCATGTATATTAAAGTGTACATATCATAATAAAAGTCTAGTGAGGACTGGAGAGATGGCTTAGTGGTTAAGGCATTTGCCTACAAAGCCAAAGGATCCAGGTTTGATTCCCCAGTGCCCACTAAATGCCAGAGGCACAAGGGGGTACATGCTTCTGGAGTTTGTTTGCAGTAGCTGGAGGCCCTGGCATGCCCATTCTCTCTCTCTCTCTCTCTCTTTCTCTCTCTCTCTCACTGCCACATACTCTGTGTGTCTCCTTATGAATATGAATAAATAAATTTTTTAAAAGCCTAGTATAGCAGACAGCTTCAGGTTTGCTGAGATAAACTTCCAGACCAGGCAAAGTTATGGAGGAAGGGATATTTATTGAAGCTTACAGATCCAGGGGACCTTCCATAATGGCAGAAGAAGCTGGCCTGCTTTCATAGGACCAAACACAGAGAGAGCAAAGTCACAAGCCAAAAGCCACACAGAACAGCACACCTCAGGAACTCCAACTGGGCACACTTTGCATATCTTTACAATGGAATCTCAAACCCACCACCACACCTTAAGATCCGCCCAGTGATACTGCCTCCAGCCAGGTGGCTGCAAATCCAAACTACAGTCTAATAAAAGACTGAATATATTGGGGGGACATCTATTCAAACTACCACACCTAGTAAGACAAGTACAATTTTAACTCTATTTAAGATAAATAGAACATATCTGAAACTTAGACACTCTATATGGTGTGACCAAGTCTCTTTCATAGAGATAGTCCAGAGCCAGGCATGGTGGCACACACCTTTAATCCCAGCACTTGGGAGGCAGAGGTAGGAGGACCACAGTGAGTTTGAGGCCAGCCTGAGACTACAAAGTAAGTTCCAGGTCAGCCTTGGCTAAAGTTAGACCCTACCTTGAGGGGAAAAAAAAAAGATTGTTCTGATGTCAAAATCTTAGAAGATTTCCTGTCCAACTGCAATCAATAAGAAAAACTTTCAGGGACCTGCCTGTTGTGATTTAAATATAAAATTTCCCCCATACTCTCAAGTGTGTGATTAAGCCTAATACTTTCTCCCCAGCTGGTGGTAATTTGGAAGGGTTGTGGGCCTTGGGAAGTGGAGCCTTGTTGGTGGAGGTGTGTCCCTGGGAGCAGGCTGGGGATTTTATAATCCAACCCCTCTGTCAGTACTAGCTAGCTTACTCTTGATGCTGCTTCCTACTGGTCTGCTCTGCCATGATGAAACTTCCCCCCTTGAAACTATAAGCTGAAATAAACCCTTTCCTTCCATAAGCTACTTCTGGTTGGGCTTTTTGTCCCAGCAATGAGAAGATAAATGACAAAAAAAATTGTTACAGCAAGGATCCACACTCCTCCTCTTCCTTCTCTTCCTCTTTCTTTTCTTCTACTTCTTCTTCTTGATAAATAAAACCAAATGCTTATTTACACCAAAGAATTCCAACACGGGATCTTTCACATATGAAGAACAAAGTATTACATATATATATTCCATTTATGTTTCACTGGAAATAGTGGCTCTGTTCTGGCCTCTTGTACACATTTACAAGTCTGAGAAGCAGGTCTTCTCACTGGATAGCATGTGAAAAAAGGGGAAGGTAGGAGGAAAAGAAGATAAAGCTTAAAATGAAACCTAGTGTGCCCACATCACCCATTAGCTCTTAAAAGAGTTGCCAGAATAATAATAAAAAAAAAAACAATAATTTATACCCAGGAACTAACTGACTTCAAAATGGCCAAGTCAAAAAAACTGAGCAAGATTTTGCCTTCCCTCTCCTATCAGCAATGGAGCACAGCATGTCGGGAGATGAAAAGGGAAAGGCCGAGGTGGGAGTCCGGGAGAAGGGGTCTCACAACAACTTTAAACCAATGTAGAATTTAAATGATTTAGCATTGGATCTGTAAGACATGATTCATACAGAACAGAAATTTTTACAATCTGTCTGCACTTGGCTAGACTTTCAACATCTTAATGTAACTAAGACATCCTTCCACTAGAGCCCAAATAACCCCACTGAAGTAATTCTGGAAGCAAAGTGATGTAAGGGACTAGTAATACAATGTTCTGGGTTGACTGGGTTCTCCCTACCTCCTTCTTCCCACTTCCCTTGAGAAGCTACATTTTATAATCTCTGAAGAAGAACACAAGATATAACCCCCGAAAGTGTGGTAATTAATGAGGGAGCAGTGGTGGAAGGGGAAGAAATCTCCACACAAAGGCAGCGGTTGGGATTGAGGCCAGTTTATCTTTGTTCTTTAGTGATGACAAATTGAATTTGGAAGGGGAGAAAAAAAATTGTCTATGAAATATTCCACCTGCAGGTAATTTTTCAGGGAATCCCCCAAGTTGTGAAAAGTTCAAGTTAATAAAAAAGAAAATCAGCCTATTATAATATATTTTAAATTTTTTATTGATTTATTTATTGCGGGGGGGGTAGAGAATGGGCATGCCAGGACCTTTAGCCACTGCAAACGAACTCCAGATGCATGTACCACCATATGCATCTGGCTTAGCTGGGTTCTGAAGAACTGAACCTGGGTCCTTAGGCTTTGCAGGCAAGCGCCTAAACCACTAAGCCATCTCTCCAGCCCTATTATAATTTTTTATGACTCAACTTCTCTAAATCCTCAAGTGATAGTTCAGACAAGGTGCTTCTGAAGACTTTTCACCCCTCCTCACCAGGCGTAAGCTGCATCAAGGAGAAGGTGGACTTCCCCACCTCTGCTCAGGCATTAATCAGGAGGCAGATGGGGTTGGTTATTATAGGTAAGTGCCAGCAGCAGCTCAAACAGGCATCCCAATGGGGTTTGCAACCACCATCAATGGTGAGCCTGTCAGAGGTCCAGGCAAAGGGGTTAGTCTTAAAGAAATCCCTGACATCATATGGGCCCTTCTGACAGGTATACTGCCCCTAGCATGCTAGATGAACCCATTTGAGCCTGGTCCTTCACAACAGTGTAGAAATAAGTAGGGGTGTTCCATGGCCTCTCTCACAGTGAGCCATGGCTGCTGGTCCTATAGCAGCAGCTTGTCTAGAAAATCCAAGATTTCAAGGCTGACAAGATGCTGGTTTTCACTGTGGACAAAACCTTCCCCTCGCTTCAGAGAGTGTCTCCCCAAGATATCATTGAAACCTGGGTCAAATTCAATGTTGTCCTTGTCAATATAGTCTTAAACATCTTCTGTCCCCAGAACCTTGGCTGTCCTTACCAACTGATCATAATTGCCATGTCCATGGAAAAATGGCTCCTCCTAGAAAATCACACTCACCAGCATACAACCCAAGCTCCATAAATGCAAACTATAATCAAACCTCTAATAATCTACAAGTATCTCAGGACCTTTGACATATCAAGAAGCAACTAGAACATTATATTCTTGGTCAGGACAGTAAAACTCAGCTAAATCCCAGTCCATTAGCCTTGGCTTTCTGTGCTCATGATCAATCATGCCATGATGGGGTGTCACATCTCTGTGTATAATCCTCATGCTGTGACAGTAATCCAGGGCCTTTTCATCCATGTAAAATTGAATAGCATAGTCTGTTAATGTCTGCTACAATTGCATGAAGTCTGTATGGTTTACATGTTCAAAAAACAAAGCAAGGGTTCGTGAAACAGTATTTTTGATTTACAATGTCTGCCAGTGTGAATTCTCCAAAATCTGTATTTCATGCTTAATTTTCTTTTTTTCATGGGCTTGAGAATAATTTCAATGACTTTTTCATTGTTTGTGATGTTAATGGCTTCAAATACTTCACCATATTTATCCCTGCCTAATTTTTGAACAAGCTGGTAGAAGTCTTGATTTCCCCATTCCACAAGTGACTTAGAATCCCAGTCCTCTCGGGTTCTGTGGGTGTTAACATCTGTGTAAACGCTGGCCCTGCCCGACATGTCAGACAGGTTGTCAGAAAAATTATTTATTTATTTATTTATTGAGAGAAAGTGAAGCTGGGCTTGGAGGCAAAGGTAGGAGGATTGCCAAGGATTTGAGGCCACCCTGAGACTACATAGTGAGTTCCAGGTCAACCTGGACTAGAACGAGACCCTACCTCAAAACTCACCCCCCCAAAAGAAAGAGAGAGAAAGTGAGAGAGAGAGAGAGAGAGAGAGAGACGAGGAGGGAGAGATAATGGGTGTGCCAAGGCTTCCTGATACAGTAAATTAACTCCAGACATGCACCACTTTGTGCATCTGGCTTTTATGTGGGTACTGGGGAATTAAAAAAGGGACTTCAGGCTTTACACGCAAGTGCCTTTAACCACTGAGCCATCTCTCCAGCCCCAAATATTGTACTTCAATCCATGATTGGTTGAATGTGTGACAGAAGTGACAGCAGCTGGGGCACTCTCCCCTTGCCTCAGACAGACAGTATGGAGGAGGGGGAGAGGAAGAGAGGAAGGGGAGGAGGAGACAGGCCACCAGCCTCAAGGACCAAAAAGAGGCTACCTCAAGCACAACTTTCTTAATATACAAGATGTCATTCTAGTTGAATAGCTGGAACTCACAGAAAATCACACTGTTTAAAATTCTATCTCTAACCTGATGTGACAAAGTCAGAAAAAATACATGTATAGAAACACATCTTTAGAAATTCAGATACCATATAAATAGTGCTTGATCCATTTTAATTTAATATTTAATACTTATATGCAAAATAGTTTCCTTCTATTAAGCAGGGGCTATTCATAACATACTTCAAAATAAGAATATACTTTTTAGTGCTGGGGAGATAGCTCAACCAGTAAAGTCCTTGCCACTCAAGCATGAGAACTTGAGCGGGGACCCCAGAACCCACACACATGCTTATGGGTGGCACACACCTATAACCCCAGCTCCTGGGAAGGCAGACACAGAGGATTCCTAGAACTTACTGTCTAGCTGCACTGACTAAATTTGTGAGCTCTGGTTTAATGTCTCAAAACATAAACTGGAGCTGGGCATGGTGGCACAGTTGGAGGCCAGCCTGGGACTACAGAGTGAATTCCAGGTCAGCCTGGGATAGAGTGAGACCCTACCTCAAAAACCCCCAAAAATAAAAATAAATTTTAAATAAACTGGAAAGTGATTGAGGAGATACCTGATATCATCATCTGACCTCAAACATACACACACACCTCACATGTGTGCTCACATGCATACAAGCATGCACACATACCACACATACATGCACTAAGTAAATAAAAAATATATAAATACTCTCAGTGGTACTTTCCTGCCATAGGAAGTATATAGACCACATTTGAGGAATTAAATTCTCTTCTGTGGCTTTGGTGAAGTGACTTCAGTTAACTTTTTACATTTTAAATGAAGTCAGGTGATTTTAAGGAACGAACTCAGGCAAATTGAAACTGATTTGCATTGTTTGATACAGTCACTATACAAAATACATAGAAATATAAAAGCAGATAGCATTACTGTAAAGCCTTTAAGCATACTATTCCTAAGGCCCAAAACATGCTCCCTCAATATTCCTAAGACACTCTGTCCAGGTATTATCTCCTTTAATAACTATGAACATTAAGGGCAATTACTTTGAATTAATTTTGTTTTTCCAAATCAAACTCAAACACTCGAGAAATGATGTACAATAATACGTTTGCCTGCAAAGCCAAAATGTTTGATTCCCCAGGACCCATGGTTGCACAAGGTCACAAAGATGCATCTGGAGTTCATTTGCAGTAGCTGGAGGCCTTATTGTGCCCATTATCTCCCTCTCTCTCTCCCTCTCTCTCTCTCTTTCCCCCTTGTTGCAAATTGCCAGAAAAGGACCTGGGAAAAAGAGGTTTATTTTGATTACAGGCCCAGGACCCATGATGGCAGGAAAAACGATGGCATGAGCCAGATGGTCAACATAAGGTCAACAGGAGGTGGCACCCATGCCATCTCCAGGAGGTGTTAATTTGCAGTTGCCATCAGCTGGAGGCCTTGAAGTTTATGGGGACACCTGAATCAAACCCCATAAACTGATAATCTGCATTCATGCAAATTTCTCCCCATAGTTTTTATCAATTCCAATGATCTCATCCTCTCTCTCTTTTCTGAGCCTTTCCCCTAATGGCACAGAATAAAACATTCACACTCAAAGGATGGCTCTTAACCAATCAAGATTTTTCAAATAAATAAATAACAATATTAAAACAAGTTTTTTTGCAGAGAGTTCAGATAGTTCCACACAGCTAGGCTACTCACAGTCCTGGAAAAGACAGCAGCAGCCATCTCATAATCCTGGCATCTCCACTGGGTCCACTGCAACCCACGGTCCATCCTCATGGCCCCATGGGATCTCCATGCAGGCATAAAGCTTCACATGCCCATGGCCATTTCCAAAACACAAGACCGCGTTAAAAACTCAATGCCTTTTTCTCAGCTACCAGGTAGGGTGCCAATTTGTTAATCCAGGGGGAATAAATCAGACTTTGAAGAACAGGACACTCCTTCAGCATTCAGGCCCCTTCAAAAGACATTCTTCCTGTTGCCCCAGTGCAGGTTAGTGGCCCAATCTCAAAGGTTGTAATCTCTCATTGCAGCCAGAGTTCACCCAAAGATTTCATTCTTTGCATCTCACACCAGTTCTAAACCGTGGGACCTGGACATGGGCATTGGTCTCACACAACCTGCTAGCCCACTGCTCTCTTTCTCACCCTCATAAGCCAAACCTCACAGTCCATAGTTCTTACTGCATTCAAGCCTGACCAGAATTCCTCAAGCTGTACTTACAGCACTGCAAGGCATCTCTTAGGCCAAGATTTCAAATCCTTCCACATTCCTCTTGAAAATCAGCTTCAAAGGCCAAAGCTACACAGTCAGGTGTCTAGCAGCAACCCCACTCTCGGTACCACTTTACTGTTGCAGTCAGGTTAATTGCTGGCAGAAATCTCTCCAACACTTTGGGAAAAAGAGGTTTTTTTTTTTAACTATGTGAGAAAAAAAGAAATGTTTCTTGGACAACAGCTGGAGAGATGGCTATTACCCATGCCCCCAACAATACTCTGCCTCCAGGAGGTGCTTGCCTCAGCTGGGAAAGCATTCAGAACACTTAGTTTATGGGGGGACCAAATAAATAAATAATATATTAAAACAATGATTCAACCCTCCAGATCCCAGATATAAGCCAGATGCACAAAGGTGAGACAACTGCAAGTTCTAACCACATGTCCACTAGGTAGTGAAAAGTGTCTGGAGAGATGGTTCAATTTCAGTGGCTGAGATCCCTAAGCCAGATGCACAAAGGTGAGACACCAGTTCTAGGTAGTGTGTGTGTGTGTGTGTGTGTGTGTGTGTGTGTGTGTGTGTGTGTGTTTGCCTCTCTCTCTCTCTCTCTCAAATTAAACAAAAAAGTTTCTTAAGTTACATCTAGATCTGTTCATGAACCCAAATGAAAATCTGGAAGAAATCCTTTTAAAAATGGAGTAGCAAGTTTGAAACTCGCCTTTAATCTGTAAAGAAGGTCTGTACTTAGGTTGAAGGTCATTGCCACAAATGAGTTAAGAACTAAAAGTTAGGGCTGGAGAGATGGCTTATTGGTTAAGGCACTTGCCTGCAAAGTCTAAGAACCCAGATTTGATTCCCTGTACCCATCTAAGCCAGATGCACAAGGTGGCACATGCACCTGAAGTTTGTTTGCAGTGGCTGGAGGCCCTGGGCGATCTCTCTCTCCCCGCCCCCCCCCACTCTTTCTCTCTCTCAAATAAATAAATATATAAATTTTTTTAATAAAAGAACTAAAAGTTAAGTCTATTCTTCTATAGTCTCACAGTGAAAACTTAAAAATTCTGAATCTAACAGACTAGATAATGGTTTTCTCAAGCTTTCCACCAATGACAGTACAAGGTAGCATATGTATTTTCTGTGCTGGCAATGAAGAAATGCAGGGACAAACAAGCAGAAAAGAAATCAGAACACTAATGTCAGCACAAAAGTGGATGTAAAATAATTATAGATGGATTGAAGATAGTAAAATAGTAAATGAGTCAATAATGGTCCATAAATGCAAGATCTGTGTACCACTTTGTGCATCTGGCTTTGCGTGGGTGCTGGGAAATTGAACCCAGACCATCAGGCTTTGTGAGCAAGTACTTTTAGCTGCTGAAACATCTCTCCAGCTCCCAAGAAAATTACTTTTTTTTTTTTTGGAGAGAGACACAGAGAGAGACAGAGAGAGAGAGAGAGAGAGAGAGAGAGAGGAAGACAGATAGAGATGGGCGCGCCAGCAGCCTCTCAGCTGCTGCGAACGAAATCCAGATGCCTGTGCCCCCTTGTGGTCAAGTGCGGCATTGCGCCCTTGCGTCACTTTGCATCTGGCTAAACGTGGGACCTGGAGATTGGAACCGCTGGAGATTGGAACCGCTGGAGACTGGAACCAGTGTTCTTAGGATTAGGAGGCAGGCACCTTAACCACTAAGCCATCTCTCCAGCCCAAAAATTACTTTTTTAGGGAAAAAGAGATGGCTCAGTGGTGAAGGTTCTTGCCTGCTTGCCTGAAAATTATTTTCTAAGTATTTTATTTACTTATCTACAAGCACAGATGCAGGGGAGGGGAGGGGAAGAAGAGAGAGATAGAGAATGCATGCCCCAGGACCTCCTGCCACTGCCAACAACCTCCAGATACATGCACCACAGTGCTTCTAACTGTATGTGGGTACTGGAAAATTGAACCCAGGCCATCATGCTTTGCAAGCAAGTTCTTTTAATTGCCTAGCCATCTCCCCAGCTCCCAAGAAAGTAATTTTTATCAGTATTCTAACACCTGAAATTAGCTTATTAACCTTAATAAAATGACTAATTACAGATTTTGTTTTTGTTTTCTTTGTTTGTTTGTTTTTTCAAGGTAGAGTCTCACTCTGGCCCAGGCTGACCTGGAATTAACTATGTATTCTCAGGGTGGCCTCAAACTCACAGCGATCCTCCTACCTCTGCCTCCTGAGTGCTGGGATTAAAGATGTGTGCCACCACGCCCGGCTTTTCTTACAGATTTTTTAAATCCTCCTTTAGCTGGACATGGTGGCTCACACCTTTAAATTCCAGCTCTTGGGAGGTAGAGGTAAGAGGATCGCTATTTAAGACCAACCTGGGACTATAGAGGGAGCTTCAGATCAGGCTGTGCTAGAGTGAGAATCTACTTGAAAAAGAAACAATAAATAAATAAAATCCCCCTTTAAACTGGAGAAATGATTTGAAGAAGTAATTATCTCTCTGCCTCCACCTCAGCAGCATGACGTACTCCAGAAGTAGGAAGCAGAAGAACAAAGACTGGCGCATATTCAGACAGTAAGGTTAAGGTGGAGAGGAGCATTAACAAGAAGAGCAGAGGACATGAAGGCAAAGTGTCCTTGATCTTTGTCCCTGACCCTGGAGAGAAGACTGCTGCTGTGAAACCACTGGCTCCAACCACACCCTATGAAGACACGGCTCCGAGGTAAGATTCCCTAGGCCATGGGGCTTCTCTAAGTGCTATCATCTGAACAGATCAACTGTCTGAGGTTCCCATGGCTCTGTGCCCAAAGACAGCTCAGTAATCTCAAGTAGAGATGGCATCTCAAACAAACAAACAAACAAACAACAAAAACTCTTAGGCCAAAAGGAATCATTCCATCAAAAACCCTAACATAAGTAAATCTGCAGCTCTGTCTAAAGAGGTGGACATTGGGACTTTGCAGAAATCCCTAGAGATACTCCAGAATTCAGTACAGGTGCTTTGGAGAGTGGGTCATAAGGTGCACACAGTTCCAGGAACTGCTGTTGAGATGCAGCATGAGGCAGGCCATGATGTCCCTGGTAGAGACACCAGTGAGGCCATTGGAAGATGGACCGTGGTTTGCAGTGGAGACCCAAAGATGTTTTGATATACCAGGACTGTGCAAGGGCTACCTTGGAGTGCTGTTGGCTCAGGATGGAAGTTTCCCCTAGTTACTCAGCCAGCTGGAGGGGTGGAATTGGAAAATCTAGAGACTGCCAGTCACTGGTTATGGATATTGGACTTAAACTGCAGATGTTTGATGTTTGCCTTATGGTTATTGATTTTGCGTTGGTCTGTTCTCTCCTTGCTATGTCTTATAGCAACGGAAATTTTACTCTGTGCCATTATATGCTGGAAGTATGTAACTTGTTTTGATTTTACAGGACTCACAGTTAAGAGACAGTCTTAAATCTCAGATGAGACTTTAGAACAATCTTAAAATTGGTAAAGACTAGAGGGGCCTTTGAGGTTGGACTGAATACAATTTGCAATGTGAGATGGTCATGAGTCTATTGGGGTCCAGGGAAAGAATTTGGTGGTTTGAATGTATGTCCCCCAATAGACTCAGCTGTTTTTTTAAAACCTGTAACTTGGATTTCTAGGCACCTGGCTAGAAGAAGTGTGTTTGGGGGTGGATCTGACTTCTAGCCAAAGGTATACACAGAGATTTGAGTTCTTTCCTGGGTCCCTGCTGCTTGCTATGGGTCCATGCTGTTTTACTGCTGGGTTTTGTGCCTGCTTGTGGTGCTGGCTGTGGTTGTTTCTCTCTGTTTGGATCTGTGAAAGGGTTCAGCCTCTTCTGCCATTATAGAACTTCCTCTGGGTCTATAAGCTGAAATAAATCCCATTCTTCACATAACTGTCTGGTTTGCAAGTTTACCCCAGCAATATGGAGCTGACTACCATGCCAAAGTTCAAGATGAACTTTCCTGAGAGCTTCAGGATTCTCCTGCCTCTGCTGCCAATGCTGAAGGTACATTGGGATTACAGATGTGTGCTCCCCTTCACATCCAACTTTATGTGGATGCTGAGGAGAGTCAAACTTAGGTTGGCAGGCTTGTAAGCAAGTACTTTTAACCACTGAACCATTGCCCCAATGCCCATGAGGTTTTCAAATTTTTTATTTAATTATATTTTTGTATTCTTCTGGTATTTGCATTTCATCAAAGCTCCTAGGAACTTTGTATGACATTCAGAACTAAAACCAATCAGAAGAGTTTTAATTTGATTTTGTTCAAGTCTACATTACTTTCAGGTTTACCTAGAGCTCAGCCAAACAAATAAAATGTCCCTAACATTCAGTTTCACATCCTTACATATACAAAGAGATCCTCATACACATGCAACACAATACACAAACACTGTGCATGCACCATTCCATAGATGAACACACAATGACTGCAGAAATGGGACTAGGAAGGTGGCTCAGTGCTTAAAAGCACTTGCTATGCAAGCCTGACAACTGAGTTCAATCATCAGAACCCACATAAAGCCAGACTCAGTAGCTCACATGTCTATAACCCTTGCATGGCTACAGCAAGATGAGAGGAGGAGCCAGGAGAATCCCAGAAGCTCTCAGGCCAGCTACCTGGTATACACAATGGAGAACAAGAGATACTGTCTCAAACAAAGAAAAAGGTGCATTGGTAGTGTAGTGGTTAGCACAGCTTCCTTCCAAAGTAGAAGACATACCACACACCATGACAAGCATGAACCCATACATGCACACACACACACACACACACACACACACACACACACACACGCACAAAACAAGCATAAAGACCACACATCACACACAGAAAGACCACACAAATATGCTATAGATGCCAATACACAGATCACAGACACACACACACACGTATGCACATCCAGAATTTCAAATACATGTGTCTTGACTCCATGGATAAAATCCCATCCCACAGAGTCACAAAGACTGTATCTTCACCTGCATGCACACAAATTCACCACAGATACACAGATAAACCACAGAGACACACACACACACATTCTCCTGTCTAGACAAGCCCTAAAATCTTTCCTGTTTCCATGTAAATGATATCATGCCCATCTCACCTCCAGCTACCAGTCTTTTCTCTGCATCTCACTTCATTCCAAATAGGGAGCCCAAGCTCATCTATGTGCCCAGCACAACCACCAACACCAGATTGTTATAGGCTAATAAGGAAATGAGACATTGTATCATATAAATGCATGGCAAATGGATTAAAACTGACTATTTGGTCTTCCTTTGCATACATCCTCTGTGTCATTTCTGCTTTCAGAATATCTCATTGGCCCTTTGCTTCTCTTTAGCATTCCTGACTTCCTCCTGGATTTTTCCTTTGCCTAAGACCATCTCTCAACATCCCAGGGACACTCACATAATTTTTTTCATTTGTTTCCCTTTTTTACTCTCTATTAATTTATCTGTTCTCTCACCTTGCTTTTTAAAAATATTTATGTATGTATTATTATTTGCAAGCAGATAGAGACAGAGAGAAGACACAGGGAGAAAATGGGCACATCAGAGCCTCTAGCCATTGCAAACTAACTCCAGATGCATGCACCACATGTGTATCTGGCTTTACTTGGGTCCTGGGGAACCAAACATGGGCCATTAGATTTTGCAGGCAAGTGCCTTAACTGCTGAGCCATCTCTCCAGCCCCCACCTTACTTTTTATTCCTAAACTAGACCTCTAAGATGATTTCCCAGTAAAGAGACCTGTGTTTTTACTTTACAGAAAAATGCAGCTTCCTTTCATGCAAGAATTAGTTCAAGGCAATGGTGGTTTTTAAAATAGAAATTATTTTGTTCCTTTTTATATTTTAGGATGCTTTTGCTTAGTAAAAAATGCATCATTAGCCGGGCATGGTGGCGAACGCCTTTAATCCCAGCACTCGGGAGGCAGAGGTAGGAGGATTGCTGAGAGTTTGAGGCCACCCTGAGACTGCATAGTTAATTCCAGGTCACCCTGGACCAGAGTGAAACCCTACCTTGAAAAAAAAAAAAAAAAAAAAAATGCATCATTAGTAATTTCCAATCCATTCTCAGGTTTGTATATTTGAGACTAAAGAAACAATTATCCAAGAAATTGGGTGTTTTAGATATTTTGGTATTTAGTTGCTGTGATTCAAGGAACATTATCAGTGACATGCCAAATGAATTAACCAGTTCTCAGTGAAGGAATATAAAACAGTAGTAGGGTTTCCCATATGTTTTAGTGAAAGCATGACAACAATATTGATGGGGTAAAAGAAATTTAAGCATTTTAAGACTCACTTTATCCTCTGTTAAAAAATTTGCCTCGTAGGCTTTATGTAGAATCAAAGAAATGATTTTTATAGGAAGCTCCTGCCAAATAAATATTAGAAAAACATGAGTTCCTTGATGTCTGTCCCTCTCTTTCCCTGCACTCCCAAACAAGAAAGCATTTCCTATATCCTACAGCATCCTTTCCTCCTTTAATGAGTCAGAAGGCACTCTGCAATCTCACGGAGCCTGAGAACACCCACATGAAAGTCAGATCTCACTGTTACATGCTAAGTATTAGCAGACTAAATAATACTATTTACTATATAACTAGCTTATGAGGTACATGTAATTTTGGCATCCTATGACAACTGATATGCAATGATTTCTGGGAGTTCTGCTATTCATGTTTATTTCAGTAGCAACATTTGTCCCTTCTGAGCCTTAGCCAAGTATAAATGACTATAAGTGTGTGCCCACTGAGAAAGATGGACTTCTGACTAAAGTCTAAATAAAAGATTTTTAGCACCTAAGTTAATTACCTCATTTTTAAAATTTATTCATTTTTGTTTGTTTATTTTTTATTTATTTATTTGAGAGCAACAGACAGAGAGAGAAAGAGGCAGATAGATATAGAGAGAATAGGTACACCAGGGCCTCCTGCCACTGCAAATGAACTCCAGATGAATGCGCCACCTTGTGCATCTGGTTTATATGGGTCCTGGGGAATCGAGCCTCGAGCCAGGGTCCTTAGGCTTCACAGGCAAGAACTTAACTACTAAGCCATCTCTCCAGGCCTAATTGCCTCATTTTTATTTTATTTTATTTTTTTATGACAGAGAGAAAATTGGCATGCCAGGGCCTCTGTCACTGGAATCAAATTCCAGACGTGTATGCCATCTTGTGTGCATGCGTCACCTTGTGCTTCTGGCTTATATGAGTTCTGGGGAGTTGAACCTACGGCCTTAGGCTTTGCAGGCAAGCACCTTAACCCCTAAGCAATCTCTCCAGCCCTTAATAACTTCATAATTATCAAAATGTCCTAACCTTGATTTCTATTTCACATTTAGTGCATTTCATCCAAGGAATTTATATTTTTCATGCTCAAGGTAATCTGATCTTAATTTTTTATATAGCATTGGAATGTATTGTTATAAAAACATTATGCTTTCCTATTAAAATTGTGCCCTTTGGACCATACTATGGAAACATTATTGTTTTAATTTCTACATTTAATCTTTCATTTGCTTTGCTATTACTTGCACTGTTCCTCTCTCCACAGGTAATTATGGATCCAGTCAACTCTACTGATGACCCAATCAATGCCTCTACTTCAGTAAGAAACAGCTCTCATCTTCTAGCTCCTGCCTCAAAAGTAATCATTGCTCTGCCTTTGTTCCTATCATTTATACTTGGCACCATCACCAATGGCCTCTATCTGTGGGTGCTAAAACTCAAGATGCAGAAGACTGTCAATACTCTCTTATTTTTTCATCTCATTCTTTCATATTTTATTTCAGCACTGATTTTGCCATTTATGGCCACCTCCTCTCTTCAGGACAATCACTGGGCCTTCGGGGCCGTTTTGTGTAAGATTTTCAACGGCACTTTGTCTTTGGCGATGTTCTCCTCTGTTTTTTTCCTCTCAGCCATCAGTCTTGATCGTTACCTTCTCACTTTTCACCCAGTGTGGTCCCACCAGCACCGAACCCCACGCTGGGCCGCCTGCATTGTCCTTGGAGTCTGGATTTCTGCCTCTGCCCTCAGCATACCCTATTTGGTTTTCAGGGAAACACATCATGACCACAAAGGAAGGGTGACCTGCCGAAATAATTATGCTGTGTCCACTAACTGGGAAAGCAAAGAGAAACAGGCATTAAGGCACTGGATTCATGTGGCCTGTTTTATCAGCCGCTTCTTGCTGGGCTTCCTTCTGCCTTTCTTCATCATCCTCTTTTGTTATAAACGAGTTGCCAGCAAGATGAAAGAGAAAGGCCTCTTTAAGTCCAGCAAGCCGTTCAAAGTGATGATGACTGCCGTTTTCTCTTTCTTTGTATGCTGGATGCCCTACCATGTATACCAAGGCTTAGTTCTCACTGGGAACCAGCCACTGCTTTTACAGTGGACTCTGATAATCACTGTGGTGACTGTGTCTTTCAATACTGTCTTTTCCCCGACCCTCTACCTACTTACTGGGGAGAACTTCAAGAATGTATTTAAGAAGTCCATTCTTGCTCTATTTGAGTCAACATTTAGTGATATTTCTTCTGCAGAAAAGACACAAAACCAAATTTAAATAATGAATCTATAAGCAAACATGGACTCCTGTTAATAATACCTCTACAACTATTTTCTTAGTTTTGGGGTTCTATACACCCTATGGTAAGGTCCTGTACTGTGCTCTAGTTAGGTCTATAAATGCTGAAAGGGATCCAGGGAAACAAGCAATATGTCATGTTGAAAATGTGAATTTTTTAACTCCTTTTTTAAAAATTTGTGGTGAAATATATGTAATGAGGAGATGCTCAATGGTTAAAGGAACTTACTCCACAACCTGTAGCTGGAGTTTGAATCCCCAGGGTTCACATAAAGCAGACACAAAGCGGTGCATGTTTCTGCAATCCCAGTGCACCATGGGCAGTGGGAGGTGGTGTCAGGGGAATCTTGATGCTTTGGGGCCAGTTAGTCTTGCCTTCTCAGTGGCAAAAACAATAGACATCTTGTCTCAAATGAGGTGTAAAGAGAGGACCAACACCACAAGGTTGTCCTCTGACCCCCACATGTGTGCTAGGACACTCATGTGCCCATACACACACATATATATACATACACACAATTTGCCATTTTCACTATTTTCAGTGAATATTTTGCTGGTCTTAATTTTATTTGCAATGTTGTGAAACTATCACTACTACTTCCAAAACATTTTGTCACTCCAAAGAGAAACTAGGTACTCATTAATATCTCTCAATTCAACCACCCCCAAAAGCCTCAACACTACCTCTCTGAATTTTCCTGTTCCAGATGGTCTACCTGAGTGAGTCATAGAATAGGTGTCCTTTTGTGTCTGGCTTACTTCCCTTAACACAGTATTTCCAAGGTTCATCCATGTTAGAACAGATTTCAGAACTTCATTCTTTTTTGTATATTTTTATATTTTTGGGTTTGTTTGTTTGTTTTTTCTCAAGGTAGGGTCTCACTCCAGTCCAGGCTGGTTTGGAACTCACTCTGTACTCCTAGGCTGACCTCGAACTTACGGTGATCCTCCTACCTCTCCTTCCCAAGTGCTGGGATTAAAAGCGTGCACTGGGCTGGACTGCCTGCGAAGCCTAAGAACGCCCATTCTAAACTCCAGGTCCCACGTTTAGCCACACACAAGTGATACAAGCACGCAATGTCGCACATGCACACATAGGGGTGCACGCATCTGGAGTTCATTCACAGCAGCTGAGAGGTCACTGGCACGCCCATTCTCTCTCTCTGTCTCTCTCAAAAAAAAAGCATGAGCCACCACACCCAACAGAATTTCATTATTGCTCCTGTTGCAATCAGGTTCATTTTACATTTTACAGGCAGAAATCACCCCACCAAGAGCAGCTTTGGGCGGGGAGGGAAAGGTTATTTTGGCTTGCAGCCTTGAAGGAAAGCTTCATGATGGCAGGGAAAATAATGACATGAGCAGAAGGTGGACATCACCCCTTGGCCAACATCAGGTGGACAACAGCAACAGGAGAGTGTGCCAAACACTGGCAAGGGGACACTGACTATAATACCCATAAGCCCGTCCCCAACAATATACTGCTTTCAGGAGGTGTTAATTCCCAAATCTCTATCAGCTGGGAACCTAAGTTTATGGGGACACCTGAATCAAAACCCAACTCTATATGGATACCGTATTTTTTTTTTTTTTTTTTTGGTTTTTCAAGGTAGGGTTTCACTCTGGTCCAGGCTGACCTGGAATTAACTATGTAGTCTCAGGGTGGCCTCGAACTCATGGCGATCCTCCTACCTCTGTCTCTCGAATGCTGGGATTAAAGCCACCACGCCCGGCTTGATACCGTATTTTTAAAACCCATTCATCTGTTGATGGACATTAACATTGTTTCTGTCTTTTGGCTAGTGTCAGTAATGCCACTTAAAAACATTTGTGTACAATATGTGAGTCCTTGTTTTCAGTTATTTCAAGTACATCAACTTGAGAGAGGAATTACTGAGTCAAATGATAATTTCTATGCTTAATTTCTTTTTATACTTTATTTATTTGTATTTATTTGAATCAGAGAGAAAGAAGGGCAAATGGGGGTGGGGGGAGAGAATGAGCATGCCAGGGCCTCTAGCCACTGCAAACAAACTGCAGATGAATGCACCACCTAGTAGCATCTGGGTTTTATGGGTACTGGGGAATTAAACCTGGGTCTTTGGGCTTCAAAGGCAAGCACCTTAACCACTAAGCCATCTCTCCAGCCCCGTGTTTAATTTTTTTGAGGAACTATCAAACTTTTAAATTTATACCATGTTACATCCCCACTAGCAATGTACAAAGATTGTATATTCTCCACATCTTGATTAACACTTGTTTTCCTTTTTAAAATTATTATCACTGAGCTGAGGAGAGATGTCTTAGTGAATAAAGGTGCTTGCTTGCAAAGCATGCCAGCCAGAGTTCAATTTCCCAGCTACCTACATAAAGTCAAACACAAAAAGTGGTGCAAGGGGGCTAGAGGGATTGCTCAGTGATTAAAGGTACTTACTTGCAAAGCCTGACAGTCTGGGTTTGATTCCCCAGTATCCACATAAGCCAGATGCACAAAGCGACACATGCATCTGGAGTTTGTTTGTAGTGGTAAGAGGCCCTGGAGTGCCCACGCACCCCCATCTCTGATTGTGAATAAATAGTGTCTTAAGCTTCTGTCATTTGCTTACAGTGACATGTCAATAATAAAAAAGTATTGTAAATCTGGTATTCATCCTAGGTTGAAGGAGTGTCCATGTGATTCTTCACCTTTGATTCTTGAAGGTAGGATGTTAATTTCTAAATGCCCACAGTATGCATGAAGTTGAGTGTTTTTGAGTCAGGGACTCAGGAAGCACAGGTTGGCCTTAAACTCACTTGTAGCTGAGGATGACCTGGATTCTCCCGATCCTTCTGCCACCACCTCCTGAGAACTAGGATTACAGGTGTACACCAACACACCCAGTTTATGCAGTGTGGGGATGGAACCCAGTGCTTCATACATGCTAGGCACATGCTGTGCCAACTGAAGTACATCCTCAGCCCTGGATCTGAATTACTTGTCATAGAATCTTCTAGCAAATAAGCACTATAAACATTTATATATTTTTTTTAATTTTTTGAGACAAAGTCTCATGTAGCCTAGTCTGGCCTCAAATCACTTTGTATTTTCTCCCCATCTTGATTAACTTGATTAAAGATGACTTTAAGCTTCTGATCTTCCTACCTCTACTTCCCAAGTGTTGAGATTACAGATGTGTGCCACGACACCCAATTTATGTGATGCTAAGGATTCAACTGAGAGCTTTGTGAATGCAAGACAGTCTAGCAACTGAGTTACACCTCCTGCCAATATATATGATTTGTTTTGTTTTGTTTTGTTTTGTTTTTTTTAGAACTGGGAGTTAAATTTAGGCTTCTACACATGCTCTACCACTAAGCAATATCCCAGCATCACATAGATGTTTAATGCTTTAAGTATAAAGGCATCTTAAGTGTGTATTTATTTTGTTATTGTTGTTGCTTTGGGGGTAGGATCTCACTGTAGTCCAGACTGACCTCGAATTCACCATATAGCACAGGCTGGTCTCAAACTCATGGCCCTCCTCCTACCTATACCTCCTATGATGGTTAAATTCTGTTGTCAGTTGATCAGATTAAGAATCAAGTCAGAGACATACCTCTTGGACAGGTCTGTGAGGGATTCCAGGAAGGATTGGTGGAGGGAGGAAAACCTTTCCTCAGAGTGGGTGGGCCTTCTGGTAATGGACTATATATAAGGAATTTCCGGGAGAACACAGAGCCTTTTGCCAGGCTGCCAGAGCTACCTGCTGGTGTGTGCATCTACCCAATTGCCGCTAACCTTCAAGGACGTTGGACCCTTACTTCATCAGCCTTCCAACATTGACCAAGATCAGAAGTTCTCCAAGAATCCTCCAGGTCTTCAGTGTCAGATTGGAACTACCAACACACCCAGCCTCATGAACTGAGCACCTGCCGGGTTCTCCAATTCTCCAGCCTTCAATCAGCCTTTATGGACTGAGCAGCAACCAGGTTATCCAACTCTCTAACTTAACAACAGCTATTATTGGACTACCTGGCCCATATCCTGTAAGCTAATCTTATCTTCTAATACATATTTATTCCATCAGTTCTGTTCCTCTAGAAAACTTGAGAATACACCTCCCAGGGTCTTGGATTGTAGGTGTGGCCATCACTGCTGGCCTTAGTGTGTAGTTGTGTGTGTGGCTGTTTGTATGGGCATGAGCACCTCTCCATCCCTCCTGCAAAGCTTTTGTAATACATGAATGCATCTAAGTTATAAAGGAACACATAATATTAAAAACCTATTACCTTCTTGTTTAGTTAGTGTGTTAGGCAGTTTTCTTTCTCCATGATAAAATACCTAAAATAAATCAACTTGTAAGAAAAAAAAAGATTTATTTTTTGCTCACAGTTTCAGAAGTTTCAGCCTGATATTGACGACTGGTACTATTGTTTTTGGGCCTGTGAAGAGGTAGCACCTCAAAGTGGGAGCAACGTGACAGATGCATCTCAGCTCATGGCAGCTAGGAGACAAAGAGAGAGTGAGGAAGGACATATACCCAGTGTCCTAACTTCCTCCAAAGAGTCCATGTCATAAAGTTCTACCATGTCCCAGTAGTGCCACAGGGAGGGACCAAGGTAGTGAATTCTGTTTTCCAATCATTTAATGGATGTTGATCAATAGAGTTCTAGCCATCTCAAATCAACTGAACTATCTATGTAGGTCTATTGATACAACATGGAAATATTTAGTACGTAAGCCACACTCACTCCCTAACTTTGCACAGACCATATGCTCCAGGTATTTACTCCCCAAAGAAATCCTTGGAGTGGAGGAGTTCTAGAACGCAAAACAGAGTTACAGAAAGGAAAGAAAATTAACCTTTTTTTTATTAGTTATGGACATACTCAGTATGTAAACAGCACATTGTTGGTACCATCCTTCTCTCCCCCCCCCCAAAGGGACCCTCCTCGTTGGGATTGCCGGTCATCCCCGTGGGGATTGTGGGTCATGCATTGTGGGGGCAGCTGTCAGTTATGGGGGGAGAGGTGATGTCTCTGTGCATAATGTCCCAATTGGTGGCTCTAACAATCTTTTCCTCCCTCTTTTGCAAAATTCCCTGCACCACGTTGGGTGCATTTTAAGTCTACTTCAGTGATGGACTCTTAGGAGCCTCTGGATCTCTGGTTTGGTAGGTGGTGAGTGTCCTCAGTGTCTATCTCCTTTACCGTTGTGCTGATATCAGGTTCACTAAGAAAGCAGCACTCTTGCTCATTTCCCCAGTTCCTCTGTGGTTTCAGCTGGGGCAGGGGTGGAGCGTGATGGGTCATTTCTCTCCTCTGGTCCAGCTTCCGTATGAGAAAGAGAAGTAGATTCTCCATTGGAGAGTGAAGTCAGCACAGGTTAAATGGGATAACCATTATTAGTTTAGAGAAAATTTAATGGGTTTAGACTCTCTTGTAGCCCAAGGAAAATTAGCCTTTGCAATGATCTTCTTATGGCGAGAGAGAGAGCCTGCTAATTAACATGGAATCAGGGTTTACTTGGGCACCTGGGGACTTGGTCTTACTTGAAATATGACAAAAAGCTTTAGACAGACTAAAAGGAAAAAATAAACTTTAATTCTTGACCATGTTTTAAGCTTTTGGAGCCTGAATATTTTTCCTAGGTCAAGGTCCTGCAAAGAGAATGGGATGGCACTTCTTTCCTCCCATCCTCCTGGCAACCTCACTGAAGTCTTACTGTGGAGGAGGAAGAGGGCTGGAATTTAGAATTCTTTGCAACAAGAACTATGCTTTGGAAAGCTAGCTGCTACAGGGGTGCCTTTGTCCCTGGCTTATGCATGCTACAAAAAACCAGACACACAACTGGAATGTAGTCTAAACCTGTGCTGTCTTTCTTACAGCCATCTGTGAATGACATGTCTGTTTCGTGAGTGTAGTTTTGTGTGCTCTGTTCCATCTCTCTAGACTGTAAATTCCTCCAAGACAGAAAGAAGTTATAGTATTTTCTACCTTTAATATCATGCACGATTGATATATAATAAGATATCTGATGAAAGTTGAGTATAGCTCAAGAATTGTATAATATGTAAAGTATTATATAAATATGAGATATTATCTAGAGTTATTTAAAAAGAAGTCACTTTACGTTTAAGAAAATAAGGTATATATTTCAGAAAATTCCTTCCAAATGCATTTTTAGCCTCCCAAAAAACTATGTTTAACTTTCAGAAAATCTACTTTTTATGGTGTGTTGATCTCATTGACTTCCTTGCTAATTTGAATTTGCAAGACCCAAGAGGTTTTTAAGCAAAGAATGAACGATTTTGCCTTTGGGAACTAGTGCATGGGAGATGATGGTATTTCAATACAGTGTGCCTATCAGCATCTAATTAAATAAATCTGCTTTGTTTTATTAGCTTCAAGCTGGCTCATAATTAGAAGATAGAGTTGTTAGAGATGTTTCAAATGTTTGCCTAAGCTCTTTTCTCATAAATGGATTTTTTAAAAATTTGATTTATTTGCATGTGCATATGAGTAGACGTGGGTTGCACCAGGGTCTCTTGCCACAGAAAACAAGCACTAGATGCTTGCTCTACTTTTTGCATTTGCTTTTACATGAGTGGCTTGAGAAGTGAGCCATATGTAAAGTCCATATGGTAAAGTCCATATGTAAAGGAGGCTAGTTCAACTAAGGAAGGAGAATGCGTAGACACCAGGGAAGGAAAGTGCACAGTGCTATAAAACAGCTCAACCTCAACTTCAGTATGCAAATGGATGGCTTAAAGAGCTTAAAGAGCTTGTTAGCCCAGTGTGTTGTGAGTTCGAGGCCACCCTGAGAATATATAGTGAATTCCAGGGCAGCCTGAGCTAGAGTGAGACCCCTTCCTCGAAAAACCAAATAAAAAAAAATGCATGAGCTTGTGATTTTCCTATTTCAGTCTCCTATGTACCTGGAATTATAGGCATGTACCACACTGCTAACCTGAAAATTTCTTTATTAGTATATGCTATAAGAAAACCCAAGCTGGGCGTGGTGGCGCACACCTTTAATCCCAGCACTTGGGAGGCAGAGGTAGGAGGATTGCCTAAAAAAGAAAAGAAAAGAAAAGAAAACCCAGCACTTACCCTGTTATATAGATCTTACAGAATCAGTATGCACCCATAATGTATCCTCTCTCTTTCTTTTCTTTTTTTTTTGGTTTTGCGAGGTAGGGTCTCACTCTGGTCCAGGCTGACCTGGAATTCACTATGTAGTCTCAGGGTGGCCTCGAACTCTCAGCGATCCTCCTACCTCTGCCTCCTGAGTGCTGGGATTAAAGGCGTGCGCCACCACACCCGGCTCCTCTCTCTTTTTAAATTCTAAAAAATAAATAATTTTTAAAATGCTGGTTCTAAGCCGGGCAGGTGGCACACGCCTTTAATCCCAACACTCGCAAGGCAGAGGTAGGAGGATCGCTATGAGTTCGAGGCCACCCTGAGATGATGTAGTTAATTCCAGGTCAGTCTGAGTTAGAGTGAGACCCTACATCAAAAAAACAAAAAAAAAAAAAATTCTTGTTCTCCCCTACCCTTGCTACCCCTCAGAGACTCACTGAGACCTTCGTGACCCCACAGCGAATACCATAACCCCACTGAGGAGGGTCCTAGAAAAACAGGAGCAAGAGCGAGGGGATAAGAGTATAAACTGTTATATATAAAACAAAAAATGCTGGTTTCCAGCCTAAATACCTTTCAAGTGATGAGTGGACGCTGATGATGTGGTATATTGACACAATAGAGTTTTATTCAGTTGTAAAGAAGAATGAAATTATGAAATTTTCAGGGAAATGATAGATCTGGAAGAGTGAGATAACCAAGGCTCAGAAAGTCAAAAGCTGCATGTTCTCTCTCATATGTGGCTCCTAGATACAAACGTTTAGATTTGTATGTGAATTGGAATAAAAGTTAGTAGTAGGGCTAGAAAGATGGCTTAGCAGTTAAGGCACCTGCCTGCTAAGCCTGAGAATGCCCAGTTGATTCTCCAGGTCTCACGTTTAACCAGACTCAAAGTGACGCAAGGGTGCAATGCCGCACTTGCCCACAAGGGGGCGCACGCATCTGGAGTTCATTCACAGCAGCTGAGAGACCGCTGGCACACCCATTCTCTGTCTCTCTGTCTCTCTCTCTCTCTCTCCAAAGGAAAAAAAAATTTAGTAGAAGAGGCCAGGAAGCTAGAAAGGGGTGATAAGAAAGGGAAGAAAGGGGAGGCCTTAAAGGGAGGGTATAGTAGATATGTAAGGAAAGGGAATGAACACTAGGGGTAAAATGGTCTAAGGGGAGGGGATGGAGGAGAGAAGACAGTTGGAGGGGGATTAATCAAAACTTAAGATTTATGAATAAGCTGTATGGAAATCTACTTCTTTGCTATCTAACAATATATATTAAAGAGAGAGTAAGATCAGGCAGAAGTGTCTTGTGGGGGTGGATAACATTGTGCCCAGAAGCCATAGATTGTTATTAGAACAATTTCAGTGCCAGGGGTGGGATATCTTCCAAAGAGTTATTGGCAAGGGAGGCCCATGATGCCCCCAAAACACTACAGCATATTGCCAAGGCTCTTGTTTGCCCACCAGAACTAGATGGTAAGAGCCTATTACTGAAGATGCCACATGATTGGGCTGCGAGTCACTGAGAAATCAAGCTGGAGCAGAGCTGGAAACCTCCTCCCTGTTGACTAGCTGTAAGGATGCAGCCTGTTGGGGGAGAAAAGTCATCAACTGTGTTAACCAGCAGTGGACCCTGCAAGCTTTATGGCTGGCCAGCCAAACCAAATGTACCAACTGATGCAATGGTGGCATGTCTGTTATGGGAGAAACCAGCTGCTCTCTGTTTGGATTTGAAGCCTGTTCCACAAGAGGGAATTCCTGCCTGGTACTAAAAACCTAAAGAAAAGCCCTAGGAGGTCATAAGCCCTGGGAGGGAAAATACTACTGTTGTCTGGTTAAATGAATATATTATGCCCACCAAACTACTCTCGAAATACTTATGTTTATGCCCATATATTAATGATACTTTCACTTTTAGTTAAAGAAGTTTCTCTTTTCATAAGGCAGTGACCACGGGGATGACTCAAAATTCACCCAAGTGCTAAGAAGTGACAGTGGAGTGTTCAACACTAAGTGAAACATCTCTATCACTCCCTCCAAGGCTCAGGGACCATTGCAAAAGAGATGATAGAAAGAATGTAAGAGCCAAAGGAAGGAGAGGAGTGCTTACAATTCTCTCTTCCAGTCACAAAGTGGCCTTGATATTCATGGCCTCATGGTTGATGCTATGTATGCACTATATAATATACCTGTGCATAATGGGAGGAAAAAAATGATGACACTTGCTGGGCATGGTGGCACATGCCTTTAATCTCAGCACTTGGGAAGCAGAGGTAGGAGGACAATCATGAGTTCAAGGCCACTCTGAGACTACATAGTGAATTCCGGGTCAGCCTGGGCTAGAATGAGACCCTACCTCCAAAACAACAACAACAAAAAAAAAAAAAGAATGATGGCATCAAAATAGAAGAGAGACTTGTTGGAAAGAAGGGATTCAAAGGAGCAGGGATTTGGAAAGGGAATAAGGGAGGATGGTGAAAAGAAACTAGGATCATGATATATTGTCTCTATATATGGAAGCACCAATAAAAAGTTGTTTAAGGGCTGGAGAGATGGTTTAGTGATTAAGGCACTTGCCTACAAAACCTAACGACCACAGTTTGATTCCCCAGTACCCACATAAAGCCAGATACACAAAGTGGTGAATGCACCTGAAGTTCATTTGCAGTGGCTAGAGGCCCTGGCATGCCCATTCTCTCTCTCTCTCTCTCTCTCCCTCCCTGCTTGCAAATAAGTAAAATAAAAACATTTTTTAAATTTTTTTAAAAGTAGGGTCAGAGAAATGGCTCAGTGGTTAAAGGTGCTTGCTTGTAAAGCCTGGCAGCCCAGGTTTGAATCCCCAATACCCACATAAAAGCCAGGTGAACATAGTGGCACATTTTTCTGGAGTTCATTTATAGTGGCAGGAGGCCCTGGTGCACTCAAACTCCACCCCCTGCTTGCAAATAAAAATTTTTAAGTTTTTGGTGTTTTTTTTTTAATGCTGGTTCTGACTTAGTAGGTCTACAGTAAGCTTGAGAGTCTGCATTTTTAGCAGGATCTCAAGGGCTTTCACTGCTCCTGATCCCAGCTCCAGAAAAAAGTGTTTAGAAGATACAGGCTTGCCGGGTGTGGTGGCGCACGCCTTTAATCCCAGGACTCAGGAGGCAGAGGTAGGAGGATCACCGAGAGTTCGAGGCTACCCTGAGACTACATAGTGAATTCCAGGTCAGCCTGAGCCAGAGTGAGACCCTACCTCAAAAAACCAAAAAAAAAAAAAAAAAAAAAAAAAAAAAAAGATACAGGCTTGAGAAGCAGGCTGGTGCAAATAGGCCTTGATCTTGAGGGCCTATGAGAAGGAGTTTGTTCTTGATCCTAGGCCTTATTTTGAGGGCATTAGGAAGCCACGGAAGGGTGATTTTTGAAGTTAGCGTACAAAGTAATGATTTCACTGTGGCATCTTCAGGTAAATGTGTTGTTATACTTTGTTCTCATTGTTCCCCTCTTTCCACTGCTCTCCATTTATTTGTTATTTATTTATTTATTTATTTATTTATTTATTTATTTATGTATTTATTTCAGAGAGAGACATAGGGAAAGAAACAGAGAATGAGTATATCAGGGCCTCCAGCCACTGCAAACAAACTCCAGATGCACACACCACTTTGTGTATCTGGCTTTATGTGAGAACTGGGGAATCGAATCTGAGCCAACAGACTTTGCATACAAGTACACTTAAATGCTGAGCCATCTCTCCAGGCTTACTTTTTTGTTTTTTAAGATAAGGCCCATGTAGCCCAGGCTAGCCTCAAACTTACTTTATAGCCAAAAATGACCTTGAACTTTTAATTCTCCTGCCTCTACCTCTTGAGTGTTAGGACTACAGGTATGCATCCCCATACCAGGTTCATGAGGAGCTGGCGATGGAGCCCAGGACCTACCTCAAGCAAGCTAGGCAAGCTCTCTACCAACACTCCCCCACACCCATAGGCACTTCTGTTTCCAGATTTTTGAGGAGCCTCTATACTGATTTCCACAGTGGCTATATAAAGTTTACATTCCCACTAGTAGTCTTCTTCTTTTCCCCATATCACCTTCCAGCATTCATTATAATTTATTTGCATGATGGTAGCCATTCTGGAGTCTCAAAGCTGTCTTAAGTTACATCCAACCAATGGCTAAAGATGTTCAATACTTTTTCAAGTATTTATTGGGCTTTGTATTTCTTTCTCTCTTTCTTTCTTTCTTGTTGTTTTTTTTGTTGTTGTTGTTGTTGTTGTTTTGTTTGTTTTTTTTTTTTTTTTGGTTTTTTGAGGTAAGGTTTCACTCTAGTCCAGGCTGACCTGGAATTCACTATGTAGACTGGGCCATCTCTCTAGCCCAAAGGGGGTACACTTTAGAGAATATTCCATGAGCTCCTGATAAGAATGTATATCCCACAGCTGGTGGATGGAATAGTCTGTAGATAAGTTTATTTGATCTATGGTGTAGTTTAAGTCTGAGGTTTCTTTGTTGATTTTCAGTTTGGATGACTTATCTAGAGATGAGTGTGAGATAGTCAAATCACCCACTGTTATTAGAACCTATCTGCTCTTTTACATCCACCAGTATTTGTTTCTTTAATTAATATGTTAATCAATATTACCTTCTTCATCTCTTCTGACTAATTTTCAAGTCAACTTTATCAGATATCAGATTAGCCATGCCAGCTTCTTTTCCTTTTCTTTTCACTTGATAAACTGTTCTCCATCCTTTGACTTCCAGCCTGGGAGATCGTTACCAGGAAGAGGCGTTGTTCAGTCTGTTGGGTATCCTTTCTAGGAAGGTGTGATTCTTGGAGATAAGATAGACAAGATAGTTGGATCTAGTTTGTTAATCCAATCAGCCAGTCTGCATCTTTTTCTTGGTCATATTTAATGCTATTCATACTTATTATTGAGAAACATTTACTAATTCCTGTAATGTTGCTAGTTGTTTCTCTGCTTGATTAGATTATCGTTTGCTGTCTTTTAGTATCAGTGGTTTTCTGGTTTACAGTGTTGAAGGATTCCTTCCTAGCTCTCCTTTCTTCCTCCCATGAAGTGTGCTCTTCTCTGCACTCTCACATTTGAGACTGTATTTGTTCCTTCTCTGTGTGTAGTATTCCTTCAAATATCTTTGCTGTGCTGGTTTGAACTGCCTTAATGTGTGCTTATCTTGAAATGTCTTTATTTTGGGGGTAGTTTGAATCAGATGCTCCTCACAGACTCATACTGCTGTTAGCAACAAAACATACAAGATACAGAAATACAGCCAATGTCAGTTACACCCAACTAAAATATCACACATGACCATAGAACTGCAGGTGCAAAACTACAGTACTGCCAGGCGTGGCGGCGCACACCTTTAATCCCAGCACTCGGGAGGTGGAGGTAGGAGGATTGCTGTGAATTCGAGGCCACCCTGAGACTACCTAGTTAATTCCAGGTCAGCCTGGGCTAGAGTGAGATCCTACCTCAAAAAACAAACAAACAAACAAGAAAACCTACAGTATAATGTGCTGTGAAGTTTAAAGTTTATTGAGTAAATGTGGAATAATAAATGAATGTGAAAAAGGAAGGAGACAAGGAAAGGGGAGAAAAAAGAAGTAAGGTTGAATATATGAAAGGAGAAAGATGAAAGAGAGTAGTGAAGAATATTATAGAGAGGAAAAGACCAAAAGATTTTTAAAATTTTTAAAGGGGCAAACAACAACAACAAAAAAGATTTCCCAATAGTGAAAGAGTTTAAAAATAAGTTAAGTAGGGCTGGAGAGATGGCTTAACGGTTAAGGCCTAAGAATGCCTGTTCAAGTCACCAGGTCCCACGTTTAGCCAGATGCAAAGTGACACAAGGACTCAATGTCGCACTTGCCCACAAATGGGCACACACATCTGGAGTTCATTCACAGCAGCTGAGAAGCTGCTGGTGTGCCCATTCTCTCTCTCTCTCTCTTTCACTCTCTCTCTCTTTCACTCTCCCCCTCTCTCTCTCTGTCTTCCTCCAAAAAAATAAGTAAATGTAAGAAAGGGAATAAAAATTAAAACACAGGAGTTGCTACTGTTATCATTTCAATTTACAGGACTGAGGCCATGTTAATTCTCGGAATATGGAGTTTATTTACTAGAGACTGGGAGGTTGTTAGGAGTGGGGGGGGGGGCAGGCTTTCAGAGGATCCTGCACCAGAGAGGGAAAGGAAAACTGGAGCCTGGCAAAGTTGCACAGATGCCAGGAGCTACTGGGGTGCTTATAGCTGGCTGGCCCAGGTGTCAGCAAAACCTGAGTGTGGTGGCAAAGGATTGGATTTCTGGACCCACAGACAGCAGCTCCTGAGCTGGGCAGGCAAAGCCAGCCTCCTTAGAACCAGGAAAGAAGGAGATCTCTGAAACAGGGAAGGGGTGAGAGAGAGAGAAAAGAGAGAGATGAGGGTGAAAGAGAGAGAAAGGGAGAGAAAGATAATATCCCATGGTACTTCCCTCCCTCCCCCCACTTTCCGCTTTGAAACTCCACTCTCCATCATATCTCTCCCCCTGTCAATCAGTCTCTCTTTTCATTTTTATGTCATCACCTCTTCCTCCTTTTATGATGGTCTTATTTAGGTAGTGTCAGGTACTACCAGGTCATAGATATCCAGGCCATTTTGTGTCTGGAGGAGCACACTGTAAGGAGTCCTACTCTTCCTTTGGCTCTTATATTCTTTCTGACCCTCTTACACAATGGACCCTGAGCCTTGGAAGGTGTGTTAGAGATGCTTCAGTGCTGAGCACTCCTCTGTCCCTTCTTCTCAGCCCCATGGTGCCTTCTGAGTCATCCCAAGGTCACCACTATCTGAAAAGACAAGAATATTCACTGCAGAAAAGACAGCCTCTTCAGCAAATGGTGCTGCGAAAACTGGATATGTATCTGTAGAAGGATGAAAATAGATCCTTATCTCTCCCCATGCACAAGAATTAAGTTCAAATGGATCAAAGACTTTAATATCAGACCTGAAACTCTGAAACTGATACAAGAAAAAGTGGGGGAAACCCTTCAACATATTGGTTTTGGCAAAGACTTTCTGAATATAACCCCAATTGCTCAGGAAATAAAACCACAGATCAACCACTAAGACCTCATGAAATTACAAAGACTTTGTACAGCTAATGACACTGAATAGAGCAAAGAGGCAACCTACAGAATGGGAGAAAATCTTTGCATTTATATGCAGATGGCATATAAACATCTTTCAAAAAGTTCTACATCCCTAGTCATCAGGGAAATGCAAATTAAAACTACCTTGAGATTCCATCTCACTCTTGTCAGATTGGCTACCATCATGAAAACAAATGACTATAAATGCTGGCGAGGATACAGAAAAAGAGGAACCCTTCTACATTGTTGGTGGGAATGCAAGCTGGTCCAGCCATTGTGGAAATCAGTGTGGAGGTTCCTGAGACAGCTAAAAATAGATCTACCACATGACCCAGCTATACCACTCCTAGGCATATATCCTAAGGACTCATCTCACTACTTTAGAGATACTTGCTCGACCATGTTTATTGCCACTCTATTCACAATAGCTAGGAAATGGAACCAGCCTAGATGTCCTTCAACTGATGAGTGGATAATTAAGATGTGGCACATTTACACAATTGAGTTCTACTCAGCGGTAAAGAAAAATGAAGTTATGAAATTTGCTGGAAAATGGATGGATCTGGAAAGGATTATACTTAGTGAGGTAACCCAGGCCCAGAAAGCCAAATGTTACATGTTCTCTCTCATATGTGGCTCCTACTACAAATGATTGGACTTCTATGTGAGTAAGAATAAAACTCAGTAGCAGAAGCCAGTAAGCTAGAAAGGAGTATAAAAGGAATAGAAAGGGAGGGAGGGGGACGTAATAGGATGGTATTGTACATATGTAAGTAGAAGAACAGATTAATGGGGGTGAAAAGGCCTAAGTGAGGTCAGGGGAAGAGAGTGAGTAAAGGAAAGGGGGAGAAAGGGCTAATCAAAATCTAAGAGGATATAAATAAGTCGTATGGAAACCTGCTTTTCTGGACAATGGAACACTCAGAAGCCATAGATTGTTACTAGAAAATTTTAAGTGCCAGGGATGGGATACCTTCCAATGAGTTGTTAGCCAGGGAGGTCACAGATACCCCCAAAACATTATAGGCCATTGCCAAGGCCCTTGGTTTCCCACCAGAAATAGATGGTAAGACCCTATTGCTGAAGACTCCACATACTTAGGCTGCAAGTTCACTGAGAAATCCTGCTGGAGCTGAGCTGAAAGCCTCCTCCATGTGGACCAGCTGACAGAAAGTTGGAAAAAGCTATGCTGCATGCAGTTCAATGGGAAAGAGAGAAAACACCAGTGAAGGTACTCAACAGTGAACACTGGAAGCTTTAAATTTGGCCAGCCAGGCCAAATGAGCCAATGGGGGCAATAATGGCATGTCTGTTATGGGGGAAACCAACTGCTCTCTAATTGGACTGAAGGCCCCACTCCATGGGAGGGAATACATCCTTGATACTGAAAACGTATGACAGGGGTAGTCGTAAGCCCTAGGGGTGTAACATATGCTGGTGTCTGGCTAAATGAATATACTATGTTCACCAAACTGCCCAGTAAGCACTTCTCTTAATGTCCACATCCATATATTAATGCTACTCTCACTTTTGTTTAGAGAAGCTTGCCATTCTCTGTTTATCTGCCTTTCTTTCTTTCTCTCTCTCTCTCTCTCTCTCTCTCTCTCTCATCTGTCTCAAGTAAATAAATAAAAATAAAATTTTTTTAAAGAACATGAAGAGATGGCTCAGCAGTTAAGGAGCTGACCTGCAAAGGCTACAACCCAGGTTTGATTCGCCAGTGCACATATAAAGCAGAATGCAAAAGGTGACACATGCATCTGGAATTTGTTTGTGGTGGCTAGAGTCCCTGACACTCCTGTTCTGTCTGTCTGTCTCTCTTCTTTCTATCTTTCTCTGTTTGCAAATAAATAAATAAAAATATTAGGCTGGGGAGATGGCTCAGCAGTTAAGGCACTTGCCTACAAAGCCTAACAACCCATGGTTCAATTCCCTAGTACCCAAGTAAATGTAGATGGATACACAAAGTGGCACATGCATCTAGACTTCATTTGCAGTGGCTAGAGGCCATGGAGTGCCCATTCTCTCTCTTTCTCTCTCTCGCTCTCTCTCTCTCTCTCTCTCTCTCCCTCTCTCTCTCTTCTCTCTCTCTTTCTCTTTCTCTCTGTCTTGCTCTACTTGCAAATAATTAAATATAAATATTCTTAAAAGATTTTTTAAAAAAGCCAGGCGTGGTGGCGCATGCCTTTAATCCCAGCACTTGGGAGGCAAAGGTAGGAGGATTGCTGAGACTACATAGTGAATTCCAGGTCAGCCTGGGCTAGAGTGAAACCCTACCTCAGAAAACCATAAATAAATAAATAAATAAATAAATAAATAAATAAATACAAATAATTTTTAATATTTTTATTTATTATTGGAAAGAGAGAATGAGAACAGGCCTGCCAGGACCTCTTGGCACTGCTAACAAAAGTCCAGAGGCATGTGCCATTGTGCATCTGGCTTTTCATGGGTACTGGAAAATCAAACCAGGTGGGCAGGCTGTGCAAACAAGCATATTTAATCTCTGATCTAGCTCCCCATCTGAGAAAGACAAGATTTTGAAAGGGGGAGTGGGGAAGGGAGAAGACTCATAGGTTTAGAGGCATAGTGGTAATATCATTAACTTCTTTGTGCTGAAAATTAAGCAGACTTGTGCTGGAAGCTTCCCCACTGTAGGGTGCCAGGGCTCACATCTATAATCTCACATCAGTAGGATAAGGAAGATCACGTGGCATGTTGGGGTGCAAGAGTTATTTCTTTATTTTTTATTGTTTTTATTTGTATTTTTTAATATCTTCACTTATTTATTTGTGTGTGTGAAAAAGGGGGGAGGATAAGGGGTCACCAAGGCCTCGTGCTCTGCCAGCAAACTCCAAACACATGCACCATTTTGTGCTTCTGGCTTTACATGGATACTGGGGGATCAAACCCAGGCTGGCAGGCTTTTCAAGCAAGTGCCTTTAACCTCTGAGCCATCTACCCAGCCTAAGACTGTTTTTTCCTAAAAAGATAAAATGGAAAAAGTCAAAATACTACTAAATGTAGGTGGAAGGGGAATACAGAGGACACAAAGAAAAAAAAAACAATGAAAAAATTGCCTAAAATGGAGGGAGATGCATATACAAAATCGGATGAATATAGAAAAAGCAATACAAATATAGCATAAAAAATAAGGGAAAATCCTGCTAAATGTGTAGCTTAAGCAAAGGATTCACATGGGAAAAGGTCAGGTGTGGGAAGAGCTTTTTTCTGTCCTAACAAACTAAACAGCCTGTTATTTGCATGGAGGAGGGCAGGGTTGGTTGAATCCATGGACTCTTGTCTTTCCTATGGTTTATGCTGTTGCTCTGTGTGCATGGGACAAGTGTCTTATGACTACCAGAGCTGTCTTCACAGTAGCAGTATTCCTTCTTTGTGTTAGCAGTGTAGTCTGTGGGGTAGACATTCTCGCTTTTCTGAGACTCCCCAGATCATATCTCCTGACGTGGCTATTTTTTTTTATTTTTTATTTATTTTTGGAGAGAGAGACAGAGGGAGATAGACAGAGAGGGAGAGGGAGACAGAAATGGGCACGCCAGCAGTCTCTCAGTTGCTGTGAACGAAATCCAGATGCGTGCGCCCCCTTGTGGTCAAGTGTGGCATTGCGCCTTTGCCTCACTTTGCATCTGGCTAAACGTGGGACCTGGAGATTGGAACCGTTGGACATTGGGACCAGCATTCTTAGGCTTAGGAGGCAGGCGCCTTAGCCGCTAAGCCATCTCTCCAGCCCCTGAGGTGGCTGTTTTAACTGAGGGATGTCTCCCATGTGCACTGGGAATGGGGACAGAACCATAGCAATGAAAACAGTACAGGCAGAGGATCTGTCTTCACATTCTCAAGACCTTCTGAGTATTAATCACCCTCCTGGACCCATTGATGCAGCTATGGGTATCTGATACTCACACAAAACTTCAGAGTCCTGAAGATAAGTGGCTCTAGAATTATCCATCCATCCACTGACTCGGAGCTAGCAAATTCCAGGGCAATTCTCAGTTGGTAAGATCTGTTTCCAGCCACTGTGAAGGGCAGGAAGAAATCTCCCCTTCTGTGCTTTCCAGGGTGAGCCAGCTTCCTTCTCCAGCACCCTTCAGCCTGAGAGTGAAGAGAGGACTGAGACATGGCTCCACACTGTCACCAACAGCAGCGGGAGGCATTCCCTTACTTTTGGGGACCCCAACTTGGGGAGAACTAGAATTTGTGGCTTTAACATGGGAAAGAATTCCAGAAAGAGCCAATTTACAGCAGAGTTGGATGGGCTGGGGAGATGACTCCGTGGTTAAAGGTGCTTGCTTGCAAAGCCTAAAAGCCTGACAACCCAGGTTAAACTCCCCAGTACCCACATAAAGCCAGATGAACAAAGTGGCACATGTGTCTGGAGTTTGTTTGCAGTGGTAGGAGGCCCTGGTGCACCCATACTCTTTCTCTCTGTCTGTCTCTAAAATAAATAAATAAATAAAAATATTTAAAGCAGTTGCAGATTTTATTAAAGATTATTTATTTATTTATTTATTTATTTATTTATTTATTTATTTATTTTGGGGGTTTTCCGAGGTAGGGTTTCACTCTAGCTCAGGCTGACCTGGAATTCACTATGTAGTCTCAGGGTGACCTCGAACTCTCAGTGATCCTCCTACCTCTGCCTCCTGAGTGCTCGGATTAAAGGTGTGCACCACCACACCCGGCTAAATTTTATTAAAGATATTTTAATATAGGCTTAAGCTTCAGGGTTAGTGATGCAGAATTTTGGAGTTCAGGAGGGGTCCCCCAAATTTATGAATCCTAATTTGGGGTCCTGTTCTATTTTTAACAAAGAATTTATAAAAACAGACTCAACAAGGATAAGTTATGAATTATTAAGTTTACTTAGGGAGGAATCACAAATTGTGAGGTTTATTTAAATGAAATTGGAATCCAGGAAGAAGGCTAGAGCACAAGTCATAAGCATGTGGAAAGTAGGAAACACACACTCTTATGGAAAACAGAGCACAGTCCATGAGACTCATTTAAGAGAAATGGCTGGGGCAGAGCCATAAACATGTGGAAGATAAGATCTGTGGAAGGCACCACATCTATCTTGAGCTTCCCCAGGGAAGAAAGTTAAGAGGGCAAATGGTAGTGGCTTAAGGAAGAAAAGCAGAGGAAAAATATTAAGGCAGAGATAAGAAATTCAGATGATAAATGAATAGTTAAGAGAATTATACCCAAGGTTACCCCAGATTTTAGAGAAATCACATAGGTAGCAGGCCCAGAGTTTCAAGGAAGCACCCACTTGGTAGATCTAGAGTATAAAGAAAACACACATGTGGCAGATTCAGAGACCAGAGGAAAAGCATACATGAAATTAAAGTGAGAAGTTACCTCAAAGAATGAAGCAGAGGCAAGCAGAAAAACTACTCAGACCAAGAAGCAGTACTCTGTTCTCCCCACACCCAGCCAGGGTGGGTATGTGTGGGTGGGGAGGGAGCCAGATTCACATTTATCCCTGTGACGAGAGCAAGAGGCAGTGAAAAGGAAAGGCCAAAAAATAGCCCTTATAGTAGTTTGACTGAAATTGGATTATTCGAGGCTGGAGAGATGGCTTAGTAGTTAAGGCACTTGCTTGCAAAGCCTAAGGACCCAGGTTCGATTCCCCAGGTCCCATGTAAGCCAGATGCACAAGGAGGCGCATGTGTCTGGAGTTCATTTGCAGTGGCTGGAGGCCCTGGCATGCCATTCTCTCTCACTCCCTCTCTCTGTCTCTAATAAATAAATAAATAAATAAAATAAATCTTTAAAAAAAGAAAATGGACTATAGGATCTGACTTAGATATGTAAAAAGAAAGATCTGATTGTTTTGTGGATTGAAAGGGTGGATGCCAGAGAGCAGCCCACCTAGGTAGTATGTTAGACTGTGGGCAACTGTAGCTGTTGTAGATGAATTGGGATCGGACACGAGTTCCATTCCTGAGTTTCATTTCTGCCAAGGCAGGTTGGCATGTGGGAAGGCATCTCCTGGATCTCTTTTGGACTTCTGTTCCTAACCAAAACTGTCTAAAAGAACCTAGCTTTCTTTTATTGCACCTTCATTAGGAAAAATGGGGGTAGGGGTCAGAAAGAAAAAGACAGTCCACCCAAGAGCATGGGCACAGGCTCCTCTGAGAGAGTCCTCTGTAAGCATTCTGCCGGGGACTGTATACAGTACTTAGAAACCTTTTAGAATTTCATTGTTTACTGAGCTTATAGGGGACCCTCCCCTTCTCTATCTCTGGTCTCCTGCTGATGGTTGAGATTATAGGGTGGCTCTGAAGGTGCCAAACTCTGCAAAGCTATCTATTCAAATTGATGGAGAAATAAGGACATTTCACCACAAAAATAGGCTAAAGGAATTTATGATAACTAAACCAGCGCTACAGAATATACTTGAAGGAATCCTTCACACTGAAGAGAAAGCAAAACACACACAGGAGGAAATAGGAAAAAATAAACCATAATTAAATAACACTTAAAACAAGTGAGTAAAGGGAAAACAGGAAGCACTGGAATACAAGAAAAATGGTGAGAATAACTACATACCTTTCAATAATAACTTTTTAAAAATGTATTATTTATTTATTTGATAGAGAGAAAGAGGCAGACAGGGAGAGAATGGGCACACCAGGGCCTCCAGCCACTGCAAACGAACTACAGATGCATGTGCCACCTTGTGCATCTGGCTTACATGGGTTCTGGAGAATTTAACTGGGATCCTTTGGCTTTGCAGGCTAATACCTTAACTGCTAAGCCATCTCTCTAGTGCAATAACTCTAATGGCCTCAATGCCCCAACAAAAAACACAGGCTTGCAGGCTGGATTAAAAGGCAGGATCCTGCCATCTGTTGCCTCCAGGAAACTCATCTCTCAATAAAGGATACACACTTACTTAGGGTGAAAGGATAAAAAATGGTATTTCAAGCAAAGGAGCCTAGGAAACAAGCAGGGGTTACTATCCTAATATCGGACAGGATAGACTTCAAACCAACATTAGTGAGGTCATTTTATACTGATTAAAGGAACACTCCAAGGAGGACATTACAATCCTAAACCTATATGCACCTAACATGGGGGCTCCCAATTTCATCAAACAAACACTATTAGACTTAAGGTCAGAGATAACTCCAAACACAGTAGTGGGTGACTTCAATACCCCACTCTCATCAATTGACTGCTGATCCCAGCAAAAAATAAACAGAGAGACATCTGGATTAAATGATGTCATGGAACAAATGGACCTAACAGATTTATACAGAACATTCCTTCCAAATGCTGCAGAATATACATTTTTCTCAGCAGCACTTGGGACATTCTCTAAAATAGACCATACATTAGAACACAAATCAAATCTTAACAAATACAGGAAAACTGAAATATTCCCTTGTATGCTATCTGACCACAATGGGATTAAACTGCAAATCAGCAACCAGAAAAACCACAGAGCATACAGAGATTCATGGCAACTAAACAATACACTATTGAATTATGAATGGATCATTGAAGAAATTTTAAAAAAATCAATAAATTCATAGAATCAAATGACAATGAGAATACAGCATACCAAAACCTTTGGGACACAATGAAGGCAGTTCTAAGAGGGAAATTTATAGCTCTAAGTGCCCATATTAAGAAATTAGAGGGGGGAGGGGAGGGAAATATCATACATTTTTTGTATGTAAGTATAGAAGTTGTCAATAAAAAATCTTCATAAAAAAAGAAATTAGAGAGTTCACAAGTAAACAATTTAATGCTTCACCTTAAAGCCTTGGAAAAAGAAGAATAAGGCAAACCCAAAATCAGTAGGCAGGAAGAAATAATAAAGATTAGAGCAGAAATTAATGAAATAGAAACCAAAAAATCAGTGAAACAAAGAGTTGGTTCTTTTAAAGGATAAACAAGTTTGATAAACCCTTAGCAAATCTGATCAGAAAAAGAAAGAAGAGACAAAAATTAATAAAATTAGAGGTGAAAAAGGCACCATTACAACAGATACCAAAGAAATTCAGAAAATCATAAAGACATATTTTAAGAATACATATGCCTCTAAGTTTGAAAATCTGAAAGAAATGGATGATTTCCTTGATTCATATGACCTACCAAAATTAAATCAAGATGAGATAAACTATTTATTATTATTTATTATTATTTATTATTAAATAAACCTATAACAAGTATGGAGATCCAAGCAGTTATATTCTCCCAACCAAAAAAAGTCCAGGCCCAGATGGATTCACTGGTGAATTTAACAGACCTTCATGGAAGAACTAACACCACTGCTTCTCAAACTTCCATAAAACAGAAGAAAAGGAAGGATTCTCCTGAACACCTTCTATGAAGCCAGCATCACCCTGATACCAAACCAGATCAAGACAGAACAAAAAAAGAAAATTACAGACCAATCTCCCTCATGAACATAGATACAAAAATTCTCAACAAAATATTGGCAAACAGAATACAAAAATATGTCAGAAAGATTATTCACCCCAACCAAGTAGGCTTTATCCCAGAGATGCAGGGATGGTTCAACATATACAAATCAATAAATGTAATACACCATATGAATGGTCTGAAGGACAAAAATCACATGGTCATCTCAATAGATGCAGAAAAGGCATTCAACAAAATCCAACATCCCTTCATGGTAAAAGTATTACAGAAACTGGGAATAGAAGGAACATATCTCAACATAATAAAAGCTATTTATGACAAACCTACAACCAACATAACACTAAATGGGGAAAAACTTGAAGCTTTTCCATTAAATTCAGGAACAAGACAAGGGTGTCCACTTTCCCATTTTTATTTAATATAGTATTGGAAGTCTTAGCTATAGCAATAAGGCAAGAGACACTCATAAGGGATACAAATTAGAAAGGAAGAGATCAAATTACCATTATTTGCAGATGATAGGATTCTATACATAAAAGACTCTAAAAACTCTACCAGCAAACTGTTAGAGCTAACAAAACACTTTTAGCAATGTAGCAGGATACAAAATAAACACACAGAAATCAGTAGCTTTTCTATACACTAACAACAAACATGCAGAGGATGAAATCAGGGAATCTTTCCCATTCACAATTGCCTCAAAAAAAAAAAAAAAAAAAGTACCTTAGAATAAACCTAACCTTCAAAACACTCAAGCAAGAAATTGCAGAAGACACAAGGAAATGGAAAGACATCACATGTTCTTGGATTGGAAGAATCAATATTGTGAAAATGTCAATCTTACCAAAAGCAATCTACACATTTAATGCAATCCCCATTAAAATTCCAATAGCATTCTTCACAGAAATAGAAAAAAAATCCTAAAATTCATCTGGACGCAGCAAAAAACCTCAAATAGCCAAAACAATTTTGAGCAACAAGAATCAGGCTGGTGGTATCACCAAACTGATACAATAAAGCCAGAGGGTTGCACAAGGGATTTAGGACATGACTTTTACTGTAAATGAGGTTTCAAATGGAGTACTGGAAAATTATAGATTTACAGCTGGGAGAAGGAGAAAAGTCCTGAAGAAGTTGTCAATTGTGCTGGAATTCTTGTCTCACTACTGGTGAGAGGCTTCAGCCAGACTTGTGGGTGGAGGGCGCCTTCTCTTTTCTCAGGTTCCCAAATTTTTCACCATCTTTTTAATATTTTCATTTTGTTTTATTTATTTGACAGAGAGAGAGAGAAAGAGAGTGTAGCAGACAGCTTCAGGTTTGCTGAGATGAACTTCCAGACCAGGCACAGTTATGGAGGAAGGGATATTATTTATTGAAGCTTACAGATCCAGGGGAAGTTCCATAACGGCAGAAGTCGCAGCCTGCTCTCACAAGGCCAGGCAGAGGGAGCAAAAGCCAACCAGCCACCACAGCACACAGAGCAAAACTACAGCCAACAGGTCACACAGCACACTTCAGGAACTCCTGCTAGGCACATTTGCATATCTTTACAATGGAATCTCAAACCATCACCACACCTTAAGACCAGCCCCCAGTGACATTGCCTCTAGCAAGATGATTGCAGATGCAAACTCTAAGTAATAAACCACTGAATATATTGGGGGACATATATTCAAACTACCACAGAGAGAATGGGGCATGTCAGGACCTCTACCCACTGCAAATGAACTCCAGACACATGTGCCACTGTGTACATCTGGCTTACATGGATCCCAGGGAATCGAACCTGGGTCCTTTGACTTTGCAAGCAAGCACCTTAACCACTAAGCAATCTCTCCAGCCCTTTAATATTTTTACTTAATGTGTCTAGAATTCATTTGCAGTGGCTAGAGGCCCTGGCACTCATCCCCATCTTTTTATCCTGCCTCAAGCCCATCAGGGTCTGGCCCTTCCATTCTCCACAATTACCTCTCTGGGCCTTCTGTTATCCAGGGACTGTAGCAGGTCTTTGAGGCTCCCTGAACTGTGGTTATTTGTTGATCTTGGGTCTGGGGAGAGAAAGTAGCTCATTTTTTAACAATAGAATATCTCAAGATAGTGTCCTTCAAGATATAGCACAGCAAGGGTTAGAGATTGTAGCAGACAGCTTCAGGCTCGCTGAGATGAACTTCCAGACCAGGCACAGTTATGGAGGAAGGGATATTATTTATTGAAGTTTACAGATCCAGGGGAAGTTCCATAAAGGCAGGAGAAGTGGCCTGCCTTCACAGGGCCAAGCAGAGAGAGAAAAAAAACCCAGCCACACAGCACACACAGAGCAAAACTACCACCCAAAAGCCCAGCACACTTCAGGAACTCCTACTTGGCACACTTTGCATATCTTTACAATGGAATCTCAAACCCACCATTAACACCTTAAGACTGGCCCCCAGTGACATTGCCTCTAGCAGGGTGATTGCAGATGCAAACTATAACTAATAAAACACTGAATATATTGGGGGACATATATTCAAACTACCACATTCCGCCCCTGGCCCCCAATAGATTTAGCTCCTGGCTCCCAATAGATTTATAACTATCACACATTGTAAATTGTACTCAGTCCAATTTCAAAGGTTCTCATAGTCTTGATCAACTTAAGATAGTGAGTCCTGTAAAATCAAACAAGTTAAATACTTTCAACATGTAAAGGCACAGAGTACACATTTTTAACTGTATAAGGAATAGCAAGGAGAAACTAGAACAATGCAAACTCAGCCAGTCATCAAACTTCTGCAGTTCAAGTTCAAAATAACCAGAGACTGACAGTCTCCAGGTTTTCCAATTCTGCCCCTACACCTGGGCAGAATCGCCAGGGAAAACTTTCATCCCATGCCAACACTGCACTCCATGGTAGCCCTTTTGCACAGTCCTGGTATATCCAGAACATCTTCAGGTCTCCATGCAAACCACAGTCCATCTTCCAAAGGCTCTTGCAGCCTATTCCTGAGGGTCTTCATGCCCTGCCTCATGCCGCATCTCAGCAGCAGCTCCTGGAACCGTGTGCAATTCATGACCACTCCATGCATTTTTCATGCTTCCAAAACTAATACCAGGTGTGCAGGACACAGCCATATTCTTAATCCAGGAACAAAATAAATCATACCTTGAAAAGCAGGTTCCTTCTCCAGTCAGCTCTTTCCAAGAGTTTGCATTTCTAACAGTCTTTCCGCAGGCATCCTCTCCATTGTTTTAATGCAACTGCAGTTGGGTCACTTTTCCTTCCACCTTCCTTAAGATTGCTAATGTGTTGACAATAGCAGCTCCAGTAACCTAAAACCAGTCTCAGTGCCTCTAATTTTAACTTGCTTGAGGTTTTCCAGCTTAAAATCTTAAAATCTCAGTCCGATATCTTTAGCCAAGCACATCAGTCCATTACAAATTTAACCTTGATCAAATTTTCTGGGCCTGGATAGCAGAACGTAGCCATCCCTTATGCCAGTAGCCCAGTTCCAACAAAGTCCTCTGCCTTCTTTCCTTCCCCTTAGAAACCTCATAAGCCAAGCCTCGAAGTTCAATACAGTCTGCACTTAGCATTCTCAAACTCTCATCAGAATAGTCCATAAAACTTGGCTTACCACTCCAGAAGGCATCTTCAGTTGCAAGCACCAAGTCCATGCCCATTCCTCCAAAACAAAAGTTCCAAAAGACGAATATCCACACGGTCAGGTTCATCTCACCCCACACTCCTCGGTACCACTTTACTGTAGCAGACAGCTTCAGGTTCGCTGAGATGAACTTCCAGACCAGGCACAGTTATGGAGGAAGGGATATTATTTATTGAAGCTTACAGATCCAGGGAAAGTTCCATAAAGGCAGGAGAAGTGGCCTGCTCTCCACAGGGCCAAGCAGAGAGAGAAAAACCAACCAGCCACACAGCACACACAGAGCAAAACTACAGCCAAAAGGTCACACAGCACACTTCAGGAACTCCTGCTAGGCACATTTGCATATCTTTACAATGGAATCTCAAACCCACCATTAACACCTTAAGACTGGCCCCCAGTGACATTGCCTCTAGCAGGGTGATTGCAGATGCAAACTATAACTAATAAAACACTGAATATATTGGGGGACATATATTCAAACTACCACAGAAATGTAGCTTAGCAGTTAAGGCACATGCCTGCGAAGCCTAAGGACCCAGGTTCAATTCTCCAGATCCCACTCTCTCTATCTCTGTGTGTGTGTCCTTCTGTCATCTCTAAGAAATAAATATAAATAAACCTTCTTTTAAAAAAAAGAAAGGGAGGGAGGGGGGACTTATAGGATGGTATTGTATATATGTAAGTAGAAGAATGGATTAATGGGGATGAAAAGGCCTAAGTGAGGTCAGGGGAAGAGGTTGAGTAAAGGAACGGTGGAGGGAGGGCTAATAAAAATCTAAGAAGATATTAAAAAGTCATATGGAAACCTACTTTTCTGGACAATGGAACACTCAGAAGCCACAGATTGTGACTAGAAAATTTTCAGTGCCAGGGATGGAATACCTTCCAGTGAGTTGCTGGCCAGGGAGGTCACAGATACCCCCAAAACATTATAGGCCATTGCAGAAGCCCTTGGTTTCCCACCAGGAATAGATGGTAAGACCCTATTGCTGAAGACTCCACATACTTGGGTGGCAAGTTCACTGAGAAAACCTGTTGGAGCTGAGCTGAAAGCCTCCTCCATGTGGACCAGCTGACAGAAAGTTGGAAAAAGCAACACTGCATGCAGGTCAATGGGAGAGAGAAAACACCAGTGAAGGTACCTGCTCACACAGAGGCTGTCCCTAGTCACCATCCTACACAGAAGTCTCCGTAACAGGACGCTAAGGGACCAGGAAAGTACTTGCACCCCCAAACCCTAGGTTTATTTCTAATTTTAGTCAAAGAATTGAATAAAAAAGAAAACTGAAATGGATAATTATTCATTTATTGAGGGAAGTAGAGTCAAGGAAAGGCACCTATGTGGCTAGAGATCCCATATGGAGGGTCTGAGGGGAAAAGTGTGGAAAAAAAGGGAAAAGAAAGTTCAAGAAGCTCCTGCCATGTGGGGAACTGGAGGGGATAAAGAACCCATGTAGTGCCTGGTGTGGTGGCGCACGCCTTTAATCCCAGCACTCAGGAGGCAGAGTAGGAGAATCACCATGAGTTCAAGGCCACACTGAGACTACATAGTGAATTCCAGGTCAGCCTGGGCTACAGCAAGACACTACCATGAATAAAAGAAAACAAAAAGAACCCATGTTGAGAGTAAGGACTAGCCCCCCCCCCCCCCGCCCATCTGGGCCTGGCCCAAGCCAGTCCAGGCCCAGCCAAGGAAAAAACACCCACAGCTGGAAGTTCTCAAGTGATCAGAGAGCCTTCCCTCCCTTTGCAAAGGTATTTATAACCTTAGGGTGGTGGGCTGTTTTCTGTCTCAGGTGAACCAGAGGGCCAGGTGGTTGGATAGGGCTAGGGGCTATCTCAGGAAGAGGTTAGCCCTGGCACCAAGTTCTGGGGGCCAAGCTTGACCAACCGCAATGTTTAAATCCTATGAGGGGAGGGGGGCGTTCTGACTGTTTGTGGAACAATAGGTCTGGGACACTAGGCAAGAGATAAGAAGGCAGATCATCTTGGATTTCTAGTAAGTGCAAACTTGCCTGCGCTTTTCACCTTCAGGGGTCCAGTCACCCTAACTCTAACCCTTGCATCTCCACTGAAGGTCTTAAACAGATAAAATTAGATTTGGATTTTTAAAAATATTTTATTTATTTATTTGTGTGTGTGTGTGTGTGAGAGAGAGAGAGAGAGAGAGAGAAATAATGGGTATGCCAGGGCCTCCAGCCACCACAAAGGAACTCCAGACACATGTGCCATACTGTGCATCTGTCCCACGTGGACACTGGGGAATCAAACCTGAGTCCTAAGGCTTCACAGGCAAACACTTTAACTGCTAAACTATCTCCCAGCCCCTTAAACATTTTTTATGTGTTGGGTGGGGAAGAATGGGTGCCGCAGAGGGCCTCTTGTCACTGTAAATGAACTCCAGACTCATGTGCTTCTTCTTGCATCTGGCTTTAAGTGGGTACTGGGTAATCAAACCCAGGCTGGCAGGCTTTGCAAGCAAGGGTCTTTAATCACTAAGCTATCTCTCCAGCCCCAGATTTGGATCTTTTAACAAATGTTACTTATTGGTGGGGTTGAGGAGACATGCCATGGTATCTGAGGTGGTCAGAGGACAATATCAAGGGTTGTGTGCTCCACCTTCTTTGAGACAGTGTCTCGTCTTACTGCAAACAAAGGGCTAGATGGCAAATGAGTATCAGACTACCTGGCTCACAAACTTCAGATTCTTCTGGTTCTGCCTCCCATTGCAGTGCCTTGGAATCACAGATGCAAATGCCACTTTGCATCTGGATTTATGTGGGCGCTGAGGAATTGAACCCACACTGGCAGACTATGCAAGCAAGTGCCTTTAACCACTGAACCTTCTCCCCGCAGATTTGGACTTTTAAAAGAATTGATCTTGCAGTGGAATCCTGGAAGGGTTTAGATCTCAATAAAGATGAAGGGAACATCTGGGCCCATGAACTCCAACTTTGGGTCTTTGCCCAAGTTATTAAAGAATTGAAAACACAGAGACTCAGAGAAGGGTAAATTATGAATTATGAGATTTATTTTTAAATATATTTTATTTTTTATTTATTTATTTATTTATTTGAGAGAGAGAGAGTCAGATAGAGAGAGAATGGGCACATCAAGGCCTCCAACTGCTGCAAACAAACTCCAGATGCATGCGCCATCTTGTACATCTGGCTTATGTGGGTCCTGGGGAATCGAGCCTAGATCCTTTAGCTTTGCAGGCAAATGCCTTAACTGCCAAGCCATTTCTCCAGCCTTATGAGATTTTAACGGGAGTTAGGATCCGGAGGTAAGGCAAGCAGGAAAGCCAAAAGAAATTCCCCTTCATCAGACTCAGGTGTATTAGACAGAGACCTGATTAGTTGGAAGACTCAAAGACTGAGGAGGGCTAGAGAGATGGCTTAGTGGTTAAGGCTCTCACTAGCAAATCTAAAGGATCTAGGTTTGATTCCCCAGTACCTACGTAAACCAGGTGCACAAGGTGGTGCATGCGTCTGGAGTTTGTTTGCAGTGGCTAGAGGCTTTTGCATACCCATTCTCTTTCTATAAGTTAGATGCAAAGGAGGCTGGGAATTTGAGTTCTGATTCCTACATGAACAGGGGTTATTCATAACATGTGCATTTCCCTAAAAAGAAAGCTATTTGAATGGCCAGGCATGGTGGTGCACACCTTCAATCCCAGTACTAGAGAGGCTGAGATAAGGGGATCACTGTGAGTTCAAGGCCAGCCTGGGCTACAGAGAGTTCCTGGTCAGCTTGGGCTCAAGTGAGACCCTGCTTCAAAAACACACACACACACAGCTATTTGCAAAATAGTGAATCAAACATGAAAATGGACATATTTCTGTCTTGGGAGGTAGATAATGGTGCCATTTTCAGAAATAAGGAACAACAGAGAAAGCAACAGGGAGAGAGGGGAAATTAGCCAGGAGATATCCCAAAAGAGGGAGTCAAAACCACATAACATGGCCTGACTGCTCCAGCAGAACTGAATTCAGTATCTGATCCAGTCTCATCCAATCAGCTGTCTCCCTCTAACCCCAACCCAGATGTGTTGACCCCTTCCTGAGACCAAACCAATCAGCTCTCTCTCAGGCTCACCTTAGCCGGAGCCTGAGCCTGAAGGTAAGGCCCACCACAGTAAGATTATAAATAATCCTTAACAGGTGTGCAAGGCCTCTTTTGGCTTTTCACCTTTCCTGAGCTTCCAGGTCCCTGCTCTGGTAAGCCCCCTCATCTCAGCCCTGCTGGACTGAGATGGAGGGAGGGACCCTCAACCTCAACCTTACTCCCCTCCTGCCTTCCATGCAGCAATAGCACTCTGTATTTTCCCCTCTTTTCTTCCCTTAATCTAACAAAGTCTCTCTAGGCCTTACAGTCTAGTCTATGGATTTAATTCTTTAAATTCATAAGACAAGAACCTGAGAGATACCCTAAATTTAGTGGCTCATTGGTATTGGCAAGGAGCTCCAAAACTACCATAACAGAAAGGAGAGAGGGAAGAAAGAAAGAAGATAATGAATTCAGTCATGGACATAAGAACTCTCAGGAGCTTGAGGGACTTCTAAGCAGGCTATCCAATACATGCTTGGACATACTTTGCATACTATAACAAAATACCTACAATAATCCACTCAAAGGAAAGAAAGGTTTGTTTTGGTTCACAGTTTAGTGGATTTCAGTGCATGTGTGTTGGCCCCGTTACTTCTGGGGCTGTGGAAGACAGAGCTTTATGGCAGGAATGTGTGGAGGAAGAAGATACTCACTTGGTGACAGTTGGGGAGCAAAAACAGACAGAAAAGAGGGGTCAGGGTCCCAATATACTGTGGGAGGAAGTCCAGGCTTTACTTCTTAAAAGTTCTAGCACCTCCCAGTAGCACCATGAACTGGAGACAAAGCTTTTAATGCAGGCCACAGGGAGCACAAATCCAAAACATAGCAGGATCTAAAGTTCAAGAAAGAAATCTAAAGTTCAGATCCCTTACCTCATTCAGGCTGCTCAGGATCATCTCTCCAAGAAACACTGTGGGAAATGACACCTTTATTCTGCTGTTGCTCTCTCCATTGCTGCCTGATATATTAGATAGCATTTATTTATGCACTTGTCTTTTCCAATGTATATAAAAGCAGTTTTGAGGGGTTGAAGAGATAGCTCAGTGATTAGAGGTATTTGATTGCAAAGCCTGATGGCCCAGGTTCGATTCCCCAGTACCCACATAAAGCCAGATGCACAAAGTGGCTTATATATTTGGAGTTCATTTTCAGTGGCAGGAGGACCTGGCTGCCTAATCTGTCTATCAGTCTTTCTGTCTCTCTGACGCTCTCTCTTTCTCTTTCCCTCCCACCTTCCCTTTTTCAAATAAATATATTTTTAAAAATTAAAATAAAATCAGCTTTAGATACACAGGTCTTGCAGGGGAGGGCATGTTTGTTTATTTTGGTTTGGTTTTTTTTTTTTTTTTTTTTTTTTTTTTGAGACAAGGTCTAGCTATGTAATCCAGGCTGGTTTTAAACTCATACTCTTTCTACTTCAGTCTACCAAATGCTGTGATTACAAATGTGTGCCTCACACTCAGCTAGGTTTGTGGTTTGTTCACATCTATGCAAACATTGCTTAGAGCTATATTTAGCACATTGCTGATACCCAGTAACTATGCATTGAATGGCCAGGCATAGTGGAGCATCCTTTAATCCCAGCACTGGGAAGGCTAAAGTAGGAGGATCAACATGAGTTTGAGGCCAGCCTGGGGTGAGTTTGAAGTCAGCCTGAGCTATAGTGAAACTCTACCTAAAAAATACATAAATAGGGCTGGAGAGATAGCTTAGTGGTTAAGACACTTGCCTGAGAAGCCTAGAGACCTAGGTTCAATTCCCCAGTACCCACATAAGCCAGATGCACAAGGTGGCACATGCATCTGGAGTTCAGTTTGTTTGCAATGATTAGAGGCCCTGGTACACACATTCTTTCTCTCTCTCTCTCTCTCTCTCTCTCTCTCTCTCTCTCATCTGCCTTTCTCTCAATTAAATACATAAAATATTTTTAAAAATAAATAACAAAACAAAACTATGCAATGGATGAATTGTAACTAAAATTACAGGACTAGAGAGAGAACTTTCAGTGGTGTGCACAGTAAACTACCCAGACCAAAACTGAAACAGTGCCTTTAGAGAAGCAGAAGCAGTGGTCCTATTCAGGAAACTTCAGAATGACTACAACAGAGAAAGTAAACCAAGTCTCCTGTCAGGAAAGACAGCATTTCAAAGCAGAGGGTATGCAGATTGGTCAAGAAAGATGCTTAAGGGGCTGGAGAGATGGCTTAACAGTCAAGGCACTTGCTTGCAAAGCCAAAAGGACCCAGGTTCAATTCCCCAATACCCACATAAGCCAGATGCACAGGTGACACACGTGTCTGGAGTTCATTTGCAATGGCTAGAGGTCTTGGCACACCAATTCTCTCTCTCTTTCTCGCTCTCTCTGCCTGCTGCTCTCTCCTTCTCAAACAAATAAATAAAATACTTTTAAAAGAACAAAGGGCTGGAAAGATGGGTTAGTGGTTAAGGCTTTTGCCTGCAAAGCCAAAGGACCCAGGTTCAATTCCCTAGTACCCACATAAACCAGATGTACAAGGTAGCACATGCATCTGCAGTTTGTTTGCAGTGGTTAGAGGCCCTGGTGTGCCCATTCTCTCCCTCCCCTCCCCCACCTCTCTGCTCTTAAATAAATAAATAAATTTAATTTAATAAAAAGAAAGATGTATAAGAACCAGGCATGGTGGCACATGTCTTTAATCCCAGAGCTCAGAAGGCAGAGGTAGGAGGATTGCTGTGAGGTTGAGGCCAGCCTGGAACTACAGAGTAAGCTAGAGTGAGACTGAGAGGGAGTGAAGCAGCTTTGTCAGGCAGGTAGAGCAACTGGGCCCCTGAAAATAAAAGGCAGGAAGGCCTGCACTTGCTAGGGATCAAAGGATGATCTGACTTCTTATCTCTTGCCTAGTTCCCTAGACTGGTTTTTCCATACCTGAGCCCTTCCCTGGGGTGGGGGAGGGGGTCTTCTTCTAGAATCCTGACATTGTGGTTGGTCAAACTTGGAGCCCAGAACTTGGCATCATGGCTAGCCTCTTCCTGAGACAGTCCCTAGTCTAGACCAGTCGCTGTCCCTCTGGCTCACCTGAGCCCAGAAGGTAGGGCCCAGCATTTATAAGGTTACAAATATGTTTGTGGGAAGAGGGCAAGCTCTCTCTGGGCTACCTGACCACTGGTGAACCTTCAGCTTCTGATGAGTTTCTCTTCACATTGGCCCAACTGGGTGTAGGTGAGGGGAGCATCCCCAGCCCTTATTCCACATGGGCTCTTGACCCCTCCTGCTCTCCACATGGCAGGCGCCCTCTCAACTTCCTTTTCCGTCCTCTCCACGGTTTTTCCAGACCCACCATTTGGGATCTCAGGCCACTTGGGAGGTATTCATTTTCCTTCCCTTGGTTCTGTACTTCCCTAAATAAACATAATAATTTGATAATTATCCTTCTCAGTTTTATTGTACTCAATTCTTTGATTAAAATTAGACACAAACCTAAGGTTTGGGGTTCAAGGATTTTCCTGAACCCCTAGCACCTGTTTCAAGACCCTACCTCAAAAAAAAAAAAAGAAAAAAGATGGAAAGTTGCTTAAATGCTTCGATCAAACCCACAATAGGCTTTCAGAATTTTGAATCCTTCAAGAAGAGAAGCAGAAAGGGCATCATGCTGAGGAGTGACTAGGAGGCGAGACTCCCCAACATTCTGAGAGTAACAACTCTTAAATGTACAGAATCAGGGAATAACTCCCCCAGTTCTTCACACACACACACACACACAGAGAGAGACAGAGAACTCACACATTCTACCAATTAGAAATCAATTTGCGCTAAAGGGTTGCTATTAAAATCCAAGCATACCTTTTAAGAAGTGTCATTCACAGGATAACAGAAATTACTTTAGTCAGCTTCACACCCAGTACAATGTGACTAAACACATTACTACTTAAAACTATTGGACTTTTTGTGTGGCCTCAAGGAAACTACAAAGTAAACTTCATATAGTTATTATTAAGTAACTATAGTTGGAGGTCAAGCCTGAAATGATTTTTAGACTCCAAAGGCAAGCACAGTGCATGTCCAGAGACGCACTATGACAAAAAAAAAAGGTAGAAAAGGATTCTGAAGAGAAACTTATTGATTCAAAAAATAAAAAAGGGGCTGGAGAGATGGCTTAGCAGTTAAGGTGCATGACTGTGAAGCCTAAGGATGAGGTTCAATTCTCCAAGTCCCACATAAGCCAGATGTGCATGGTGGCGGATGCATCTGGAGTTTGTTTGCATGTGCATTCTGATTCTCTCTCTCTCCCTGACTTTAATAAATAAATAAAAATAAAGTCTTTTTTAAAAAATAAATAAATAAAATAAAAAAGATTCCCAGAGATATAACTGAAAATACATTCAGTGCCAAATTTTGATGGGGCCTGCCATCCTGTGTTCCCTTTAATTAGGAACAGGTCCCACAATTTCTTTTGGCTTTCCAGGTGATGGCTACCTTTTAAGTCTTCTCCTTCCGCCACTGCGAGGCACAAAAGGAAGGAAAGGAACACAATGGTTTGGAAAGAAATGAGCTTTTCTAAGGAGCCTCATTGTTGTCCTTATCTTTTCACCAAATTCTGAGTTTCTTAAAAGAAAGAACAGCATCTTATTTCTCTTATGTCTGTTATACCCAGCTCAATCTCTGGCAGCATATGAATGAATGTTTATTAACAATGGGATGCTCTTGTCTGGGTAAATATATATATTATGCTCACCAAGCTGCCCAATAAGCACTTCTCTTAATGTCCACACCCATATATTAATGCTACTCTCACTTTTGGTTAGAGAAGCTTCTCTTTTCAGATGGCAGTGACCACTAGGATGACCCAAAAGGCAACACAGTACTGAGAAGAATGGATGGAGGAGTGTACAGCACTGAAACATCTCTACCACACCTTCCAATGATCAGGGTCCATTGCAGAAGAGGTGGTGGAAAGAATGTAAGCGCCAAAGGAAGGGTACGACTCCTTACAATGCAACTGTCCAGACAGAACTTGGCCTCGATATCCATGACCTCACAGTGCCTAGCAATATCTTCACAAGACCCTCATAATAGGAGGAAAAGATGATGACATCAAAATTAAAAAGAGTCTAATGGAGAAAGGGAGGGGCTATGATGAAGTGTAGATTTGTGAAGGGGAAAGTGGAGGAGGGGAGGGAATTATCATGGTGTATTGTCTATAAGCATGGAAGCTGTCAATAAAAAGGGACATGTAGCCGGGCGTGGTGGCGCACGCCTTTAATCCCAGCACTCAGGAGGCAGAGGTAGGAGGATCGCCATGAGTTCGAGGCCACCCTGAGACTACATAGTTAATTCCAGGTCAGCCTGAACCAGAGTGAGACCCTACCTTGCAAAACCAAGAAAAAAAAAAAAAGGGGCCATGTAAAGGACACATTGGCCAAGGCTTAGTTCCCAGCAGCCATTCTCCTCTGTTGTTTTGCTATATCCCCAATGCCAGGCAAGAAGGAAGATAACGGCTCTGCTTTGTCATACACTGGTAACTCACTAAGTCAAGCTCTAATTCTCTCAACTCAGAGAAGCTAACAAAATAGCAACAAGAGTTATCTCTGTTCCCAGCTGTCACCTTCCAACAAAAATCAAATCAAGGGCTGACACTATGCCCCGGGCTACAATGCTACCCTCTGGAGCTCCCCTATACCTTCCGAATAGTCCTTTTGTAAATAAACCTCAGATTGATTTATATATATTATTTGACTGTTGATGGGTCCCTGAGTGATACTGTTAAGTTTGGTCTAAAGCTGCCTTTATACATGCTTTAAGTCTGGTCAGCATTGTTCAGTACATGATGAACTACAATCTAGCCTGATAGATATATAAACAGTCTGTAAACTGCTCTTAAAAGTAGTAGCTTGTGGGCTGGAGGGATGACTTAGCAGTTAGGCATTTGCCTGCAAAGCCAAAGGACCCAGGTTAGCCAGATGCACAAGGGAGCGCACAGGTCTGGAGTTCATTTGCAGTGGCTGGAGGCCCCGACATGCGCACCCATTTTTCTCTCTCTCTCTCCCTCTTTCTCTGTCAAATAAATGAATAAATAAAAATTTTTAAAATTAAAAATAAAAAAGTGGTAGCTGGTGCCTTTAGTCCCAGCACTTGGATGCAGAGGTAGGAGGCTCGCCATGAGTTCGAGGCCACCCTGAGGATACATAGTGAATTCCAGATCAGCCTGGGCTGAGCTAGAGTAAGGCCCTACCTCAAAAAACAAACAACAACAACAACAAAAAAAGTAGTAGCTGAGCCAGGCATGGTGGTGCACATCTTTAATCCCAGCACTTGGGAGGCCAAGATAGGAAGATCGCTGTGAGTTCCAGGACATCCTGAGACTACAGAGTGAATTCTAGGTCAGCTAGAGTGAGACCCTACCTCAGAAAAATAAAATAAAATATGTTTTTTAAAAATAGGGCCTTGGGGCTGGAGAGATAGCTTAGCGGTTAAGGCGCCTGCCTGCTAAGCCTAAGAACCTGGTTCCAATCTCCAGGTCCCACATTTAGCCAGATGCAAAGTGATACAAGGGTGCAATGCTGCACTTGCCCACAAGGGGGCACACACATCTGGATTTTGTTCACAGCAGCTGAGAGACTGCTGGCGCGCCCATTCTCTATCTGTCTCCCTCTCCCTCTCTGTCTCTCTCTGTGTTTCTCTCCAAAAATAAATTTAAAAATTTTTTTAAATTTTAAAAAAATAGGGCCTGGGTAGATGGCTTACCAGTTAAGGCACTTAGCTGCAAAGCCAAAGGACCTAGGTTTGATTCTCCAGGACCCACGTAAGCCTGATGCACAAGGTGGCACAGGCATCTAGAGTGCCTTTGTAGCAGCTGGAGTCCCTGGTGTGCCCATTCTCTATCTGTCTCTTTCTCAAATAAATAAAAAAATAAATAAAATAAATAGTAGCTGAGTCTCAGCCAATCAGAAGTGACTGACTGTTCAAACAATGTGCAAATATGACAAGCAGAGCTCTACCCAATCTCTAGCTATAAATACAACCTATCCACATAATAGGGCAGGGCACTGTAAACTAGTTTTAGTCTAAAGTCCTGATTAATTCTAGAATTACTATGACAAGTTCTAAAACCTAGATTTGCTGTAATTTGGTGGGGTTTTTTGGGGGAGTTATAGTCTCACTCTAGCCCAGCCTGCTATAGAACTCACAATGTAGCTCAGGCTGGCCTTAAACTCACAGTGATCCTTGTACCTCAGCCTCCCAGGTGCTGGGATTAAAGGTGTGGACTACCACTCTTGGCTTTAGATTTATTGTAATTGTGTCTTTTAACAATAGAGCATGATGAAATATCATAGTCTTCCTTTGACTATTAATGGTATTTGGGATCTTTGTTAAATATTTTATTGATAATTTTCATACATGTACATAATGCATTGTGATTATAATCCCCCCATTACCTTCTTTGTCCCTCCTCCACACCCCTCTTCTACTGAATCCCTCCTTCTTTCCAACTAGTCATGTTTCTATTTTGATATCTTTATGCCTTTATTTATTTATTTTGCCATTCTCCATCACACATAATGGAATGTTGAGGGGCCCAGTATTGTGTAAGTCTTGTACAAGTAACAACAGCAGCTGTGAGGTCATGAAAGCAATGGCCACATTAGTCCAGATGATATCATTCCAAACTACCCCTCCCCATCCTCTGGCTCTTACATCTTCTCTGCCCCCTCTTCCACAATGGTCCCTGAGCCTTACTGAGGGTGGTAAGCATGTCTCAGATCATGCTAGGAACTTAACAATCACTTATCTCAGTACTTTGATGAGTTTTGAGTCTCCTCAGTAGTTAATCTATGGGTATAAACACATATTTATAGGGCAATTTGATGGGCACAACATACATATTTAGCCAACCAACAGTAATAGCTTCCTCTCTAGAGCCTATAACCCTCCCAGCAATAGACTCTTGACTAGGTTTTCAGTACCAGGCATGAATTCCCTCTGGTGAAGCAGGTCTCAAATCCAATCAGTGAGCAATTAGTCACCCCATAATGGTCATGCCACTATTGCACCAGTGGGCACATCTTGCCCAGCTGGTCAATTGTGTAGTTTACAGGGTTTACTGCTTGTTAAAACTGTTGATGACATTTCTCCTCAAACAGGCTACATAACAATGTTCAGCATAATGACAGGTAGCCTGCAGGGAAGGGGCTTCCAGTTCAGTCCCAGCTTAATTTACCAGTGTCTTACAACTAAAGCATGTGGTATTTAAAAATCTCTTTTTGCAAAAGAATGCACATGTTTATGACATTTATCCATGGATTTCAAAGACTTTATATAAACATATTCTCACATTTTCTAGTTAAAAGAATAAATTTAAGAGATTAAATAAAATCAGGGCTGGGGAGATGGCTCAGTGGTTAAAGGCACTTTCTTGCAAAGCCTGCCAGCCTGAGTTCAATTCCCTAGTATCCATGTAAGACAGACATACAAAGGGGCACGTGCATCTATCTGGATTTCCTATATAGTAACAGGAGGCCGGAACACTCATTCTCCCCCCTCTCTCATCAATCAATCAATAAATAAATAAATAGAGATTAAATAAAATCACAATTTTCATACAAATATAAAATTAACATGTGATAAAGTGTTTCATTGGTATCTAATTTAATAGGGAAAGAACCACTAATAGAATACAAGCAATTCAAAAGAAAGCTACCCAAAAAATGCAGCCACAATAGCACTTCACTTCTATGGTTTCTTTGTAAAAGCCAATGTAATTATTCCAATTCTATGAAAAGATACTCCTGTCATTTATCTGACTAGTGTGCCACAAAAGATGGAGCAAAGGTGATCAAAACCAAGGGAAATCTGAGATTGCTGCAGCCCAGATAAACGTGATGACTGGACGCAAGGTGAAATCCTGAAGGGATTAAAGAAAAGGAGCACTGGGTGACATCTAGATGACATGTGGAGTCAAAATAAGGGCGCTGATTCCTCATGTGTGACATGCTTATACCTGTAGCAACTTGAGATGGTAAATTTGGGGGTTGAGGATTTAGCTCAGTGCATGAGCATGGTCCTCAGCACTGAAAAAAAAAAAATCACAAAAAGACCAAGAGAGAGAGAGAATGTTAAATTTGGCCTAAAGCTGAGAAACTGGGAAAGGGGTACATGGAAACTCTGTAACACATTTTGTTTGTAATTCTAAATCTATATTTATTCCTTAAGAACATAAGAAGCTTTAAAGAGAGAGAGAAGGAGGGCTGGAGAGATGGCTTGGCAGTTAAGGCACATGCCTGTGAAGCCTAAGGACCCGGTTTGATTCTCCAGGTCCCACGTAAGCCAGATGCACAAGGGGGCACATGTGTCTGGAGTTTGTTTGCAGTGGCTAGAGGCCCTGGTGTGCCCATTCTCACTCTTTCTCTCTCTCTCTCTCTCTCCCTCTCTCTTTCCCTCTGTCTCTAATAAATAAATAAAAATAAAGTTTAAAAGAGAAGCCGGGTGTGGTGGCACATGCCTTTAATCCCAGCACTTGGGAGGCAGAGGTAGGAGGATCGCTGTGAGTTCGAGGCCACCCTGAGACTACATAGTGAATTCCAGGTCAGCCTGAGCTAGAGTGAGACCCTACCTCAAAAACCAAAAAAAGAGAGAGAGAGAGAAAAGGAGAGAGAAAACACTCAAAACATTTGCAATCTATAGTCCGGAAAAAAATGCTGAAGTGAATTGACAGATGTAACACTGGTATTGTAAAACCACTGAATATCCATAGTGTAACAGTCTGTTGCATTCCACTGGAGATAATTACACATTTTAATCTATAGGAATAATTTGAAGACAGAAGTTCTATTTCTACAGAGTTGTTCAATAGTCTAGTCAAAGATAAACTAATTCTACATAGCCCTAAAGAACCAAGAACTAAGTCAGGAATGGTGGCGCACAACTTTAATCCCAGCACTTGGGAGGCAGAGGTAGGAGGATCACTGTGAGTTTAGTTCAGTGCCACCCTGAGACTGAATAGAGAATACCAGGTCAGCCTGGACTAGAGTGAGACTCTACCTCAAAAAAAAAAAAAGGAAAAAAAGAAAAAAAAGAACCAAGAACTGGGCTGGAGATATGGCTTAGTGGTTAAGGCGCTTGCCTGCAAAGCCTAAGGACCCAGGTTTGACTCCCTAGAACCCACATAAGCCAGACATACAAGATGACGCATGTGCACAAGATCACGCATGTGTACAAGTGGCGCACACATCAGATCAACTGCAGTGTCTAGAGGCTCTGGTGTGCCAATTCTCTTTCTCCCTCTCCCTCTCTCTCTGTCTCACTGTCATAAAAATAAAAATTGAAAAATGAATATAAAAATAAAAAGGGGGGCTGGAGAGATGGCTTAGCTGGTAAGGCATTTACCTGCAAAGCCAAAGGATCCTGGTTCAATTCTCCAGGACCCATGTAAGCCAGATGCACAAGGTGGTGCATACATCTGGAGTTCAATTGCAGTGACTAGAGGCCTTGGCGTGCCCATTCTGTCTTGCTCTCTATATCTCTCTGCCTCTTTCTCTCTCTCAAATAAATAAATAAATAAATAAATAAATAAATAAATAAATATAAAAAGGGCCCAGTGTGGTGGCACATACCTTTGATCCCAGCACTCAGGAGGCAGAGGTAGGAGGATCACCTAGAGTTCGAGACTAAATAATGAATTCCAGGTCAGCCTGAGCTAGAGTGAGACCCTACCTCAACAAAAAATAAAAAATAAAAATAAAGAACCAAGAACTACCCAGAGCCTTTAGCATTCCATTAAAAGAATATCTAGAACTGGAAAGATGGATTAGCAGGTAAGGCACTTGCTTACGAAGCCTAAGGACACAGATTTGATTCCCTAGTCCCCACGTAAGCCAGATGCACAAGGTAGCCCATGCATCTGGAGTTCGTTTGCAGCAGCTAGAGGCCTTGCTGCACCCATTCTCTCTCCCTCTCTCTCTCTCTCTCTCTCTCTCTCTCTCTATCTCTCTCTCTCTCTCTCTCTCTCTCTCTCTCTCAAATAACAAATACATTTTTTTTTGTTTTTTTCGAGTTAGAGTCTCACTCTAGCTCAGGATGACCTGGAATTCACTATGCAGACTCAGGGTGGCCTTGAACTCATGGCAATCCTCCTACCACTGCCTCCCAAGTGCTGGGATTAAAGGCATGCACCACCACACCTGGCTCATAAAACATTTTTTAAATGTTTAGAAATCCTTTTGCCCATTTACACTCTTTCATAATTTTATTATGAAAAGGTTGCCAGAATTATAAAACAGGCTAGCCTGACTTGAACTAATAGACATATGCAAATATTCTAAAGGTCTTTCCGTACTTTACCAAGTTATCACAACACTATACACCAAATACCCAAAGATCAAGATAATTTATCAGGGGCTGGAGAGATGGCTTAGTGGTTAAGGTGTTTGCCTGCAAAGCCAAAGGATCCCAGTTCGATTCTCCAGGACTCACATAAGCAAGATGTACAATGGGGCACATGTATCTGGAGTTCATTTGCAGTGGCTGGAGGCCCTGGCACACCCATTCATTCTCTCTCTCTCTCTGCCTCTCTCTCTCTCTCTCTCTCTTTCTCTTTCTCTCAAATAAATAAATTAATTAAATGTATTTTTTAAAAAGGTAATTTATCAGTGTACCCTGGGGGACCCTGCAAGATTGCCAAAGATTATATATCATTGCCTTAGAGTTAAAAGCACTTGCTATATTTTCACCTGGGTTAACATACCAACAAATAAATGCAGGGAAAAAAAACAGGAGTAAGGGAAAAAATAACTTAAATCCAAAATTTCAACATCAAATTTTAAACTAAAATCTATCTCCTACCTGGTCTTGCAATCTATTTCTGTGAAAGACTCAGCTCTTAGGTGGGAATTGTCATTTTTCTGGGCCTTATATTTTCACATGAAGGGACTTTAGTTGGACTAGTGTCCCTGGCCCTCCACTCTGCCTACAGGAGTGCCTCCATGAGGAACAAAACAGAACAGGATCATTTCTCTTGGACCTTTGCCTCTTATTTAAATCAGTTTCAGGCCAGGGGTATGGCTCTGAGATAGAACACTTTCCTAGCCTGTGAGAAGTCCTGGGTTGGATTCTTAATAATGAAATATAAACATATACAAATAGTTTATTATTCTCCAGAGACTCTCTTTTAATGTTTTATTTATTTGAAAGACAGAGGGGAGGGAGAGAGAGAGAAAGAGGAAGATAAAATGAGAATGGGTGTGCCAGGGCCTCCAGCCACTGCAAACTCCAGATTAATGTGCCACCTTGTGCATCTGGCTTATGTGGGTACTGGGGAATCAAACCCAGATCCTTAAGCTTCACAGGCAACAGCCTTAACCACTAAGCCGTCTCTCCAGTCTTCCTCAGAGTCTTAATACATGTGACACATGTCTACAAGTCAGAATTCACAGGGGTCTTGCATATCTCAATTTCAAATGCCCTGGTAGACAACTATCTTTTGGTGATTCAGTTGGTCATCTCTCAAAGTGAAATTTGCATGAGCCAAACAAATCAGATTATCTAGAACATTCTCTATGATGTTGGTGTGATACAATAACAGAGAAATTTATTTTCATTTTTATAAATATACTTTTGTCAGCATTATCTGATTGGCATCAATAGATAATTGGCCTATGTTCTTAAACTAAAATATTATTTACAGACACAATCTAAACTCACAAGTAACCTCTTATAATTAGACAACTGAGTATTTAGGAGTAAATGTTATAAAATTATATTTTGTAACTAAATAGCCCTACTTTGATATTTTTCTCAAGTCATGGAAAGATGCCAGGAGCAGTTGCCTCACTGGATATTACCCATATGCCCTTTCAGGTCCATGCATCCTGTTCTGTATCCCAGGAGGCTGTGTTTGTTTTTTCTTATGTGTAAATATATGTGTATGTATGTGTGTGTGTGTGTGTGTGTGTGTGTGTGTGTGTGTGTGTGTGTGTAAATATGCCTGTGGAGACTAGAATTCAATGTTGGGTGCCTTCCTCAACCACCCTCCACTTTACTTTTATTTGTTTGTTTGTTTTTGTTTTTTCCGAGGTAGAGTTTCACTCTAGCCTAGGCCAATCTGGAATTTACTATGTAGTCTCAGGGTGGTTTCAAAATCCTACCTGTGTCTCCTGAGTGCTGAAATTAAAGGTGTGTGTCACCTTGCCCAGCTTTCTCCACTTTATTTATTTATTTATTTATTTATTTATTTATTTACTTATTTTGAGGTAGGGTCTCGCTCTAGCCAAGGTTGACCTGGAATTCTCTATGTAGTCTCAGGGTGGCTTCGAACTCATAGTGATCCTCCTACCTCTGCCTCCCAAGTGCTGGGATTAAAGGCGTGCGCCAGGCTCTCCACTTTATTTTTTGAGACTGGGTCTCTGACTGAACCTAGAGCTCACCTCATCTAGACTAGGTAGCCAGTGAAACCATGGATTCCCTGTCCTTGACTTCCCAGAGCTGGAATTACAGCCTGTACCACCATGCTCTGCATTTGTACATGGGCTCTTGGAGACCCAATCCCAGTCCTTATACTTGCATCATGTACACTCAAACTACCACATGTGGCAAACCTTTTACCCACTGAGCATTTCCCTAGCCCCAGGAGGCTAGTTTTTATGTCCTGAATCAACTGTTGTTCTCTGACTTCCAGTCAATGGGCGAAATGGCAAGAAATCAAAAGAAAGTAGGAGAAGGAATAAGGGCTACAGTTTGACAAGGACTGCATTTTTTTTGTGGAAGGTCACAAGTCCTGTCAAATATTTTTCCTCCACTTACAACTTTTTCTAGAACTTAAAGAAAACCATGTCTTCCTCTTAGTCCATCAGAATGTTAACTGTGCAGTCCTATTGCTAGGTCAGGTCTGTCACCATCCCCTGTTGATTTAGCTTAATCTTTCATATACCTGCCTAATGGTTCCATCATTCAGATCTCTCCAGCCACCCCTCTAAAGTGTGCTGTTTCCTGTCAAGACAGCTGCTTTGACATTTTTCCAAGCCAAAATTATTTCTGTCATTGTACACAATTTTAGGAACTTAATTTTTCATTCATATTTTATAGTCAGCATAGAGCTGCTTCTTCAGAAATCCTTGAACTGAACCCATCTTCACATATATAGCACAAGCCATAACTGTACATTCAACAAAAGTCCTAATTTGTCCTTTCACTATTTAATAAAACATGTAACATCAGGGTTTTGGGGAGATGGCTCAGTGGTTAAAGGTGCTTGCTTGCAAAACCTGCTGGCCTGGGTTGAACTCCCCAGTACCCACATAAAGCCAGATGCACAAAGTGGTGCATGTGTCTGGAGTTGTTTGCAGCAGAAAGAGTCCTGGTACACCCATACTTCCATAGTTTCTCTCTCTCTCTCTCTTCCTCCTTTCCTCCCTCTCCTCCCCCTTTCTCTTCCTCCTCTTTACCCTCTCTCAAGTAAACAAATAAAATTTCAATGTAATATCCCAAGGTCATATAGCAATCTTTAGTAGGGTACAAATGTCAGCTCAGCAGATAGGAACTCTATTACCTCTGAGGACTAACTTTCAGTTTGGGGGTTGTGTTAAGGCATTCTAATCAGGAAACAATTGACAAAATTGCTTTAGAAAGTTTGATACTACAAAAACACAAAGTCTGATACTACCTTTGCTATAAAGACATGGTTTGCTAGATTTCTCACTGTTTCTTGCAGTTTTTACTTGGAGTCATAGTTAAGTGTTACCCACAGAAATTCAGGGTTTTTTTTTCACCTTCTTTGTTCTGCCTCATTTACCAAACATCATCCTGATTTCTGTGTTGTTCAGCCTACATAAAATGAATATGCAGTTCATATAGATTATTTCTCATAGCAAACTAATAAAGTGACCTCTGAATATGCTATAATAACCAACATTTAACCAGAGAAGGAAATGTACTTACTAAGCATACCCTGTGTGAGAACATCAGCTCCCTGTCATGGTGTATTTCTTACTATCCATGACTAAATCAGAATCGTGACCTTACATCAATATCCTGTACATGTTAGTTGATATGAAACAATTTCTCATAACCTAATCATTTTCCTAGGCACTGAAAAAGAAAAAAAAATGGGCTTTAAAGTGGGAGGCTGGGGCTGGAGAGATGGCTTAGGAATTAAGGCACTTGCCTGTGAAGCCTAAGGACCTAGGTTGGATTCACCAATACCCATATAAGCCAGATGCACAAGGTGGTGCATGACCCTGGTACACCCATTCTATCTGCCTCTTCCTGTCTCCCTCCCCCTCAAATAAACAAATATTTCTAAAAATAAAAATAAAAAATAAAGTGGAGTCTGAATTTTGTCTGGCCTTCCATAAGATAAGAATGTCTACTGCTTCCAGCTTCACTTCTACTTATGGTTGTGCCCTCACGTGAAGTCTCAGGTGAGAGGCTCACTCTGGAGAAAAATCAAAAGAGCTCTGCTTGAGTGGAGAATTACAAAGCAGATTCCATTTCCCTTCCATACTCTTCCCTCTTTGAAAGCTTACTGTCAACTGCACTGGATCATTTAGACTTGGTTCTCAAATGTCTCATATTTGTGAAATACTTTTGAATGCTAGAATTGGGGACAACCAGCTTGAATGAATTAGACAACTTAAAATACATCCAAATCAATTATTATATCATCTTGGAAGGACAATCCACTACCCTCATGGCTCTCTTTTCACACTGTAGAAGTTTGGCAGAAACTAATTTCTCATGAGGCAAAGCTCTTGTGAGCCACCATCTTCCTCTAAAGCCCACTTATTGCTATGCTTTCTTTTTATCTCTAATTTAAAAATGAACTGTGTGGGCTGGAGAGATAGATGGATTAGCAGTTAAAGCGCTTGCCTGCGAAGCCTATAGACCCAGGATCTAGTCCCCAGATCCCATATAAGCTAGAGGCACAAGGTGACACATGCACAAAGTCGCACATGAGCACAAGGTGGAGTTTGAGCACAGTGGCTGGAGGACCTGGCATGCCAATTCTCTTCTCTCTCTCTCTCTCTCTTTCTCTCTCTCTCTTGCTTTCTGTCTCTCCCATAAGAAAAATACCAGTTCAACTCTGAACTGGGTAGAAACAAACAACAACAAAAAGACCATTAAAATGAATTGTACAATTCACCCCAACATTAAATATAGACATAACTGTTTCATTACAAAAATTAAAATTCTACATCTATGAAAACTTTGCTACATTCTGTATCAGAAATCCAGTCAAGAACCACCATCTTGGGCTGGAGAGATGGCTTAGCAGTTAAGGCACTTGCCTACAAAGCCAAAGGACCTAGGTTCAATTCCCCAGGACCACATAAGCCAGATGCACAAGATGGCACATGCATCTGGAATTCGTTTGCAGTGGCTGGATGCCCTGCATTCTCTCTCTCTCTCTCTCTCCTTTCTCTTTCCCTCTGTCTGACTCCCTCTCTCAAATAAGTAAATAAAAATAAAATATTTTTAAAAAAAGAACCACCATCTTGAGCTGGGGAGATGGCTCAGTGGTTAAAGGCACTTGCTTGCAAAGCTTGATGGCCTGACTTTGATTCCTCAGTGCCCACGTAAAGCCAAACACACAAAGTGGCATATGTGTCTGGAGTTCATTTGCAGTGGCAAGAGGCCCTGGTGTGTCTGTTCTTTATCTCTCTTTTTCTTCTCTATGCTTGCAAATAAATAAAATATTCACACACAGAAAAAGAACTACCATCTTAACTACTAGGGAGTCCCAAAACTCATCAAAGTGCTGAGAAGTAACAGTTGAGTGAGAAGCTCAACACCAAGCAAGACATGTTTATCACACCCACCAAGGCTCATGGAATATTGCAGCAGAGGTGTCAGAAAGAATGTGAGAGCCACAGGATGGGGAGGAGGGCTTTCAAACACTGTCTTCTGTATACAAAGTGGCCTCATAGCAGCTGTTGTTACCTGCCCAATACTGAGTCATCAACATGTGGTCATGGATGATAGAGGAAGGCAAAAAAAAAAAAAAAGGAAAGAAAGAAAGAAAGAAGGGAGGGAGAGAAGGAGGGAGGGAGGGAAGAAAAGAGAAAGAAAAGAAGAGCTTGGCATGGTGGCACATGCCTTTAATCCCAGCACTCAGGAGGCAGAGGTAGGAGGAATACTGTGAGTTCAAGGCCAGCCTGAGACTACATAGTAAATTCCAGGTCAGCATGGGCTAGAGCAAGACCCTACCTCAAAAAAAGAAAGAAGAAAGAAAGAGAGAAAAGAAATAAAAAAAGAAGAGAAACGTGAAGAACTAATTGGGAAAGGAGAAGGATCAGTGGAAGGGTATGAGGAAGGGGGACAAAGGAAAATAATGAGGGGCTGGAGGGATGGCTTAGCGATTAAGGCATTTGCCTGCAAAGCTAAAGGACCCAGGTTTGATTCCCCAGAACCCATGTAAGCCAGATGCACAAGGGGGCACACGTGTCTGCAGTTCGTTTGCAAGGGCTGGAGGCCCTGGCATGCCCATTCTCTCTCTCTCTCTCTCTCCTCTTTCTTTCTGTCCCTCTTTTAAATAAATAAATAAATAAAAATAGAACATTAAAAAAACATGTTTTAAAAAAAAAAAAAATAATGAGAAGAGATTATGATTAGGGCTGGAGAGATGGCTCAATGGTTAAAGATACTTACTTGCAAAGCCTGAGGCCCTAAGTTAGAGTCCCCAGGACCCACGTAAAGCCATATGCACGAAGTGGCACATGAGTCTGGAGTTCATTTGCAGCAGTGGAAGGCCCTGGTGCTCACATAGTTTCAGTCTCTTTTTCCCTCACTCTCTCTCAAAAGTAAATAAAAAATATACATTATGTACATGTATGAAAATTATAAATAAAAATTATACATAAAAGTAAGAGGGGGTTTCCCCACCTCTGCCTCCTCATGGACAGCAGCTCTCTGTACTCTCTTCCTTTCTTTTTTTAAGTTCTGGGCTTCTCAGCCCCCCTATTGCCTCCTTGGACAAGAACTCTGCATTTCTTCCTTCTCTTAAGTTCTGACCTTCCCCATTTATGGGAACCTAGCTCATGCCACCTCTTGGACATGAGGTCTGTTCTTCTTTCATTCTCTTAAATTCTATCTATAATCTACCTGTAAACTTTAAAAAAAAAAAAAAAAAGAAAGAAAAAAAAAAGAGGCCAGGTGTGGTGGCACACACTTTTAATCTCAGAGGCAGAGGTAGGAGGATCACTGTGAGTTTGAGGCCACCCTGAGACGACTACATAGTGAATTCCAGGTCAGCCTGGGCTGGAGGAAGACCCTATCTGGAAAAAAAAAAAAAAAGAAAAAGAAGAAGAAGAAGATAGAAAAGAAAAGAAATGGAAAGAAAAGAAAAGAAAAGAAAGACTATCTAAATTGACTTAGTGACATAATCCTACTTTCTTTACTCATAATTTTTTTCACATTTTACTATATCATTACATACATACTTTCTTAAAGTCTTTGTAAGAGTAAGTTTCATAAAATAAAATATTAAAATGAAATGCTTTCTTGGGTGCCTACTCACTACTGCCATCTGCAGGTAGAAGAATAAATGAGATAAAAACCGTTCACATGACCTGCAGCTTGCCCAAGAGATTATCATCCAACAGGGAAGTCTAAAGTAACTAGTGATTTTTCAGAACCTAACTATGACCAACCAAGCTCCATAGAATCACAGGAAGGTTTTCCAATTTTATAATGTTCTAAAGGCCCTTACTGTGGAAAGATCTCTGGGAATCATATTCGCTATTTTCAGCAGATGTCTGTATCTCCTTCACTCATGCTAATGGACATCAAAGTCTTCATTTATCCTGGGTCATGGCGGTAGGGTCTTTGGAGCAGTTTCTTCTAGATTGGTAAAATTGTGTCTGGATGAGAGAAATAAGACAGACTTCAATAGTTATAATGGCATAAAGATGCAAGCATTAAGCAATTCAATTTGGTGTTCTGTGCAAACATCAACAAATGTTGGAACCCATGTAATGCAGCAGTTGGAGATAATGTGAGGTTTTTTTTTTCTTTTTCTTTCTACTCGGTGTGCAAGGGAGGCTGCAAGATAGCCAGCCAACTCTCAGCTTCAGTCTGTGCACAAAGGACCACTAATTATGCATGGAATAATTTCTTCAGCCACACTACTTTGTATGGATAGCTACACTGTCAATGACGTCATCTTCTAAAACAACAGACCTGAATATACAGGCAAATTGTGCCAACTGAGCCCAAACCAATGACCTGGGAAATGCAATCAGGGAAACACTATTCTTCCTCCAGGGTAACACTATTCTTCCTTTTCTAAACCCTCCAAGCCAGTAGAAAAATAAATGCTAATCCTATACATGTTCAAGGCATGCATTGCGTGGGAAAGAAAATCAAGCCCTGTTTACTTTTGTTTACATTCCAATATGCACTTTAAAAAATACATCACAGAATTTAATGTCATTGTGTGCATCCGAATATGTTGTTTTAGGTTTGTATTAGTGGCAGGTTAAAGAACTTGCTGACAATCACACTCATGGATTTTCTCAAGAATGTTTACTAAAGAATTGCTTTCCAAATGTGTATCCTCACAGCACCTCAAAATCTTTCTGCAGCTATGGAATCAGAATGGAATGTGTAGCATTCCTGATAGAGGAGGCAACACTAATCTATTGGTTGAGAAAGAAAAAAAATTTTTTGAAAGATTTTAGTTCCATCTCTGCTTGCCTAGGGATTCAATTGACTTATTCCCATTATTTACCTTCATGATGAGCATAAATGGATTTAAATCAAGTAGAACTAAGTATTTTCAACATCTGGAAGCCTAAGGTTTCTGAGATGAAAATGTTTTTTCAAAGATAACATGATCTGGATGTGGTGGCGCACCCTTTAATCCCAGCACTCGGGAGGCAGAGGTAGAAGAATCGCCGCGAGTTCGAGGCCACCCTGAGACTACATGGTGAGTTCCCGGTCAGCCTGGGTTCGAGCGAGACATACCTCAAAAAATCAAAAAAATAAAATAAAGGTATATGACAGGGAACTTATTTGCAAGCAGGGAACGAGAAGAGACAGGCAGAAAGAATAGGCATGTCACGGCCTACTGCTGCTGCAAAAGAACTCCAGGTGCCTTTTCTCTCTGAGACTATCCTGGGAGCCTTCGGCAGAGACGAGAGCGCTGTGAGCAGGCTCAGGTCTCCACCGCTGCCTCAAAAGACCAAACCGCCCAAACTCGCGAGATCCAGGCAGAGGCGCTGGGTGGGCGGGACTTGCGGCTATGGGCGGGGTCTGAGATGTGGGCGGGGCCTTCGGCGCGCCCTTCCCCTGGTTCCCGCCCGGGCGAGGGAGGCGGAGCCTGGCCCGACGGCGCGGGCTTGATCATGGCTGACAGCGGCCGGGCACCTCAGGCCCGGGTGCTCCTGCAGCAGTGCCTGCACGCGCGACTGCAAGTCCGGCCCGCCGAGGGGGACGCCGCAGCCCAGTGGGTGGAGGTAACATGGACGGGGCGGCTCTCCTGCGAAATTTCCCCGCGGTCTCGGGGAGTAGTCCCCGGCGCCGCCACGTTGCCCGCCGCGTTCTTCTGGCTGCGCTCGGGTCCCGCGCTGTGGTTCCGCGGAGTAGACAGGTCTCCCCGCCGGGGCGCCGCGGGCTCGTCCCCTTCTCTTGGCCTGCTTCCCTGGGCGTGCTGGGGATGCCGGGCCGATTGCTGCTCCGGCTCAGAGCTGAGATGCGCTGGAGCACCAGACAAAGCTCATCTTGGACTGTCTAGCAGATCTGAGCTATAAGCTTGAACCCCTCACTGCACACTAGCTTGCTCTTTCTTGCCACAGAAATGAAATCTTCCCAGACTGGGATGGTGACTCGTGCCTGAAATCCCAGCTCTTGGAAAACTGTAGCAGGAGGATTGCCACGAGTTGGAGACCAACCTGATTTGACTCTCCCTTACTTCTCTCCCAGGAAACTAAAACCACCACTTTTTATAGTAATTTTGCACTGTTATCAAGCACATTTTCTCCAAAGAATTTACCTTAATACAAGTTCCTTCTGCTTTCAGGATGACTAAATTTTCTTTTAAATTATGCATATTTTTAAATATTTGCAAGCAGAGAGAGAGAAGAAACAGGCAGAAAGAATGAGCATGCCAAGACCTCCTGCTGCTGCAAACTCCAGATCACCACTTTGTGATCAGGCTTTATGTGGGTACTGGGGAATTGACCCCCTGTAGTTAGGCTTTGCAAGGAAGCACCCTAGCCACTGAGCTATCGCTCCAAACAACTTAATGTATTTTTTGAAGTTAAAATATATAAAAAGAAATCGGTTCATTGGAGTGACTCAATACATAGCCCAGGCTGGCCTGAAAGCCATGGTGATCCTCCTGCTTCACTTCATAAGCGCAAAGAATACAGGCAAGAGTAACCATGCCCAGTTGTTTTTATTTTCATGAGAGAGAGAGAGACAAAGAATTGGTGTCCAGGGCCTCCAGCCACTGCAATTGGATTTCGGACGTGCACGCCACCTTGTGTGCATGTGCAACCTTGCACATGTGTTACTTTGTGCATCTGGCTTACATGGGATCTGAACAGTCGAACCTGGGTCCTTAAAGCCTCGCAGGCAAGCTCCTTAACTGCTAAGCCATCTCTCTAGCCCTGTTTTTATTTTTTATTCAAGTAGGATCTCGCTCTAGCCCAGGCTGACCTGGAAACTCACTCTGTAGCTTTAGCTTAACCTCCAACTCACAGCAAACCTTTTTCCTCAGCCACCGCCACTGCTGGGATTACCCTGCCCCTCAGAGACTAATCTAAGAGAATCTTATTCACTCATCTCTGCTAAAATGGTGGAACCCATATCTAGCATTTCTTAACACAGTCTTAATACTCATGATTGTTTTTAAATCTTATTGTACTACCTGTATTAATTTATAAGTATTTAAAGATCTGCTATTCTTGCTCTTTTTGACTTTTCAACTGACAGGTCCCTGCTCTGGTAAGCCCTGTCCCTTCTCAGCCCTGCTGTGCTGAGATGGAGTGGAAGGACCCCTATGACCATGTGTGCTCTCTACCCCTCTTGCCTTCCACATGGCAGGAGCTCTCTGTACTTTTCTTCTCTTTCTTTTTTTTTTTTTTTTTTTTTTTTTTTTTTTTTGAGGCTTTTTTATGCAAGAGAGCAAGAGTGGGCCATGCAAAAGAGAGAGAATGGGCACACCAAAGCCTCCAGCCACTATAATTGAACTCCAGATGCGTGTACCAGCTAGTGCACATGTGCAACCTTGTGCACTTGTGTCTGGCTTACATGGGACCTGGAGAGTTGAACATGGGTCTTTAGGCTTAGCAGGCAAGCACTTTAACCACTGAGCATCTCTAAGCTACTTTTCTCTCTAGCCTTACTTTTTTTTTTTTTTTTTTTTTTTTTTTTTTTTGGTTTTGCAAGGTAGGGTTTCTGGTTTAATCTAAGTCTCAAAGATCCTCCTACCTCTGCCTCCCGAGTGCTTTAAATCTTAAATCTTTAAAAAAAAAAAAAAAAAAAAACTGCTATTTTCACCTCTCCCTTTTTCTCAGATTCTTTTTCCTTGTTTTTTATTTATTTATTTATTTATTTATTTATTTGAGAGAGAGGGAGAGGGAGAATGGGTGCTCCAGAGCCTTTAGCCACTGCAAAAGAACTCCAGACGCATGCGCCCCCTTGTGCATCTGGCTTACATGGGACCTGGAGAATTGAACCGGGATCCTTAGGCTTCACAGGCAAATGCCTTAATGGCTAAGCCATCTCTCCAGCCCATTTTCTTATTTTTGTTAGGACCTTGCATTGACATTTTGAAATGTTATTTCTTTATATCTGAAGACTCACCATCTTGATTGTTGCCTTCTGGCACTGTAAATTCCAAACTATTAATCATTTAGAGTCTTTCTATGCTTCCTTAGTTTTTATGTTTTTCATCTACTTTCCTGATGCAATATCACATATTTTATTGTAGCCTTCCAAACTATCAGTTTATGTTTACAAACTTTAAAAGGTATTTTTAAAGGTTTTTCCTTCCCTCCCACACATGACTAAATTAAAGAGCTGACAAGTAATTAGATGGTGAGAAAGTCTAAATTCCTCTTTCTCACACATCCTTTACTCTGTTCTGTTATCAAAGTTACTTTCATAGAAATAGTATCTTGCTTGAAACTCACTTTGCTTCTTAGTTTCATTCATTTAAAATGTTGCTGTTACAGACTTTGTTACTTTTGTTTAAGATATAATGAGAATCATCTGTATTTTCCTATAGATTTGAAATATTTTCTCCCAAAGAAGCTACAGGAAAATGATTTTGTGTAGAGGGATTTGTACATCACAAGTTAAGATCTATTGTTGAAGTAAACCAAAAAAGTAACATTGAGGTAGTAATGCCATGAGTGGAAAGTATGAGCATATATTTTTGGGAATAACTAGGTATTTCATCCTGACAATACAAGTGCCAACAGTAAGTATGTGGAGATTTGGGCTCATACTCAAAATGGCAGGAGTGGAAAGTCCTGTGATAGTGTGGCAGATGTATATCACCCAATGTACCAGCCCTTATAGGTGTGATCCTAGGCACTTGTCTATTTTTCCAGAGGCACAACTGCACTTTATTAAGGTGAGTCCTTTGCCAAGTAAATCAGGTACAAGGGCAGAGCTGTATTTACCCAGAAAACTATTTAGGTAACACAGAGCCTAAAAGATACAGTTAGCAGATACATCAATCTCTATCATGTATAAACCATGCAAAATGTTTGCAAGTTAAAATGCAAAATTAGCCGGGCATGGTGGTGCATGCCTTTAATCCCAGCACTTGGGAGGCAAAGGTAGGAAGATTGCCATGAATTTGAGGACACCCTGAGATTACATGATGAATTCCAGGTCAGCCTGGACTAGAGTCCTTGAAAAACCGAAAAATGAAAAAAAAAAAAAAAAGCAAAATTAATTATGTCTCTGCCTTTAATTTTTTTAATATTTTATATATCTACTTATTTATTTATGAATGAGAGAGAAAGAAAAACACACATACACACACACACACACACACACACAGAGAGAGAGAGAGATGGGAAAGCCAGGGTCTCTAGCCACTGCAAATGAACTCCAGACACATGTGCCACCTTGTGCACCTGACTTTACGTGGGTACTGAGGAATTGAACCTGGGCCCTTAGACTTTGCAGGCAAATGCCTTAACCACTGAGTAATCTCTTCAGCCCTATTTTTATTATTTTTAATATTCTTACTTGAGAGAGCACAAGGGCCTCTTGCCACTGTATATGAACCCCAGATGCATGTGCCACTTTGTGTGTCTAGCTTTAACATGTGTACTGGGGAGTCGAACTCAGACAAGAAGACTTTGCAAGCAAGTACCTTCAACCACTGAGCCATTTCTCCAGCCAACCCCTAAATTTATTTTTAAATTATTTTTAAAAGTTACATTTATTTATTTATTTATTCATTCATTCATTTGCGAGCAGAGAGAGACAGGAGAGAGAAAGAGAGAAAGACATAATGGGCATGCTAGGGCTTCTGCCACTGCAGACAAACTCCAGATTCATGTGTCAGTATGCATCTGTCTTTTCATGGGTACCAGGGATGAACCAGGGCTGTTAGGCTTTGCAGGCAAGTGCCTTAACTACTGAACCATCTGTCTAGCCCCCTAAATTTATTTTTATTTTCTCATTTGATAAACATATATGAAGCAATTGACATGAACCCAGCACTGTTTTAAGTACTTACAATTATTATCTCTTTTCTTCTTTGTAATAGCCCCTTAGTAAGGCTCCTGGAGTCAACGAGGTTAATACATAGAAGTTAAGCACAAGCTGAATGATTCACTCAGCAACAGAATCAGAGTCATTTATCAGGTGGCCCTTCCCTTGTAGTCACTCTTACAAGAGCTAATAAATATCTACCAGGTGTGGTAGTGCATACCTTTAATCCCAAGATAAGAGGAGTTTAGGGGCCAGCCTAAGATGACTACACAGTGAATTCCAGATCAGCCTGGGCTAGAGCAAGACCCTACCTTAAAAAAAAATAAATAAATGTTTAAGCCATGTAAAATAACTTTAAATTCTTAATAATCAACCTGTCATGTAGAACTTATCATACATATAATTTTCAAGCTAGGCATTAATTGCTCACATCTGCAATCCCAACACTCCAGGGTTCTGTAGGCTGAAGTAGGAGGGTCACTGTGAGATTGATTCAGTCCAGCCTGGGCTACAGAATGAGTTCCAGGTCACCTAAGCTAAAATAAGACCCTGTCTCAAATAAAAAGATAGGTAAATACATATGTCACAGCCTTATGATTGTGTTTAAAGCATTAATGACAACATCAAAAAAATAATTGCAAAGCCTGGAGAGATGGCTTAGTGGTTAAGTGCTTGCCAGTGAAGCCTAAAGACCCCGGTTCAAGCCTTGATTCCCCAGGAAGCACATAAGCCAGATGCACAAGGGGGCACATGCATCTGCAGTTTTTTTTTTTTGCAGTGGCTGGAGGCCCTGGCATGCCCATTCTCTATTTATTTGCCTCTTTCTGTCTCTGTCACTCTCAAATAAATAAATAAAATAAAATTAACAACAAAATTGCAAGGCTCAGGAGATTGCTCAGTGGTTAAAGTTGCTTGCTTGCAAAGCCTAATGGCCTGGGTTTGAATCCCCAGTACCAATGTAAAGTAGTGCATGTATCTGGAGTTCATTTGCAATGACAAAAGGCCCTGGCATACCTACACTCATTCTTTTTCTCCTCTTTTCTTTCTCTCTTTCTCTCAAACAAAAAAAAAAATTTTTTTTTCTTTTTTGAGTAGGGTCTCACTCTGGCCCAGGCTGACCTGAAATTAACTATGTAGTCTCAGGGTGGCCTCAAACTCAAGGCAGTCCTCCTACCTCTGCCTCCCAAGTGCTGGGATTAAAGGTACGTGCCACCACGCCCAGCTTCAAACAAAAAAAAAATTTTTTTAAATAACTGTAGGGTCCTGGAGTTGCTAGAATTAGGATCAGAGCCTTATTTTCAGGTAAGTCAGGTGTGAGTGCACAGCTGTATTCATATAGAAGGTCGTTGAGGTCACAGAGCCTGGAAGATAAATGGATTAGGGGGAATAAAGAATGATGATGTCAGGGGATAACCATGTCACACTTGCTTACTTAAGAGTCCTATCTTGTGTAATATGAATTCACCTGGTGTTGAATTAATATGCACTATAAAGTAAGTGTTTCAAAGCTGGTCAGCCTTTCTTAGTAGGAAGGAGGTTGGAAGTTTCACTATTGTTTTTTCCCCAAGGTAGGGTCTTGCTCTAGCCCAGGCTGACTTGGAATTCACTATGTAGCCTCAGGCTGGCCTCAAACTCACTTTGATCCTCCTATCTGTGTTGGGATTAAAGGTATGTGCCAACAGTCCAGTGCTTCCACTGTTGTTGTTTTGTTTTGTTTTAAATATGGACCTCTTTGAAGGGACCAAACTGATGCCATGGCAGTAAGGTGCTTCCCTGACTAGGCCAAAGTTTTAATTTCCAGGAGGGGCGAGCTCTGGGGGCTGAGTATGTATAAACGTAACTGCTGCTTGCTTAGCCAATCACATTATGAGATTATCTCCTCTGCCTGAAATTCCGCTAGACCTGGCCGCCAAAACCTTATGACTAATCAAAAAAAAAAAAACCACAAGTACAGTTACTGTTCAAATTAGCCATTCATGTTGAAAGACTAAAAGCTCCCCAAAATCTCTTTAGCTGTGCTTAAAAGGGAGCCTGAGAGCTGCTCGGGTCGTCTCCATTTTGTACAAGTGGTTGACCCCAGCATGCTGGCTAATTCTGCAGAATAAACGCTCTATGCTTTTACATACTATTTGACTCTGGGGTCTTTCTTCAGCAATTTTTGGACCATTACACACTTCACGAATTTGCATGTCATCATTGTGCAGGGGCCATGCTAATCTCTGTATATGTGCTGCAGAAGCAAGCACTCCACAGGTTTTTGAGTAAAAATAAATGAAGGTGTAATTTGTGATCTTTGCTGCTCTCCGTTATATTTTATTTATTTTTGATTGTTTGTTTTGGTTTTTCCATTTAGGGTCTCGCTGTAGCCCAGGCTGATCTGGAATTCACTGTGTGGTCTCAGGGTGGCCTTGAACTCATAGTGATCCTCCTACTTCTGCCTCCCAAGTGCTAGGATTAAAGGCATGCACCACCACGCCCAGCTTCTCAGCTATATTTTAAACTTAATCTTTTTAAAACTTGAAATAAATAATTCTGTTGATTAAAACCTGAAAAAGATTTTGTTTTCCAGTACATTTATTTAATCATCAAAATTAGTGGGCTGGAGAGATGGCTTAGCACAGTTAAGGTGCTTGCCTGCAAAGCCAAAGGACCCAGGTTCGATTCCCCAGGACCCACATAAGCCAGATGCACAAGGTGGCACATGCATCTGGAGTTCGTTTGCAGGCCCTTGCATACTATTCTCTCTCTCTATCTCTCTCTGTCTCAAATAAATAAGTAAAAATATATTTTTAAAGATTTTATTTAAGGCCAGGCATAGTGGTGCACACCTTTAATCCCAGCACTCGGGAGGCGGAGGTAGGAGGATCACTGTAAATTCGAGGCTACCCTGAGACTACGTAGTGAATTCCAGGTCAGCCTGGGCTAGAGTGAGACCCTACCTCGAAAAACAAAAAAAAAAAAAAAAAAAAAGAAAAAAGAAAGGAAGAAAGAAAGAAAGAGAGAGAGAAAGAAAGAAAAAGATTTATTTATTTATTAGAGACCGAGAGGGAGAGAGGGCATGCCAGGGCCTTAGCCACTGCAAGCAAACTCCAGATGCAAGTGCATCTGGTTTACGTGGGTCCTGGAGAATCAAACCTGGGTCCTTAGGCTTCACAGGCATGTGCATAAACTGCTAAGCCATCTCTCCAGCCCATAAAAATATATTTTTTAAATATTGACCTATTTCTCTTCATTTGCTTTTAACCTGTATTTGTAACTTCAGTTGTGAAATTTTATTCTTTTAGCTCTGTATCTCTGACTGTCTTGCTAACCTGAGTTTCCATGGTAATCTCTCACAGGTTCACAGAGGATTAGTGATCTATGTGTGCTTCTTCAAGGGAGCTGATAAAGAACTTCTTCCCAAAATGGGTAAGTGCTCCATGGTTTTTTTTTTTTTTCTTTTTCAAGTGTAAGAAAGGTATGAAAACAGCATTCTTTAAAAGCTCACTATTTTGTACAATGAATATATATGAATAAAGATTTAAAAAGTGAGATTGTCAATAGACAAATGGACAAGAAGGTGCAGAAAACATGATTTTTAAAGAAGCCACAAGTCTACATGTGTGTTTGAGTGTGGATGTGCACAGACCAAGGCACACATGTGGAGGTCAGAGGAAGAGGACAACCTCAGATGGGTGTCAGTTCTCCCCTTCCACCCTGTTTGCAGAAAAAAGGACAAGTATGTTACATAGATGGGTAGCTGAAGCTTACAGAAGTTTTCCTAGACAAGGTTCAAATAGTGAAGCTCAGCAAATCCCCCACAGAAGAGCACCTTGGACAAAAAGCCAGAGCTAAGGGAGGGAGTCTTACATCCATACATAACTGGATTGACAACTTTGTCAAAGCAAGAGAACTGTATCTGGAAAAGACTGTGGCAGGTGAGCTAGAACACAGGTGTATTAGTCAGGGTTCTCTAGAGGAACAGAATGGATAGAATGAACTGTACTAAAAGGGAATTTATTGGATTGGCTTACAACAGTCCAGCAATAGCAGGATGCAGGCCCAAGAGTCAAGGAACCCAGTAGCTGCTCAGTCCACGAGGCTGGATACCTCAGCAGTCCCAATCTGGCACTGAAGGCCTAGAGGCATCCTGGAGAGATGCTGCTCTTCAGTCCACACTGGAAAGCAGCAAGCAGCAAGCACCAAGCAGAGAACAGTGAGCAGCAACGGCAGCCAGGTGGGAGGAGAGAGAGCATTTCTTCCCAGAGCTTCTCCAAGAGGGGCCGCCCACTCTGGGGGTAGGTCTCACCCTGGGGAAGGATTCTTTAGTTAATCCTTCCTGAAGGCAACCTCAGAGACACACTTATGAGGAATGTCTGTGGATTCCTAAACAAATCAAGTTGACACAAACTTAACCATCACAGCAGGTAACTGCAGTAGTTTGGTATTTGAATACAAAGGCTAATATGGATGCTTTGATGCTTAAGAAGAAAACAAAATGAAGGTCTCTGCCTAGAGGCCAATCTGTGAAGTCCTCATGCGGAGGTAGCAGACATTCTGTTTATTTTCCCAAGTTAATATTTGCCCTGGATTAGATCTTCATTGGCTAAAAGAATATAGGGGGATTCTTCAAATACAAGGAGAAAATTTTAATCATTCTGACTTAAAATTGATTTTCCAAATGCGTCTCATGGAGTCGTAAGTGGATCTTAATCATGACAAGATAAATAAACACCAAATTCAAGCTGCATTTATTTTATAGTGATTAAATCCTATATACTTCTGTGTATTTGTGAGTTCACTTTAAATATGTGTACAAGATTGTGCTGAAGCTGGGTGTGGTGGCACACGCCTTTAATCCCAGCACCTGGAAGACAGAGGTAGGAGGATCACCATGAGTTCGAGGCCACCCTGAGACTACATAGTGAATTCCAGGTCAGCCTGAGCTAGAGTGAGACCCTACCTTGAAAAACAAAAAAAAAAAAAAAAAATTAAAATTAAAAAAAAAGATTGTGCTGAATTAAAAATGCTGAGGAAGGGCTAGAGAGATGGCTTAGTAGTTTAAGCACTTGTTTGCAAAGCTTAAAGGCTTGGGTTCAATTCCCTAGTACCCCAGTACCCACATAAAGCCAGATGCACAGGGGCACATACATCTGTAGTTTGTTTGCAAGGTGGCAGGAGGTCCTACTATGCGGTTTCTCTCTCTCTCTCTCTCTCTTTTCTTTATTTGAGAGAGAGAGAATGGGCGCGCCAGTAGCTTCTCAGCTGATGTGAACGAACTCCAGATGCGTGCACCCTCTTGTGGGCAAGTACGGCATTGCACCCTTGTGTCACTTTTTGTATCTGACTTAACGTGGGACCTGGAGATCAGAACCCATGTTCTTAGGCTTGGCAGGCAGATACCTTAACCACCAAGCCATCTCTCCAGCCCTGTCTCTCTCTTTTTGCAAATAAGTAAATAAATAATTTTTTTTTAAATGCTGAGGAGGACTATCTTGAGTCTTTCAGTGGACAGTCTAACAGAAAGTTTTCTATGTCCTGATTCCTAATAAAGTACTGTGTGACTCTGGGAATCATATTCTGCTCGTTTGAGTTACTAGCAAAATAAGTTTATCAATTATTAATAGCTTAGTTTGTACGTCTCTCTCTTCCAGGAAACAAGGTAAACCAGTGTGATGGGGTTCTTTTAAACCCTCCTCATACTCCCTACATAGATTCAGACTTTTCCAGTCAAGTCTTCAGTTTGTTTGTTTGTTTGTTTGTTTGGGGGGTGGGTTGAAGGCAGGGTCTCACTTTAGCCCCAGGCTGACCTCAAACTCAAAGCAACCCTCCTACCTCAGCCTCCCAATGCTGGGACTAAAGATGTGCACCACCACATCTGTCCCAGACAAGTCTTAGAGACCTTGGGAACATAATCAGTTACAGCCATGAAGTCCAAAATGGCAAAACCAAGGTAGAAATTAACAGTCTTCTTCAGTTTGTCCTCAGTGTAATTGAACTGAGATCCAGGATCTATCAAAGCTTAACTTCTTGTCTCTGTCATTGGAGATGTTTCAAAGATAGCCGGTCTTACAATCTTTGAGCCTCCAACATGCTATTAGTCATTGTTTCGTTTTAATTCAGCTTACTGATATTTGTATTGTATTTATTTCCACGTACTGATATATGTGTGTCAGCAACATTGATTAAGTTCTTGGTTATAACCAGTAGAGGGAGGTATGTGGAAGTATAATAAATTGTATTACACCAAACTCTTAATCCAAAATTGTCAACTTAATCGCTTCTCGGCTTTTTGGCTAAGATCAAGTGCAAAATTGTCAACTTAGACTGTCACTAGGCTGAGTCCTGGGTGTCTGGATAGTGATTCCTATGGCATGAAGTTCCAGTTTCCTCAGAAGTAGCCAGGAGAGCTACTGGCTATATGACAACACCCTACCTATAATAGAGAAAAGTACAAAGACATTTAAAAATAGGTGGTAGTTAAGTGAAAATTGATTGCTCTTTTTTTTTTCTTTGATTTTTTCAAGGTAGGGTCTCTCTCTAGCCTAGGGTGACTTGAAAAGAGTCTCAGGGTGGCCTCTAACTCACCACAATCCTCCTACCTCTGCTTCCTGAGTGCTGGGATTAAAGGCATACACCACCACACCCAGGTTGATTTGTTGTTACTATATTTTATCGAGAACTTGACTGTCTGAACATACTGCATATTGGTCATAGTCCCATCACTTCCCTCTCCCCTGCCCCATTCACTTAAGGCCCTCCTCAGTGGGGTTATTGGTATTCACTATGGACTCATGAATGCTTTAGTTGGGGGGGGGGGTGGTAGGGATTAATTCTTTTTTTAATTTTTTTAATTTTATGTTATATAATTTAATATTTTTTATTTATTTCTGAGCAGAGAGAGAAGGTATGGGTGTGCCCGGGCCTCTTGCCACTGCAAACTCACAATGCATCTGGCTTTATGAGGGTACTAGGGATTCGAACCCGGGCTGGTAGGCTTTGCAAGCAAGTATCTTTAATCATTGAGCCATCTCTCCAGCCTGATTATTCTTGAAGCATAGCTAGAAATTTGGATGTTTGCCTTGGCAGGATTTACCTGATTAACTTAATGATTTGTTGTCATACTGACTCCTTAGTCATATTTACTGGAGCTCCTTTAGTAATTGAAACCATTGCCTACCCAGTGGGAAGCATGTCTTTTGGAACCTAATTTTAGGGCAAGGGAGTGAGGTTTATAAAATTTCTTTTATCATTTGTCTGTCCAGGACTGTTCTTTACAAGCAGAATTCACCGATACCATTATAGAGTAGTGAGCTGATGAGCATATATGTATTAGATACTTCTTGTGTTTATTGCTTTGGAACAAGTAAAGTTGAGCTATAAACGTTTCTAAGACTTAGGTTTTTAGCTCTTCTTATCTATTTATGGTGGTTTTGACACTTATTAGCTATAGTCTCATAAATGCTGTAAAATATCACCATGGAGAGTTTTTTTCCTATTTATAGGAAAATAGTGTGAGTAGCTCTTTTTCTTTTTTTAAATTTATTTACTTATTTGAGAGAGAGAGAGAGGCAGATAATAAAGAGAAAGAGAGTTGGGCACGCCGGGGCCTCCAACCACTGCAAACCAACTCCAGATGCATGTGCCACCTTGTGCATCTGGCTTTACGTGGGTACTGGGGAATCAGACCTGGGTCCTTAGGTTTTATAGGCAAGTTCCTTAACCACTAAGCCATTGCTCCAGCCCCCAGGGTAACTCTTTATCTTTGGTTTGCTTTTTGATTTGTAAAACTGAATTCCACCTTTAAAATTCCTCCATAGGTTTTATTTATAAAAATGATTAGTCCATGTTAATGATGCCTTCTTGGTTATAAAATTAGAAAATCAACTAGTTTATAATGGAATTGAACCTGGAAGCTTTGTCACAGTTTAAAACTTTAGGTACCTCAGATTTAAAATAGTAAACACACTAAAATTTTTATTTAATATTCTTTTTTATATAGCAGAATATAGTGTGAGAACTTAGCATGGTATGCTCCAGTGGGATTTGGTTATGAAGTAAAGGGAGTGAGCTATCAAAAATCATTTCATGCCAGGCATGGTGGTGTACGCCTTTAATTCCAGCACTTGAAAGGCAGGGATAGGAGGATCACTGTGAGTATGAGGCCAACCTGAGACTACATAGTGAGTTCCAGGTCAGCCTGGGCTAGAAAAGACCCTACCTCCAAAAAAAAAAAAAAATCTCATTTTCCTCTGAGGCAACAATATTTGAGGTTCTAATATGCAGTACATTTTTTAGACCTTTCTAGGTGAATTTTTGTTGATCTTCATTGCCAAATCAGATTTAAAGCACCATGCTGTTTTCTTTATGAAATTTGAAATTTGCCTTATTTTTCATGCTTGGATTGTTTTGTTTACTTTTAGAACAAAATTAACCCAGAGACTAGATCAGGAGCAACAATTTACAAACTGGGTTTTAAATGTGGGCTTTGTTGCCAGGCATGGTGGCTTGTGTTCATAATCCCAGCACTCAGGACGCTGAAGTAGGAGGACTACTGTAAATCTGAGACCAGCCTGGAGCTACAGAGTGATTTCCAAGTCAGCCTGGGCTAGAGTAAGAACCTAATTAAAAAAAAAAATAGAGATTTGCTAGCCAATTAAATAGATTAATGGTGGTTTCCTTCATGTTTGTTTTTACTTCAAAATGTTTTGTCTTTTCTTCCCATCCAGTTAATACACTGTTAAATGTGAAGTTAAGTGAGACAGAAAATGGCAAGCACATCTCTATATTGGATCTACCTGGCGACATTCTTATCATCCCTCAAGCCACCCTTGGAGGCAGAGTCAAAGGAAGAAGCATGCAGTATCACTCTAACTGTGGAAAAGAAGAAGGGTTAGAACTTTATTCCCAGTTTGTGCACCTATGTGAAAAAGAAGTGGCTGCTAACAGCAAGTGTGCTGCGGCTGGGGTTATGGTGGAACATGGTACTTATGGGAACAGGCAGGTATTAAAGCTGGATACCAATGGCCCATACACACACCTAATTGAGTTTTAAACATTTCCTACATGACACAGCTGTTTTCTGGTATAAAATGACTTGAACCGTAATTAGATTTTCTTCCCTGTCTTGAGTACACTCGTCTGCCACATTTTTAGGCAAGAAAATCCTGGACCCCATAAGTCATTGCAATCTGTTAATCAAGCTCTGGATCTGTCACCCTGTGTCCTGCTTTCCTCTACCCTTCTACTTGAAAGTTGGAAAAATATGACCTTTTCATAGTCATTAAGAAAACCACAAATGTATTTGGAAGATTACATACATTTAAAATGCTCTGTAATAAAGAAATTTGTAATCATATAACACACTCTCAGGCTAGAGAGATGGCTTAGCAGTTAAGGCATTTGCCTGCAAAGCCAAAGGATCCCAGTTCGATTCTCGAGGACCCACGTAAGCCAGATGCACAAGAGAGCACATGCATCTGCAGTTTGTTTGCAATGGCTGGAGGCCCTGGCATGCCCATTCTCTATCCCCTCTCTCTCTCTCTCTCTCTCTCTCTCTCTCTCTCTGTCTCTATCTCTATCTCTATCTCTATCTCTATCTCTGTCTTTCTCTCTCAAATAAATAAATAAGATACATTTTTTAAAACACTCAAATTTATGTAGTATGAAATAAAAATAATTATTTGTATTGAAATTACATAAAACCCTAACACTAACCAAATGTAGCTCTGTCTATTTTGTTTTACTGTATTAGTTTTTTGTTTTGTTGTTCCCAGAGCCCATGATCCAAGGGTCTTTTGCATGCTAGTCACTCTACCACTGAGCTGCAACCCCAGCCCTGTTTTCCATACTTTTGAACAGAAGGATATGTGATTTTCTATTGCTTTTACTAATATCTATGGAAAGCTGAATATACAAACTTGTAGTCACAGCACTTGGGAGGTGGAGGCAAGATGACAGGACAACCAGCAGTCTGAAGTGAAAAAAAAAATCACAAAAATAATCTCAAAATGTTTTGACTAAATTTAAAGTTTTATATTAGCCTACATTCATCACTAACTTCACATGATTTTAAGATTCTCTAGTGCTTCTTAAATATAATTACTATGTCAAGACTTTTTTTTTTTTTTTTTTTGGTTTTACAAAGTAGGGTCTCACTCTGGCCCAGGCTGACCTGGAATTAACTATGTAGTCTCAGGGTGGCCTTGAACTCACGGCGATCCTCCTACCTCTGCCTCCCGAGTGCTGGGATTAAAGGCATGCGCCACCACGCCCAGCAGTCAAGACTTTTTAAACTAGGAAATGTATCTTTAGTTATTACAGGAACAAAACATACCCAAAAAGACACATTAATGTCCTATTAGTTTTCACCACAACCACGTATACCTCAGTTTCTAACTTGGTTTTTTTAAAACTACATGAAATTAGTGTTCACAAAATTTTTAGGACCAGGTATTGTGGCACACACCTTTAACCCCAGCACTGGAGAGGCACAGGTAGAAGGATCACTGTGAGGTCCAGGCCAGCCTGGAACTATAGAAGTGAGTTGCAGGTCAGCCTGGGCTGCAATCTTGAATAAATAAATAAATAAAAAATAAATAAATAATAAATAAATAAATAAAAATTACAGGAAGTTCCTATTGAATTAGATTACAAAAGGAAGAAACAGTTCAGCTTTCTACAAGAATAATTTTTTTCTTATTGGCTTATATTAGTTGTTTTTTAATTGGAATTTATTACTTGATGATTTAGAGCCTTTTTTGTTTTGAGACAGGGTCCCATTGTAGCCCAGGCTGGCTTCAAACTCAAAGATGACTTTCAACTGATTCTCGGGCCTCAGCGTTACCGAATTTGTGCCACCATGCCTGGCTCGTTGTCAGTGTTTCTGTTAGTGAATGCTATGTCCTGTGTGGAAGCCCTAATCCTTAGTGTGTTAGTTTTAGGGATGAAGCCTTTGGGATGTAATTGTAGTTAGACATGACATAATGAATGTAGGACTCTCATGATTAGAGCTTTTAAAAAGGAGATACTAAGAACTAGCTCTCTTTCCACCCTGTGAGGACTGTGTGAAGATGGGCTTTTCAAGCAGGAAGAGAACCCCTATAAGCAACCACCAAGCCGACGCCTTGATCTTGGACTTCAAGCTTCTGTTCTATTGTTTAAGCCATCATGCATCATGTCTGTAATATTTTGTTGTAACACCCTGAGCTGGCTAAGACAATGATGAAAGCTAGCTAACAAGATAAACTTGAAAAAAAAAAAAAAAACCAAGAGAGGAAAATATTCAAGAAACTGGAAGAATAAATGATTTGTAAAAGGCAGCATTAGTTTTTGAAAACCCCTCTGACTTGAAGGTATTTATTTTATTCTTATTTATTTATTATTTGCAAGTAGAGAGAGATTGAGAATGGGCACTCCAGGGCCTCCTGCTGCTATAAACAAACCCCAGATACATACACCAGTTTGTTCATCTGGCTTTACATGGATACTGGGGAATTGAACACAGGCCTTCAGGCTTTATAAGCAAGTACCTTTAGCTGCTGAACCATCTCCCTCCAGCCCAAGAAGGTACTTTTTTTTTTTAAGTGTGAAAACTAGGGCTGTGGAGGTTGCTCAGTGGATAAAGCACTTGCCACTCAAGTCTGAGTACCCAAGTTCGACCTCCAAGACCCTATGTAAAAAGCCAAAAGACATGGCAGGCTTCTGTAATCCCAGTACAGTGTTGAGATGGAGGCAGAGATGGGAAAATTTCCCAGAACCTCTCAGCACAACAGGGTGAGATCCAGAGAGAAAACCTGCATCAAATGAGGTAGAAAGGAGAGGACTGCCCCAAATTTGTCCTGTGACCTGCACACACTCATGGGTACACATACAAAAGGCAAAACCTAATATTTCTAATTACCAAAAAGATGAAGAGGCCTGAGCAATGACTTAGTGGTTAAGGTGCTTGCCATCATAGCCAAAGGACCCAGGTTCAATTCCCCAGTACCTACATAAAGCAGGATGCACAAGGTGACACACGAGTTTGCAGTGGCTAGAGGCCCTGGTGCACCCATTCTCTATCTGCCCCCCCCTTTCTCTCAAGTAAAATAAAATATTTAAAAAGATGAAGAAATCAAGCAGAGCTGCTGGGTTTTCCTGTCTCATAATCTCTTTAGCTCTGTGTTCTAACATCCTATAAGTTCTTTTTACACCTATTTTCTTTCTTTTCTTTTTTTTTTTTTTTTTTTTTTTTTTTTTTTGTTTTTCGAGGTAGGGTCTCACTCTGGCCCAGGCTGACCTGGAATTCACTATGTAGTCTCAGGGTGGCCTCAAACTCTTGGCGATCCTCCTACATCTGCCTCACGAGTGCTGAGATTAAAGGCATGCGCCACCACGCCCGGCTTTTACACCTATTTTCTATATTCTGAACTCTGCTACTCTATTTTGGAACTTGAGAATCAATAACTGTCTTGGTAATGAGCTCATTGTCCTTAACTTTTGCTTTATTGATTCACATTCACTTATTGAGATGTAATAAACTATTCATAAACTTGGGAGCTACAAATTTCTCAAAGCTTCTCCAAGGAGATGTATCTGTCTTTCAAAAAGATTATATTACCTATCTTAAATCATTTTGATTTTATGCTTCGGTAAAATGCTGACTCACAACTCTAGATTGCTGTTTTATAGTTCAAACAAGTCTCAAAAAATTTGCCTCAGGTACTTGGGGAGGATAGCAGTTGTGTGTACATGAAGGGTTATTAATTACAAAATGATGGCTAACTTTGTGTCATTTTTGCAGAGAAGCTACGGGAGGAAAAAAGCAAGAGAAAGTGGATGTGAACATAGCTTACCCTTGCATTTTGGTAGTTCTTTTCATCCAGGGGACTTAGAAAACCTTCAATATACATATTTTCTCTTCACATGTCTTTAATGAGGATGGTACTACAAAAAGAGTGTTTAAATAATTTTCTCAAGGACACACAGTCAAAAAAAATGACTTCCATCCTCCTAAAGAGAAACTCATTGAAATTAAAAGTGATCTTGATAGGACTGGAGAGCTGGCTCCACAGTTAAGGTGCTTGCTTGCAAAGCCTAGGTACCCAGGTTCAATTCCCCAATATCCATGTAAAGCCAGATGCACAAGGTGGTCCATGAGTCTGGAGTGTGTTTGTCGTGGCTGGAGGCCTTGGCGTGCCCATTCTCTTTCTCTCTCTCATATATATATATATTTGTTGTTGTTGTTATTTTTTTTGTTTGTTTTTTGAGGTAGGGTCTCACTCTAGCTCAGGCTGACCTGGAATTCACTCTGTAGTCTCAGGGTGGCCTCAAACTCACAGTGATCCGCCTACCTCTGCCTCCCGAGTGCTGGGATTAAAGGTGTGCACCACCATGCCCGGCTTAAATAAAATATTTTTAAAGTGATCTTAATAAAGGTTTATCATCTTCTCACCATGGGTCATTTCTGAAAAAAATACTTACTAAATTAGATGCGAGTGGAATTACCCAACTATGGGTGCCTTATGCCTCAGATTTCTAATATTTTAGGACTTTTAAAAAATATTTTATTTAGCTGGGCATGGTGGCACACACCTTTAATCCCAGTACTCAGGAGGCAGAGGTAGGAGGACTGCCGTGAGTTCGAGGCCACCCTGAGACTACATAGTTAATTCCAGGTCAGCCTGGGCTAGAGTGAGACCCTACCTCCAAAGTAAAAGGCAGAGGTTTGCGTGCAAGAAGCCAGAAAGACTAAAGAGTGGTTGCAGGTCAGCCTCAAGCCACTATAAACCAACTCCAGATGCATGTGCCACTTTGTGCATCTGGCTTTATGTGAGTACTAGGGATTCAAACCCAGGCCATTAGGCTTTGCAGGCAAGCACCTTAAACACTGAGCCATCTCTTCAGCCCTTTAGGACATTTTATTTTATTTTATTTTTGATTTTTAAAATACAACATTTTATTCAGATCTTAGAAAGGAGTGGGGAAGGGAGAAAGCTGGGAGGTAAGGGAAGATAAAGTGGGGAGAAGTACACCAGGTAGAGCCCTAAAGCCCATGTAGGACACATGTAGCCTGGAACCCATGTAACCAAACATGAATCTTAGGGGGAAAAAAACCTGTTAAGGGATTTTAAAAACGTGCACTAGAACACTGTAAAAAGAATATGGTGCCTAAATATTTTTATCTGCCAACTTGGAAACCTAGATCCAATTATAGAAAATATTGTAAGATATAATGTGGTTTTAATGTCCTGGACACATGCAGACAAAATGAAGTGAGGCACACCTTTATCATTCCTTCATTGGCTCAAAGTATAAAAGAAAGCATTCCAGGGCTGGAGAGATGGCTCAACAGTTAAGGTGCTTGCCTGCAAAGCCTAACAACCCAGGTTCAATTCTGCAGTACTTACATGAAGCCAGATGCAGACATCCCTGCTGTCTTTACTTTTGAGACAGTATCTCACTAAAACTGGTTTTGAACTGATTTGTAACCAAGGCAGATCTTGAACTTGTGATCCACCTGAATCAGCCACCTGAGTAGTTGAGATTACAGACATGTACTGCCTGCCCCAGCAGCAACAATGGCATTGTTTGTTTGTTTGTTTGTTTGTTTGTTTGTTTGTTTGTTTGTTTTGAGGTAGTGTCTGTGGTAGTTTGAATACTTGGCCCCATAGACTCAGTCATTTTAAAAAATATTTTTAGGGCTGGAGAGATGGCTTAGAGGTTAAGGCGCCTGCCTGCTATGCCTAAGAACGCTGGTTCCAATCTCCAGGTCCCACGTTTAGCCAGATGCAAAGTGATGCAAGGGTGCAATGCCACACTTGACCACAAGAGGGCGCACACATCTGGATTTCTTTCACAGCAGCTGAGAGACTGCTGGTGCGCACATTCTCTATCTGTCTCCCTCTCTGTCTCTTTGTGTCTCTCTCCAAAAATAAATAAAAATAATTTTTAAAAAATTTTAAATATATATTTTTATTGATTTATTTGCAAGCAGAGAGAGAGAGACAGAGAAAACGGGTGTGCCAGAGCCTTTAGGCACTGCAAACTCCAGATGCATGCTCCACTCTGCATCTGGCTTTACGTGGATCCTGGGGACTTAAACTTGGGTCATTAGGTCTTGTAGGCAAGCACCTTAACCACTAAGCCATCTCTCCAGCCCCGACTCAGTCATTTTTATTAAACTTCCTACCTGAGCCCCTCACAGGCCAATTCCTGCTAGCAGGGGCGTGTCACTGGGGGCAGATCTGAGTCCAGCCCTGCCAGGTGAGTTCAGAGCACTTTGTGCTCCAGGGGTTTATGCTGGCTGTTGGACTTCCCCTGGATTCTGTAAGCCTGAAACAAATCCTCCCATAGACTGTCTGCTTGGATGTTCATCCCAGCAATGTAGAGCTGACTACACCAGTGTCTCCTGTACCCTAGTCTGATCTTGAACTCCTGATCCTCCTGCCTCTATATCCTGAGTGCTAGGATTATAGGCATATTCCACCACACCCAGCTCAATTTGGCAATTTGTTTTGTTTGTTGAGACAGTCTCACTCTAGTCTATGCTGACCTGGAACTCACTCCGTAACTTGGGCTATTTTTGAACTCATGGCAACCCCCTTACCTCAGCCTCCTGAGTTCTGGATTATACGCATGAGCCATCTCATCTAGCTTCAATTTGCAGTCTTTATAAAACTAAACTGGCCAGGCGTGGTGGCACACACCTTTAATCCCAGCACTCGGGAGCCAAAGGTAGGATTGTCATGAGTTCGGGGCCACCCTGAGAATACATAGTGAATCCCAGGTCAGCCTGAGCTAGAGTGAAACCCTGCCTTGGGGAAAAAAAAAAAGAACAAGAAAATGTATGGAGGCTGGGAAGTGGATAAAGCACTTGCACAAGCCTGAGTTCAGATCCCCAGAACCCACATAAAGCCAAATGCTATGGCAGGCATTGTAATCACAGCATTCCTGTGGACAGCTGTAAGGCAGAGACAGAGTATCCCTTGGAAACTGGTAGGCTAGCTAGCTTGATGGAAAATGATGAACAAGCCAGGTGTGGTGGTGCAGCTAGGTGTGGTGCATGCCTTTAGTCCCAGCACTTGGGAGACAGAAGTAGAAGGATCCCTATGAGTTCAAGACCAGCCTGAGACCACATAGTAAATTCCAGGTCAGCCCAGGCAAGAGTGAGACCCTACCTCAACACACACACACACACACACACACACACACACACACACAAGATAAATAGCAAAAGACCTTGCCTTATGATTCCCCGGCTACCCCACAGGAACTGACTGAGGCCTTCATGACCCCAGAGTGAATATCATTAACCCTACTGAGGAGAGTCCCAGGGAAATGGAAGCAGGAGCGAGGGGATAAGAGCATAATCTGTTATGTATAAAATAAAATAAGTTAAAACATAAATAAACAGAAAAAAGGATCTCTCCTCAAACAAGGTGAAAGGTAAGGACAGATGCCTCTGACCTCCACACTGTTGCCATGGCACACTTGTGCCCACACTCACACACATGAACATGTACGCACACATCATATACAAGCACCAAAAAGACACTAAAATATGAAAATATCTCTCTCAGCAATTGTATTTATGGGCATTTATCCCAAAGAAAAGAAAACATATTTACACAGAAACCAATACACAAATGTTCACAGCAAGTTTACTGATAATGACAAAATAAATGGAAATACACCAGGAATGGTGGCGCACATCTTTAATCCCAGCACTTGGAAGGCAGAGATAACAGAATCACTGTGAGTGTGAGGCCAGCCTGAGACTGCTCAGTGACTTCCAGGTCAGCCTGAGCTAGAGCGAGACCCTACCTCAAAAAGAAAAAAAAAAAAAACCTAGAAATAACCTACATGTCCCAATGAGTGAATAAACATCTGCATCAGAGAGTACAACTCAATAAAAGAGAACAAACTTGGTGTGAAATAATTTAATGAGTTTCTAAGGAATTATGCCAAGTGAAAAAAGCCAATTCCAAAGGGCTACATATACCATCATTCATTTGCCTGGCATTTTAAAATATATTTATTTGCAAGCAGAGAGAGGAAAAGAGAGAGAAAAAAAGAGAACGAGCACACCAGAGCCTTAGCCTCTGCAAATGAACTCCAGATGCATGTGTCACTTTGTGCATCTGGCTTTATGTGGGTACTGGGGAATTGAACCCAGGTCATTAGGCTTTGCAGGCAAGCACCTTAACCAATGAACCATCTCTCCAGCCCCTTCTGTAACATTTCAAAAATGATAAAATTGGGCTTGAAAGATGGCTTAGCAGTTAATGCACTTGCTGGTTAAGCCAAAGGACCTGGGTTCGATTCCCCAGTATCTACATAAAGCCAGATACACAAGGTGGTGCACGCATCTGGAGTTCATTTGCAGTGGCTAGAGGCCCTGGCATGCCCATTCTCTCTTTCTCTTTTTCTCTCTCTCTCTCCCAAATGTATATAAAATCATAGAAATGGAGAAGATATGAGTAGTAGCCTGTGTTTAGGACTTGAAAGGGTGGGTGCAGACAGGAGATAGGCGTGATTACAGAAAGCAACATTTGTGGTGATGGAACCATTCAGAATCCTGAGAGTGGTAGTGGACAGACCCTATACATGTAACAAAATGGCAGAGAAATACACGCATGCATGCACACTGATATGTACCAGTGGTCCCACTTTATAATGGGTGTGGTGATTTGAATCAGATGTTCCCAACAAACTCAGATGTTCCTCACAAATTCATGTGTTTTGAATGTTTGGCTGCAAGCTGATGACAGTTTGGGAGGTGGGATCTTGCTCAAGGAGGTCTGTTGTTGGGGGCAGGCTTAGGAGTGTTATAGCCAACTCCCCATTGCCAGAGCTTGGTTCACTTTCTTGCTGCTGCTTTCAGCTATGACAGGTGATGTCCAGCCTCTGCTCTGCTTTCTCCTGCCATCCTAGAGCATTCCCTGAAGACTGTAAACCAAAATAAAAACTTTCGTCCCATTAGCTGCTTTTGGTTGGGTGCTTTATCCCAGCAATGAGAAGATAAGTACAGTGGGTTAATGAGAGTCTCATCTTGCAATGGTGCAAAAGTACTAACATTCAGAAGAAACTACTTTAAATTTTGAAGCCTAAGGACCCTGGTTCTATTCTCCAGGTCCCATGTAAGCCAGATGCATAAGGGGGCACTTGTGTCTAGAGTTCGTTTGCAGTGGCTAGAGGCCCTGGTGCACCCATTCTCACTCTCTCTTTCTCTCTCTCTATCTCTAATAAATTAATTAATTAATTAATTAAAATCTTTTTTAAAATGTGCCCACAGATGCAATGGTGACATGCCTGTTATGGAGAAAAGTAATTGCTCTCTGATTGAATTTGAAGCCTTTTGAGGCCAATTCCCTCCTATGGAATTCACACCTAGTACTGAAAATGTAGTTAAAAACCTGTGGCTAGGCTAGAGAAATGGCTTAGCGGTTAAGATGCTTGCCTGCAGAGCCAAAGGACCCAGGTTTGATTCCCCAGGACCCATGTCAGCCAGATGCACAGGTGACGCTTGCATCTGGAGTTCATTTCCAGCAGCTGGAGGTCTTGGTGCACCCATTCTTTTTCTCTCTCTCCCTCCCTCTCCCTCCCTCTCTCTCTCTCTCTCTCTCTCCCTCTCCCTCTCTCTCTCCCTTTCTCTCTCTCTCTCTCTCTCTTTCCCTCTTTCAAATAAATAAATTTAAATTAAAGCCTATTTCTGGCAAGGTCATAAGTCCTAGGGGGTAAGCTACTTCTGTTATCTAGCTAAATGGATATATTATGCCCACCAAATTTGTCTTTAAATATTTATGTTTATGCCCACATATTAAAGCTACTTTTACTTTTGTTCTCTAAGGTTCAGTTTTTAGATGGTGGTGACTACTGGAGAGACTCAAAAGTCATCAAAGTGCTTAGGAATTATTGTAGAAGAGGTGGCAGAAAGAATGTAAGAGCCAGGGTTGAAGAGATGTCTCCACAGTTAAAGGCTGTGGCTTGCAAAGCCTTAAGGCTCGGGTTTGATTCTCCAGTACCCACAAAAAGCCAAATGCACAAAGTGGCACATGAGTCTAGAGTTCGTTTACAGTGGCAATAGGACCTGGTGTGCCCATACTCACTCTGTTTCTCTCTGTCTGCCTCATTGTCTTTCTCTCTCTCTCAAATAAATAAATAAATACAAAATTTTTTAAAAGAATGTAAGAGCCAAAGGATGGGGAGGAATGCAATATTCCAGACACAAAGTGGCCATTGCATTCTTGCAAAGTAGTAGTCAATATTACATAAGGCCTGCATAATATGATGGCAAAACGGGGGGGATGGCATCAAAATAGAAGAGGGACTAGTTGGAAAGAAGAAATAAATCAATGGAGGGAAATTGGAAGGAAGGACAAAGGAGGGTGGAGGAGGAGATTGTGTTCAGGATACCTTGGGTATATGTATGGAGGTTGTCAAATCAAAAGAAAAAAAGCAATATTTTCTATTTACAATAAGGGATATTATCCTATCATAAGTAAAACTATACAAGTAAAACTTGGAAATCTGGGGTCAGAGGGGTGGCTAAGAGGTTGTGTGCTTCCTACATAATTATAAGAGCCTACAGGAGCCTAAGACTGCCAGAATTTGGATCTCCATCTCCCACATAAACAACTGGGCCTGGCCACACATGCCTGTAATCCGAGTCCTTCAGTGGAGTAGAGACCAGAGAATTATCAGCGCCCCACAAGCTCTAGAATAAGCAAAGAGACTCTGGCTCAGAAACAGACTGGGCAGGCTGGGTGTGGTGGTGCACACCTTTAATGTCAGCACTCTGGAGGCAGAAGTAGGAGGATCCTCATGAGCTCAAGGCCATCCTGAGACTACATGGTAAATTCCAGGTCAGCCTGGACTAGAGAGAGACCCTACCTCGAAATAAAAACAAACAAACAAATTATAATAAAGAAAAATAATAGAGAATGGAGCTGGAAATATGGCTAAGTGGTTAAAGGCACTTGCTTACAAAACCTGATGGCCTCTATTTAATTCCCCGGTACCCATATAAGGTCAGATACACAAAATAGTGCATATATCTAGAATTTGCTTGCAGGGGCAAGAAGCCCTGATATCTCCATTCTCTCTGTTTCTCTAAAATAAATAAATAAAACTATTTTGGGGAGCTGGAAAGATGGCTTAGCTGATAAGGTGTTTGCCTGCAAAGCCAAAGGATCCTGGTTCAATTCTCCAGGACCCACATAAGCCAGATGCACAAGGGGGCACACAAATCTGGAATTCGTTTGCAGTGGCTAAAGGCCCTGGCGTGCCCATTCTCTCTCTTTCTCTCCCTCTCTTTCTCTGCCTTTCTCATAAATATATATATTATTTTTTAATTATTACTTTTTTATTGACACCTTCTATATTTATATACAAAACATATGATATTTCCCTCCCCTCCCCCCATTCCACTTTAGAACACCAATCTCCATCATATCCCCTCCCTCTCTCCATTAGTCTTTCTTTTAATTTGATGTCATCATCTTTTTCTTCTATTTTGAGGTTCTTGCTCAAAGGTATTGCTAGGCATTGCAAGGTCATGGATATTGAGGCCAATTTCTATCTGGGCAGTTACATTGTAAGAAGTCATACCCTTCCTTTGGTTCTTCCATTCTATCCACCCCCTCTTCCTCAATGGTCCCTGAGCCTTGGAGGGTGTGACAGAGGTGTTTCAGTGCTGGGCACTCCTCTATCCCTTCTTCTCAGCACTATGTTGCCTTTTGGGTGATCCCAGTGGTCATCGCCATCTGAAAAGAGAAGCTTCTCTAACCAGAAGTGAGAGTAGCGTTAATATATGAACATGAACATTAAGTGTAGTGCCCCCAGGGCAGCTGGTGGGAATAATATATACATTTAGTCAGATAAGAGCAGGCTTTATACCCCTAAGGCTTATGACCTCACCTGCCATAGACTTTAGCTTAAGTTTTTCAGTACCAGGCATGTATTCCCTCCCATAGAGAGGGCCTTCAGTCCAATTATGGAGCAGTTGGTTACCCCAAGAGTAGACATGCCACTATTGCACCCATTCAGTCATTGGGCCTGTATGGCCAAATAGGGTCTTCCTCTATCCCAGCCTGACCTGGAATTAACTATGTAGTCTCAGGGTGGCCTCAAACTCATGGCAATCCTCCTACTGTTGTCTCCCGAGGGCTGGGATTAAAGGCGTGCGCCACCACAACCGGCCTAAATAAATTTTTTTTTTAAATTAGAGAATGGCTTTTTCTAAAGGGATCCATGATTTTTTCCAGCTTCCCAGTGGTATATCTAAATATAATCTGAAGGCTACCTGAATCAGAAGTCTAGGAAAACATGTTTAAAATGGAAATTCCTTCATCTCGCTCTAGATCTACTGAATCAGAATTTCTGAGAGAGGTCTTAGAATACATACTTTGTTTTTGCAATGCTGAGGATTAAATTTATGCTTCACTCTACCACTGAGCTATATCCCCAACTCCTGGAATCAATATTAATCCTACAGCTTCTCTCTACCACTAAGCTGTAGCCCCAGCTCCTATATCCCCAATGGAATCTACCCTGAAACAGACAATTTTCCCCTGCAGTGACCATTTTACAGACAGCTAGCATGTGAAAGCTGATTATATTGGGGTGATATTGCTGAAACAAGAACCAAAGGGCCTTTAACTCTGTTTGGAGTCTCAGCTTTCCCATAAATGGTATGTTACTCAATCCCTGTAGGACTCATCATAAAAAGGAAGGAACTGAGGCTCAGGATATGGCTCAGTGGTTAAAGACACTGCTTGTAAAGCTTGTGTGCCTGGGTCTGTTTCCTTAGTACCTACGTAAAGTCAGATGCACAAGGGGGTGCATGCATCTGGAGTTCATTTGCAGCAGCAAGAGGCCCTAGTACATGAATTCTTTCTTTCTCTTTCCACATACTGTTTCTGTCTGCTGGCAAATGATCCAATAAAATATTAAACAAAAGAGCCAGGCATGGTGGCATACACCTTTAATCCTAGCAGAGCTAGGAGGATTACTGTGAGTTTGAGGCCAGCCTGAGACTACATAGGGATCAGCCTGGGCCAAAGTGAGACCCTACCTGGAAAAAAAAAGGAATTGTAATTGGTAAATTCTATGGTCCCTTTCAGCTCTATAGCTTGTGGGACCATGAAGACTGACTCTTTTTTCTATTAAGAGTTAGTTGAGGGGGCTGGGGAGATGGCTTAGTGGTTCAGGCACCTGCCTCCTAAGCCTAAGAACGCTGGTTCCAATCTCCAGCAGTTCCAATCTCCAGGTCTCACGTTTAGCCAGATGCAAAGTGATGCAAGGGCACAATGACACACTTGACCACAAGGCAGTGCACACATCTGGATTTTGTTTGCAGCAGCTGAGAGGCTGCTGGCATGCCCATTTCTATCTGTCTCTCTCTCTCTCTCTCTCTCTCTCTCTCTCTGTCTCTCTCCAAAAAAAAGATTTAGTTGAGGGACTGGAGAGATGGCTTAGCAGTTAAGCACTTGCCTGTGAAGCTAAGGACCTGGTTCAAGGCTCGATTCCCCAGTACCCACATAAGCCAGATGCACAAGGGGGTGCATGCATCTGGAGTTCATTTGCAGTGGCTGGAGGCCCTGGTGCGCCCTCTCTCTCTCTCTCTCTCTCTCTCTCTCTCTCTGCCTCTTTCTTTCTCTGTGTATCTGTTGCTCTCAAATAAATAAATAAAATTTAAAATTTTTAAAAAGAATTAGTTGAACTTTGGGCTGGAGAAATGGCTTAGAGATTAAGGCATTTGCTTGCAAAGCCAAAGGACTCAGGTTCAATTCCCCAGGACACATGTAAGCCAGATAACAAGGTGGCACATGCTTCTTGAGTTCATTTATGGTGGCTGAAGGTCCTGGTGCACCCATTCTCTCCCTGTCTCTAACTATTTGCCCTTTCTATCTCGCTTTCAAAATAAAATAAAATAAAAAAGAGAAGCCAGGCATGGTGGTGTACACCTTTAATCCCAGCACTCAGGAGGCAAAGGTAGGAGGATTGCTGTAAATTTGAGGCCACTCTGAGACTACTGAGTGAATTCCAGGTCAGCTAGAGTGCTACCCTACCTTAAAAAAAAAAAAAAAAAAAAAAAAAAAAAAAAAAAGAGGGCTGGAGAGATGGCTTAGCGGCTCACCCTGGGGAAGAATTCTTCCTTTAGTTAATCCTTCCTAGAGGCAACCTCAGAGACACACTTATGAGGAATGTCTGTGGATTCCTAAACAAATCAAGTTGACACAAACTTAACCATCACACCTGGGAACACAGATTTAGGTTAGCCCAAATTCCATGTTCCAATGTGATAACAATTTCTCAAGTTTTTATAGTTACAGAACAAAAAAAAGTCATACATCAAGGCACTTTTCAAATACATTGGCTGGCCATCAGGTAGGCAGGTTATAGCAAAGCAGGGAAATCTCCACCATAGGCCTCACATGCTCTCTGATGATATTCTTAGCCCTTGGGTTGGTGGAAGTTGGTGGTCTTCTAGTACATTCCAAAAAGTTTCACCTGATCAACTGAGAGTCATGTGGATGTTAGGTTAGAAACAGATGTGGGCAATAAATGGCTATTAAGGGGCCAAAGGTACCCAAGGTAATTAGGCTTTGTCTTGCAACATTTCATCTCTCTGTGGTCACAGGCACTTTATCAGTCCATTCAGCCTTGCTGGAAGTAGGTGCAGCAGATACAGACAGCTCTTTTCTAGGGACTTTAATTCACATGCTCTTTTAATTAAACTACTATGTGACTTATTCATCAAAATAACTCTGTACTTGTTATATCTCATGAATGTTCATTTTGTTTTTAAAAGCTGAACCATAGAATGAGCCTCAGACATTTCATATAGCCTTTTGCTATTTCATAGCTCCATGTTTCCTTGGTGATTGGGCTCTCATACTCAGCCAGACCCACTCTGAGCTGTTGCCACTCCACATTCCTCTTCCATTGTTAATGATATCCTTTTCTTCTTCATTATCCTATTCAAAAAAAAAAAAAATAGCTTCTTTTCCCGAGGTTCTGAGTTGGTATAAAAGTCCCGGCAAGTTTTAAAGCTCAATTTATAAGTGGCAGGAAAAAAACGCCAGAAAGTTTTTAACCAATTATTAAATTTTATGTCCTCAATCACTTGATGTTAGATAGCTTCAGGACTTAATTTTAGTTTCAAGGTGATTTCAGAATATTGTTTAAACTGTTGTTCAGTGCCCTTGCTGTCATCTCATTAATATTAATAAGCTGTCCACATCTTCCAAGACTTTAAAATCCACCCCCAAAAGAGCTGTTACAAACTTACTATTTGCTAAATCTTTTATTGGCATATTATGATTTAGTGAGATCTGCTTATTCTAAAATAATATAGGGTTATAGTAATACTATGATACAGGAATTGAGAGCAATGGAGCCTTTTTTGGCTGCTTGGGTGCTTGTTGCAGTTACTTTTGCGTGTCTGGGACAAACATCCAATCAGAAAGAGCTTATGGGAGTAGAGGCTTTATTTCAGGCTCACAAACTCCAGGGGAAGTTTCACAATGGTGGAAGAAGCTGGCTCACTCCATCATACATCCATAACAGAGAGAAAACTACCAGCCACCAGGTATAATGGTGCTCCTCTTTAATTCCAGCACTCACTCAGGAGGCAGACATCGGAGGATTGCCATGAGTTTGAGGCCAGCCTGAGACTACTTTGTGAATTACAGGTCAGCCTGGGCTAGAGCAAAACCCTACCTGGAGAAAAATAAAAATCTACCAGCACCAGCAAGCAGAAAGAACCAGAACGCCAACTGGCTCTCACACACCTAGCAGGCTGGACTCAAGATCCGCCCCCAATAATACACCTTTTCCCAGCAGAACTCTGCCTGCTGGAGACTTAAGTAACAAGCTCAATCTTTATTTTTTTAATTTTATTATAATTATTATTTTGTTTGTTTGTTTGTTTTTCAAGGTAGGGTCTCACTCTGGCCCAGGCTGACCTGGAATTCATTATGTAGTCTCACGGCAATCCTCCTACCTCTGCCTACCAAGTGCTGGGATTAAAGATGTGCGCCACTGTAAGACCCTGGAAGTGAGGACTCCCCGGGCTCTGTCTCGGGAAAGGCGACACCCAAAACACTCACGAGAAACAGTCTTGATGCAAACAGCAAGAGGAGTTTTATTCCAAGCATGCTCTGGGGCCCACAGTCATAGCCACGCAGGGGTAGAGGACTGAAGGCCCCGAGTGCACAACTAGGACAGCTTTTATTGGGTTCAAACAAAGGAGAGGAGAATTCATAACATGATTGGTTAACAGTTAACAAGAATGTACATGTAGTAAGCTCATTGGTTTTTTGGTTGCTGGGGCATTTTGAGCAAACTTATCTATAATATGAAGGCCACAAGTATGTATAACATTTGCTTGGTTTCTTCTGACTGGCTCATTACAAGGATTATTTTGGGTACTGGGCAGTTTGTAGTTTTTCCAGTAACTGCAAAAGTGCTGTGTCAGCTCTGCCCGGAAATGGAAACTCAGGCCTGTGAATATCCTTAAAGCCTGTCATGGTGTTACTTTAGTTTGGGCTTTTCTTGCTTACATTCTCTATCGTCCTACACTTTCATCTATATGCTTTTACATCACAATCATCTTTGTAACTATTCTGTAACAACTTCTTTTATCAGATGTTTTTTATACTTTTACCACCATGCCTGGCGCTCAATCTTTATTTTTTAAATATTTTATTATTCATTTGCAAGCAGAGAGAAAAAAATGGGTGCACCAGGGTTTCTTGCTACTGCAAATGAACTCCAGATGCATGTGCCACTTTGTGAATCTGGCTTTACATGAGTACTGGGAAATCAAACCTGGGTCATCAGTCTTTGCAAGCAAACACTTTAACTTTTGAGCCATCTCTCCAGCATGCAAGTCAATCTTAATAATAAAAAAAAGTCTTAGGCAAACTGGAGAGATGGCTTAGGGGTTAATATACTTGCCTACAAAGCCAAAGGACCCAGGTTCAATTCCCTAGGACCCATGTAAGCCAGATGCACAAGGTGGCACATGCATGTGGAGTTCATTTGCAGTGGCAGAAGGCTCTGCCACACCCATTCTTTCTCTATATCTTCCTCTCCCTCTCTATTTCTCTCTCAAATAAATAAATAAATAAATAAAATAATGTTTTTTAAAGCCTCAGGTTATGGGAGACATACATTTACATAAACCACCATAAAACTGGATGCTCATAGTCACACAAAGCTTTGGGAGTCAGAAGCATCTGTCTTATGAGTTCTTTTTAAAATATTTTGTTTATTTGAGAGAGGGAGGAAGGAAGAAAGAGGCAGATAGAGAGAATGGGTGCTCCAGGGCTTCCAGCCACTGCAAATAAACTCCAGACATATGCACCACCTTGTGCATCTGGCATATGTGGGTACTGGGGAATTAAACCTTGGTCCTTAGGCATCACAGGCAAGTAGTACCTTAACCATTAAGCTGTCATTCCAGCCCATGAGTTTTTGTCTTATGAATTTTGACAAATGAAATCTACAGACCCGAGGACAAAGTTTAGAAAGATTTTATTATACAGATTATAGAGTTTAAGAGAAGGAAAGAATACAGACTGCTGCCCAAGATGAGGCAGGAGCAGGGTTTCTGGAAATGGGAAAGCCCCTCTAGAGACCCAGATTGTGTTTTTGTTTGTTTGTTTGTTTGTTTGGTTGGTTGGTTGGTTGGTTGGTTTGTTTTGGTTTTGGTTTTTCAAGGTAGGGTCTCACTCTAGTCCAGACTGACCTGGAATTCACTGTGTAGTCTCAGGGTGGCCTCGAACTCACAGTGATCCTCCTACCTCTGCCTTCCAAGTGCTGGGATTAAAGGTGTGCACCACCATGCCTGGCCAGATTGGGGTTTTTTTATAGGACTGGTTGGGGTCTGAACTGGTTAGTCCAGTTCCAACACCAGGTTTCTAGGTTGGCGGTTAGGTTTTCTGGGAAAGGAGGCAATCTTCCCAGGAAAGGGAACTATCCTTGAAAGGAGGACCCTTGCAAGGAAAAGGGAACCCTTTTAGGGAAGAAAAGACAAGGAAAAGGCAGACCCTTATGGCATTAAAAACTTTTTTAAAATGTATTTATTTATTTGAGAAATAAGCAGACACACAGAGAGTATGGGTGCACCAGGGCTCCCTGCCACTGCAAATGAACTCCAGATGCATGAGCCATGTAGTGTTAATGCTAGGTTTGGGAGTGACCAAGACCATGCAAATCACTCTGAGGCAAAGATGAAAGTTTTTAGTTGGGAAAAGCACAAGCTGCCATGGCTGACTTTAAAGAGCAGAGCACAGCCCACCTGAGTTTTTCAGCTTGTGGACTTTATAGGGCTTCTTCAGTTGGGGAAAGGTGAGGAAGGGAAAATCACTCCTTTGTTCTTTACCTTAGCCATTTCAAATAGCTAGGGTGTGAGACCAGAACAGTGACCAGGAGACTTATGAGATAAGGGGGCAGGAAACCATGACCTGGGGGCATTGCAGGCAAGGAGGGGATAATGGCAGGGCGGTTTCTTGAGGAATGTGGATAATTCACTTCCTTATGTCTCTCTCACCATCCTGCTGTCCTTCGTGACTTTTTGGGAGCCTGTTCTGACCTAACATTCCAGACTTTTGTTAATGATAAGAGATGAAGGTTAATTTCTTCATGCTGACCATAGGGATGATGAGTTCTTATGGGAGAGGCTGGATAATGTGGTTGATGGGTCTCTCTTCAGGGCAGGTGATGAGGAGGCAGTTCCATGGTGGCTAGAGGTGGCAGGGTGGTGAGATCCATAGTGGGCACCCGCCATCAGCACCAGTGTAGTATGCTGTTATGACTTGGCCCTGAGTGAAACAAAGACTTATCTCCTACCATCCCTTACTGAGCTGGCTTTGGGGCAGTCACTGGTGACATCTGCTATAGAGAAGGTGAGGGAGATAGGCTCTGCGCACCCTGTGAGAGGACAGAAGGAAGAATTAGTTTCCCTTGTCAACAGCTATGACATCAAAAAGCCAGGCGCAAGGGGAGGATGAGCATTCAGAGGCAAGGGGGCTTGGGGCAAGAGAGAGGGGGCAGAGGGGCATCAGTGTTTTTAAGAGGAGGATTTTAGGATCAGGGAAGAGTAGGAACACAAGAGAATTTAAGTTTGAGGGGTGGCGGTGTACTTATCCCTGGATGAGAGTTAGGGATGAAGTAGGGTAAGGGCTAAAGAAGGAGGGGGCTAAGGAATAGCTATGATTCTGGCTAAGGCAAGTGGGAGGAGCTGGGGTCAGGGATGGTGGAGTTAATCAGGAACAGACAGAGGCAAAAGACATGAGTTAATGTTAGAGTTTAGTATTGTAAGTATGCATCAGACTGGGAGCCTATTCTGAATCTTTGTTTATATTGTAGTTACATTTTTCTTACTGGGTGCTTAAGCCCATGTAGGCTGCTACAATTAACTGTTTATTTTGGAGGTCAACATTGGCACTGTAGGAGAGACTTTTAGGGACCTGCGAGGAGTTCTATGACTCAGCATTGTCATCTGCTAGGATAAGCCAAGGCTGTGCTGACAAAGTGGCCCTCCCTCTTTTGGGAAGCCTGGAGGACTGATTTTCCTCCGATGTGACTCTCCTGTTTTAGATACACTGACTTGGAGTTTATCTCTGGGTCTCCATATCCTCTCTGATCAAGAAGATAGGTAACTTACCAGAGGCTAACAGCAAGTGTCCATCATCTCCTGTGGCTCCTGTGGCCTTCTGCCCTGGGAGCAGGAGCCAAAATATTGGTTTTCCTTTTCTTTATTTTTAAAAGTATATTTTATTATTTGTTTTTTTATTTGACAGAGAAAGAGGGAGAGAGAGAGAGCACACCAGGGCCTCCAGCCACTGCAAATGAACCCAGACAAGTGCACCCCTTGTGCATCTGGCTAATGTGGGTCTTGGGGAAGTGAAGCTGGGTCCTTTGGCTTTGCAGGCAAATGCCTTAACTGCTAAGCCATCTCTCTAGCCCTGGTTATCCTTTTAACTCCAATGTTTCCAACTGGTTTTGGATTCTACATATGGTTATTAATCACTCAGAGAGACTATAGATCTGATTAGCAAAACAAATTAATTAAAAAGGTGCAGAATATATCTGGTTAGCAAAGCAGATCTGGTTAGAGAATGACACAATGGTTTAAAATCATTTTGATTAAATTTAAGTTTAGTTGTCAGGTGATAGTGCAAGCTATACTGGAACTTAGAAAGCATACACATTCTATCTTTTAAGTATCTGTCAGTATAGGCAGAACATTTTAGTATCGCTGAAAACAATATTTTATCAATTATTTTATCAATAACTTTAAGCCAATTGATTTAATCTAGAAATTATATGCCAGGAAAAGACAAGACAGTATAAAAACTTAGCATCTGTGTTTGAAAACAACTTTGTTTAGTCTGTATACCAATGTAAGTACCAATTACCCCCCAAACTGGAAGCAGAATAGCAATTTAAGATCATTTTTCTAGGGCAGGAAGCATGTCTTAAGTATCAATATCTCTATAAGCAATGAACTTAAGATCCCAGACATGAGACAATTAATTAAGTGAAACCTTGACTGAGAATGATTATACATAGCTTAAGAATAAAATAAAATCTGGTCATTGTTGAGTTAAGCAAGCCCGATTTTAACATACATTAGAGACAATATGACAGACACAAAGTAATTTCTTAAATAAGTACCTTTACCATTGAACAATTTTAAGGCTTAACTAAAGAAATATTTATGACTGTTATATGAAGCTTAGACAAACTATATTAACATTGTTTGTGTACAGTGGAGTTCCCTAAGACATGGGGAACTTCCTCAGTTTTCTTAAGAACAGAATCACAATAAACCATTTTTTATAAGACTTAGATTATAACCGCAGTGATAATCACTCAGCAAACTCAGCATGAACAAGACAGGCATGATGATGTATGCTTATTGATAGCCAAACATCATGCACTTTGTATAAACCAAATTACAATATTTTGATATATGGAAAAGTCTGATATTAACAAAAATAGAGTTTATATATTTAAGGCACATGAGGTTACATATAGTAAACTATGAACAAAAGATCTGTTAACAGAATTTAAAATAAACAAGAAATCTATGTTATGTAGTAACATTTTCAGCTTAAATATGAAGACATGAAAAATTTTACAATTTTTAAAGTTCATCAAAATTGGGATAACTTTATACAATTACACACACACACACACACACACACACACACACACACACACATATAGCACTTTTCAAAGCTAAATATGTCCATCCAATCTATAAGTCAGTCTCTGAAATTAATTCAGCTATATCTAACATACCCAAAGAATAGAGGAACTGGACTAAACTGCCATGATCTAATGAAAAAAAGGAGACAAGTCTCATGGAAAGAGAGGAATGAGCATTCCAGGGCCATTTGCCACTGCAAATGATCTCCAAATGCATGCTCCACACTGTGCATCTGGCTTTGCAAACAAACACCTTTAACTGCTGAGCCAAAAGAAATATGTTCAATCTTCTCTGAATCGTACACAAATCATACACAAGACATACACAAAATTTCATAACACAATATATAACTACTCAAACCTTAACCAACTCTATATTTCTATCTGTGGCACTGCAGTAAACTTGCCAACTTGCTCAATAATGATGTAAGTTAAATCTAAAGTAATTAGATTGTGATTGTCAGATGAATTGAAGAATTACATCTTAAATCACAATATAATTTTGTTTGGAATTTTTTTTTCCTGCTCACCATGAAGTAATAGTTTCCAAATGTATGATAGATAAATACTGTTCAGTGTCTCCAAATGTAGCCTATTTATCTTATAAAATAGGAAAAAAAAATAAATAAAAATTTTTGTGAGTTTTTTTTTTTTTTTGAGAGAGACACTAAGAGAGACAGACAGAGAGAGAGGGAGAGGAAGACAGATAGAGATGGGCACACCAGCAGCCTCTCAGCTGTTGCGAACGAAATCCAAATGCTTGCGTCCCCTTGTGGTCAAGTGCGGCATTGCACCCATGCGTCACTTTGCATCTGGCTAAACGTGAGACCTGGAGATTGGAACCACTGGAGATTGGAACCAGCATTCTTAGGCTTAGGAGGCAGGGGCCTTAACCACTAAGCCATCTCTCCAGCCCTTGTGAGTTTTTTTGAAGCAGGGTTTTAGATATAATAACCTTAGGAGAGAATTAAATATTAATGAGTCAATTTTAACCTTAAGATTTGGTTAAAAGGTTGACAAATAGAGGAACCTAGCTAACTTGGTTGGATACTCTAAATTCAGTCTTTCATGACCATTGCTATGATCAGATTAACATCAATGAGTTAAAGTTAAGTTTACAACCTGAATACCATAACAACCTGCTACCAGCCAGGGCCATGCTTTGTTAGTTTGATGTAAACCCTAGGCTAATAGTCATTGTATATCTCAAGAAGTCTATAATCTGATCAAGTACTTTAAGACTTAGTTAATAAACTTTGTCTCTAACCTGTTTAAATTTACTCATACCTTCATCCATATATTTTACTCATACTTTTATCTATATACTTTCACCTTACAATCTATGTAACCACTCTGTAACAATCTTTTTCATCAAACATTTAACATCCAACATTTAAAGTTTCATCTCCAGTTTATCTTCTTTAGTCAGTTCATCTCAGAACTACCAAGAGAAACTTTCATGTCCTTACCATAAGACTTTTAATATGACCATTTAAGTTCTCTTTTTCCTCAAAAGGCCTTTTGAAATAACTTTTTTTTATGAAAGAGTAGTCCAAATTTGACTTATACTATTTACCCAGAATAAGCATATAGATTTTATCACTTATTGATTTTGGAACTTTGTTTCTTATAACTTTCCTGAAACACATTTTTTTAAAAAATATGAAAGCAGATTCGAACATTATTAGAAATTTTAGAAATTTTCTTACAAACTCAGTATTGAGTACTTCTAAATTTAAACATAAATCTTGAGGCTGTTGTCTGTTAGTAGTTCCATAGAAGCATAGAGAGATAAAGAGAGAAAGTGAACGTAAAAACAGTTACAAATTCTTATAAGAAGTCCCCATCTGTTCACAGCATTTTGGCATTCACCCATTATCATGCTGGGCCCAGGATCCTGAGATTCCTATGCCTGCAGCCCCCTGGCTCTGCAAAGCAGAAAAGCTAAGAAAGAGCCATTAGAGATTTCCCTGGGGCAGCATAAAAACCAGAGAGATCTGTGTCTTGTCTCTGTGTCCAGCAATGAGATTTGTTTGTTAGGCTTCCCTCTTACTCTGATGGCCAACTGGCCATCTACAGATCAAGCCCTTCAGGGGAAAGCACTAAATAACACATTACAGGTACATCTGCCTGGACTGGCCCAGAACTTGCTTCTTGCCCCTGAAGAACACAGTGGGACAGCCAATTACTTTCAGTGTTTCTTCTGGGGGACACTCAACAGTAAAAGCTGCTCATGCCATCTAGTACAGTGGGCTCGGGGAGAACATCCCCCACAGTGAAATGGCACTACTCAGAACAGAAATCATTTTACACCCTTAGGGCTGTGAGCCACATATATACTCACATACACACATTCATTTTAAATGCACTTTTCATATAGACTCCAGACAACCATTTTCCCTCATACATTCATTCATTCAGAAGCTATGCATTCTCATTTAAAGTTTTTATTCTATTTACAACTCTGGAGACCAAAACCTTGTTAATGGGAGCATAGTAGAGCACAGAGAAGACCATGCACACAGAGTAAAAGATGTTTGAATAGAGGGTATTTCAGACCACTTGCCTGTACATTGGCAGAAGTTTTCTAAATCAGTGAGAATTTGGAAATCAAAAGTACCATGTTCAGGCCATTTGGACCCATTGTCCAGCTTATATTGTGGACAGGCAGAGTTGTAGAGAAAGATCAGATGACAAGGTTTGATGTCATCCAAGAGTCGTAGAGGCTTTAAGTTTTTAAGGAGACAGGAAAAGAGCAAAACAAGGGTTAGGGAAAGGAACCAGGGCTTAAGCTGGGTTTACACAGAATACCAGTATGGCCCTGGTCTATTAGGGTGAATGGGGCCTGCACCTTGTACATGGGCAGAGGCTGTACAGGTCACAACTGTCGGCTTCTTAGCCTGTTAGTGGTCAAGGCAGGCACCTGTGCTCCTGATGGTGAAAGTGACTGGCAGTGAAAGATGAGATCTCAGGAGGGAGAGGGAGAGGAAGGGGGAGAGTGTCCCAAGATGGTGCAACCGAACCAAAAGGAGCCCTTTAGGGTGCGGTAGACCAGAGAGTGAGAGACCCAAGGTGCTGAGAGTGCATCTTTCTCGAGACCTGGGGTTGGGACCCAGCAGCAGCCAAGGGGTGTATCCTGGCTTCCACAAGGAGGGATGAACCCTGAGAGCAAGCCAACCCAAGAGAGACACTTACCGAGAAGGAGGGAAGAGACAAAGGGAAGAAGGGCGGGGATGAATTGTGGTGGGTGTGAAAGCCAGTATCAGGCAGAGATGGTCTGAAGCCTTCAGAGGGTCAATGGCAGTTCAGTGGTCTGGTCAGGGGAAAGGAGGTCTGGCTGCCCAAGAGGGCAACCGGAAGCCTCCTATCCAAGTCCAGCACCACACGTAAGGTTCCGGAGTAACCAAGACCACGCAGAGCACTCTGAGGCAAAGATAAAAGCTTTTATTTGGGGAAAGCACAAGCTGCCAGGACTGACTCTCAAGAGCAGAGCACAGCCAACCTGAGTTTTTCAGATAGTGGGCTTTATAGGATTCTTCAGTTGGAGGAAGGTGAGGAAGGGAAAAGAACTCCTTTGTTCTTTACCTTAGCCATTTCAAATAGCTAGGATGTCGGACCAGAACAGTGACCAGGGGATTTATAAGATAAGGGGGCAGGAAACCATGACCTGGAGGCATTGTGAGGCAAGGAAGGGATAATGGCTGGGAGGTTTCTTGGGGAATATGGATAATTTACTTTCTTGTCTCTGTCACCATCCTGCTATCCTTGGTGACTCCATTTTGGTAGCCTGTCCTGACCTAACAGTTAATAGTATGGAAGTTCCTTTAAAAATTAATAATAAAGGGGCTGGGAATGTAGCTCAGTGGTAGAGCAAAATTTACCTAGCATGTGCAAGGCTCTGGTTTCAATTCCCAGCACCACAAAAAAATAACAATAAAAACAAAAATAATTAATAGAATTACCAAATGATCTAACAATCTCATGTCATGTCTAGGTATACATATCTGTGATGGTTAATCCCTGGTTTTCAAATTGACAAAATTTAGAATCACTATTTTAAAAATATTTGTATTTATTTATTTGCAAGTACAGAGAGTAAGACAGGGAGAGGGGAATAGGCACACCAGGGCCTCTTGCCACTGCAAATGAACTCCACATGCATGCACCACTTTGCACATCTGGCTTTCTATGGGTAATAGGAAATTGAACCTGGGCCATCAGGCCATCAGTCTTTTCAAGCACGTGCCTTTAACCACTGAGCCATCTCTCCAGCCCTAGAATTACTATTGAAACAAATCTCTTGACTAGTTGCTTAGGAATGTCTAGATTAGGACCTGCCCTACCTATGTGTAGTGCCATTCCATGGCTGGGTCCTGGACTATAAAAGAGAAGAAAGCCAGCTGAGCACCAGCATTCATCTCCTTCTCTAGCTCCTCCCTGATGGTGTTATGATGTGACACTGGCCTCCTGCTCCTGCCATGCTTGCCTTGCCATGATAGACATCCCCTCAAAACTCTAAGCCAAAAATAAACTCTTTCCTTCCCTAAGCTGATTCTGGTTGGGTATTTTGCACCTGCAATGAGAAAGTAATTGATACAATTCCAAAAGAATTTAAAGTAGAGTCTCATTTCCCCACTCATGTTCCTAAAGAACATTAGTCACAATACTCAAGAAATGGAAATATCCTAAGTGTCCCATCAAAGACTGAGTGGGAAAGGGATAGGGACATGGCTCAGTTGGAAGAGTGTTTCTGTATCATGCACTAAATCCTGGGTTCAATTTCCAGCATGGTGGTGCATCCCTATAATCCCAGTTCTGAGGAGGTAGAGGCAGGAGGATCAGAAGTCCAAGGTCATCCTTAGCTACATAGTGAATGTGAGGCCAGTCTAGGATATATGAGACCCTGTCTCAAAAAGATGGAGGGTAGGAGCTGGGCATGGTGGTACACACCATTAATCCCAGCACTCGGAAGGCAGAAGTAGGAGGATCACTGTGAGTCTGAGGCCAGCCTGAGACTATACAGTGAATTCCAGGTCAGCCTGGGCTAAAACAAGACCCTACCTCAAACCCCCCCCCAAAAAAAATGGAGGGCAGGGAGAGGCTTAAGGAGATAGCTCAATTGGTAAAGTGCTGCCTTGCAAACATGAGGACCTGAGTTCAATCCTAGAACCCATGTAAAACAAGCGAGGTGTGGTGATGCATGCCTGTAGTGCCAATCCTGGGGAGGTGGAGACAGGTGGATCCCCAGAACTTGATGGCTAGCCAATCTAGCCTCCTTCATGAGCTCCAGGCCAATGAAAGACCCTGTCTAAAAAACAAATGGTGGGTGACATTCTTGAGCAATGGCACCCAAGGATGACCTCTGGCCTCCATATACACATGAACCAATATACATATACACCCCCACACATGCACCCACACACGTGAACACACAAACAAAAGAAAAAAGTAGGTGAATATTGAAGAAAAGATTTAAAGACAGCATAGAAAAGATGGTATCAAGAGAATTACAAGAGATAGAAAGATGGGAGGAAAATTAGAAGAGAGTGATGTCATGGAATCCAAGAGAAAAAAGTCTACCCTAATAGCTTGTGGTGAATAATATCCAATCCCCTAGAGAGAGCAAATAAGAAAGAATTATAAAAAGGCCTAAGAGCCTAGATCAGCGGCACAGCACTGCCTAGCATGTGGAAAGTTCACAGCATTGCAGAAAAGGGAAGGGAGGAAATAAGGAAGAGAGACAGGGAAGGAGGGAGGGAGGGAAGGAGGAAGGAGGAAGGGAGGAAGTAAAATACTGGGTTTAACAATTAGGTAGTGACTATAGACATTACTAAGTGGAGATCCCTTAGAATTAGGTAAACCAAATATCTTGAGAATTTAATGGAAACTTGAAGTTTAATGGAAACGTGTAGGTTAGGGCAGAAGAAGATAGGGATAAAGGAAAGGAAATAAAGCAGACCAGCCTAGTATGTGTGAATCCTTGTCTCAAACAAAAAAGGAGGAAGGGACAGGGAAGGAAGCAAGCATGAAGACCCCAATAGCTTTATGGAAGGGCAGTATTAAAGGGCAACTTTTGGTTTTTCAAGGTAGGGTCTCACTCTGGCCCAGGCTGACCTGGAATACACTATGTAGTCTCAGGGTGGCCTCGAACTCATGACGATCCTCCTACTTCTGCCTCCCGAGTGCTGGGATTAAAGGCATGCGCCACCACGCCTGGCTCTCTCTCTCTTTTTTTTTTTGGTTTTACCAGCTACTAAATAATTTATTTTTGTTGTTTGTTTATTTTATTTGAGAGCAACCAGCAGATAGAGAAAGAGGCAGAGAGAGAGAATAGACACACCAGGCCCTCCAGCCACTGCAAACGAACTCCAGATGCATGTGCCACCTTGGCGTACGTGGGTCCTGGAGAATCAAGCCTCAAACTGGGGTCCTTAGGCTTCACAGGCAAGCTTAACTGCTAAACCATCTCTCTAGGCCTGAGCCGCTAAATAATTTTTAGACTCACAGCACATTCTATATTAGTTTTTTCATCCACTCCCTTACATAGGGAAAGAGGAATTCATATGCACTGCTGGTAAGGATGCACACTGGTGCAGCCACCATGAAAATTCATGTAGAGGTTCCTCCAAAAACTAAAAATAGATCTACCATATGACACAGTTCACAGTTAGGCTCTCCTGGGTATATACATGGAGGACTCTAAGTCAGCATTCACAGAAATACTTAAAACACCCATGTTTATTGCTACACCAGTCACAATAGCTAGGAAATGGAAGCACCCTATCCTAGATGTCCACAAACAGGTGACTGGATAAAGAACATATGTTATAACTACAAATGGATTTTTATGCGGCCATAAAGAGAAATGAAATCATAACATTTGCAGGAAACTAAATGGAACTTGAAGTAATGTCAAGTGAAATAAGCCAGAATCAGACAGACAAACATCATGTTTTCTCTTATACATGGAACCTAGATGTGTGTGTGTGTGTGTGTGTGCACGTGTTAGCTCACATGCATGTGCCTCCATGCAATGAAAGTAGAAAGAGAATATGAGAGAGGAGGAAAAGATCTTAAAGAAGTGGGGAGAAAGGTAATGGAATGGGACATAAAAGCAGAAGGAAGAACTATTGGGAAGAAGAGATCCAGCAAAAAAGGCATGAGAAAATTCTGGAGAGAGCAGTGCCGAAGAGAATGAATAGAACAAAGTATAATGAAACACATGTATATGTGTATAGAGAGTCAATTTTTAAAGTTTTAAAAAATTTTTTAAAGATGTTATTTTTATTTATTTATTAGAGACACACAGAGAGAGAATGGGCATGCTAGGGCCTCTAGCCATTACAAAGAAACTCCAGATTCATGTGACACCTTGTGCATCTGGCTTACGTGGGTTGTGGGGAATCAAACCTGGGTCCTTAGGCTTTGCAGGCAAGTGCCATAACTGCTAAGCCATCTCTCAAGCCCTGTAAAGTTTTTTTTTTAACATCAAACGCCTTAACTGCTAAGCCATTTCTCCAGCCCTTAAAAGTTTTTTTTTAAAAATATTTTATTTATTTATTTATTTGAGAGAGGAAGAGGCAGAGAGAAAGAGAGAGTGGGTGCTCCAGGGCCTCCAGCCACTGCAAATGAACTCCAGATGCATGCGTCCCCTTGTGCATCTGGCTTACATGGGTCCTGGGAGTCTAACCTGGGTCCTTTGGCCTTGCAGGCAAACACCTTTACCACTAAACCATCTCTCCAGCCCTTGATGTTATCTTTTTTTTTTTTTTCTTTAATTTTTTAAAATTTTTGTTTATTTTTATTTATTTATTAGCAACAGAGAATACAGAGAGAGAAATAGGCAGAGAGAGAATGGGTGCACCAGGGCCTCCAGACACTGTAAACGAACTCCAGATACATATACCACCTTGTGTATCTGGCCTATGTGGGTCCTGGGGAATTGAACCTCAAACTGGGGTTCTTAGGCTTCACAGGCAAGTGCTTAACCCCTAAGTCAGCTCTCCAACCCCTGCTTTCATATTATATAGATCTTGTGTAGCTAGTGTCAGCCACTGTGAGGTTACACGCCTAGGGCTCATGAGTTCCCCCATCATAGGTTTTTAGTATCAGGCATGTATACCCTCCTATGGAGTGGGCCACCAGTCTATTATAGAGTGGTTGTTTTCCCCCACAACAGGCATGCCACTATTGTACCTGTTGACTCATTTGGCCTAACTTCTTTTTGAAATAGATTTTTTTTTTTAGGTAGGGTCTCATTGTAGCTCAGGCTGACCTGGAATTCACTCTGTAGTTTCAGGGTAGCCTTGAACTCATGGTGATCCTCCTACCACTGCCTCCTGAGTGCTGGGATTAAAGGCATGCACCACCACGCCTGGCTTAAATAGATTTTTATTTATTTTTTATTTTTTGAGGTAGGGTCTCACTCTAGCTCAGGCTGACCTGGAATTCACCATGTAGTCTCAGGGTGGCCTCGAACTCACAGCGATCCTCCTACCTCTGCCTCCCGAGTTCTGGTATTAAAGGTGTGTGCCACCACGCCTGGCTAAATAGACACCAAGACATCCAACCACTGCAAAAAATCTCCCGACGCATGTGCCCCCCTGTGCATCTGGCTATGTGGGTTCTGGGCCATTGAACTTGGGTTCTTTGGTTTTGCAGGCAATCATTTTAACTGCTAAGCCATCTCTTTAGCCATCCCCCCACATTATTATTATTATTATTATTATCATTATTTTTTTTTTTCAAGGTAGGGTTTCACTATAGTCCAGGCTAACCTGGAATTCACTATGTAGTCTCAGGATGGCCTTGAACTCACAGTGATCCTCCTACCTCTGCCTCCTGAGGGCTGGAATTAAAGGTGTGCGCTAAAGGTGTGCATCAGCACACCTGGCTCCTTTTTTTTCTTCTGAGGTAATGAAGTGGTGCATGCATCTGCAATTTGTAGAAGCTGGTGACCCATTCTCTCATCTCTCTCTCTCTCTCTCTCTCTCTCTCTCTCTCTCTCTCTACTTGCAAATAAATAAATACATATTTTTAAGAAGTTAATGTTTGTCATACATAAGAATATCTAGGGGTTGGACAGATGGCGTAGCGGTTAAGGCATTTGCCTACAAAGCCAAAGGACCCATGTTCAATTCCCCTGGACCCACACAAGCCAGATGCACAATTGGGCTCGTGTGTCTGGAGTTCATTTATAGTAGCTGGAGGTCCTGGCACACCAATTCTCTCTCTGTCTTCTCTCTATCTCTAGCTCTCTCACTTTCTCTCTCTCTGCTTGCAAATGAAAATAAATGAATAAAATTTAAAAGTTTTTTTAAAAAGTGTTTTTGAGACAGGTGTGATGGTACACACCTTTAATCACAGCACTTGGAAGGCAGAGGTAGGAGGACGGTTGTGAGTTCAAGGATACCCTAAGTCTACATAGTGAATTCCAGGTCAGCCTGGGCTAGAGTGAAACCTTACCTCAAAAAAAAAGAATGTCTAGGATGGGGAAAGGAGACAAAATAAAGTAATAGGGTGGGAATGCAATCAAATTACAGTATATTCATGTGTTAAAATTCTCAATAGAAATATTTTCTTTTTTTCTTTTTTTTATTGACAATTTCTTTAACTGTAGACAATATCCCATGGTACTTCCCTCGCTCCCCCCACTTCCCCCTTTGAAATTTCACTCTCCTTAATATCCCCTCCCCCTCTCAATCAGTCACTGTTTTCAGTTTGATGTCATGATCTTTTCCTTCTATTATGATGGTCTTGTGTAGGTAGTGTCAGGCACTGTGAGGTCATGGATATCCAGGCCATTTTGTGTCTAGAGGAGCATGTTGTAAGGAGTCCTGCCCTTCCTTTGGCTCTTACATTCTTTCTGCCCCCTCTTCCACAATGGACCCTGAGCCTTGGAAGGTGGGTTTGAGATGTTTCAGTGCTGAGCACTCCCCTGTCCCTTCTTCTCAGCACCATGGTGCTTTCTGAGTCATCCCAAGGTTGCCACCATCTGAAAAGAGAAGCTTCTCTAACCAAAAGTGAGAGTAGCATTAATATATGGGGGTGGACATTAAGAGAAGTGCTTACTGGGCAGTTTGGTGAGTATAGTATCTACATTTAGCCAGACACCAGCATATGTTACACCCCTAGGACTCATGACTACCCTTGTCATAGGTTTTCAGTATCAGGGATGTATTCCCTCCCATGGAGTGGGCCTTCAGTACAATTAGAGAGTGGTTGGTTTCACCCATAACAGACATGCCACTATTGCACCCATTGGCTCATTTGGCCTGGCTGGCCAAATTTAAAGCTTCCAGTGTTCACTGTTGAGTACCTTCACTGGTGTTTTCTCTCTTTCCCATTGAACTGCATGCAGCATAGCTTTTTCCAACTTTCTGTCAGCTGGTCCACATGGAAGAGGCTTTCAGCTCGGCTTCAGCAGGATTTCTCAGTGAACTTGCAGCCCAAGTATGTGGAGTCTTCAGCAATAGAGTCTTACCATCTATTTCTGGTGGGAAACCAAGGGCCTTGGCAATGGCCTATAATGTTTTGGGGGTATCTGTGACCTCCCTGGCTAACAACTCACTGGAAGGTATCCCATCCCTGGCACTTAAAATTTTCTAGTAACAATCTATCACTTCTGAGTGTTCCATTGTCCAGAAAAGCAGGTTTCCATATGACTTATTTATATCCTCTTAGATTTTGATTAGCCCTTTCTCCCCCTTTCCTTTACTCACTCTCTTCCCCTGACCTCACTTAGGCCCTCTCACCCCCATTAATATGTTCTTCTACTTACATATATACAGTACCATCCTATAAAGTCCCCCCTCCCTCCCTTTCTATTCCCTTTATACCCCTGTCTAGCTTACTGACTTCTGCTACTGAGTTTTATTTTTACTCACATAGAAGTCCAATCATTTGTAGCTAGGATCCACATATGAGAGAGGACATGTGACTTTTGGCTTTCTGGGCCTGGGTTACCTCACTAAAAATAATCCTTTCCAGATCCATCCATATTCCACCAAATTTCATAACTTCATTTTTCTTAACTGCTGAGTAGAACTCCATTATGTAAATATGCCACATCTTCATTATCCACTCATTGGTTGAGGGACATCTAAGCTGGTTCCATTTCCTAGCTATTGTGAATAGAGTGTCAATAAACATGATGGAGCAAGCATCTTTAAGGTAGTGAGATGAGTCTTTAGGATATATGCCTAGGAGTGGTATAGCTGGGTCATATGGTAGATCTATATTTAGCTGTCTCAGGAACCTCCATGCTGATTTCCACAATGGCTGTACCAAATTGCATTCTCACCAACAGTGTAGAAGGGTTCCTCTTTTTCCACATCCTCGCCAGTATTTATAGTCATTTGTTTTCATGATGGTAGCCAATCTGACAGGAGTGAGATGGAATCTCAAGGTAGTTTTAATCTCCATATCCTTGATGACTAGGGATGTAGAACATTTTTTAGATGATTATATGCCATCTTTATTTCTTCTTTTGAGAACTCTTTATATAGTTCCATATCCCATTTTTTAATTGGGTTATTTGATTTCTTATTATTTAATTTTTTGAGTTCTTTGTATATCCTTGAAATTAACCCTCTGTCAGATGTATAGCCTTAACCGCTAAGCCATCTCTCCAGCCCGGATCCTGCTTTTTAACCCAGTCTGCAAACCTATGTCTTTTGGTTTTGGCATTGAGGCTGTTGATATTAAGAGTTATTATTGAAAGGTGTGTACTTATTTTTGCCATTTTTCTTGTTTTGTAGTTCTTCAAGTTTTACCTTTGCTCTCTTGTATTAACTAGTATTGGAGTATGGTTTGTTTTTTTCCAGGTTCCTTATATGTGTGCTTTTCTTTCTCTTCAGCATGGAGGATCCTTTCAAGTATTTTCTGTAGAGCTGGTTTAGTCTTTAAATATTCTTTAAGCCTGCTTCTGTTGTGGAATGTCTTTATTTCTCCATCTATTTGAATGGATAGCTTTACAGGATAAAGTAATCTTGGTTGACAGTTCTTATCTTTCAGAACTTGGAATACATCACTCCAAGCCCTCCTGGCTTTTAAAGTTTGTGTTGAGTAATCTGTTGTGATTCTAATGGGCTTGCCCTTGTAGGTGACTTGATTTTTCTCTCTAACTGGTTTCAATATATTTTCTTTGGTTTGTATGTTTGGCAGTTTAATTGTAATATGGTGGGGAGAGGTTCTTTCCAGGTTTTGTCTGTTTGGTGTTCTAAAGGCTTCCTGTATCTGCATTGGCATCTCTTTCCCAATTTGGGGTAAGTTTACTTGTATGATTTTGTTGAAAACACCTACTATGCCTTTGGAGTGAAATTCTTTTCCTTCTATTATACCCTGAATTCTTTTTTTTTTTTTAAGAACTTGCACTCTTTTCTAAATTTTTTTTATTTATTAATCAGGCAAGAGAGAGAGAGAGAGAGAGAGAGAGAATGGGCATGCCAGGGCCTCTAGCCATTGCAAATAAACTCCAGATGCACGTGCCCTTGTGTATCTGACTTACATGGGTCCTGGAGAATCGAACCAGGATCCTTTGGCTTCGCAGGCAAATGCCTTAACCACTAAGCCATTTCTCCAGCCCCCTGAATTCTTATGTTTGATCTTCTCATAGAGTACTGAATATCTTGATATTCCCATTCATACCTTCCTATTAGTTTGTCTTTCTCTTTGTTGGACTGTATTAAATCTGCCACCTGGTCTTCTAGTTTAGATATTCTGTTCTCTCCTTGATCCATTCTACTGGAGAGATTTTTTACAGAGTTTTTTATTTCACTGACTGTGTTCTTCATTGCTAATATTTCTGACTGGTTTTTCTTTATTATTTCTATTTCCTTATTCATGTCTAGTATTGCCCTCCTTATTTCATTAAATTGGTTTCCTCTGTCTTCTTTGATTTCCTCCTTCATGTCATGTATTGACCTCCTTATTTCATTAAATTGGTTTCCTGTGTGTTCTTTGATTCCTTTGATTTCCTCTTTGAGTTCTTTGAACATATTCATAATCATTCTTTTAAAATCTTTCTCAGGCATTTCCTCTAAATCATTCTCACTGAAGGTCATTTTTGATGCATTAATACTTTTGTTGGATTTATATTGTCTTGATTTTTTTGTGTTTCTTGAATTATAATGTAGAGATTTTTGCATCTTGGATTAATTTAATGCTTGGGTTTTCTAATTATCTGCAGTAATATTAGATGTATCAATCAACCTGATGTTATATATCTTCAGGGTAGGAGCTTGAGGTGCTAGGTGTGGCTCTTAAGAATCTCAAAGTAACCAGAAAAGTGAACCTAGGTGCTGGGTTTGCCTGCTATGAGAGTATTCAAGTAAGTTGAATGGTACAGAATACAGACAAATTCAAAAACTTAACTAAACAATGTACACATTCAATGAAAAATAGCAGAGTAGGTATTATGACAAACAGATCCTCTAACAAAGTCACAGTCCCTACGGATGTGTGTTGTCCCACACCCTTAATCCTATTGACTTGGAGGCTAAGATTTCTGGTCTGTAGAGGGTTCCAAGTTCAGCTTATGACCAAGTGAGACCCTTCCCCAACGAATGACAGAAGAGGAAACAAAGGCACTATAAATCAGGAAGCAACAGATGAGCAGCCCAAAATATAGCTTATTTAAGAATGTCAAATCTGCCCATCCCTCAGATTTAACATATAATTTACCCTGACATGGATTGTGCAATTAGCCCTTCTGATGCAAGCCTATATATCAGGCTTATTTGGCGGGTACTGACCTGGTGTAATCCCAGTTACCTTTTGGGACAGCTTTGATCTCAACTATGCTGCATGGCTACTTGAGTCCCTCTTTGCTGTGCTGTGGACTCAGGAAGGCTGGCTGGGTCTGTGGGTTGCTTCTGTGATCTTGCCGGGTGCTGTGTAGGTGAGCTCCCTTACCCAGGTCTCTGGTGCTTGCTGGTGCTTGTGCTGGAATTGGGGGAGGGGAGGCTGTGGATGGAGGCTGGAGTCCGCTGCTGGTCCACACAGTCCTCTTCCTCACAAGCCACTCCATTGGTCTTTGCCATCCTCATTCCACGTTTCTTGAGTTTGGAAGGAGCCGGTATGAATGGAAATTACCCTCATCTGGGTTTTAAAATCTGTGGCTCAGGCAGAGCCTGGCGGTTGCAGTCACGTAGAACTCGCCACCCCTGCTGGAGCCACTTCTGCCTGCTTCTGTGGGCTCTAGATGCTCTGGATCTCTCCTACTTCTCTGCTGTGGTTGATAATATACTATACATCTCACTTTTTAGTAGAAGAGTGTATTTTCCTGTTTGTTTGTTTTTTTCTTTTTCTGCCCTAGGCTGTTTTGGTGTGGTTCCTATGCCACCATCTTAACCAGAAGTCCAAATATTTTCTAAGAAATGAATAAAATAATACTATAAGAAAAGAATGTTGAGGTTGGGCTAGAGTGAGACCTTACCTGGTAAAACCAAAAACAAAAGAATGTTGGTTGGTCTTGATTTTGATCTCAGAGAATATAAGACAGGAAATGAACAAAAGAAAAAATGTACACGATAACAAAATATGATGAAGACAAGCAAGTATGGTCTATAGATGAATTTGTGTTCTGGTCTGTCAATGCCTGTAAACTGGCTAATTGAGTTTAAGAGTATGTAATTCTATTTCATCTTATTAACATTGTTCATTTTCTTCCTGATGTATGACTCAGGCTCCACCAACTATCTTAATCATATTACATGAGTAACTTAATTTCTTGCTATTGTTCATATTAAGTGGTTAAATACTCACATCTGGATTAAGTTCTTTCCTCTAAGTTTGTAGCTAAAGAATAACACATTCCAGAGAAGTTAAGAAAGAGATATTCATAAACTGTAACTTTTAGACCATAGATTTTTTTAAAAATATTTTTATTTGTGAGTAGAGCAAGAAAGGGGGTGAGAATGAGTGCACCAGAGCATCCTGCCACTACAAATGAACTCCAGAGGCATGAGCCACCTTGTGCATCTGGCTTTATGTGGGTACTAGGGAGTTGAACCCCGACTGGAAGGCTTTGCAAGCAAGCACCTTTAATTGCTGAGCCATCTCCCCAGCCCTGTTGTCTTGAAGCAGAGTCTAACTCTAGCCCAGACTGACCTGAAACTCACTATGTAGCTCAGGCTGGTCTCAAGCTCATAGTGATTCTCCCATTTCAGCCTCCTAAGAGCTGAAAGTAAACATGTGCAACACCATACCCAGCTAGATCATAGTTTTTTAAAATAAATTTTATTTATTTATTTATTAGAGACAAAGAAAGAGAGAGAGATTGAGAGTGAAAATGGGTGTGCCAGAGCCTCCAGCCACTGTAAATGAACTCCATGTGCATCTGGCTTACATGGGACCTGGAGAATCAAACTGGGGTCCTGAGGCTTCGCAGGCATGCGCCTTAACCACTGAGCCACCTCTCCAGCCCCTAGATTATAGATTTAAAAAAATAATATTCTAGATACTTTTTCCTCACCTATGATAATTCAGCATGAGTGCAAATGAGCTGGAGAGGTGGCTCAATGGTTAAGGCACTTGCCTTCAAAGCCTAAGGACCCAGGCTTGATTCCCCAGGACCCATGTAAGCCAGATGCACAAGGTGGTACATGCATCTAGAGTCCATTCGCAGCAGCCAGAACCCCTGGCATGCCTATTCTCTCCATCTGTCTCCTCTCTCTCCCTGCTTCTCTGCTTGAAATAAATAAAAATATTTTTAAAATAAGTACAAATTATTAGCAATTTTTTGAGCTAGACAAATAAACAAGTCATGATATTTTTCTTTTTCTTTCTTTTTGTTTTCTTTCTTCTTCTTTTTTTTTTTTTTTGTTTTTGTTTTTTGAGGTAGGGTTTTACTGTAGGCCAGGCTGACCTGGAATTCACTATGTAGTCTCAGGGTGGCCTTGAACTCACAGCAATCCTACCTCTGCCTCTCAAGTGCTGGATAGTCCACCACTAGGCCCAGCTTCAAATCATGATTTTTATTACAACTTATTTGAGCCTTGCCAAGTATGGTGGGACATGCCTTTAATCCCAGCATTTGGGAGCAAAGGTAGATATGCAATGAGTTCAAGGTCACCCTGAGACTACATAGTGAATTCCACATCAGCCTGGGATAGAGCAAAACCCTACTTTGAAAAAAAATGGGCATAGTGGTGCATGCCTTTAATACCAGCACTCAGGAGGCAGAGGCAGGAGGATCACTGTGAGTTCAAGGCCAGCCTGAGGCCTGAGACTACATAGTGAATTCTAGGTCAGCCTGGGCTACAGGGAGACCCTACCTCAAGAAAAAAAATTATTTGAGCCTTAATGTTATCTTGTATATAATTCGGTCAGTCTTTGATTTGATTCAGGTATCTCCCATAAACTATGTGTTCCGAATGCTAGCCCCTCAGCTGGTATCAATTTGAGAACTGGATGCTCCAGGAGGTGGTGTATTGTTGGGGGCAAGCTTATGAGCATTATAGGCAGTGTCTCCTTGCTAGTGTTTGGCACACTCTTCAGTTGCTGTTGTCCACCTTATCGTGGCTAGGAGGTGATGTCCACCCTGTGCTCATGCCATTGTTTTCCCCTGCCATCATGGAACTTCCTCTTGAATCTGGAAGCCAAAATAAACCCTTTGCTCCTATAAGCTGCTCTCAGTCAGGTGTTTTATGCCACAAATGTGAAGCTGACTGCAACAATCACCTATCATCAATTAACATTCAGGAGACTGGAGAGAAATCTCAACAGTTAAAACTATGTACCTGAAGCCTGGTGTGGTGGCACACGCCTTTAATCCCAGCACTCAGGAGGCAGAGGTAGGAGGATCGCCAAGAGTTTGAGGCCACCCTGAGACTAGGTGAGCCTGAGCTAGAATGAGACCCTACCTCGAAAAACAAAAACAAAACAAAACAAAACAAAAGTACTTGCTTGCAGTTTCACATGCTAATAAATCTCCAATTGATCAATAAAATTTCTTTGAGATGTCTTATATGCTACTTATAAAGAATAGGGTGCCCGGTGTGGTGGTGCATGCCTTTAATTCCAACACTCAGGAGTTTGAAGCCACTCTGAATTCCAGGTCAGCCTACCTCAAAAACAACAACAAGCTGGGTGTGGTGGGGCACACCTTTAATCCCCAGCACTCGGGAAGCAGAGGTAGCAGGATCACCATGAGTTCAAGGCCACCCTGAGACTACATAGTGAATTCCAGGTCAGCCTGGGCTAGAGTGAAACCCAACAAAAGAATAGGGGCTGGGAGATGGCTCAGCAGTTAAATGTGCTTTCTTGCAAAGCCTGACAGCCTAGGTTTGATCCCCCAGTAAAGCCAGATTCACAAAGTGGCATATGTGTCTGGAGTTCATTTGCAGTGGCAAATGGGCCCTGGCATGCCCATACTCTCTCTCTCTCTGCTTGTCTCTTTCATTTTGTCTCTCAAATAAATAAATGAAAATATTTTTTAAAAAGAATGAAGCACCCTTAAACAAAGACACTAACCCATTTATGTTACCTATCTATAGGTAGACAAGTGGCTTGCAGTAGAAGTTAAGGATTTGTGTGATATTTATTTAACATGTCTCTCCTCAATTCTAGCTTGGGCTTGACCTACCCTATTCCTTGGGTTTGGGCTTGTGTTTAGAACTGACTTTCTAGTATTATTACATTTTGTTCCTTCACCTTGCTACATGAACTTTGTGATGAATTTGGCACAGGATGGTGCTTCCTGTGGTTCCCATCAGGGACTTTGTGGTAGGGAAAAACAGACAAGCAGACCAAAGATTGTCTTCTACTTCCTTTCTGCCCCACTTTATGATTGCCCACAGACCTTCCTCCCACCTCACCCCAGGCTACTCTGGATCCCATTATCCAGATTCCTCTGCCTTCCCTACCCAAGTATGATGCTGCTGGGTCCTCCCTTCTCTGCCAAAACTTTCTGTCTTGCTGCTTGCCCTTCCAAGGTCACATCCCTCCCATCTTCCAAAGTGCAAACTCTTTTAAAACCAAGAGTTTTCAGTCTCTTCTCCCACCCCACCCCCATCTTCCAGCAGTATCACAACTGACTTTCTGAAGTCTCGCTCTCCCTGGTCCTCTCTTAAAAGAGAGAGAGATGGTTGAAATCAAAATAATATCTTTATTCATTTATTTCACAGACAGGCGGGGGAGGAAGCAAGCGAGCATGGGCATTCCAGGGCCTTCTGCCAGGGCAAATGAACTCCAGATGCATGTGCCACTTTGTGTATCTGGCTCCATGTGGGAACTGGGACTTGAAACGGGGCCATAAGGCTTTCAAGCAAGCGCATTTAACTGTTGAGCCATCTCTCCATCCCCTAAGCTTAAAATTTTAAGCAAGATAAAGCGTAAAAGAGAAATCATGGCTTAATACATAATCATTTTGAAGTGCTCATTACTGCTCACTAACTGCACTTAACTACATGTAGAAAATTGCAGGGTTTTTTTTTTCTCAAAGTGTTGATGATAATAATAGTATTTGCTTCTTGTCAGGCTCATGTAATTGAGTTCTAGCAATATTATACCCATAAACTAATGTTTATATGACCAACAGTAACAAATGACTGACTATGACAATAGTAACTGACTATAATGTTACATGCCACATGCATAATTGTGCATAGACACATAACCACATAACAGTTGAAAGAAAATCAAGTAAGTGAAATAATGATCGGGTAGAGGTAGTAGGATTATATTTTTGTTTCCACAAGTTTTAAAAACTATATGTTCAAGTTGATATTACTTTTTTTTTTTTTTGGTTTTTTTGAGGTAGGGTCTCATTCTGACCCAGGCTGACCTGGAATTAATTATGTACTCTCAGGGTGGCCTCGAACTCACAGCAATCCTCCTACCTTTGCCTCCCAAGTGCTGGAATTAAAGGCATGCGCCACCATGCCTGGCTGATGTTAATATTTTTAAATACTCCTATATGGGGTAGAGAGATGGATACGTGGTTAAAGGTACCTGCTTGCAAAGCCTGATGGCCTGGGTTCAGTTCCCCAGTACCCATGTAAAGCCAGATGTTCAAAGTGGTTCATGCCTCTGGAGTTTGTTTGCAGTGGCAGGAGGCCCTGGCATACCCTTATACACCTTCTTTCTCTCCCGGCTCTCTCTGTCAAATAAATAAATAAAATATGCCTACAAAAGATTTTTTAAAGTCTTATTAGTTTAATACAGTTCACAGAGTTTAGAGTCTATGTGCTGTGTAATATGGGAAAGATATCCAACAAGGACTCAGAAAGCCTGGTTTAAAAATTTACAAACCTCTAGGCTAGAGAAATGGCTTAGCAGTTAAGGCGTTTGCCTGCGAAGACAAAGGATCCCGGTTCGATTCTCCAAGACCCACGTAAGCCAGATGCACAAGAGGCACATGCGTCTGGAGTTCGTTTGCAGTGGCTAGAGGCCCTGACATGCCCATTCTCTCTCTGTCTGCCTCTCTTCTATCTCTCTCTCTGCTTGCAAATAAATAAAATTTTAAAAAATTTAAAAAAATTTACAAACCTCCCTTCTGGAATCTTGTTTAAACATGCAAGTGACTTAGCTTTTCTGGCCTTATCTCTTCAAAACAATAGCTGCTCTATTTAAATAGGTGTGTGTGTGTGTGTGTGTGTGTGTGTGTTGAGGACAATAGAATATTTGAATTTTAAAACTTGTGAGAGTCATTCCTAACAAAATATGCTCATTTTCCATAGGAGGAAAATACAAAGAGACTAAGTGCCTTTCTTATAAAAATAACACAGCAACTTTGAAACAACATAGTAAGTTTATGCACACATAAAATACTCTGTTTTGGGCTGGAGAGATGGCTTAGTGGTAAGCACTTGCTTGTGAAGCCTAAGGACCCTGGTTCAAGGCTCAATTCCCCAGGACCCACATAAGCCAGATGCACAAAGTGACACATGCATCTGGAGTTCATTTGCAGTGGTTGGAGGCCCTGGTGTGCCCATTTTCTCTCTCTCTCTCTGTCTCTTTCTCTCTCTGTTTGTCGCTCTCAAATAAATAGATAAAAATAAACAAAAATTAAAATACTCTGTTTTTTTTTAGTTAGCAAATAAGAAGTTGGAAGGGTCCCAGATTGTCCTAGTCAGATATTAACATAACTTGTAGTCATTTCTTGGTAAAGTGTTGAATATGTATGGTGTATATGTCTTTATTCTGTATTCATGCTTATGAGTAAGTTTAATTGCTTCAAGATTAAACAGCCCGCTATTGCTTACTCACCATCATGGGTCACAATCCATGTTGTTGTGTTTAAGCACTTCTCTGAGTAATTACGGTGATAGTCTGCTCTATGACGGAATTCCACCCATCCCTTAAGTTCTCATTGAAACGTGGTGCTAGAGCTGTGATAGAGGACAGCAAGCTCAGCAGTACATTGACAAAGCAGGTGCAAAGTGACTTCACACAGGGCTTGCATATCTTTTTTTGTTTGTTTTTTTGGTTTTCTGAGGTAGGGTCTCACTCTAGCTCAGGCTGACCTGGAATTCACTATGTAGTCTCAGGGTGGCCTCGAACTCATGGTGATCCTCCTACCTCTACCTCCCGAGTGTTGCGATTAAAGGCATGCGCCACCACGCCCGGCTTTTTAAAAAAAAAAAAATTTTTAGTAACTTTTAAAAGAATATTTTATTTATTTGTTTACGAGAGAGAGGAAGAGGCAGAGAGAAAGAGAGAATGGGCACACCAGCGCCTCTTGCCACTGCAAACAAATTCCAGTCACATGTGTCCCCACCTTGTGCATCTGGCTTATGTGGGTCCTGGGGAATCGAACCAGGGTTCTTAGTCTTCTCAGGCAAACGCCTTAACTGCTAAGCCATTTCCCCAGTTCCACCTTTTTTTTTTTTTTTTTTTTGAGTAAAATATGGTGTCATTTCAGGATTCAGATCACATGGAAATGAACAAAGTGGAAGCTGTGTCCAACCCTAGGGTTTGTGATATGAGCTACATGTACCCTCCATGCTCTGTGGTGGTTCTGTCCACACTGAGCAACCGACCATGGTCACAAATGAGTCACCAATCACAAACTTCCACTGCTGCGTTTCCCCAAGTCTATTCCTGGGAACAGCATTCTGAGAGGTATGATGATGGTACATGACTATACTCCCAGCTCTTCAAACAGGTTGAAGGAGGATTGATTACTTGAGCCCAGGAGTTTAACATAAGCCTGGTGTGGTAGTCTGAATTAGATGCTCCCCCTCACTAAACCCATGTGTTTTGAATACTTGCTCCCCAGCTGACAGCCATTTGCGGGGAGAACCCTTGCTGAAGAAGGTGTGTTGTTGGGGATGGGCTTAGGGGTGTTATAGCCAGCTTCCCCTGGCCAGGGTTGGGCTTACACTCCTGCTGCTGTTTTCCACCCACTGTGGTAAGGAGGTGAAGTCCAGCCTGTGCTCCTGCCATGCTCTCCCCTGCCATCATCAAGACTGTAAGCCAATATAAAAACTTTCCTCCCATCAGCTGCTTTTGGTCACATGCTTTGTCTCAGCAACAAAAAGGTACCTGCAACATCAGGGTAAAATAGCAAGGCCTTTTGTCTTTTTTAAAATAATTATATATGTGTGCATAATATATTCTATTTTCAGGCAATTTTGAAAAACATTGCATTAAATGTAGCTCAATACAGTTATAATGAGGATTTTTTAATATTTTATTTTTATGTATTTATTTGAGAGAGGGAAAGAGGCAGAGAGAGATTGGGAGAAAGAGAGAGAGAATGGGTGCACCAGGGCTTCCAGCCACTGCAAACGAATTCCAGACGCATGCACCACCTTGTACATCTGGCTTATGTAGGTCCTGGGGAAGTGAACCAAAGTCCTTTGGCTTCACAGGCAGGCAACTTAACCACTAAGTCATCTCCCCAGCCCAACAACGAGGAATTTTTATGTTTTTTTTTTTTTTAATGAGGCAGAGTCTCACTTTTTCTAACCCAGGCTGATTTGAAACTCACTCTGTAGCCCCAGGCTGGCCTCCAACTCATGATGATCCTCCTACATCAACCTCCCAAATGCTGTTTGCCTGTGAAGCCTAAGGATCCAGGTTTGATTCATCAGTACCCACATAAGCTAGATGCACAAGGTGGTGCATGTGTCTGCAGTTCATTTGTGGTAACTAGAGGCCCTGGCATGCCTATTCTTTCTCTTTCTGTCTGCCTTTTTCTTTTCTTTTCTTTTCTTTTCTTTTCTTTTCTTTCTTTCTTTCTTTTTTTTTTTTTTGTTGTTGTTGTTTTTTTGTTTTTTTGTTTTACGAGGTAGGGTCTCACTGTAGCTCAGGCTGACCTGGAATTCACTCTGTAGTCTCAAGGTGGCCTCGAACTTATGGCAATCCTCTTACCTCTACCTCCCATGTGCTAGGATTAAAGGTGTGCGCCACCACACCTGGCTCTGACTGCCTTTTTCTCTCCTCCCCTCTCTCTCTCAAATAAATAAATTTCTCTCACAAATAAATAAAATATTTAACAAATATTTTTAAAAATTTTTCTTAACAAATATTAAAATTTTTTCTTAACAAATATTTTATTGATTATTCTTATACACATATATCATGAATTTTAATTATAATCCCCTCCCGTTACTCTCTCTCATCTGCCTCACTGTCCCCCTTCCATTGAACCCCTTCTTTCTAACTAGTCCCTTGTCTACTTTGATGTCATGTGTATCCCACTGAGTTTAATTAGTGTTGCCTGCATGAGCATGGGTCGGGGTTATGTACCAGAGCAACTTACCAATAGGTATACCACTGCAGAAAATTTCTTCCACTAGCCAGGCATGGTGGTGCATGCCTTTAATCCCAGCACTCAGGAGGCAGAGGTAGGAGGATCACCATGAGTTCGAGGCCACCTGAAACTACATAGTGAATTCCAGGTCAACCTGGACTAGAGTGAAACTCTACCTCAAAAAGAAAAAGAAAGAAAGAAAGAGAGAGAGAGAGAGAGAGAGAGAAAGAAAATTTCTTCCACTCCCTCAGCAACCATTAACTGCCAATAACTTACTTCAAGAGGGATGAAGGCCTTGTGCCCTACTCTATCATCCATGACAGAATGTTAGTGGGCCCAATACTGTGAAGGTTTTGAGCAGGCAACAGTCACTGTGAGGTTGTGAATGCCATGGTTATGTCGTATCTGGAAGACAGCATTCCATGCACTCATGCCCATCCTCAGGCTCTTACATGCTTTGCACCCCTTCTTCTGCAGTGTTCCCTGAGACTTGGTGTGAGTAATAGAGATGCCTCACTTAGGACTGAGGACTTCACAGTCATTTGTTCTCAGCACTTTGATGGGTTTTGCATTTCCTCAGTCACTGCTGCCTGCTAAAGAAGCTTCTTTAAGGTGAAAGGTGAGGGTGGCACTAATCTATGGGCTGAAGCATAAATATTTAGAGGACAATTTGATAGGCACAACATACCCATCTGGCCAAACAACAGTAGTATCTTCCCTTTTAGGACCACAGACATCCCAGCCATTTGACTAGGTTTATTTTCAATGTAGGGTTTCACTCTAGCTCAGGCTGACCTGGAATTCACTATATAGTCTCAGCGTGGCCTCGAACTTGCAGCAATCTTCCTACCTCTGCTTTCCAAGTGCTGGGATTAAGGGTGGATGCCACCATGACTGGCTTTTATTTTTTAATTTTTATTTTTATTTGAGAGACAGAGAGGGAATTGGCATGCCAGGGCTTCAGTCTCTGCAATCAAACTCCAGAAGCTTGTGCCTCCTAGTGGGCATGTGCAACTTTGTGCTTGCCTCACCTTTGTGCATCTGGCTTATGTGGGATCTGGAGAGTCGAGCATGGTTCTTAGGCTTCGCAAGCAAGCACCTTAACTGCTAAGCCATCTCTCCAGCTCCCATGCCTGGCTTTTTAAAAAAATATTTTTACTTATTAATTTGCAAGCAGAGAGAGAGATAATGAATGGGCAAACCAGGGTCTCTAACCTCTGCAAATGAACTCCAGATGCATGCACCATTTTGTGCCTTTGGATTTACATGGGTACAAGGGTACTGGGGAATTGAACCCAGATCATTAGGCATTGTAGGCAAGCACCTTAACCATTGAGTCATCTCTCCAGCCTTGACTAGTTTTTTAATTTGTTTATTTATTTTAAATGTATGTATTTATTTGCAAGCTGGGGGTGGGAGAATGGGTGCATCAGGGCCTCCAGCCACTGCAAACAAACCAGATGCATGTGCTACCTTGTGCAGCTGGCTTATGTGGGTACTGGGGAATTGAAGCTGAGTCCTTAGGCTTGCAGGCAGGCGCCTTAACCACTAAGCCATCTCTCAAATCCAGTTTTTAAAATTTTTATTTATCAGAGGCAGAGAGAAGGAGAGAATGAACTACTGATGCATGTGCCACCTTGTATATTTGGCTTATGTGGGACTTAGGCTTCACAGGCAAGTCCCTTAACCACTAAGCCATCTCTCCAATCCAGTTTTTAAAATTTTTATTTATCAGAGACAGAGAAGGAAAGAATGAACTACTGATGCATGTGCCACCTTGTACATCTGGCTTATGTGGGACTTAGGCTTCACAGGCAAGTCCTTAACCACTAAGCTATCTCTCCATCCCCTTGACTAGGTTTTTAATACCAGGCATGAGTTATTTCCTATGCAGTGGGCTTCAAATCCAATCAGAGAATAGTTGGTTACTATGATAAGAGTCATGCTGCTGTTGCCTCAGTGGGCACATCTTGCTTGACTGGTTGGCATGTAGCTCACAGAGTCTACAGTTGGGTAAGACTGTTGACTTTCCTCTTCCAGCAGCCTAAAGAACATCTTACAGAATTTGTAGCTAGCCGAGCTTCCAGCTTGGTTTCTCGGTGTCCTACCTCCAAAGCAAGGGCAATAGGCTCTTACTATCTAGTTTTAGTGAGCAACCAAGATGCTGGAAATAGCTTATATTATTTGGGGCATCTCAGTGGTCTTCCTGACCAACAATCAGCAAGTAGTTCTTTTAAAAAATGGCTATAATAAAATCAGATGTGGTGGTACAAGCCTGTAATCTCATCACTAGGGAGCTGGCAGAATGATCAGGAGTTCAAGGTCATCCTCAGCTATGTAGGGAGTTTAAGGGCAGCCTGGACAACATGACATCCTAACTCAAAAAAAAAAAAAAAAAAAAAAAAAAAAGAAAAGGGGAGAGAGAGAGAGATAAGGTGGCTATAATAAGTTAATATGTAGTGTTGCTCAAACTTATTTAAAAATACCTTTATAGCTGGGTGTGGTGATGCATGCCTTTAATCCCAGCACTCAGGAGGATTGCTGTGAGTTTGAGACTGCCCTGAGACTACATAGTGAATTCCAGATCAGCCTGGGCTAGAGTGAGAACTTATCTAAAAAACAAAAGAATACCTCTCATTAACCTTTTGAGGGGTACAATCAAGAAAAGAATCCCAAAATTATTGTTTGGGTAATATTGTTTTTTGGGTACGGGGATTTAACCTTGAGCCTCATACATGTGAGGCAAGCACTCTACCACTGAGCCAATCCTCAACCCACATCATGAAATTTTATAATCTCAGAGGTTGAGGAAATCTATTATCTTCAATTTCCCATATGTATGCTGGTTAGAACCTAACATTGTTGTATCACATGTAAATTAAGTAGGATATCACATAGCAAGTTAAATGGATAACTACTTTTTTGTGTATGCACATATGGTATACAAGCATGTATATGTGTTTGTATGCATGTAGATATCTTCCTGGATACCTTTTCTTTTCTTTTTTTAAAATATTTTTTATTTATTTGAGAGAGAGAGAAAGAGAGTGGGTGCACCAGGGCTCCCAGCCACTGCAAATGAAATCCACATGCAGGGACCCCTTTGTGCATCTGGCTTACGTGGGTACTAGGGAATAGAACCTGGGTCCTTAGGCTTCCTAGGCAACTGCCTTAACTGCTAAGCCATCATTCCAGCCCCTGGGTAGCTTTTCTACCTTATTTATGTATTTTGGTTTTTGAGACAGAGTCTCACTCTAGCCCAGACTGACCTGGAACTCACTCCCAGGATGGCTCTGAACTTATGGTAATCCTCATACCTCTGCCTCCTGAGTGCTGGGATTAAAGTGTCCCCATTTATTTATTATTTATTTTTTTATTTTTATTTGAGAGGGGGGGGGAAGCGGGTGGGGGGAGAAAGAGAGAGAGAATGGGTGTGCCAGGACCTCTAGCCCCTGCATATGAACTCCAGATGCATGTGCCACCTTGTGCATCTGGCTTATGTGGGTCCTGGAGAATTGAACCTGGGTCCTTAGGCTTCACAGGCAATCGCCTTAATGGCTAAGCCATCTCTCCAGCCCCCACCTTATTTTTGTATCAGGGTCTTTTACATTGAACTCAAAGCTCACCAATTTGGCTAGACTGGCTAGTCAGCAGACCCCAAGTTTTCTCCTGTTTTTGTTTCCCCAGTGCTGGGATTACAGGGACATGCCACTATATCTGGCATTTTTTTGTGCATTCTGGGGATCCATAGTCGGGTCCTTGTGCATGTGTGGCAAGCTTTCCTGACTGAGCTATTTTCCCAGCTCCCATAATCTTTATATGCACTATTAAATGCCAACAATTTTACTTCTTAGTGTAATTAATTTACTTACTTGGCAGTGCTGGGGGTTGAACCTAGGGCCTCATACATGACACACTGAGCTACAACCCAGGTCCACCAAATAAGATGCTAAGAGAGATGCTTAACAAGGGATATTGGAACCTGAACAAGATGAAGCGGTTTTGTGGGATGGGCATGAGCACAGGGTTCAGGAATGGAGGCAAGGAAAAGAAAGCTGGAGACTTGAGGTGGCCAATTTGGCAGTTTCAGAACTTAAGTGGGATAAGGGTAGCATCCTCCACGGAGCACATGGCAGCTACAGATGTGTGTGTGTGTGTGTGTGTGTGCGTGCACACACACGCACTGGAGAGTGTGTTCAAAGAAGTGAACATCTTAAGAATATTAGGAGCAAGGTTGGGGAGATGGCTCAGCAGTGATAGGCTCTTGCTTACAAAGCATACTCACCAGGTTCAATTCCCAAGCTGGATGTAAAAAGTGATGCAAGCTGGGCTTGGTGGCATATGCCTTTAGTCATAGCACTTGGGAGGCAGAGGAAGGAGGATCACTGTGAGTTTGAGGCCACCCTGATAATTCCAGTTCAGCCTGGACTCAGGTGAGACCCTATCTCAAAAAAAAAAAAAAAGTGATGCAATATCTGGCATTCATTTGTGGTGGAAAGAGGCCCTGGTGTACACACACAAACACATGTGCAAATTTTAAAAAATTCAAAAGGCTCTTAGGAGCAGGTTACTCTGTAGAAGCTGGAATGAACTATGTGATTGATGCGGGATTGGAGGCATTACTGTGAACATATGGTTTTTCAATATATACAGTTAGGGAAAGCAATATAAGTAAGAATGTATGTGAGTATACATATATAGATGTACTCTATGAGTATGAATATATAAATATATCTGAGCATCGACTCAGGCAGCCTGGGTTTCAATGCTGTAAGAGCAGGGAGCAGAGCGAGTGCTCCTAAGTACAATTCTCCTCAAAAGGACCCAGGGCTCCTCAAAAAAATGGCTACATCCTGGCAACATGAGCTTGGAACATCTTACTGTGCCAGGAAGTGAAGGAGTGCTCAAAGAATGGTGAGATATGGACAATAAAATGGTAATGTAGAATCTAGATGATGGGTGCATGGCATAAAAACTCCAATATTCTTTATTTCTTTAAAAAAATATATCAGCAAAATGTGGAGAAAGAATTTAAAACATGCCTACAAAGACACAGGAGCCAGAATGAATGGGGCTCCTACTACTGAAACTCAGGAAAATTTGAGCATCAAAATAAATAATGTTGAAAACATATTATAATCTACTTAATGAAATCAGACTTAAATAATGAAGAAAACACAATTAACATTTTTTAAATATTTATTTGAGAGAGAAAGAAAATGGGCACGCCAGGGCCTCCTTCCAGTGCATGCACCAGATGCATGCACCACTCTGTGCACCTAGCTTTACGTGGGTACTGAGGAATCAAACTTTGGACATCAGGTTTTGCAAGCAAGTGCCTTTAATCGCTGAGCCATCTCTGCAGCCTAAGGAAACACATTTTAATCTACTTAATGAAACAAGAAACTCTGGATCCCTGCCGATATAAATATGCTAATTTTAAGTTTGATGAGAAACAAGAATGCTTACAAATATCTTGAAACAAGATAGCATAAAAAAAATCTCCCGTAGAAAATATGCATTACTTACAAAGGTGAAAAGAGTAACTTCACAGTGCCACTTGACAGGAAGCAATGAAAAGAACAGACTCACTTGTAAGAGTCCTCAAAGATACCTAGTCTGTATCTAATCATGAGTCAATAATCAGACAAGCTTTAAGTGACGCCCATTCTATAAAAATAACTGGGTACTGGAGATGGCTTAGAGGTTAAGGCACTTGCTTGCATAGCCTAAGGACCCAGATTGAATTCACCCATGTAAGCCAGATGCACAAGGTGGCACATGCGTTTGGAGTTCATTTGCAGTGGCTGGAGGCCTCGGCGAGCCTATTCTCTGTATCTGCCTTTCTCTCTCAAAAATAAGTAAACAAATAAAAATAATTGGGCAAGTATCTTCAAAAGTGTCAAGGAAGGGCTAGAGAGATGGCTTAGCGGTTAAAGCACTTTCCTGCACAAAGAACCCAGGTTTGATTCTAGGAGACCCACGTGAGCCAAATGTACAAGGTGGCATGCTTCTAGAGTTCTTTTACAGGGCTAGAGGCACTGGTGCGCCCATTCTGTCTCTCTCTTTATCTACATTTTTCTCTCTCTAGCCAATAAATAAACAAATAAAACATTTTTTATAAAGTGTCAAGAAGCCGGGCGTGGTGGTGCACGCCTTTTAAATCCCAGCACTTGGGAGGCCTAGGTAGGAGAGTTGGAGCCTACCCTAAGACCCTACCTCGAAAAACAAAACAAAACAAAACAAAAAAAGGTGTCAAAGATATAAAAGTCAAAGAAAAACTACTACATGTGTTCCAGATTGAAAGCACCTGAAGATAGACTGCAAGTGAACATGTTTGTTTTGGAACAGAACATTTTTACTATAAAGAACATTATTGACACAACTGGCAAAATGCATAGTATCACACAAATATTTTGGTTTAGTTACATTGTGAAAATGTAGAAGGTCCTTAGAGACAATGTGGTATGGTGCCAGCAACTTAAATTTCAAACATTTGGAGGGAAAGGTATTTCGCAACTTTTTGTAAGCTTGAGGTTGTTTCAAAATAAAAATGAAAAACTTACACTCCAAGTCCTGATCACAGTGGGAAAACGCACGTAACTCGAGCTCACAGGCTGTAAATTACGGCCTAGGGGGCTACCGCCTCAGAACGTGACCTTGACGTAGTCCTTTTACTTCAGCCCCCCCAAGGCCCATTGGGGTCTCCTCCCCAGACAACACTCCACCATGTACACCTAAAGCCCTGGCCCTGCCTGAAACTTTCCAGGCTCCACTTGTGTGTCTGCCTTCAATGTCCTCAATGCCATAACCCAGGATTCTAGCTGGCGATAAAGACAGATAAAAATAGTTGTGGCCGGAATCTCCGGACTGCAAAGCCGCTGTCCCCAACACTAGACTACGACCTCAGGTTCCTCCATCTCTCCCTCGGCGGTGGAGCAGTCTCGACTGCCAGGGTGGGCGTTCGATGGCTCGGCGTCTGGCTAGCGGGGCCTGGGCCCGTCGGCGGCGCAAGACGCGCTACCATTGGCTAGCTCCCGCCGCGCTCGCCGCCGCGCCTTCCCGGCCCCGCCCCTCCCCGCCCCGCCCCACGCCGCGCGCCCCGCCTGTGCTCTCCTGGTCACTGCCGCTGCCGTAGCCGCGGGCAAGTCGTGGTGCCTCGTAGCTGCGCGGAGCCGCAGGGAACGCGGCGGGACCGGGACTGGGGCGGATCCGAAAGCATCTCTGCGGGCGAGCGGCTGGGGAGCCGGGGCAGGGCGGCGTCGGCTGCCAGCGCCCGGGAGGTGAGCGGCTCGGGGGACCCCGGGGTGGTCTCGGCAGCCGTGGGGACGCTGAAATGCGGGGACCCCGGCTGCAGGACGGGGCCGAGGGGTGACGGGGTCGCCGGGCGGGGACCGGGAAGGGGCTGGCTGGAAAGGCCGGCCGGCGACGCTCCTCCCCGCGGGCTCCGGGCACCGGCTTGCCCGAGCACAACAGGTAGGCGTGGATTCCGGCGGGCGCGGAGGTCCCGAGGGCGCAGCCCGTCCTGCCCCGCCGCGCCGCTGTCCGGACCCGCCCTGCGGCGCCGGGGTCCTCCCGGAGCGGCGACCCGCTCGGGTTCTCCCGTGGCCCGGCCGGTCTCCGCAGCCCGTCCCGGAGGCGAAGTTCCAGCCAGGAGTGGATGTTGCCTTCCCTGGGAAGAGCTGCTTCCAGTTCTCTCAAGAAACCTTCGCCTAGTGGGAGATGACTTTTGGTTTGCATTACTCAATTTTATTTCTTAAAAGGTGACTTTTTTTTGAAAAAATCTATACTGTCTACCAGCTATTAAAGCTCTTCGTGGTACTTAAAAATCACAACAAGCAAGTTCATTTGAACTATGAAGTCGAGTGGTTTCAGGTTCTTCCGTATGGAAATCTACAGCTAGTTTAGAGATGACATTAAACGTAACGAAGTAAAAAGATGCCTGCTGCACAGTCAAGTATCTTTAAAGAAAATATTCTCCGGGAGATTATGTTAGGAAAGCTGGAAGTGTCACTAGAGCTTTGGATGGATGCAACGAGAATTGTCTCATTTTGTTTTGCAAACTTTAGGAAGTAAGTCGGAGAAAGGTTTTAGATAAGCATTGACATTCACATTTGCCTAATATTTTAGAACCCTGGACTCTACCAAAATGAGTAAGGCAAGTATGGTGACTCAAGCCTGTAATCCTCGTGCTTGGGAAGCTGAACAGAATGAATGAGTTCCAAGCTAGTCTGGTCTTTAGTAGTGAGACCCGTGTCTCAAAACACAAAGGTAGTTACTAAGGCAGAGTTTAATGTAAGAATACTGGAGATTGGATTTGTTGTACCTTGGAATGCAGTTATTTTACGTAGAAAATTAGAAGCCGGGCGAGGTGGCGCATGCCTTTAATTCCAGCACTCGGGAAGTAGAAGTAGGAGAATCTCCAAGAGTTCGAGGCCAGCCTGAGAATACATAGTGAATTCCAGGTCAGCCTGAGCTAGAGTGAGACCTTACAAAAAAAAAAAAAAAAAAAAAAAAAAAAAGAAAGAAAAGAAAGAAAAAAAAAGAAAAAGAAAAGCAAAGTAAAGAAAGAAAATTATAGAAGAGTGAAAAGACCTCAATTCTGGCCTAAGCTTCTTTGGTAGTATTTATGGATCTTATATTCAGTCACTTTTACTTATTCGTTATTTATTTAAGTATCTGACTTTCGTGACAGTACATAAAGCTTTTGCTGCTCAAGTGTGTAAGGACATGAGTTTGGATCCACAGTGCCCATGTAAAGACATGGTGGCCCACCTGTAATCTCTGCTCAGGAGGCAGAGACTGGAGATCCCTGGGGGTCAGCTGGGTAGTAGCTTGACGAGCTGATTCCATGAGTTCTGGGTTTAAGCAAGGGACTCTGCCTCCATAATTAAAGTGGAAAGAAATTTGGGAAGACACCAAACATCAGCTTCTAGCCTCCATGTGCACCTGCGCGACTACACATGACAACAAGTATAAACACACACAACAAAAATCATTTATTGAAAGATGGGCATGGTGGCGCACACCTTTAATCCAAGCGCTTGGGAGGCAGAGGGAGGAGGATCGCTGTGAGTTAGAGGCCACCCTGAGACTATTTCCAGGTCAGCCCAAGCTACAGTGAAACCCTACGTCAAAAAAAAAAAAAAATTATTGAGTCTTGTGTGGTTCATTACTACCATAGTATCATTGAAGGAATTACACAATTTTTTACTGAGACCTTAGTTCTCTTTTTTTGAAAAAAACAAGCACTTGTGGGGGAGAATAGAAGAGAGGGTAAAAAAAAAAAAAAAAACTGCTTTAAGGAAAGATGGAGACTCTCAAAGTGATCTTACTTCAGCTTCCCAAGTGGTGGGATTAAAGGCATGTATCACTGTGCCTGGTTTGGCTGGCAGTTTTTGTAGATAAAAGTTTTATTTGAATATAATTGTGCTTGCATAGGTATAATCTGTGACTGTTTATATGCTGTTTGTGAGTTCTTGTAGCCATATTGCCTGCGAAGCCCACTCCTTGTTTTGCCTTTATTTTTTCTTTTCTCTCTCTCTCTTTTTCTTTCTTTCTTTCTTTCTTTCTTTCTTTCTTTCTTTCTTTCTTTCTTTCTTTCTTTCTTTCGTAATAAGGTCTCACTTTCACCTAGGCTGGCCTGGAATTTATGGAAATTCGCCTGCCTCAGCCTCTCAAATTCTACAAGCATGAGCCACCACACTTGGTTGCTCTTTGGTTATTTATTTATTCAGTTATTTGATAGAGAAAGAGGTGGTGTGGGATGGGGCGGGGGAGCATGCCAGGGCATTTAGCCACTGCAAACAAACTCCAGAAGCATGCACCACTTTGTGCATCTGGCTTAGATGGGTCCTGGGGAATTGAACCTGAGTCATTTGGTTTTGCATGCAAGCACCTTAACTGTTAAGCCAACTCTTCAGCCACCCTTGGTTCTTTAAAAAAACAAAACAAAACTGTGGATCCCTGTAGTAGAACTCTGTTTAATCACTAGATCTTTTACAGGAGGAAATAAATTCTGTTTCTGTCAAGTAAATGTCTTTGGATCTCAGACTAGTAATGATGACAGAGGGGTGTGGCTCTGTTGCTACAGCTTTGTCCTCTGGGAAGGGGGGAGAAGTGGGGATGGTTCTTAAGTTTTTCTAGAAACTGCCGACTTTTTTTTTTTTTTGTTTCTTGGGGGGGGGGCTTGCTTCTGAGGTAGTGTCTCAGTCTAGCTCAGGCTGTCCTCAAACCCATGGCAATCCTTCTACGTTTGCCTCATGAGTGCTGGGATTAAAACTGTGTTCCATCTCCCACTTTTTGAAATAAAACCTTTTATGTAGGTACAGAATCCCTCTATCTTATTTCCAGAGACCACAAGGCTCAGAAATTTTCATAATTCATTTGGCAGCAAAACATGGTTTGAAGTGATACCATTGTTATGTATAGTCATTATTTAGCCTATCTTTCATGAATATGCTTGTATTTTGCTGCAGAAATCTCAGTTGGTTTTGATGACAGAGTGTTTCCCATGTCAGCATGGAGATTTGCTGTACTGGACAGTGCACTTACTCTGTTACATGGGTGGGCATGATGGCAGCTGCCAGGAGGCAGAGTAATATGGAGTCATTCCAAAGATATTCTTACAGAATGAAGAGCCTTGGACATCTGGCAGGGAGTGAGGAGCAGTGTCTGCCAAGGAAAGCCCTTGGGAAGGGTGTGGCTCCAAGAAGTCCAAAAGGAAACATGCTAGGTATTCAGTGTACTTTGTACCATGAATTGGAAGGTGGGACCATGAAGTGTAAGATAGAACCATGGGAAAATGGATGAGAGTGAGCCTGTGAATGCTAACTGGAATAAGAAAGCCCTGTATAGAATAAAGGGGAAAGGATTCTTTAGCAAGCTGGGTCTAATAGTGAAACAAGGACATTCTAAGTGGCAGATTGTGCAAGCAGCAAATACAAGGATACAGTTATTCTGCAAAATAGGCAAGAATTCCTGTCCTGACTTGTCCATCCTGCTATGCTTGGGAAATAATGGTATCTTGTATACTTGACTCCTGTGTTTAAAGCCCCGTATTTCTCTCGTTTAAAGCATACCTGTATTAAACACTCTTCCATCACTGTTAACTGCCTGCTCTGAATTCTTCCTGCTTTCAGGGTTTGCGCTTTCATTTTGGATGGGGTGCTCTATTCCACTGCAGTGAAGGTCTAGATAACTAGATTATCTATCAGTCATGTAAAAAGTCAGTGAGGGACTGGAAAGATGGCTTAGTAGTTAAGGTGCTTGCCTGTGAAGTCTAATGACCCAGGTTCACTTCCCCAGTAACCACATAAGCCAGATGCACATAGTAGTGCATGCATCTAGAGTTCATTTGCAGTGGCTATAGACCCTGGTGGCCCATTTTCTCTCTCTCTCAAATTATATATATATATTTTTTTTTTTTTTTTTTTTTTTGGTTTTTCGAGGTAGGGTCTCACTCTGGTCCAGGCTGATCTGGAATTAGCTATGTAGTCTCAGGGTGGCCTTGAACTCATGGCAATCCTCCTACCTCTGCCTCCCGAGTGCTGGGATTAAAGGCGTGCGCCACCGTGCCTGGCCTAAAAAAAATATATGTATTTTTTGGGTTTTTCAAGGTAGGGTCTCATTCTGGTCCAGGCTGACCTGGAATTAACTATGTAGTCTCAGGGTGGTCTTGAACTCACGGTGATCCTCCTACCTCTGTCTCCTAAGTGCTGGGATTAAAGGTGTGCGCCACGACGCCTGGCTTCTAAAATTTTTTTAAAAATGTCAATGAAGCCAGGCATGGTGTCACATGCTTTTAATCCCAGCACTCATGAGGCAGAGGTAGGAGGATTGCTTTGAGTTCGAGGCCAGCCTGGAACTACTTAGTGAATTTCAGGTCAGTCTAGGCTAGAGCAGGACCCGGCCTTAAAAAAAAAAAGACAATGAGAGCTGGAGAGATGGCTTAGTGGTTAAGGTGCTTGCCTGCAAAGCCTAACGCTGAGAGTTCGATTTCCCAGTATCCACGTAAAGCTAGGTGCACAAAGTGGCACATGCTGTTTGCAGTGGCTTGAAGGCTCTGGTGTGCCTATTCTCTCTCTCTCTCTCTCTCTCTCTCTCTCTTCCCCCTGACTCTTTTTGCTGCAAATATATACTTAACTAAAATAATTTTTAAAAGTATTTTTTGTTTTGTTTTTCGAGGTAGGGTCTTAAGCTAGCTCTGGCTGACCTGGATTTCACTCTGTATTTTCAGGGTGGCCTCAGACTCTTGGCAATCCTCCTACCTCTGCCTCCCGAGTGCTGGGAAGGTGTGCACCACCACACCCTGCAAAAGTGCACGTGGTGGTGCACGCCTTTAATCCCAGCACTTGGGAGGCAGAGGTAGGAGGATCACAGTGAGTTCAAGGCCACCCTGAGATTACATAGTGCATTCTAAGTTAGCCTGGACTAGAGTGAAACCCTACCTTGAAAAACAAACAAACAAAAAACAAAATAAAACAAAACAATAACAACAACAACAACAAAAACGTAGTAAATGAGGGCTGGGGAGATGGCTTCATGGTTAAGTGTGCTTGCTTACCAAGACTGCTGGCCCAGGTTCAATTCCCCAGCACTCATGTAAAGCCAGATGCTCAAAGTGGTGCATTTGTTTGGAATTTGTTTGCAGCCTTGGCATGCCCATGTTCTCTTCTCTGTCTCACACAAATAAGTAACAATATATTTAAAATATATATTTTTATTTATTTATTTGAGAGAGAGAGAGAATGGGTGCACCACGGCCTCCAACAAGTGCAAATGAACTCCAGATGCATGCGCCACCCTGTGCATCTGGCTTATGTGGGTCCTGGAGAATCAAACTGGGATCCTTTGGCTTTGTAGGCAAATGCATTAACCACTAAGCCATCTCTCCAGCCTAATAAAAATATTTTTAAAAATCCATGAACTCTGAAACAATACATTGCTATATAGACCAATTTGGTTTTACTTCCTGGTACTGAATTCTCAGGTGGGATAGTGGGTTTTAAGTGAGTGTGGTAGGAGATACAGAAGAGTAGGAGCTTCTTATATTAAGATGGGTGCTGGAGAGATGGCTTAGTAGTTAAGGTGTTTGCCTGTGAAGCCTAAGGACCCAGGTTCAATTCCCTAGAACCTATGTAAGCCAGATGTATAAGATGGTGCATGCATCTGGAATTTGCGGTGGCTAGAGGCCCTGGCACACCCATTCATTCTCCTTCCCTTTAAATATTATTTATTTATTTAATTTATTAGAGACAAAGGGAGTGGATGTGCCAGGGCCTCCAGCCACTGCAAACGAACTCCAGACATATGTGCCACCTTGTGCTTATGTGAATACTGGGGAATTGAACCTGGGTTCTTAGGCTTCGCAGTCAAGCACCTTAACTGCTAAGCTATCTTTACAGCACCCCCTCTCATAAATAAATAAATGTGGACTGGAGAGATGGCTCAGTCTTTAAGGCACTTGCCTGCAAAGCGTAAGGACCCAGGTTTGATTCCCCAGTACCCACATAAGCCAGATGCACAAGGAGGCGCATGCGTCTAGAGTTCGTTTGCAGTGACCAGAGGTCCTGATGTGCCCATTCTCTCTTTCTCTGTCTCAAATATAAATAAATACATAAATTAATAAAATATAAGATGGGCCTTTGGCATTTCCAGCAGTTCAGAGTAAAGCCTCTCTTCCTGGGAAGAAATGGGAAAATTTTATATGTGGAATGGAAAGTGATAAATGTCAAGTATACAGGCTGGGTAGATGATTTAGCAACTAAAGGCTGCTGTTGGCAAAGCCTGTCAGGCCATGTTCAATTCCTCAGCACCACGTAAAGCCAGATACAGAGTGATGCGCATCACATGCATGGCACGAGTGCCTCCCCAAGTGTATACACTCTAATAAATTGGCTTAACTTTAAAAAATTGTCTAGAATAGTCAAACCCAAACTAACACTTCTAGTTGTTGTTCTGTAGGCAGCTTCAGGGCTCCCTGGAAGCTGGTATCTCTAGAAATAGCACTTGCCAAAAAGCTTCCAAGTGCTGGGGACACAGGAGAGTAAAGTCATGAAAAAGGAGTTAAAAGGATGAGATGTTTCAGCAGCTGATAAGAGCAGTTAGCATCTATATGGACTAGTTAAAGGCACAGAGATACTGGAGCTAGATATGGTGTTACCTTCTTCCACATAAATAGCATTTTAGCCTTAGACACATTTTCTTTTCTCCCTCCTTTCCTTTCTTATCTAGTGATCAAACCCAAGCTTTCATGCATGCCAGGAAGTGCTCTACCCCTAAGATATATCCCAGTTCCCCAACCCATGAACAACCCCCCTCCCCAAGGTAGGATCTTACTCATTCCAACCTGACCTGGAACTCACTCTGTAGTCCCAGGCTCACTTTGAACTCACTGTAGCCCTCCTACCTCTGCCTCCTGAGTGCTGGGATTAAAGATGTACACCGCCATGCTCAGCTTCCATGGACAAATTATTTTTTTGAAGAGTAATTGTTTTAATATTTCATTTATACATTTATTATACATGCAGACAGAGAGAATGGGTGTGCCAGGGTTTCTGGCTACTGCAAATGAACTCTGGATGCATGCGCCATCATGTGCATCTGGCTTACGTGGGTTCTGGGGAATTGAACTGGGTTCCTTAGGCTTTGCAGGCAAACATCTTTACTACTAAGCCATTTCTCCAACCTGATGGACAAATTCTTGAGGTAAGGTCTCACTCTAGCCCAGGCTGACTTGGAATTCACTAGATAATCTCAGGGTAGCCTCGAAATCATAGCCATCCTCCTACATCAGCCTCCGGCATGCTGGAATTAAAGGTGTGTGCCTTTATGCTCTGCCACGGACAAATTCTTTTTTTTTTTTTTTTCAAGGTAGGGTTTCACTCTAGCTCAGGCTGACCTGGAATTCACTATGTAGTCTTAGGGTGGCCTAGAACTCACGGCCATCCTCCTACCTCTGCCTCCTGAGTGCTGGGATTAAAGGCGTGTGTCACCATGCCCGGCTTTATGGACAAATTCTTAATCCAGAGCCAGGAGAGGTAGCATATAAATAAATACAATATAAAAACAGGATGGTTCTTTTCTTTTCTTTTCTTTTCTTTCTTTTCTTTTTTTTTTTTTGCCTCTGGGAAGATGCAGCTTATTAAATCTTGTAAAAACACATGAACAAATGAAATATGTTGTCAAATTCTTGTATCAAATCTAAAAGCAAGGTCTATTAGTAGTTATCTTCTCATGGCTGGGATAAAATAGCTGGCAAAAATTAGTTTAAAGGAGGAAGGGTTTCTTTCAGCTTGCAGTTCCAGGGTGGGGAAGGGGTAACAGCAAGGAGCTTGGAGCAGAGCTAGTGGCACTGAGCCCAAAGTGAGGAAGCAAAGAACAATTCATGCTAGTGCTCAGCCATCTCTCTTCTGCTTTTTTTTTTTTTTTTTTTAAATATTTATTTACTTACTTGAAGAGAGAGAGAGACACAGAGAGAATGGGCATATCAGGGCCTCTAGCCACTGCAAATGAATTCCAGATGCACATGCCACTGTGCATCTGGCTTTCCTGGGTACTGGGGAATCGAACTTAGGTTGGTAGGCTTTGAAGGCAAGTACCTTAACTGCTCAGCCATCTCTCCAGCCCAAGGCTACTTATTTTAAACTGTTCATAGGATGTGTTTAGCCAAAGTGTGGAAATAAAATTGTTTACCTTAATATGAGCATGCAGTTATTTCCATTTGGTTTGGAACAGTGTTGTGACTTGAAACATTGTGTTGATAAATTTGCTTTTTGTTTGCATGTGTTTGAAGGTCAAAGGACAACTTGGGGTGTCATCCTCAGGAATGCCATCCATGTCTTTTTGAAACAGGGTTTCTCATGGGCCTGAAGCTCACCAGTTTGGCTAGACTGGCTGGCTTGTGAGATCTAGGAATCCTCCCATCTCTGCCTCCCTAGTGCTTGGACTACAGGGTGCCCCACTGTGCCTGGGAGTTTTGCATGGGTCCTGGGGATCATATTAGGTCCTCATGCTTTGCAAGATGGGCACTTTCCCCAGTGAGCTATCTTCCCCATCTCTAAAATTCAGTCTTGGTGATTTGCATAACATAATCCATTGTCAACACGGCACAAATTTTCTTTATGTTCTATGTAGTGATACTTCATTAAACATGAGTTTAAGGTGGAAATTACATCATCAGTGTTTTGTAAGTGTATTGTGCATGTGTGTATGCATATTCGTATGGGTATGAGTGCAAGAGTGTGTATGTGCACATGTGTGTGGAGGATAGAGAATACTTTTGGGTGTCCCTCACTTATGCCATCCACCACTTTTTGACATAGGGTCTCTTGAGCTTTGAGCCTACTTATTAGATTAGACTGGATGGCCAGCAAACCTTTGGCTCCCTTGGTCTCTACCTCCCCAGCACTGGCATTCAGGCACGTACCACTACAGCATTTTTTCATGGGATTTAGGGATCATACTCAGGTCCCCATGCTTCTAAAGCCCATCTTCTGTTAATTGTACAAGACATTTTTTCTGCTGTTGAGGAATGAACCCAGAACCTTGGACTTGCTAGGCAAGTGCTTTTCCAGTGAGCTAAATCTCTGGCCTCTAAGCCCTTGGTTTTTACCTGTCATGGCTGGAGCACCATCAGTAATTATACCAGATAGGCTAACAAAAGACAAAGAAAATCTCTAACATATATTGCTTTGTATAAATCTCTTGACTTATTAGTATCTTTAAATCTCTTTAACATATATTGCTTTGTATAAATATCTTGATATATTAGTGTCTTTTAATGATACCAGAAAGCCGTATCTCTAGCTACGTTATACACACCATCGATACCTCTAATAAAAATGGTAGATGGGGAGCTGGAGAGATGGTTTAGCGATTAAGGCACTTGCACTCAAAGCCACAGGACCCAAGTTTGATACCCCAGGACCTATGTAAGCCAGATGCACAAAGTGGTGCATGTGTCTGGAGTTTGTTTGCAGCAGCTGGAAGCCTTGGTGCGCCCATTCTCTCTCTCTCTCCCTCCCTCTCTCTCTCTCTCTCTATCCCCCTTTCTCTCTCTCAAATAAATAAAAGTAAATTTTTTTAAATAAAAATAAATGGCAATTAGAACCATACTTTTAGTATCAGTGCTGTCATCCATCACCAGAGTGTAGAATTTAAAATTAGTGGCTCTACTCTCCAAACTTTTTTCAATAGATTTTCCAGTTTCTTTTTAAAAATATATTTATTTATTTATTCATTTATTTAAGAGAGAAAGATACAGAAATAGGCAGGTAGAGAGAGGGAATGGGTGCCCCAGGGATTCCAGCCACTGCAAATGAACTCAAGATGCATGCGCCCCTTGTGCATCTGGCTTACGTGGGTCCTGGGAGTCAAACCTGGGTCCTTTGGCTTTGCAGGCAAGCGCCTTAACCGCTAAGCCATCTCTCCAGCCCTCCAGTTTCTTAATATACTTAGCTATAACCTGAGAAGACAGACTGATTTTAGAAATATCCCCCCTTTTTTCAGGGTATATCCGTCACATTCTCCATACATTGTCTATTAAATGTGCTACCATCACATAACTAGGTTTTACAGTGAACTCCATCTGAGTTATGACTTAAAAAAATTCTTGTTGAGAAGTCAAAGTGTTTTTCAGTTCTTTTGTCTTGTCCTTAGGACACAAGCCTTGATATGCACTGACTTTTGCAGCATGTTTTTGCATATAATGCCTTTTGAAATTAAAGTCTTTGAAAACTTGTACAATTTCTCTAAAATTAAGCAAAGTACCTTACTGCTTGCCTCAGCCAGCATAAAAGTGGTTATCTGTCCACATTTCTCTGGACAATATTCTTTCATCTATAATTTTTTTTTTTTAAAAAAAAAGTATTTATCTATTTGCAAGCATAGAGAGAGTGTGTGAGAATAAGTATCCCCCGGCCTCTAGCTGCTGCAGACGAACTCCAGATACATGCACCACTTTGTATATCTGGCTTTATGTGGGTACTGGGGAATCAAACCCTGGTTGTTAGGCTTTGCAGGCAAGTGCCTTAACTGCTGAGCCATCTCTCCATCCCCCATAATTTTTCTTTTTTTGTTGTGGGAGGTGGGGATCTAAAGCCACACTGGGTTTTAAAAATAATTTAGTAGCTATATTTACTTTTATCATAAAAATTAATTGACAAGAAAATAGAAAGCAAGGTTTGGGCCCTTTCACATCTCTGCTGACAGTGAACTCCAAGCAGTGGGCTGCTAGTAAAATGCAGCACGAGAGGAGCTCGTGCCTACGATGTGGAAGTACTGCTAATAGTCAGATACCAACACTTTCTTGCCTTGTAAGTGCTGCTCATTTACAATGGCAGTTTAGCACAGTATTAATAATCATTACATTTCATTCGCCAAGGCACCTCGAGCACATGTAACATCTGCTGGTGTCAACCAACTAACCGTCTGTGCTTGGAAGATAACATGCCGGAAGCTAAACAGTGTAACTGAAGCCTCGCATGCTGACAAATAGCAAGAACATGCATCCTTTTCCTGTGTGACATTGTGACATAAGGTTGTCATCTACAAAGTTCATGCTCGAGCAGCATTCAGCTGAGTTTAAAAAAAAAAAAAAACCTCAGTGTTTTCAATAAGTTGATAATTTGTGTTGGGCTAGAGTGGGGCTTATGGGATGGGACCTAGCATTCCTTAAGCAACATCTCAAGCATGAACTAATGCTCTATGTATCTTGGGGGTTCCTATCTTGTAACATGTAAAGCCCTACTCACAAAAGGGAATCTGGGGTTAGAGGAGAATGGTTCAGCTTAAACATGAAACCACACAAAACTTCAGGCACAAGAATAAAGCTGACTAGTGAATGTTTCATTTTGTGAATTACTCTTTTGTCCTTTGGAAGAAAAAACTAGCAACACAACCGAAAAACCTATTTTCTTGTGTCTGATATTCACTTTATTAGTGATTTCCAAAAATAAAAAATAAATAAATAACTGAAAAGATGAGAAATCCTCCCTTCCTGAGTAAATTTCATCGCTCCCATCTCTATACAGTAAAACATGAACAATGAGAAAGTTGTGTTGGAATTTCTGTCAGCATGGGCATAAGGAGCGGCCAGTGTGGACAGTGTGCATGTCTTCTGTTACCTTGCCTACATCACTTTGATGTTCACACTGTTTCCGGTGGAAAAGGAGCCCTTGTTGATACACAGTGTTAACTGCTCTTGGACCTTGGAGAGGTTACTTCCAAAAACCCTGGCCCTGGAAAGCTGGCTTTCTGCTGGTTCTTTCTCTATCAGTAATCAACAGTGTTGGTACATTATTACTCTTGGCTGATGGTCACTGAGCTACAAAGGACAGATTGTGCCTCTTATAAACTATGTTTGACCTTTGAAGACTGACTGAGGGACTGAGGTTCAGTATTAACAATTGCCACCATTAAGTCCAATGTTGATCCTGTAAGAATGGCATTTTATCTAGTTCATCTTAGATAGTGGTTCTGTTTTGAGACAAGCTCTTGCTGTGTTGCCTAGCATGGCTTCAGCTTGTGGGATCAAGCAGTTCTCCTTCCTCAGTTCTCAAGTAGCTGAGGCTACAGGGGTGTGGATCACATCAGCTTTAGCACAAAGGTCTTTAAATTTTTCTTCTTTTCATTTGGAAGGAGAGAGAGAGAATGAATTGGCATACCAGAGCCTCTTGTAGCTGCAAATGAACTTCAGGTCATGCACCACTTTGTGCATCTGGCTTTACATTGGTACTAGGAAATCAAACCCTGGCTGTCAGGCTTTAACAAGCAAGTGCCTTTAACCGCTGAGCAATCTCTCCAGCCCCCACTTCATGTTTATTCTTTTGACACATTACTGGAGTTAGACAGTTTGGAAACACAATGTGGGCAATAGTTTTGTGCTTTATGGGGCTTACTTGTTTCACTGTGGAAGACTTTGGAAATGAAAATGATGACTGAGTAACTAAGAGCATCTCCCATGCACAAAATATAGGCAGTCAATAGGAAAGAAGTCAGCTGTATCCCAGAGAAACATGTATTCTAAAAAGCAGCTAGGGACCTTTAAAACTCAGTAAAATTACTGGTTTTAGGGTAGGCACATAAGAGATTAGGTTATAAAGTAATAAAATTAATATTCATATTCATGTGTACCTGTTTGTTTGGGGCAAGGTCTCACTGCAGCCCAAGATGACCTGGAACAAGTTCTAGCCCATGTTGGCCTGGAACTCACAGCAATTGTCATACCTCAGCCTCCTGAGTGCTAGGATTACAGATGTGAGCCACCATGCCTGCCTGGCTCATGTGCATGTTTTAAAAACATGGAGTACATGATTGTAACAAGAAACTGCCTCTTTTTCTCCTTGAAGCAGCTTGCTTAGGTCTAGACTCTAGAAAGCTATTGTGCTTGCAGATTTCACTCAATCCTTTTTTTGTGTTGCAGTCATGTAGATTACAGTACACCTTATTAAATAACCTGAGAAACCTTACTGGTAAAAATCCCTCACTTGGGCTGGGGATGTAGTTTAGTTGATAGAGTGCCTGCTAGTATGGATGAGGCCCTGGAATCTATCCCAGCAACCCATAAAAGTACTCAGGAGGTAGAGGCAGGAAGGTCAGACGTTCAGGGTAATCCTCAACTACATAGGGAAATAGAAGCCAGCCTGCCTGAGCTACATGAGATCCTGTATCAAAAAAAAAAAAAAAAAAAAAAAACCAAAACTAACTTTTAAAAAAATGTGTTATTTGAGAGAGAACAAGTTAAAGAGGGAGGGAGAGGGATAGAATGGGCATTCCAGGGCCTCTGTCCACTGCACACAAACTCCAGATGCATGTGCCTGTAATGCCCAGTTCACGGCGCCCCCAGTGACCACCAAGGAAGACCAAACACATATGCAAACGCAAAGAGCTTTACTCAGGCTTAAGCTCGGTCTCTTGCCTTCACCAACACAGTGGATCCGTGCAAGAGCCCCGAGAAGCAGAAAAGTGGGCTTTTTATTGAGGTTTGAGCAAGGGGGAGAGGACTATCACCTACGCCAACTACATGATTGGCTAATTTGAACATTAACTGTACTTGAGGGTTCTTGATTGGTCTTAGGATTTTGGCGGGCTAGGTCTAGGGGAATTTCAAACTTAATTGGCTCAGCAAGCGGCGGTTACATTTGAACAGGTTGGCGCGCACGGTTACATTCATTTGATTGGTTGACATTTACAAAACTCTCAGATGGTGGATCTTGTTGGGCCATCCAGCCCAGGATGGTAAGAATGTTGAGTCATGCTCACACAGCAAGTTTATGGTTTTTCCCGGTACTGCATGTTCTTCCCTTGACTCTGGGAACTCGCCCCTGTGGCCTACAGAGTGACTGAGGCCTGTCATGGTGCTACTCTGTCCTGGGTCTTTCATTCCCCCCTCTCCTTGTACCTAAAGGGGAGCCAATCCTGGGTCCCAAGAGTTCTAGTGGAACATATTGACTTCTCAAAACCATTAATTGTACATTATTGATTCACTCCTTAACCAATCTATTAAGTATATAGGGAACCAAGTAAAGAGACATGTGGGTTAAGGTTAGGGAGAGTAATCCTCAGGTTCAGTCAGGGGGTCTGCCAGTCAGACGTGGGTGTGATGAATCCAAGTGGCGATCCCATCTACCTTGACAACGGTGGGAGTCATCAGGATGAAGACATAGGGTCCTTTCCAGCGGGGTTCAGATGATGACGACAAACAAAGACCTAATCCCCTGGCTGGTATCCATGTGTTGGTGGGGGAGGTCCAGTCTCATGTATGGCCCCTAGACGAGGCCACATTTCTTCATGAGTTCTAATGATTGAAAATGGTTTTTAAACTTAAATCAGGCAGGATAGGAGGTGGTTTTTTCAAATATAATCTCATAAGGAGTTAACCCTATCATGTAAGGAGTGTTCCTTACCCTATAAAGGGCAAAGGGAAGAAGAGATTCCCAGTCCCCGCCGGTCTCTTAGTAAGGGTCTTTTTTAAAAAAATTCTATTCATTCTACCTGACCTGAACTCTGGGGCCTGTAAGCACAATGTAATTTCTAATTCGCCCCTAATATCTTAATTACCTCTTGTGTTACCTGAGAAATGAAGGCTGGTCCACTATCTGAACTCAAAAGAGCAAGCATTCCATACCTGGGCAAAATCTCCTCTAGGATCTTTCTGTCACCACCTGTGCAGTCTCATGTTTGGTAGGGAAAGCTTCTGTCCATCCTGAGAAGTATCTACAAAAACTTTGTCCATCTTTCTTGAAGCTTCTGCCGTCCATGTACCAGGTGACCTCAGCGTCCGGTAGAGGCTGGTCGGTGAGATCCTCTCTGATGTTGTAGACTCGGCTCAGGATGTCAGCACAATTATGGAGGGTTCCCTCCAAGTCTGGATCCAGATCTTCATGGAGAGCCTCATCAAACAGGGTGGGCGAGTTTTTGAATCCCACATCCAAGTTAATTGTCCATTAAATCCTTGTTCCAGGTCATGCCATTCAAGGGCAAATAGCGGCTGACTTTGTGCTGCCAGTGGCAGGCTAAAGAAGACATCTTTTAAATCCAAAACCATGTACCATACTCTAGATGGAGGCAAAGAACTTAAAAGAGTGTATGGGTTTGGCACTGTTGGGTGGATGTCCATCACCCGCTTATTTATCTCCCTAAGATCCAGGAGTGGAGTGCTCCATGGGGAATGGCAAGGGACAAGTACCCTGATGTCTTGGAGCCGCCTGATATGGGAGGTTATTCCCATATGGGCTTCCCGTGACATAGGGTACTGTCTCACTCTGATGGGCGTTGCCCCAGGCTTTAATTCTACCCAAATGGGTGGGCGATGTGAGGCCAGTCCCATTCCCCCAGTCTCTGTCCAGGCCTGGGGAAACCTCTGCAGCCACTCAGCAATGTCCCTTATTGGACTTGGTTGTTGATGGAGTCTGTACTCATCCTCTAATTGCATGGTCATATTTATCTTTGAAGTGGGGCCCATCTCTCCCCAGAAGGGGATGGGGCATTCAGGTATGACCATGAAGGAGTGGGATACCGGCCAGTGCCAAGGTCCACTGTTCTTTGGGTAGTCCATGAATATTGGTTTGTACCTGTGGCCCTTTGTACCCAAGATTTTTTGTTTGATAGTTTTCCCTGTGATTTAGTTAGCACTGAATGTTGTGCTCCAGTATCCACCAGAGAAGTAATTGGAGTCCCCTCCACTTTTAAGGTTACCCTGGGCTCGGGGAGGGGGTCCGTACCCCATCTCTCCTAGTCTGAGATGTCTCCCAGTTCCAGGACTCGCACTCTTTCCGAATTTTTATATTTACACATGGGAGGTTTCTTGGGGCAGTCCTTATGCCAGTGTCCCATTTCTTTGCAAAACGCGCATTGTTTGCACTGGAGTTTAGGTCTGTCTGGCTAGGGTCCCTCCTTACCTTGTTCTCTGGTTAGCTTCCTGTGTGGATTTCTTTGCATTCCTGGAGAGTCTTTGGTGGCCATCAGAAGGATCTTGGCGGCTGATGCAAAGGCTCAAGCCTGGCATTCTCTGGGCTCTCTCAGTTGTTGTATACTCCTTCTGCCAGTGCTACCAATTCCTGTAGGCTTTTGTCTGCTAATCTATCTAATTTTTGAAATTTTCTCCTGATGTCTGGAGCTGTCTGATTAACAAAGCTAAGAATAACTGCTGTCTTATTTTCTGGGAGTTCTGGGTCCATGGGAGTACACCTGTGGTATGCTTCCATGAGCCTTTCCAGAAAGGCAGCAGGGCTTTCCTCCTTTCCCTGTTTTACATCGTTAACCTTGGCCAAATCGGTGGGCCATCTAGCAATGGCCCTGAGACGCCCCATTAGAGTCCAGCGATAGACCTGGAGTCTCTCCTTACCTTCTGCCATGTTGAAATCTCAGTTGGGTCTAGTCAGTGGGAAAAAAGTATCAATTACAGCTTGGTTATTTGTGGGGTTCCCAATAGTTCCCAGGACCAGTTTTTGAGCTTCTGTGAGGATCCTTTCCCTCTCCTCTGTGGTAAATAGAATCTGTAAAAGCTGCTGACAATCATCCCATGTGGGCTGGTGGGTAAAAAGGATAGAGTCTAGAACTTAGGAGTCTGCATTTTCCAGTTATAGAGGTCACTAGTAGCAAATGGCCAATAGTGACGAGGTTGATTGCCTTCTGCGTCTGGGGGCCCTATCGCTCTGAGCAGAAGGGTTATGACCTCGGGCTCCGGGGCTGGTGCCCGAGGGACTCGACTGTGAGTATTGGGGGGCTAATTACAGGAGAGAGGGATGGCTGTTGGGGCTGAGGTTGAGCCTGCCCAACCACCTGGGGCTGGGGTGGAAGGGAGGAGGAGGATAAGGGGAAGGAAAAATTGTCCTGCAGGACCAGATATAGGGGGGGCAGAAGGTAGGGAGGGGGAGGCAATAGGTTCTTCTTTGTTCTTAACAGCCAGGATAGTGGATGATTTATCCTGTGAAGAAAAGGTTTTTAACCAGGCAGGGGAATTTTCAACCAGATCACACCACATTAGAATGTAGGTATCTGGTCCGAGCATCCATTTCCTGCAGAGGAATTTTGAAAGATATTATCTTGGACCCGCTGTATTATGGGCAGGTGGAAAGTACCTTCCAGGCGCCAGCCCACATTGAAGGTAGGCCATTTATTTCTGCAAAAGATAATTAGTTTTCTCTTTTTCACTTCTACATTTAGGTTAGAGGCCCTTTCTTTAACGTCCGTAAAATGGTCTGTCAGGAGGGAGAGAGGAGTCGAGTGAGTGTCCCATCTGCCCAGTCACACAGAGAAGGAGAGTAAGTCCGACAAAACACAAAGAAAGAAGGCAGAAAATAAGTTCAGCTGGCCAGCTAGTACAAAACTGAAACTGGGACAGCGGCGACACGCCACTCCGTGGGCGCAACCCATGTTGTCCTTCTGAAAACAGGAGGGGAGAAAAATCCCCCCCCCCGGTGGGCCAGAGGCACTCTGGTCCCACCTACCAAACAGGAGGGGAGAAAAATTCCCCTCTGGTGGGCCAGAGGCACTCTGGTCCCATCTACCAAACAGGAGGGGAGAAAAATTCCCCTCTGGTGGGCCAGAGGCACTCTGGTCCCACCTACAGGAGGGGAAAAACCTACCTGGTGGGGAGGCACTCTGGTACTAAAACCTCCCCAAAGGTGCATCCACCCGACTACAAACTGAGTTTGAAATACTAGAGAGATTTGAGAGACTGAGAGACATGAGAGATTGAGAGACAAAGGAAACAGACAAATAGACACTTACCAGCCGGCAGTCTGAGCTCCACGTGTTAGGGATCTCCAGGGGGATCCCGGACGAGCCCCCAAATGTAATGCCCAGTTCACGGCACCCCCAGTGACCACCAAGGAAGACCCAACATGTATGCAAACGCAAAGAGCTTTACTCGGGCTTAAGCTCGGTCTCTTGCCTGCACCAACACAGTGGATCCGTGCAAGAGCCCCGAGAAGCAGAAAAGTGGGCTTTTTATTGAGGTTTGAGCAAGGGGGAGAGGACTATCACCTACGCCAACTACATGATTGGCTAATTTGAACATTAACTGTACTTGGGGTTCTTGATTGGTCTTTAGGATTTTTGGCGGGCTAGGTCTAGGGAATTTCAAACTTAATTGGCTCAGCAAGCAGCGGTTACATTTGAACAGGCTGGCGTGTGCGGTTACATTCATTTGATTGGTTGACATTTACAAAACTCTGAGACGGTGGATCTTATTGGGCTATCCAGCCCAGGACCGCAAGAATGTTGAGTCATGCTCACACAGCAAGTTTATGGTTTTTCCTGGTACTGCTTGTTCTTCCCTTGATTCTGGGAACTTGCCCCTGTGGCCTACAGAGTGACTGAGGCCTGTCATGGTGCTACTCTGGCCTGGGTCTTTCATTCCCCCTCTCCTTGTACCTAAAGGGGAGCTGATGCAGTCAGGTTCACATTGCTGGCAGAAATCACCCTAAGAGCAGCTTGTGGGAAAAAAGAGGTTTATTTTGGCTTACAGGCTCAAGGGGGAAGCTCCATGATGGCAGGAAAAACGATGGCATGAGCAGAGGGTGGACATCACTCTCTGGTCAACATAAGGTGGACAATAGCAACAGGAGAGTGTGCCAAACACTGGCAAGGGGAAGCTGGCTATGTCAACAATACTCTGCCTCCAGAAGGTGTTAATTCCCAAATTGCCATCAGCTGGGAACCTAGCATTCAGAAGACTTGAAGTTTATGGGGGACACCTGTCTCAAACCACCACATTCTGCCCCTGGCCCCCATAAACTGATAACCGTACATGATGTAAAATGTAATGCATTCATGCAAATTTAAAAGTCCCCATAGTTTGTATCAATTCCAATGATGTTCATACGTCCCCATAATCCAAGGTCTTTTAACTGAGCCATAATACCAAAAATATCCCCCAAAAAACCCATAATGGCACAAAATAAACATTCACACTGCAAAGGATGGCATTGGGCAAAACAAAGAAATATTCAACCAATACAAGATTTAAAACAACCAGGGCAAACGTCATACTCTGTAATTCCAATCCAACAACTACTTAGTGACAAATCTCCAAGTCTGATCATTCTGACCAGCAACAAGTCTCTGGAGTTCCAATTCCGCCCCTCCAGCTAGGCTACTCACAGTCCTGGAAAACTTCATCCAGGGCCGGCAGCTCTCCTTGGCAGCCATCTCATAGTCCCGGCATCTCTACTGGGTCTCCACTGCAACCCACGGTCCATCCTCATGGCCCCATGGGATCTCCATGCAGGTATCCAGCAAACCTGCTTCACACTGCCCATGGCCATTTCCAAAACATAAGACCGCGTTACAAACTCAATGACCCTCTCTTTCCTGCATTTGTTATACTCCATAATACCAGGTAGGGTGCCAATTTGTTAATCCAGGGGGGAATAAATCAGACTTTGAAGAACAAGACACTCCTTCAGCATTCAGGCCCCTTCAAAAGAGTCTGCATTCTTCCTGTTGCCCCATTGCAGGTCAGCTGGCCCAATCTCAAAGGTTGTAATCTCTCAATTGCAGCTGAACAGGTAGAGTTCACCCAAAGATTTCATTTTTTCTGTGCTATGTCCCTCTGCTCACACCAGTTCATTTCTATGCAAAGCAACCCTGCACAACTTCTTAGGACACTGGCATAACAGCAAACTTCTCACACAAACTGCTAGCCCAGTCCAAGTAAAGCTCTTTCTCACCCTCATAAGCCAAACCTCACAGTCCATAGTTCTTACTGCATTCAGGTATTTCAGCTCTGACCAGAATAGTCCATTGAGCTATATTTACAGCACTGAAAGGCATCTCTTAGGCCAAGATTTCACATCCACATTCCTCTTGAAAATCAGCTCCAAAAGGCCAAAGCCACACAGTCAGGTGTCTAGCAGCAATCCCACTCCTCGGTACCACTTTACTGTTGCAGTCAGGTTCGCATTGCTGGCAGAAATCACCCTAAGAGCAGCTTGTGGGAAAAAAGAGGTTTATTTTGGCTTACAGGCTCAAGGGGGAAGCTCCATGATGGCAGGAAAAACGATGGCATGAGCAGAGGGTGGACATCACTCTCTGGTCAACATAAGGTGGACAATAGCAACAGGAGAGTGTGCCAAACACTGGCAAGGGGAAGCTGGCTATAATACCCATAAGCCCGCCCCCAACAATACTCTGCCTCCAGGAGGTGTTAATTCCCAAATTGCCATCAGCTGGGAACCTAGCATTCAGAACACTTGAAGTTTATGGGGGACACCTGACTCAAACCACCACAGGAGCCAATCCTGGGTCCCAAGAGTTCTAGTGGAACATATTGACTTCTCAAAACCATTAATTGTACACTATTGATTCACCCCTTAACCAATCTATTAAGTATATAGGGAACCAATAAAGAGACATGTGGGTTAAGGTTAGGGAGAGTAATCCTCAGGTTCAGCCAGGGGGTCTGCCAGTCAGACGTGAGTGTGATGAATCCAAGTGGCGATCCCGTCTACCTTGACAGCAGTGGGAGTTGTCAGGATGACGACATAGGGTCCTTTCCAGTGGGGTTCAGACGATGACTACAAACAAAGACTTAATCCCCTGGCTGGTATCCATGTGTTGGTGGGGGAGGTCCAGTCTCATATATGGCCCCTAGACGAGGCCACATTTCTTCATGAGTTCTAATTAAGGATTGAAAAGACTCACGTAAATTTTGGTTTTTAAACTTAAATCAGGCAGGATTGGAGGTGGTTGTTTTCAAATATAATCTCATAAGGAGTTAACCCTATCATGTAAGGAGTGTTCCTTACCCTATAAAGGGCAAAGGGAAGAAGAGATACCCAGTCCCCGCTGGTCTCTTAGTAAGGGTCTTTTTTTAAAAAAAATTCTATTCATTCTACCTGACCTGAACTCTGGGGCCTGTAAGCACAATGTAATTTCCAATTTGTCCCTAATATCTTAATTACCTCTTGTGTTACCTGAGAAATGAATGCTGGTCCACTATCTGAACTCAAAAGAGCAAGCATTCCATACCTGGGCAAAATCTCCTCTAGGATCTTTCCTGTCACCACCTGTGCAGTCTCATGTTTGGTAGGGAAAGCTTCCGTCCATCCTGAGAAGTATCTACAAAAACTTTGTCCATCTTTCATGAAGCTTCTGCCGTCCGTGTGCCAGGTGACCTCAGCATCCGGTAGAGGCTGGTCGGTGAGATCCTCTCTGATGTTGTAGACTCGGCTCAGGATGTCAGCACACTTATGGAGGTGTCCCTCCAAGTCTGGATCCAGATCTTCATGGAGAGCCTCATCAAACAGGGTGGGCGAGTTTTTGAATCCCACATCCAAGTTAATTGTCCATTAAATCCTTGTTCCAGGTCATGCCAGTCAAGGGCAAATAGCGGCTGACTTTGTGCTGCCAGTGGCAGGCTAAAGAAGGCATCTTTTAAATCCAAAACTGTGTACCATACTCTAGATGGAGGCAAAGAACTTAAAAGAGTGTATGGGTTTGGCACTGTTGGGTGGATGTCCATCACCTGCTTATTTATCTCCCTAAGATCCAGGAGCGGAGTGCTCCATGGGGAATGGCAAGGGACAAGTACCCCGATGTCTCAGAGCCGCCTGATATGGGGAGGTGATTCCCATATGGGCTTCCCGTGACATAGGGTACTGTCTCACTCTGATGGGCATTACCCCAGGTTTTAATTCTACCCAAATGGGTGGGTGATGTGAGGCCAGTCCCATTCCCCCAGTCTCTGTCCAGGCCTGGGGAAACCTCTGTAGCCACTCAGCAATGTCCCTTATTGGACTTGGTTGTTGATGGAGTCTGTACTCATCCTCTAATTGCACGGTCATATTTATCTTTGAAGTGGGGCCCATCTCTCCCCAGAAGGGGATAGGGGCATTCAGATATGACCATGAAGGATTGGGATACCCGGCCCATGCCAAGGTCCACTGTTCTTTGGGTAGTCCATGAATATTGGTTCATACCTGTGGCCCCTTGTACCCAAGACTTTTTGTTTGATAGTTTTCCCTGTGATTTAGTTAGCACTGAATGTTGTGCTCCAGTATCCAGAGAAGTAATTGGAGTCCCCTCCACTTTTAAGGTTACCCTGGGCTCGGGGAGAGGGTCCGTACCCTGTCTCCCCTAGTCTGAGATGTCTCCCAGTTCCAGGACTCGCACTCTTTCCGACTTTTTATTTTTACACATGGGAGGTTTCTTGGGGCAGTCCTTATGCCAATGTCCCATTTCTTTGCAAAACGCACATTGTTTGCACTGGAGTTTAGGTCTGTCTGTCTAGGGTCCCTCCTTACCTTGTTCTCTGGTTAGCTTCCTGTGTGGATTTCTTTGCATTCCTGGAGATTCTTTGGTGGCCATCAGAAGGATCTTGGCGGCTGATGCAAAGGCTCGAGCCTGGCATTCTCTGGGCTCTCTCAGTTGTTTGTTGTATACTCCTTCTGCCAGTGCTACCAATTCCTGTAGGCTTTTGTCTGCTAATCTATCTAATTTTTGAAATTTTCTCCTGATGTCTGATTAACAAAGCTAAGAATAACTGCTGTCTTATTTTCTGGGAGTTCTGGGTCCATGGGAGTATATCTGCGGTATGCTTCCATGAGCCTTTCCAGAAAGGCAGCAGGACTTTCATCCTTTCCCTGTTGTACATCACTAACTTTGGCCAAATTGGTGGGCTGTCTAGCAGCGGCCCTGAGACCCCCTGCATTAGAGTCCGGCGATAGACCTGGAGTCTCTCCTTACCTTCTGCTGTGTTGAAATCCCAGTTGGGTCAAGTCAGTGGGAAAAAAGTATCAATTACAGCTTGGTTATTTGTGGAGTTCCCAATTGTTCCCAGGACCAGTTTTTGAGCTTCTGTGAGGATCCTTTCCCTCTCCTCTGTGGTAAATAGAATCTGTAAGAGCTGCTGACAATCATCCCATGTGGGCTGGTGGGTAAAAAGGATAGAGTCTAGAACTTAGGGGTCTTCATTTTCCAGTTATAGAGGTCACTAGTAGCAAATGGCCAGTAGTGACGAGGTTGATTGCCTTCTGTGTCTGGGGGCCCTATCGCTCTGATCGGAAGGGTCGTGACCTCGGGCTCTGGGTCTGGTGCCTGAGGGACTTGACTGTGAGTATTGGGGGGTGGCTAATTACAGGAGGGAGGGATGGCTGTTGGGTCTGAGGTTGAGCCTGCCCAACCACCTGGGGCTGGAGTGGAAGGGAGGAGGAGGATAAGGGGGAGGAAAAATTGTCCTGCAGGACCAGCTATAGGGGGGCAGAAGGTAGGGAGGGGGAGGCAATATGTTCTTCTTTGTTCTTAACAGCCAGGATAATGGACGATTTATCCTGTGAAGAAAAGGTTTTAACCAGGCAGGGGGATTTTCAACCAGATCACGCCACGTTAGAATGTAGGGTATCTGGTCCGAGCGTCCATTTCCTGCAGAGGAATTTTGAAAGATATTATCTTGGACCCGTCGTATTATGGGCAGGTGGAAAGTACCTTCCTGGGGCCAGCCCACGTTGAAGGTAGACCATTCATTTCTGCAAAAGATAATTAGTTTTCTCTTTTTCACTTCTACATTTAGGTTAGAGGCCCTTTCTTTAACATCCGTAAAGTGGTCTGTCACGAGGGAGAGAGGAGTCGAGTGAGTCTGTCCCATCTGTCCAGTCACACAGAGAAGGAGAATAAGTTCCACACAAAACACAAAGAAAGAAGGCAGAAAAAAGTTCAGCAGTACAAAAACTGAAACTGGGACAGCAGCGTCATGCCGCTCCGTGGCGTGACCCACGTGGTTTCTGAAAACGTGAGGGGAGAAAATTTGGGCCAGAGGCAGTCTGGTCTTGAGAAAATTCCCCTCTGGTGGGCCAGAGGCACTCTGGTCCCACCTACCAAACAGGAGGGAGAAAAATTCCCCTCTGGTCTACCAAACAGGAGGGGAGAAAAATTCCCCTCTGGTGGGCCAGAGGGAAAAATTCCCTCTGGTGGGCCAGAGGCACTCTGGTCCCACCTGTAAAAAATTCCCCTTTGGGCCAGAGGCACTCTGGTCCCATCTACTAAAACTACAAATGACTACAAACCGAGTTTGAAATACTAGAGAGACTGAGAGGCATGAGGTTGAGAGACAAAGGAAACAAACAAATAGACACTTACCAGCCGGCAGTCTGAGCTTTGTTGGTGGTAGGGATCTCAGGGGATGATCTGCCCCAAATTGCCCAGTTATGCCCCAGTAGTTTCATTTGAAAGAGGTGGCTTAAGCTCGGTCAAACTTGGATCCGTGCTAGATCCTCCTACCTCTGCCTCCTGAGTGCTGGGATTAAAGGCATGTGCCTCCACACCTGGCATTTGTAATGGCTTTCTGCCCTGCTTATGAGCTACAGCTTTTTGCTGAATTATTTATTATCACATTGTGTTAGCTGTTTTGCCTCTTGATAGATCATTTTACACCACAATATTGTTGCTGCCTAAGAGAAAAACTATCTCTTCAGCAGCCCTATTGACCTCCAGAAAGCATTATTTGATTAAGATGGGATTTTCCTGGTAGTTTAAGAAATTTTCTCTATGTATTTAGGTTATGTTTTTCTACTTGAACAATCAGATACTGAAGGCAACTTGCTTGTTATTTTCTGTGTACTGGTTCTTCTAAAAATTTATTTACCAGGCTGGAGAAATGGCTTGCCAGTTAAGGTGTTTGCCTGCAAAGCCAAAGTACCCAGGTTTGATTCCCCAGGACCCACGACGGCTAGATGTCAAGGTGGCGAATGAATCTGGAGTTCATTTACAGTGGCTGAAGGCCCTGGCATGTCCATTCTCTGTATCTGCCTTTTTGTTTCTCTCTTAAATAAAACCAAAACATCTTGTTAATAATAACAGTAATGATGAACATTAACATTTTTTTAATATTTATTTTTTTATTTATTTGAGAGAAAGAGGAGAGAGAGAAAGAAAGAGGGAGAGAGAGAATGGGTGTGCCAGGGCCTCCAGCCACTGCAAACGAACTCCAGATGCATGCACCCCCTTGTGCATCTAGCTTACGTGGGTCCTGGGGAATCAAACCGGGATCCTTTGGCTTTGCAGGCAAACACCTTAACTGCTAAGCTATGTCTCCAGCCCCAACATTAACATTTTTAAAAAATTAAACAAAATTGTTTCTCTGACATTCCTAAACTGTCCTTAATTGTGCATATTTGCTCAGTTCATTTTTATTTTCTATTTTATTTTGTTTAGAAAAGAAAGGGAAGGGCTTGTTAAAACAAGAAACTACCATTCATGTTGTCTCTGTAAAAATGAGTTTGCATAAAGTGACACATACATCTGGAGTTTGACTGCAGTAGCGAGAGGCCCTGGTGTGTAAATTCTCTCTCTGTCTCTTTCTCTCTCTTACTTACCTGCTCTCTCTCTTCTCTTTCATAAAATAAATAATTTAAAAAATTTTTTAATTATTATTATTTTATTTATTTTTGGAGAGACAGAGACAGACAGAGAGGGAGAGGAAGACAGAGATGGGCGCGCCAGCAGTCTCTCAGCTGCTGTGAACGAAATCTAGATGTGTGCGCCCCCTTGTGGTCAAGTGCGGCATTGCGCCCTTGCGTCACTTTGCATCTGGCAAAACGTGGGACCTGGAGATTGGAACCTGTGTTCTTTGGCTTAGCAGGCAGGCGCCTTAACCGCTAAGCCATCTCTCCAGCCCTAGACTTTTTTTTAATGCAAGAGAGGGAGAATTGGCGCACCAGGACCTCCAGCCACTGCAGTCAAATTCTAGAGTCATGCACTGCCTTGTGCACATGTGCAACCTTGTACTTGCATCACTTTGTGCATCTGGCTTATGTGGGACCCAGAGAGTTGAACATGGGTTCTTAGGTTTCAGGCAGGTGTCTTAACTGCTAAGCCATATTTCCAGCCCCCCCCCCCTTTTTTTGAGATAGGGTCTCACTCTAGCCTAGGCTGACCTGGAATTCACTATGTAGTCTCAGGGTGGCCTCAACTCATGGCAATCCTCCTTCCTGTGCCTCCCAAGTGCTGGGATTAAAGGTGTGTGCCACCATACCCAGTTCCAGCCCACTTTTGAAAATATTTATTTAAGACAAAGAGAATGAGGCAGAGAGAAAGTATAGAGTATGGGTGCTCCAGGGCCTCCTGTTGATGTAAACAAACTTCAGATGCATGTATCATTTTGCATCTGGCTTTACGTGGGTACTGCGGAATTGAACCTGGGCCATCAGGCATTGCAAGCAAGCTCCTTTAACAGCTGAGCCACCTCTCTAATCCCAGTTTTACTTACTAATGGAAACTTGCAGTACTCAATTTTCTTCCTTTTACTCACTTTTCAAAATATGTTGTGTTTGACTTGCAGATTTTTCTTCTCAGGTATTCTAACTGAAGTTTACAAAGGAGAAGAACTGTCATTAGCTAGGAGAAGTTGCTGCAAGGAATGGAATTAGCTCATAGCTTGCTGCTGAACGAAGATGCATACAAACAACTTGGTGAAGTGCAGAAGGCTGAGTTTATTTTTGAGTGGTTGAGATACTTGGAGAAGCTCTTGCTGGCAACCAGCCGGGTAGGTAAAATTATAAAGATGGTTTAAAAAGTCTAGTTCCTTCGGTTTGCTCTAGGCCAGGCTAACCTGGAATTCGCCATGTAGTCTCAGGATGGCCTTGAACTCATGACAGTTCTCCTACCTCTGCCTCCCAAGTGCTGGGATTAAAGGTGTGCACCACTACACCTGGCCTAACTTCTCATTTTAATTACATACATGATTTTCCTTTGGTCTCTGAATCTACCACATGTGTATTCTCCTTACACTATATAAGATCTACCGTGTGGGTACTGTCTTTAACTCTAGGCCTGTTACCTGTGTAATTACTCTAAACTCAGGGTAACCATGAGTGTAACTATCTTTATGATATCTTCTCTGTGTTTTTGTTTGTTTGTTTTTTTGTTTTTTTGAGGTAGGGTCTCACTGGAGCCCAGGCTGATCTGTATGTAATTCACTATGTAGTCTCAGTGAGGCCTTGAACTCATGGCAATCCTCCTGCCTCTGCCTCCCGAGTACTGGGATTAAAGGCGTGCGCCACCATGTCTGGCTCCTCTCTGTTATTTTTCATTACGTCATCACTGTTTGCCTTTATAACTTTCTTCCATGGGGAAACTCAATGTAGGTTCCTCCTAAGTCTCCCTGCACAAGCTCCTAGAGTCTTTTCCACGTGCTTGCAGCTCTCTCCAGTCTTTTTCGAAAGTCTTCAATTTCTCTTAAGTAAACCTTATAACATATACAGTATTTTCACGAGTGTTTTTCCTACTTTCCACATGTTTAGCCTCCCTTCATAGACCCCATTCTCCCTTAAATAAACCCCACAATTTATGATTTCCTCCTCAATAAACTTATTAATTCACAATTTAAAAAACAAGTTTAAATTTTTCTAGGGGAAAATGAGGTTAGAGGGATTCATATAATACATGTTGATATGGAGTTGTCTCTGTCACCTTTCTTTGTAGACTGATGTGAGAGAGAAGCAGAAGACTCTTGCTGAACAGCTCCTGTCTTTGTTGAACAGCTCCCCGGGGCCTCCTACTCGCAAACTCCTTGCTAAGAGTCTGGCTGTACTGTATAGTGTTGGAGATACTTTCTCTGTTTATGAGACAATCGATAAATGTAATGATCTTATTCGTAGCAAAGATGATTCTCCAAGTTACCTTCCCACCAAACTGTAAGTGAAACAGTGCACCATAGCAACACAGAATACTGCTGTCTTGTTTCATGCTTTCTATAAAGTACCTAACCTATCTGGCAATTATTCTGAAATGGTATAAAAATTTGGTTGTCTTTCCTTTTATATTTTTATTCTTTTTTAAAAATTTGTTTATTTTTCATTTATTTATTAGCAACAGACAGAGAAAGAGAGAGAGAATTGGCGCACCAGGGCCTCCAGCCACTGCAAACAAACTCGAGATGCATGGACCACCTTGTGCATCTGGCTTATGTGGGTCCTGGGAAATCGAGCCTCAAACTGGGGTCCTTAGGCTTCACAGGCAAGCGCTTAACCACTAAGTCATCTCTCCAGCCCTTTTTATTCTTTTTATTAGATGGGTTGAATTAGGGTCTCACTCTAGCTCAGGCTGTCTGGGATTCACTCTGTAACCAGTCTGTCCTTGAAGTCAAGGCAATCCAAAGTCAGCCTCCTGAATGCTGAGTTTATAGGTGTGCGTTGCCAGGCCTGGCTTGTCTCGTCTTTTAATCTTAAAAGAAAAAAATTAGGGCTGGAGAGATGGCTTAGTGGTTAAGGCGCCTGCCTGCTAAGCCTAAGAACACCCATTCGATTCTCCAGGTCCCACGTTTAGCCAGACACAGTTGACGCAAGGGTGCAATGCTGCACTTGCCCACAAGAGGGCACACGCATCCAGAGTTTGTTCACAGTGGCTGAGAGGCTGCTGGCGCACCCATTCTCTCTCTCTCTGACTCTCTCCAAATAATAATTAAAATAAAATAAAAATTAAAAAAGCCTGACATTTTCCCGTTGACTGAGAAGTTCTTTTAAAAATATAAGTGGGGCGTGGTGGTGCACACCTTTAATCCCAGCACTAGGGAGGCAGAAGTAAGTGGATCACCATGAGTTTGAGGCCACCCTGAGACTGCATAGTGAATTCCAGGTCAGCCTGAGCTAGAGTGAGACCCTACCTCGAAAAACCAAAAAAAAAGTTAGAGGCCAGGGATGGAGCTCAGTAGCAGAAAATATACTTAACATTCAGAAAGCCCTAGAAATAATACTAATGAGAACTGGGCATGTAACTCAAGGGGGGAGCACTTGCCTAGCATGCATGAAGCCCTGAATTCATCCCCAATACTGCTAATAATAAATAGTAATCAGAACAACAAAATATAAGACAATAAATAAGATGTGTGTGTTTTAGAACTGAGATTCAAACATCTTCCTAAAATTTTAGCAGGTGAATAAGAATACATTAAAAATTTTCAGATTTTGGATATTCTTTTAGTTCTTAGTTCATAATAGTAGAAAATAATGATAAATAGGAAAATGTTTTTCTAAAATCCCAAGAGGAATCTAAGTTTCTTTGTATATAGGATATGGTTCAATTATTTTGTTATTTCTAAGAAGGCTGTGAGCCATCTGTGGTTCCACAGCAGTAAAGGGGATTTTATTGATCTAATGTTTAGGTTGTAACAGTGTTCTGTCATAAAGGTTTTCAGATTTCAAGTTTGGTGAACACATTATTTCTTTCTTTTTTTTTTTTTTAGAGAGAGAGAGACAGAGGGAAAGAGAATTGGTGTGCCAGGGCCTCAGCCACTGCAATCAAACTTGAGACGCTTCTGGGCGTGTGCGACCTTGTGCTTGCCTCACCTTTGTGTGACTGGCTGACGTAGGATCTGGAGAGTCAAACATGGGTCCTTAGGTTTCGCAGGCAAGCTCTTTAACTGCTAAGCCATCTCTCTAGCTTGAAATTTTTGATTTTTCTAGGTAGGGTGTCGCTCTAGCCCAGACTGACCTGGAATTCACTATGTGGTCTCAGAGTGGCCTCAAACTCATGGTGATCCTGTGCCTCCCAAGTGCTGGGATTAAATGCGTGCACCACCATGTCTGGCTTGAAAATATTATTACTTCATGTCTTTCATCTTTGTCTACCTTTGATTAACATATAAAGTTCTGGAGCTGGAGTTATGGCCTAGCAGTTAAGGCACTTACCTGCGAAGCCTAAAGACTCAGGTTCGATTACCTATTACCTACATAAGTCAAATGCACAAGGTGGCACATGTGTCTGGAATTTCATTTGCAGTGGCTGGAGGCCCTGATGCACCCATTCTCTATTTCCCTCTTTTTCTGATTCTTTCTCTCAAGTAAATAAATAAAGTATTTTAAAAAAAACATAAAGTTCTGTTCAGATCTTCTATTACTATTATCATCATCATTTATTTACAAGCAGAGAGAGAAAGAGAGAATGGGCATGCCAGGGCCTCTTGCCACTGCAAACAAACTGTAGATGCATGTGTGACTTTGTGCATCTGGTTTTACGTGGGTACTGAGAATTGAACCTAGGCTATTGGGCTTTGCAAGCAATCATCTTTGAATGCTGATCCATCTCTCTAGCCCACAGAGTCTTGTTCATGACATTGATGGGGCAGAAACTTTGGGCTAAAAATTTAGATTTTTTAAAATATTTATTTATTTATTTATTTATTTATTTATTTATTTATTTGAGAGAGCAAGAGAGAAAGAGGCAGAGAGGGAGAGAATGGGTGTGCCAGGGCCTCTAGGCACTGCAAACAAACTCCAGATGCATACGCTACCTTGTGTATTTGGCTCATGTGGGTCCTGGGGAATCGAACCAAGGTCCTTTGAATTTGAAGGTAAATGCCTTCAAATTCTTGTTATGGGGCTTAGGAGTTAGGATGCTTGCCTGCAAAGCCAAAGGACCAAGGTCTGATTCTCCAGGACCCAAGTAAGCCAGATGCACGAGGAGTGCATGCGTGTGGAGTTCACTTGCAGTGGCTGGAGGCCCTGGTATGTCCCCATTCTCTCTACTTGCCTTTATTTTATCTCTCTCTCCCTCAAATAAATAATATAAAAATATTTAAAAAATAAAATTCTTGTTATAGAAAGTTTAATTATTTCTTATTTACCTAAGATTTCATGCCTTAGCATTTAACACTCTGTTCTGCATAATTTTAACCTTTCCAAGTAAAATTAAGTAGTCCCTGTTGTCAACAAATGATACCAGGGCTACTGAGTAGTCATGTAGAAGAGTAAAATTTGGCCCTTGGATCACACCACATTAAGACTTACTTAAAATGGAACACTTAAAATTTCAACTTAGAAAAATATATGCTAGCCTGGCATGGTGGCACACGCCTTTAATCCCAGCACTTGGGAGGCAGAGGTAGGAGGATCTCCGTGAGTTCAAGGCCAGCCTGAGACTACATAGTTAATTCCAGGTCAGCCTGGACCAGAGTGAAACCCTACCTTGAAAAACCAAACAAAAGAAAAAAAGAAAGAAAAATATATGCTGATATTTGTAATCTTGGAATAAGCAATGGTATATTCTCAGGTAATACCAAAAGTACAACTAAGAAAAAACCATATAGCTAAATAATATTGCATCACAGTTACATGCATTTGTTTTGTATGAGATACTTCAAAGAAAGAAAGGGTATAGCCAGCAGAAATTTAATAGTCTCCTTTACATTTTTTTTTTAAATTTATTTATTTATTTTGGTTTTTCGAGGCTGGCCTTGAACTCACTGTGATCCTCCCACCTCTGCCTCCCAAATGTTGGGATTAAAGGCGTGCACTACCACAGCCAGCTCCTTTACATATTTTTAAGGTATTTATATTCTTTCTTTCAGCCATGACTTAATTTCTAATTTACGTTTGTTGTTTCAGTGCTGCTGTGGTATGTCTGGGTTCCTTATACAAGAAGTTGGGTAGAATACTGGGAAACACCTTTACTGATACAGTGGGGAATATTCTTAAAGCTATGAAGAGTGCAGAGGTAAGTTCAACCTAAGACTAACATATAGATTTGTGTAATTTGTGTTTGTTTGAGTTAATCGGAACTTTGTATATTGCAAACACACAAAGATGTCCGTGTATATATATGTAAAAATTAAATGTATCTACTTGATGCACAATATGTAATCTGTATACTGAACTCTTTTTAGAAAAGTCATCCTCATACTCTCTCTCCCTGCTTGCAAATAATAATAATAATTAATAAATTAGGAAAGTCATAATACAACAGCGTTTTGTACATTCATATAACTCCAAAGAGCAAAAACTATTCTATCTCCTCTTTATTTTATTTTTCGTGTTTTGGAGGCAGTCTTCCTTTATAGCCTAAGTTGGCTTTGAACTCACAATCCTCTTGCCCCAGACTCCCAGGTGCTAGGATTATAGGCATGTACCACCATGCCAGACTCTCCATCTTTTCTGTTGGATACTTTTTGTTTTGTGTTTTGAGGCAGGATCTCATTCTAGCCGAGGCTGGTTCTGTACTCATGATAATCCTCCTACCTCAGCCTCCTGAGTACTGGAATTAAAGGCATGAGCCACCACACCTGGCCTCCATTTAATACTTAAGAGTACTGGAGCAATTGCTTATTACCAGGGACTATGTATTTGTTAACTACTGAATACCTGTTATGTGCATGACTTATCATACCAGTGTATTCAGGGGTCTCTAGAGTAACAGAATGAATAGAACAAATATGTATCATCAAGGAGATTGGCTTACAAAATTTGGGGCTAGTCCGACATTGCCTGGCTTCAATCTGGAGTGCCTGAACACCCAGTTGCTGCTCCATCCACAATGCTCAATGCTTAGCAGTCCCAATCTGGCACTGAAGGCCTCAATGGTGCCTGGATAGTCACTGGTCTTCAGTCCATGCTGGAAGGCCACAGAAGCTGGGTTCTGATGTCAGGCATGGCAGCAACAGGGTAGGTGCACTCACCCCTCAGCAAGGGGTGAAGACAGACTGGGAAAAAAGGCTGCTTTTTTCCTGGGACCTCTTTATATATCGGCTGCCACCAGAAGGACTGCCTGTTCTGGAGGAAGTTTTCCCTTCAGATAGTTTTTACTGCAAACACCCTTAGAGACATGCCCAAGAAACCATGTCTTTCACTGTGTTCTTTTTTTTTTCTTTGATTTTCAAGGTAGGGTTTCCCTCTAGCCCGGGCTGACCTGGAATTCACTATGTAGTCTCAGGATGGCCTCGAACTTATAGCAATCCTCCTACCTCTGCCTCCCGAGTGCTGGGATTAAAGGTGTGCACCACCATGCCCAGATTAGTTTCATACATTTTAATCATACAATTTAATTTAATTGGTATGTTTGTAAAAGAATTGGAATGTGCCAGGTGCATGCCTTTGATCCCAGCACTCAGGAGGCAGAGGTAGGAGGATTGCTGTAAGTTCGAGGCCATCCTGAGACTACATAGTGAATTCCAGGACAGCCCGGGCTAGAGAGAAACCCTATTTCGAAAACACCAAAAAAAAAAAAAAAAAAAAAACCAACTTGAATATGTAACTCAGCATCTTTAAGTGTAAAATGCCATAGGCAGGACTGAGGAGATGGCTTAGCATGTTTGCAAAAGCATAAGAGCCTGAGTTTGATTCTCAGCATCCATGGAAAAAGTTGGGTTGGCCATGCAGGCCTGCAACCTGAGTCCAGAGGGGTTGGAGATAAGAGAAGTGCACTGCTTAGCCATACTGATCAGCAGCTCAGCTCCAGGTGCAGTGAAAGACTCCCTCTCAAAGGAAAATAACACAGAAGAGTGATAGAAGAAGAAAGCCAGTGTTCTACTCTTGCCTCTACACATGTGAATGCATACACACATAAACACACAACACCATAGCAGAGCAGAGACTCTTCTTATTTTACAGCAATGAAGTAATTGATAGAAATGCAGGGTAGTTACACATTTGTACAATGTTATGACAAAACATGGGGAATTCAAATTTAAACTATATTTAAAATTTTTGTAGCTGATTCCAAAATTTCAATAAGTAAAGTCTAACACAGAACTGTTTCCTTCACCAGTTCATTCCTTAGGAAAAAAGATGATTCAAAGATTGGGTGTGGTGGCCACACCTTTAATCCCAACAGGGGTAGGAGGGTTGCCATGAGTTCAGTCAAGGCCACCCTGAGACTACATAACATGTTCCAGGTCAACCTGGGCAAGAAGGAGACCCTATCTTTGAAAAACAAAAGAGATTCAAGAGAAGAGTTTTTTTAATGTATTAAGTTTCGTTTTACTAAAAAGTGGATATCTGTAAGGTCTTTTATTTACTGAGTATAGCCATTTTATATCCTCCTCCCTATCTCTTTCAACTAAGGTAGACTACTTTTTAGGCTCCAAGATTTACAAAGCGTTACTTCAGTAGGTATCAAAAAATTTAAAAAATATTGATAAATATAACCAGGCATGGTGGCACACACCTTTAATCCTAGCACGTGGGAGGCAGAGGTAGGAGGATCGCTGTGAGTTCAAGGCCACCCTGAGACTACATAGTAAATTCCAGGTCAGCCTGAGCTAGAGTGAGACCCTACCTCAAAAAAACAACAACAACAAATTGATAAATACAGATGTCTTATTTTTCCATTATGTAGATTATTTCTGACAGTTTCTTGCCTTTTTTTGTTTGTTTGTTGTTTTCAAGGTAGGGTCTCACTGTGGCCCAGGCTGTCCTGGAAATCACTATGTAGTCTCAGGGTGGCCTCGAACTTTCAGCGCTCCTACCTCTGCCTCCCAAGTGCTAGGATTAAAGGTGTACACCACCACGCCCGGCTCTTTTTGTTTTTACCTACTTAAGTTAGGGCTGCTTGCATGGTCATTGGTGGGAGGTTATTTACTGGAGAATGGGCATCCCACCAGTGGCTACACCACTGAAGGACATGACTGTCCTCCCAGCAGTCTTCAGCTGCAGCTAGCTAAACTGGAAGGTGTGGGGTCTCTTCGGTCCGAAATATTGACAGGCTCAGGCTTAAGCAGGAAACCACAGCTGCTGTGTAATGGCCATGTTGTATCCAGAAAACAGCATTCTGTGCCCCTTACTCCCCTCCTCCCGCTCTTCCTTCTGTCTGCACCCTCTCCTACAGGGCTCCCTGAGCTTTGGACAGGGTGGTTTCGATGTCATTCGTAGGGTTGAGGACACAGTAGTCACGTATTCTTGGCAATTTTGCTAGGTATGCATTCACCTGTGTCCTCTGCATAAAAAAACTTCTGTGATCAAGGCTACCAGCAAGTTTCCTTGTTTTTCTTTTTTTTTAACCTTCATTATTTAGTTGTTCAGTTACCACATCATTTCATACATAGAAATTGAGATAAATGAAAAATTTCAGTTTCCTGTTAGTACCCATTTTAGTGTGCTCACCTATGACTTTTGTGCTCCTTCTTTTTTTTCTTTCAAAGTAGGGTCTCACTGTAGCCCAGACTGCTTTTGTACTTCTTTAAACCAAGAAATGGTGCTTGATGCTGACCTTCATCTTCCTTCAGGGGTCTTGACTTCTAGAGGTAGTCATCTTTGGCATTTAGTAAAACATCAGTAATAAAAGTAGCTCGTTATTTGTCAGGCACTGATAAATGTATATCCACAGGAACCTATTCCTCTGTCCCACTGGCTCTGAGGCTCATCTTGACCTTATTTTATATGTGAGGGAGTAAAATAACTCAAAGACACAGCTATTCAGAGTCGGAAATAAGATCTAGATACTTTCTTTCCCGTAGTGGTAATATTGAACCCAGAGCCTGCCACATGCCAGGCAAATGTTCTGTCATTCCAGGTCTTTAGTTCAGTATCCTTTTAGGACAGAGCTGGCTGCAAACTCATGTAAGTTGAAGATGACGTTGAAACCTAGTCCTCTTGCCTCCTTCTCCCAGGTGTTGGGATTACAATTGTGCACCACCATGCCTGGCTCAGATCTTTTAAATTCTAACTTCTGAGTTAAACTGTTCTGATAATGATAGCAGAATATTAACAACTGTCAACTATTGAACATTTGCTGTATGTTGGAAATTATTCTTTGTGCTTTACATGTGCTTTACATCTTTGCTTACCATAGTAGCCTGTGAAGCAGATACTGTTACCTCTGTTTCGTATGTAAAGAAATGGGTAGCACACCTGCATTATTACCTCCAATTATAGCACTCATTTATGGATGCTTAACAGTATACAAGGTTTGTATATATGGACACAAACCATGTGAAAATGAAATGAAATGAGATGAAAGCCTTATTTTCTTAGTAATGCTATTTGTTTTGCTCAAAGAAGCTCAAGTCCATACGTAGCACAAGACATAATAAAATGGTTGCTAATGGGAGTTTTTCTTATAATTTCTTATTTTTCTTAGAATTTCTTTATAATATGTTTAATCTTACTAACCCAGTGACTTCTATTGTATTGAAATATAATATAGGATATACACAGATAACACTACTTTAATTGAAAATAGAATGGTTAATGTTTCTTTTTTAAAATATGTTTTATTTATATATTTATTTATTTGAACGAGAGAAAGAGGCACAGAGAGAGAGGGAGAGAATGGGTGCAACAGGTTCTCCAGCCACTGCAGATGAACTCCAGATGCATGCGCCCCCTTGTGCATCTGGCTTATGTGGGTCCTAGAGAATCAAACCAGGATCCTTTGGCTTTGCAGGCAAACGCCTTAACTGCTAAGCCATCTCTCTAGCCCTGGTTAATGTTTCTTGACGTCAAAATAGATTGCTTAATATACAGAGAAACCTGAATATTTTTCTGATATGTGAAAAAAATATCAGTGCTTAATGCAGTTCTTTGTACTGGAATTATCCCTATTTAAAGTTTTTTTCTTGATAGTCTCAAGGTCGATACGAGATTATGCTCAGTCTGCAGAATATATTGAATGGCCTCGGAGCTGCTGCGGCACCATGCCACAGAGATGTTTATAAAGCAGCCAAATCCTGCTTAACGGATAGGTCCATGGCGGTTCGTTGTGCTGCTGCAAAGGTAAAGTAGTCTGGTTGCCATCTTTCTAAAACAGATAGTTCAGTTAGTTCATCTCTGTGAAAGTATTAGTAACAGCCGCATGGTCCTAGAGCGGCAGCCTTGGTAATCAGCTCAGCCAGTCTTGTGTTAGCTTGTGTCCAGAAGATTGGTTACAGATGCCCCGAGGTTCAGGTAGTTGTAAAATGGCAGTGGGTAGGAAGTTCAGGCCTTCAACATGCTTACATGTGTATTCTGTGGTTCTGTGCTTCCCCTCTGTACAAGTGTGAACTAACATTTGTATGTAAGACTATGTTCCCCTGCCTTAATGTAGCTGATTAGATAGTACAGTAAAGCTACTCATGTTGGGATTATTCTCATGGCTGTTCTCAAGGTATTTTCCATAAGCTGCTGAGGGAAGTGGGTCTTCCACCCACTTTTTGTGTACTTACATGGTACAGTCTTTGTGATATTTTTTCCATAAATTGCTGTTTGTTGTTCCTAGAAGTACAGATACTATGAATTTTTGTAGTCCATTTTAGTTTCTACAACTTGCATAGATGTGAACCTGACATTTCTTTAATGTGTTTGTTCAATGGAGTAGTGTCTTCTTGAACTTCAGAATGAGGCCGTCTTTATGTGGAGCACAGACCTGGACAGTGTGGTCACACTATGTTTTAAGTCCTTTGAAGGTTCCAATTACGATGTGCGGATTTCAGTTTCAAAGCTATTGGGCACAGTATTGGCCAAAGCTATAATTTCTAAACATCCAGGAGCAGGTGAGATCTTGTAATTATTTTCAAAGTATCTTTTCTATTTTTTCTGTTGTTTTAACAAATACATACAGCATTACAGCTATAATTATAAACTTTAAAAAAGCAGAATATAAATCAATTTTTGGCTGGAGAGATAGCTCAGCAGTTAAAGGCATTTGCTTACAAAGACTGATAGCCTCGGTTCAGTTCCCCAGTTCTCATGTAAAGCCAGATGTACAAAGTGGCACATTCATCTGGAATTCGATTGCAGTGGCAGGAGGCCCTGGCATGCCCATATTCACTCCTTTCTGTCTCCCCTCCCTCAAATTCTCAAATAAATAAATAAATAAAATATTAAAAATCAATTTCAGTTCATTAACGTTGCTGTAGGTCCTAAGATGTCATCCTCAAATAATCAGTAAAACATTGAAGGGAAAATGTTAAGAATTCTTATGTGTAGGGTGCTTTATTCAACTATTGTGTTTTTTAAAATGAATTTTAAAGTTATTGTGCTATCTAATAAGAGATACTACCTAAATCTTAACATGTTTGACGAGCATATATCTGATATTTTCTAGATTGTTTCAAGATGTAGATAATTCCATGCCGATATTTGAAATTTATTCTTATTTGAACAGGTGTTCTTTGTAAGTTTTTAAAAATATTTTTATGTTTGTATGTATGTATGTATGAGAGAGTCGAGAGAGAGAGGGCACTCCAGGACCTCTAGCTGCTGCACACAAACTCTAGACACATGTATCATCTTGTGCATCTGGCTTATGTGGGTACTGGGGAATCAAACTTGGGTCCTTAGGCTTCACAGGCAAGCACCTTAACCACTAAGCCATCTCTCTAGCCCTTTAAGTTTTTAAAAACATATTTTATTTATTTATTTGCAAGAATAAAGAAAGATAATGGGCATGCTAGAGCTTCTTGCCACTCCAGACATATGCACCACTTTGTGCATCTGGCTTTACATGAGCACTGAGGATTTGACCGAGGCAGACAGACTTTGCAAGCAAGTGTGAATATCCATCTCTCCAGCCCAAGTTTGTTTGTTTGTTTTTTGTTTTTTGTTTTTTTTGGTTATTCAAGGTAGGGTCTCACTATGGTCCAGGCTGACCTGGAATTAACTATGTAGTCTCAGGGTGGCCTCGAACTCTCGGTGATCCTCCTACCTCTGCCTCCCTAGTGCTGGGATTAAAGGCGTGCGCCACCATGCCCGGCCTCCAAGTTTGTTTTTTAATGTTTTTGTTTTTCAAGGTAGGTTCTCATTCTAGCCCAGGCTGACCTGAAATTCACTGTGTAGTTTCAGGGTAGCCTTGAACTCATGGCGATCCTCCTGCCTCTGCCTCCAAAGTGCTGGTATTAAGGCATGTGCCACCACACCTGGCTTTCCAGCCCAAGTTTTAGTCACTATTTATACACTTCTAGGCAGTAAGCAAGGATGGAGTTTTTTTTCAAGGTAGGGTCTCACTAGTCCAAGGCTGACCTGGAATTTACTATGTAGTCTCAGGGTGGCCTTGAATTCATGGTGATCCTCTTACCTCTGCCTCTCAAGTGCTGAAATTAAAGGTATGTGCCACCATGCCCAGCTTTTTAAAAAAAAATAAGTTTGTGGGTTGGTGCACATGCTGGTATCTTTTGCTACTGCAGATAAACTCCAGATACATATACCACTATGTCTGTCTGGCTTTATGTGGGTGTGGGGAATCAAACCTTGGCTAGAAATCTGCAAGTGAGGACCCCTGAGCCATCACCCAGCCCCAAGGATGGGATGGGCTTAACTTTCACTGCATAAGAAATAGTGCTTAACAACTGAAAATGTTGCCATTTTGTCTCCAGAGACTAAGCAAGCTCATAAAAATGAAAATGTAACTCTCCTGTAGACGCTGCACCTCAGATATGTGCAGACCAGAAGGCCTCATCTGAAGGGTTTTGTGTTTGTTTGTATTGTTTTTTTATTTTGGTTTTTTAAGGTAGGGTCTCACTCTGGCCCAGGCTGACCTGGAATTAACTATGTAGTCTCAGGGTGGCTTCGAACTCTCTGCAATCCTTCTACCTCTGCCTCCCAAGTGCTGAGATTAAAGCTGTGCATCACCACACCCAGCTCTCACCTGAGGGTTTTTTTAAAAATATATTTTATTTAGTTATTTATATGAAGAGAGAAAGAGGCAGAGAAATAGAGAACAGGTGCGCTAGGGCTTCTAGCCACTGCAAACAAACTCCAGACGCATGCACCCCCTTGTGCATCTGGCTTACGAGGGTCCTGGAGAATCAAACCGGGATCCTTTGGCTTTGCAGGCAAATGCCTTAACCGCTAAGACATCTCTCCAGCCTCTCACCTGAGGTTTTAAGAGATGCAGAAACTCAGGTCCTGCCTAACTTAAGCAAAATTCTTCTTTTAACAGGATCTCTATATAATTTTCACAGTAAACTTGGGGGCATGTGTATATGTAATGTGTGTGGTGTGATATGCTGTGTGTGCTGCATACATGTATATGTGTCCTTGAGGCACCTGCTATACTTGCCTACAGGTCACAGCAGATCACTGGGTGTCCTGTTCCAGTGGTCTTCGGCCCATTTTTGTTTGAGCTGGAATCTCTTACTGATAGTGGAGTTTGGTGCTCTTTTCAAGTCCAGGCAGTTTCCTAGTCTCTGTTACCCTTTGTGAGACTGGGGTTACAGGTGCATGTGGCCTTGCCCAACTGTTTACATGGCTTCTGTGGATTTGAACTCGGGCAATTTCTGGCCCCCTCTGGCCTTCATGTTTGCACAGAAAGCGCACTTTAACCATTATGCCATTTCTTTAGCCCTATGTGCACATTAAAAAAAAATTTTTTTTTTTGAGGTAGGGTCTTGCTCTAGCCCAGCTGACCTGGACTTCACTGTGTACTCTCAGGCTGGCCTCCAACTCATACCAATCCACCTACTTCTGCTTCCCAAGTGCTGGGATTAAAGGTGTGCACCACCCACACAATTTTGATGTGTTAGTCTAGAAGTAATTGTTGTATAGAGGGAGATTCTTTTTTCTAACACGTTCTTCAAACAGATGAATGAGAACAGAGTACAACATAGTTCAATCACCTCAGAAACATTAACAAACTGAGACAACCTTTTCATTCTCTAGTAGTGACCTTCAGCTGTACAATTCATAGGAGAAGTTTTTTTTAATTTATTTATTTTTGGAGAGAGACAGACAGAGAGGGAGAGGGAGACAGAGATGGGCACGCCAGCAGTCTCTCAGCTGCTGTGAACGAAATCCAGATGTGTGCGCCCCCTTGTGGTCAAGTGCGGCATTGCGCCCTTGTGTCACTGCATCTGGCTAAACGTGGGACCTGGAGATTGGAACCAGGTTCTTAGGCTTAGGAGGCAGGCACCATCTCTCCAGCCCAGGAGAAGTTTTTATAACTACACCTTTTCTAGTCTTTTAACTCACTTAAGATGTTCTTATTAGTAGGAGTGGCTTTGAGGAAGAAAACACACACATTCCAAACCAGATAAAGGGAGTTGCATTTTAGAGGTCAAATTTTAAACTACTTATGAAATTGAAATTAAAGCAGGCATGGTGTTACACACTTTTAGCCCCAGCACTTGGGAGGCAGAGGTAGGAGGATCACTGTGAGTTTAAGGCCAGCCTGTGACTACAAAGTGAGTTCGAGGTCAGCCTGAGCTAGACCCTACCTTGAAAAAACAACAGCAGAAAAAAAAAAGAAATTGAAATTAGAAGTTATGTTTATTCAAACACTCTTAAAATGTAATTGCTTACTTCTATAATTAGTATAACACAGAGAATGAAAACAAGCAAAATTCAGAACTACATCATGAAATGAATAATACTGAAATCTCTGTTCTCTTTTACTAGTAAAATAAGGCTACGTGAAGGGAGGGCCAGCTTCATTCCCACCACAAACCTTTGGCCTGTGCTTTGGTTGGCAATTCTTTTACCTTGCTTTTGAACACTCTATCTTACATTTTTTGCGCAACTAGAAAGTGAACCTAAATATCATGGATTTTTTTTTCCTTCTTTTTGAAACAGGTTCTCATATATCCCAGACTGGCCTCGAGCTTGTTCTGTAGCAGAGGATGACCTTAACATTCTGATCCTCTTGCCTCTTAACTCCCAAGTGTTAGGAGTACAGGCATAAGACTATACTTTCAGGGATCATTTCTGTAGTTCCTTACTAGAGAAGTTTCTCTGATGTATAGAGCACCAGAAGCAAGGAGGAAGCACAGTTTTCTTTTTGAGCATGAAGCTGGCCCTGGGGGTTGTTTTGTGCAACTGCCCATCACCATTGATGATCATTCTTCTCTCCCCTGGGAGAGTTAGAGGGAGATAATGCAGTCTGAGTGGTGAAAGAGAAAAAGAAAAAAAAGAGTACATCCATGTCCATTTTTATGCCATGCTGAGGATGAACCCAGGGCTTCACGCATGCTAAGCAAATATTCCACCAACTAAGCTACATCCTCAGCTGTGTGTTTTTTGTTTCTTTAAATATATTTCATTTATTTATTTGAGAGAGAAGGAGAGAATGGTCACGTCAGGGCCTCCAGCCACTGCAAATGAACTCCAGATGCGTGTGCCCCCTTGTGCATCTGGCCAATGTGGATCCTGGAGAATCGAACTGGGATCCTTTGGCTTTTTAGGCAAACGCCTTAACTGCTAAGCCATCTCTCCAGCCCCTCAGCTGAGTGTTTTTTTTTTAAGTAGGTGACTAAGAACCACATACTTAATAATTTGGGAAGCTAACATCATGGTTTAAATAATCAAAATATAATATGTGAAGGTTTGTGTGGTAAGAATTAAAGTGATTTTCCTAGTAAAACTTATAAGGCCTCACATACCAAGGCACTTTTTTTGTTTTTAAAGAAAACAAAAAATGAATGAAAAAAGACATATTCCTGATGCTGTGATAAGTTGATGTAGTTTTATGTAATCTTTGAAAATTCCCTCCAAGCAGTGGGGGCAACCATGCTATAGGTTTCTGTTGTCTGTTTACTTTTACACTTTCTTAACGGACTATCTTCTACCTTCTGCCGGGTTTCTACTGGCCTCAAACCTCCTCCCCAGTCCTAGTTTTGGTTAACGGCCTTTCTTCAATAAATTGGTCCATCACATCTTAACTATTAGCAAAGACTTGTCCACTGTTACCAACACCGAGCTGTCATCCTCTTGTGTGCTCACTGATGTGGTTCTGGGTCACCTTTTCTCCTTCTACATCATGTTTTTGCTCTATAGGATTGTTGCCTACAAGATCATGCTTCTGGCTTTCCCATCTTAAAAATATCTTGTACACCTACTTCCTCAGCCAGTAAGAGCCTCTTTTTTAAACTCTTTTATTTGCAGCTAATTTCCTCAGCAGAGGTGCTGGAACTCACTGGCCTTGTTTCTTCTCCTTCAAACACTCTTCCAGTAGGGTTTTCTCCAGTCACTCCATGAAAACTGTTCTTGTTAAGTTTACCAGTGATGGTCACCCTTCCTCCCTCCCTTTCTCTTTCCTTTTCTTCCCTCCTTGTTCCCTTTCCTTTCCTCCTTCCTCACTCCTCTTCCCTTGTTTCCCCTCCCTTCCCTTCCTCCTCTCCCTCCTTCCCTTTTAGATTAAGAACATTTATTTTGAGATCTACCCTCATAACTAATTTTTCTAGTCTTTCATTCCATTAACTTGACTATTTTAAATGGTTCATATCAGTTGGAATCATGTATAATATTTGTCTTTCTGCAATGGACTTAATTTTACTTTATTTTTTATATTTGTATTTATTTGCAAGGCGAGAAAGAGAGAATTGGTATGCCAGAGCCCCTAGCCACTGCAAACAAACTCCAAACACATGTGCTACTTTGTGCATATGGCTTTATGTGGGTACTGGGTAGTCAAACCTGAGCCATCAGGCTTTGCAAGCAAATACCTTAACCACTGACCCATCTCTCCAGCCTAATTTTATTTAGGTCCAGGCTGGCCTCAAACTTGCTATGTAATTGAGGATGATCCTTTACTTCTGATCTTCCTGTACCCACTTCTTTAGTACTAGAATTACAGGTATGCAGCCCACACTTATTTTTATGTGGTGCTGAGGATGAACCCAGGGCTTTGTGCATGCTAGGCAAGAGCTCCAGAAGCCAAACTACAGCCCTAGTATGCTCCTTCCGGGTATTTAAACCAAAAGTAATGAAGTCACCCCGTCCTCTCACGCTGAATACCTCTTCAGCTGAGCTAATTTTAAATGCATCCAGAATTAAGAATCCTTAGAGAATAGTTAATTCAGTGTCTGGGGCAAAGAAAATTCAAGGTGAACCTGGAACATCCTGTGCCAGAAAAATAAGGAGCTTTGCCACCAGTATTGTGAAGACACTTGGGTTAAATTCAAGGCAGTATTAGCAATAAAACCAATGATGAGGGGCTGGAGAGATGGCTTAGCAGTTAAGGTGTTTGCCTGCAAAGCGACAGGATCTTTGTTTGACTCTCCAGGACCCACATAAGCCAGATGCACAAGGGAGTGCATGCATTTGGAGTTCGTTTGCAGTGGTTGGAGGCCCTGGTGTGCCCACTCTCTTTCTCTCTCCACCTCTTTCTCTCAAATAAGTAAACAAATAAATAAAATATTTAAAAAACCAATGATGACAGAAACAGATTGTAACATAAGTAAATAAAGGAAAGTGTCAGTACATGCTGGATGGATACTAGGAAAAAGGAAAGCTCTTAGTGGAATGATAACTAATAATTATAGAAGGAATATTGATTGGAAATGACCTTTTTGCGACCTTAGAAATAAATTGCACAAGAAAGAATCCTTGTTGGATTGATTCTTGGATGAAAGTTTGATGGTTTATAGATTATTTATGCCATCTTAGAAGTATTGCCCGACACATTGCATAGTAATTTCAAATGACTATTTCCAGTGGATATATCTGGCAGACTCACCCTATGCAGATATGCAAAGCTACTATCACCAATATAGCAATGGGGTGACACCATGCTTGGCATTGCTTTTAGTATTGGTTACTGAGCAATGAACATACCTAGTTCTCTGCCAAGATTCTGAGGAAATATCAGACACACAGAGATCTGAAGTCATACTATAAGACAAGTGGGAGAAAAATCTATTCTTCAAAAGTGGAAAAAGAAAGGCCATTTGTGGTGGTTCACGCCTTTAATCCCAGCACTTAGGAGCCAGAGGTAGAAGGATCACCGTGAGTTCCAGGCCAGCCTGAGACTACACAGTGAATTCCAGGTCAGCCTGGGCTAGAGTGAAACCCTACCTTGAAAACTATTCCCCCCCCCCAAAAAAAAGTGCTAGTGCACACCTTTAATCCAAGTACTTGGGAGGCAGAGGTAGGCAGATTACTAAGGTCAAGGCCAGTAGAGTGAGACCCTACCTTGAAAACCTACCCCCCCCCCAAAAGCGAGGAAAACATGATGAGTCTAGGATGAAAAGTATGTGGGAGTTTATTGTATTCTTGCAACTTTATAATGTTGTGGGGTGTTTTGAGGGTTTTTTTTTTTTTTTCCTTTTTTGGAGACAGCTACACTGTCTTTCATATCCTTCCCCCCCATTAGTCTCTCTTATTTTAATGTCATCATCTTTTCCTCCTATTATAAGGGTTTTTGTAGGTAGTACTAGGCACTGTGAGGCCATGGATATTGACGCTATTTTGTGTCTAGAAGATTGCATTGTAAGCAGTCCTACCCTTCCTTTGGCACTCTTATTTATTTTATATGTATGTATGTATAATACATAATTTATATATTTATATTATATTTATTTATTTTGGTTTTTGAGGTAGGGTCTCACTCTAGCCCAGGCTGGCCTGGAATTCACTGTGTAGTCTCAGAGTGACCTCTAACTCATGGCTATCCTCCCACCTCTGCCTCCCAAGTGCTGGGATTAAAGGTGTACGCCACCACACGCCACCACACCCGGCTTTGGTTCTTTTATTCTTTTTTTTTTTTTTTGAGTTAGGGTCTCACTCTAGCTCAGGCTGACCTGGAATTCACTATGTAGTCTCAGGGTGGCCTCGAACTCATGGTGATCCTCCTACCTCTGCCTCCCAAGTGCTGGGATTAAAGGCGTGTGCCACCACACCCAGCTTGGTTCTTTTATTCTTTCCACCACCTTTTCTGCAATGGACCCTGAGCCTTGGAAGGTGTGATAGAGATGTTTCAGTGCTGAACACTCCTCTGTCACTTCTCAGCACTCTGGTGCCTTTTGGGTCATCCCAGTGGTCACCACCATCTGAAAAGAGAAGCTTCTCTAACCACAAGTGAGAGTAGCATTAATATATGGGGATGAACATTAAGAAAAGTGCTTACAGGAAAGTTTGGTGAGCATGATATATGCATTTAGCCAGATAACAGCAGGAGTAACACCCTTAGGGCTCATAACTTCCCCTACCATAGGCTTTTGACTAGGTTTTCAGTTCCAGGCATGTATTCCCTCCTATGGAGCGGACCTCCAGTCCAATTAGAGAGTGATTTATTACCCTCATAACAGATGTGCCACTCTTGCACCTGTTGGGTCATTTGGCCTGGCTGGCCAAACTTAAGGCTTCTGCACAGGATTTTTTAAAAAGATTTTATTTTTATTTATATATTTATTAGAATTAGAGAGAGAGAAAGAGTGAGAATGGGTATGCCAGGGCCTCTAGTCACTGTGAACAAATTCCAGACACATGCGCCAACATGTGCATCTGGCTTATGTGGGAGCTGGAGAATTGAACCTGGGTCTTTAGGCTTCTCAGGCAAATGCCTTAACCACTAAGCCATCTCTCCAGCCTTTCCACACAGTTTTTAATCATGTTTAATGCACTATATATTTAATCAATTATTGTGTTTATTGTTGTCTCGCCTCCCTAGATTTTATGGGCTACAAGAGAACGGTTTTGTTTGATTCACTAACATGTCCCAAAATGTTGATCTGCATACTCGTTTCCCTCAGGTGGCTATGGAAGTAATTTGTGGGTGTGTGGGCACATGTTGCCATGGACAAGTCAGAGGATGACTCCTTTATTTTGGAAGGCTACTAATTTTTAATTTCTTTGAGGAAAGGGAGCCATGGAGCAGGCTTTTCAGTGGTGTAGACTTAAAATGTCCTTGAAGGCTGGAGAAATGGTTCAGCAGTTAAAGGCTCTTGCCTACAAAGCCTGATGACCCAGGTTCAATTCCCCAGTACCCATGTAAAGCCAGATGCACAAAGCAGCACATGCATCTGGGGTTTGTTTGCATGGTGGGAGGCCCTGGTATACCCCCTCTACCCCCACCCCTCCCTTTTTCTTTCTGCTTGAAAATAAATAAATAAAAATATATTTTTTAATGTCCTTGAAATGGTACTGCACCCCCCCCATATATATATATACACACTACGGGGTTGGGGATTGAGCCCATAGCTTCACACATGCGGGGTAACCTTATACCAGTGAGGTACATCCAGCCCTTTTAGAACTCATTCTGATTGACCTTTGAAACGTTGTGTGACTTTTTAAAAATATTAATATGTAGACTGTCCTATAAATTTGACATCTGATTTTTTTTTTTTTTTTGAGGTAGGGTCTCACTCTGGTCCAGGCTGACCTGAAATTAACTGTGTAGTCTCAGGGTAGTCTCAGGGTGACCTCGAACTCACTGCGATCCTCTTACCTCTGCCTCCCAAGTGCTGGGATTAAAGGCGTGCAGCACCATGCCTGGCTTGATTTTTTTTTGTTTGTTTTTAATCAGGATCTCACTCTAGCCCAGACTTACCTGGAACTCACTTTGTAGCCCAGGCTGGCCTTGAACTCACAGTGACCTTCCCACCTCACGTTTCCTAAGTGATGGCATTAAAGGCTTATGCTACCATGCCTGGCTTTCATTAGAATTTTTAGTTTTTTCTGTTAGCATGATTTTTGCAGATAGAAATTATGCCCCCCAAATGAAAAGATCATGCATTAAAATTTATACTATAAAACACTTTTGTTTTGCTTTTTTATAACAGCCTCTCGTCAAAACATTCGCAGAGTATCTCTGGAGGAAGTTCTAGAATTACTGGGAACAGGATTTCTACGTGGGAGTTCTGGATTTCTTCGAGCCAGTGGAGATATGCTGAAAGGAACCAGTTCAGTCAGTAGAGATGTACGAGTTGGAGTTACTCAGGTTAGAGTTAAGAATCAGTATCTAAATATAATTCCCATTTGCCCTAATGAAGGTTTTAGTATCTGATTCCAGAGCAATACTGTGTGAGGTCACTTATGTTTATAAATGAGTTTTAGAAGGCCAGGACTTTTTGTGAAAACTAGGTTACAAATAAGAGGATCTTACTACCTACAATGTGGTTTAAATTCCTAATAATGCAAGTGTTTTATTTCTTTTAAGTCATCACCATTTTTTTTCCTGCCTAGTGTCCTGCCAAGTGTCTTATGGTTTAATGTACCTTCTTCTATGTTTGTGTACCAGTTTAAGTATCAGTACATATTATTTAGCATGGATAAAAGAAACATTTTGTATGATTCTAACTCCTTCATAAAGATGTAGGAGGAGCAGGTAATATATTTCACTGCTTATATTTCTGGTCCCAAACAAAAAATTTAAAGCTAACCTCTTAGAACAAAGCAATACACAATCATTTTATTTTTACCCTGAATCATTTATTTTTCTAAATGTTATTATGATTCAAAGCAAACTTGTACTTTTGCTAGAGATGTTGCTTAGTAATTAGTGTACTTGCCTAGCATGTGCAAAATCTGGGTTTGGTCTCTAGTTTCACCAAGAAATGACACTTATTTAAGCCAAAAATGAAGTGAATGAAGATGAATGGTGAATTAAAAATAATAAAATTTTATCCGGGCATGGTGGTGCACGCCTTTAATCCCAGCACTCATGAGGCAGAGGTAGGAGGATCGCTGTGAGTTCGAGGCTACCATGAGAGTACATAGTTAATTCCAGGTCAGCCTGGGCCAGAGTGAAACCCTACCTTGAAAAACCAAAAAAATAAATAAATAAAATAAAATTTTGCCAGGCGTGTGGCGCACGCCTTTAATCCAGCACTTGGGACGCAGAGGTAGAAGGATTTCTTTGAGTTTGAGGCCACCTTGAGACTACAGAGTGAATTTCAGGTCATCCTGAGCTAGAGTGAGACCCTACCTCGAAAAACCAAGAGGAATGCTCAGCACTGAAACATCTCAAACCTACTTTCCAAGGCTCAAGGTCCATTGCGGAAGAGGGGCGGAAAGAATATAAGAGCCAAAGTGCTCCTCCAGACACAAAATGGCCTGGATTTCCATGACCTCACAGTGCCTGACACTACCTACATAAGGCCATCATAATAGGAAGAAAAGATCATGACCTCAAACTGAAAAGAGAGACTGATTGAGAGGGGGAGGGGATATGATGGAGAGTGAAACTTCAAAGGGGAAAGTGGGGGGGGGAATAACAATAGTCTACAATTAAAGAAGTTGTCAATAAAAATAAAAAAATAAAAGTCAAAACAAAAAAAAATAAATAAATAAATAAATAAATAAATGAAATTTCAAGTAAAGTTAGAAAATTCAGTCATCCTCATTGTTTATACTGTATGTAAAGTTCATGAAAATATGAGCTTCCCAAACTGTAAAAGAGCATTGTGAGCTTTCCATAGGTTTCTAGAACTGAATTCTTTGGGAGTTACAGTGTTAGAACACAGTTAATTATTTCTTAATAAAGGATTATTTGGACTGGAGAGATGGCTTAGTGGTTAAGCGCTTGCCTGTGAAGCCTAAGGACCCCAGTTTGAGGCTTGATTCCCCAGTACTCATGTAAGCCAGATGCACAAGGTGGCACATGCATCTGGAGTTCGTTTGCAGTGGCTGGAGGCCCTGGTGTGCCCATTCCCTCTTTCTCTCTGCCTCTTTCACTCTCTGTCTCTCTTAAATAAATAAATAAAAATAATCAAAAATTTAAAAAGAATTATTTATTTATTTGTGGGGGGTTAGAGGAGAGAATAAGAAGAAATGTGCACACCAAGGCTTTTTGTTACTGCAAACAAACTCCAGGTACATGTGTTGTCTGGCTTTATGTGGGTACTGGGGAATCAAACCTGCATCTGGCCTTGCAGGCAAGCACCTTTAACTGCTGAGCCATACTTCTAGCAACTATAGTTAATTCTTAAAATAAGTTCATATGTTAAAATTGAGTTTTCTCTTTTAGAGAGTTAAATAGCTTAAAAGTTTTTGTTCAGAGAAGCCATGGACGTGTGTCAATTATCTGGCAAAATCTACTAAATAAAAACAGAGGGGCGATTTCAGTGAAGCCTGAGTCTAAAGACTATGTGCTTTGGTTTTGCCCTTAAACAGACAAGCAAAAATTAGTGTCACATTTCTAGCTATATGACAAGTGACTGTTAGCTGTTTGTGTAGTGGTATCACATTTGCCTCACAAGTGACTGTAAATGAGAAAATAATTGTAGGGGAAATTCTACATATTTTGTAGAAAAGAGCATATTGATTCACAGTTGTGAAATGATTTAATTTTAAAGACAAAACTCCTTTCTTTTTTAGGCTTATGTGGTATTTGTTTCAACATTAGGAGGAGTTTGGCTAGAGAAAAATTTTGCTGTCTTTCTTTCTCACGTCCTAAGCCTTGTGTCGCAGTCACATCCTAAAGCCACCCAAACTCAGGTCGATGCTGTCTGCTGTCGCCGTTGCGTTTCATTTATCCTTCGAGCTACTATTGGAGGCCTTCTTGGAGAAAAAGCTCAGATCGCTGCTGCAAAGGACATATGTCAGGCCATCTGGAAGCTAAAGAAAGATGTGGGTATGGACCTACTAAGACAATCCATTTTAACAATGTTAAAAGGAATTATTCCTTTATAAAAGCTATATGTAACCATATATATATATGGGACTTGGGGTTGTATTCTGAGAACTGTGGAATGAGGATGACCATGAACTTAGGGTTCTTCCTGCCTCCAGTTTGTGAGTACTGGGATTACAGGTGTGCACCATCAGCCTTAGTTTATATGATGCTGAAGACCAAGCACAGGGAATGGTGTGTGCTGCCCCAGCTCTGTATTACTATATTCATGACAAATCATGAAGGCTGGGATAATGGTTCTTCAGGATTCACATTATACTTGCCATAGAAGTTAAGATAATGTGTATGTGTGTGGTGTGTGTGCATATAGATGTACATGCCCTGTGCATATGAGTGTGGAGGCCAGAGGGGAGCATGAGGTGGATTTCTCTTATCACTCATTCTTGCATGTCCCTGAGATGAGAGTCTTTCCCTCAACCCAGAACTGCTGTCCATCAGTGAGCCCCAGCAATTCCTGTTTCTCCCACTCCCTTCCCACTGGAGTTACAGACATGCATAGCCACACCCTCCCTTTTTTGTTGTTTTGCTTTGTTCTGTTTTTGGAGGTAGGGTCTTGCTCTAGCCCAGGCTGACCTGGAATTTGCTCTGTAATCCCAGGCTGGCCTTGAATTCACAACAATCCTCCTAACTCTGTCTCCTTAGTGTTAGGATTAAAGGCATGTACCACTATACCCAGCCATCATCATTTTTTTTTATTGATTTATTTATTCATTTGTGGTTTTTCAAGGCAGGGTCTCACTCTAGCTCAGGCTGACCTGAAATTCACTCTGTCGTCTCAGGGTGGCCTCGAACTTAAGCAGTACTCCTACCCCTGCCTCCCGAGCTCTGGAATTAAACACATGCACCACCACACCTGGCATAATTGATTTTTTTTAATTATTTTAAAATTATTTTAAATTATTCCCCTTCAGACTCCACTCTCCGTCATATCCCCTACCTCTCTCCATTAGTCTCTCTTTTATTTTGATGTCATAATCTTTTTTTCCTATTATGAGAGTCTTGTGAAGGTATTGTTAGGCACTGCAAGGTCATGGATATCGAGGCCAATTTCTGTCTGGACAGTTGCATTGTAAGGAGTGGTACCCTTCCTTTGGCTCTTACATTCTTTCTGCCATCTCTTCCACAATGGACCCTGAGCCTTGGAGGGTGTGATAGAGATGTTTCAGGGCTGGACACTCCTCCATCCCTTCTTAGCACTGTGTTTCCTTTTTGGGTCATCCCAGTGGTCATCGCCATCTGAAAAGAGAAGCTTCTCTAACTAGAAGAGAGAGAATTGATTTATTTTTATCTTTGTGTTTGTACACTCATATGCACTCATGCATGAAGGTCAGAGGAAGCCCGAGGTATCTGTACTTGCTAGTTTCTTGTTTGCCACTGCATACACCAGGTCAACTAGCCTGTGAGTTTCCCAGATTCTCTGGCTGTAGAAGCACTGGGATTATAGGCACATGGTACTACATCCTGCTTCTTGTGTATTCTGGGGACCCAAACCCTGGTCCTAACACTTGCCTGGCAAGTGCTTTACCCAATGTGCTGTCTCCCCAGCCCACACATGGCTTTTTGTACATTGGCTCTAGCGATTAAACTCAAATCCTCATGCTTTCAAGGCAGACACTTTACTGACCGAGCTATCTTTCCACTTCCTCTCCTATATATATATATATTTGTATTTCGAAGTAGGGTCTCGCTCTAGCTCAGGCTGACCTGGAATTCACTATGTAGTCTCAGGGTGGCCTCGAACTCACGGCGATCCTCCTACCTCTGCCTCCCGAGTGCTGGGATTAAAGGCGTGCGCCACCACGCCCAGCATATTTTTTAATTTATATACACACACACTCTTTTATCCCCTTGCCTGGCTCCCACTACCCCGGGGGCCCTCCTCAGGGTGGTTATGGTGTTCACTCTGGGGTCATGAAGGCCTCACTCCCAGTGGGATACTGGGAGGACTGTGCCTATTCCTGCCCACTTTGTGGCTCTTAAAATTTTTCTGCTCTGGTGCTGGAGAGGTGGCTTGGCAGTTAGGCACTTGCCTGAAAAGCCTAAGGACCCAGGTTCGATTGATTCCCCAGTATCCATGTAAGCCAGATGTTCAAGATGTGTCTGGAGTTCATTTGCAATGGCTAGTGGCCCTGGCACACCAAAATTTAAAAAAAAATTTTTTTCTGCTCCCTCTTCCACAATATTCCCTGAGCCATGGCAGGCCAATTGGTAGTCTGATGTAGTGTTGAATTTTTGGTAGCCTCTGGATTTCTGCCTTGATAGGTTTGATTGATCACCATGTCTGTCATTATCACCCTGGAGCTAGTTGTCAGACGAGTAGTGGGGGCAGTATTTATGATGCAGCTTCCTCTGCAATTTCTCCTAGGCTGTGGCAGAGGTGGCGTGTCTCACAGCAGGCAGTCGGCTGTCTTCTTGTCTTATCGATGGGTCTTGGCTCTCCTCCATTTTCTCTGCCATGTGTAAAGTTGAACAGATTCTCCAACCAAGAGTGCCCCTCCATTATGTTTTTCTAAGATAACGGATGATGCATAATTAAATTCTTCTGTTTCTATCAGATGCTATGTTGAGTGATGGTAATTTGGAAACCCGGCTCAGTTCCACAGATGTAGCTGCCAGTCAGCATATGCTGGTGTGTGCTTTACAAGAACTTGGAAATCTCACATACAGTCTCAGCACAACAGCCGCACCTTTGCTGCAGGATTCCAGTATAGGTAAATCTGTGGTTTATAACTCAACTAATACTTTGTTTTTACTTGTATTCAAGGAAGGAAATTTCTTTTATATAAGTAAGCTAGATCTTACATACTTCTACTGAGGATTGGTTAAAGTTGTCTTACAGAAAATTTATAATTTTTTTTTAGTGTGTGTGCACACACATGCGTGCATGCAAAGGACAGAGAATTACCCTAGACATGCTGTCCACCTGTTATTGAAACAGAGCTCCTCGTTGGCCTGGAGCTCTCCAGTGAGGCTAGACTAGTTGCCCATGAGCACTAGGGATCCTGAGTGGGGTTACAAGCAGGCCCCACCATTTCCGACATTTTAAGAATGTGTGTTTAATTTGTGTGTGTAATGTAGTGTGTGGTGGATGTGTGTGTATGTGCCCAAGCAGGGCCCCACACACTTGTAGGGGTTACTCGCCAGTGGTGGACAAAGTGGAACACAGGGTATCCCCTTCAATTGCACTTTGAACTGTTCCCGTTTAGAGTCAGAGTCTGTCTTTCCCCCACTGTTTGAGGGGTTCTGTTGATTCTCCAGTCTGCTTTCCTGTGGGACTGGGTTAGAGACATTCATGGCTATATCCACTGTTTATATGAGACCTGGAGATTTGAACTTGGGCACCCTCAGGCCCTCGTGCTTGCACGGGATGTCACTTAATTGCTAAGCCATGTCTTTAGCCCTGTCTGATGTTTTTATTTGGGTCTGAAGATTAAACTTGGGTTCAAGACACTTTGCCAACTGAGCTATCTCCCCATCCAATTCAAGATTATTTAAAGTATTAATGGGAGGGCTAGATTGATGGCTTAGTGGTTAAGATACTTGCCTCCAAAGCCCAAGGACCAGGTTCAATTCCCTAGTGCCCACATAAGCCAGATGTGCAAGGTGGCGCATGCATCTGGAGTTTGCTTGCAGTGGCTCGAGGCCCTGGCATGGCCATTTTCTCTCTATCTGCCCACCTCTCTAATAAATAAATATTTTAAAAACAGGAAAACTGGATTTTAACATTTTATTTTCAGCTAAGAGCCATATGGGTAAGAATCATATTGTTAAATGTAGATTAATGTGCTAGAGAGGTTTGAAAGGAGGATAAGGCAAGGTATGACCTTGCAGAGGTGGTTTTGTTACTTATTTTGATAAGTTTTAGTTCCTGGTATCTGATTAATATGATCTCACACTAAAGTATGTAAAACATTGACTCAGAAATAAAAGTTTTCCTTTTTGTTTGTTTTGAGGTAGGGTCTCACTGTAGCCCAGGCTGAAGAATTCACTATGTAGTCTCAGATTGTCCTTGAACCCTTAGAGCTCCTCCTATCTCAGCCTCCTAAGTGTTAGGATTAAAGGTGCCTCCACATCTGGCAAAAGTTGTCTTTTGTGTACTGACTTAATTGATGCCAGTTTTCATGAGATAATATTAGAAGTGATTCTAAATGAACGTTAGTTATATCTCACTTTTTATTGTGATTTGACTTTTCATAGAAGTATTTTATATCCAAATGGCTGTTCTTTCAGTTGTCTTATGGATGTCTGTATACATTTTCATTCTGCTTTTCCAGGTCTTCTTGATGGTGTCGTTTCAGTACTTGTTCACCCCAGCACCTCCGTCCGACTAGCGGCAGCATGGTGTTTGCACTGCGTTGCTGTGGCCCTCCCTGCCTACCTGACTCCGCTCCTAGACCGCTGCCTGGAGCGACTCAGTGTGCTGAAGTCTTCACCCGAGGCAGTGACTGGCTTTAGTTTCGCTGTGGCAGCTTTGCTGGGTGCTGTGAAGCATTGTCCTTTGGGAATTCCTCATGGAAAGGGCAAGGTAATTTCATTCTCTCTTTATAATGATGTTTAAAGTTTTTCCTGAAAACATCTTACGACATTTGGTCAACTGTCATCAACAGTCACCTTTATTTTTCCTGAAGTGTTAAATACAAGCAATGCAGTTGCTGTAAAAATGAACGGTATATAAAAATATTTTGTCCACACTTTTCTCAAGGACTGCTTCCTGGGCTAGGATGCAGTTCAGAGATACAGTGCTCACCTAGTATGCAGGAGGCAGGCCCTGGTTTTGTACAGGGGGAGGGGACATTCTGTGTTTGCATTTGTTTGTAGGTGCTGTAGCCCAGGCTGGCCTTGAACTCATGGTAGTCATCCTTCTTCAGCCTTCTGAGTGCTGGGATTATTGATAGGAGCCACCATGCTCAATGTGTGCTCCTTGTTAGAAGTATTACTGTGTGTTGACAGGATTTGTCCTGAGGGCTCTTAATCTGCATATCTATCTAGCCTTGCCACATAAGTGAATTTAAAGTCTTACTGTATACTCTAGTTTTTCCTAATATCACATTAATTATTTTTCTAGTGTGTGCATGTGCATGTGCACACACACATGTACATGTTCTTGTAAATGTGCCTTGGCAAATGTTTGGAAGTCAGAAGACAACTTCGTGTGTTTGTTCCCTGCTGTTTTCAGCAGGCTACTGGGCCCACGAGCATCCAAACAATTCTCCTTTCTTTGCCTCCCTTCTCACTGTAGATGCACCAAGATTACAGGTGCCTGCCCCAGGGCCTGGCTCATGGATTCTTGAGAAAGTGTTTTATTTATTGAACCATGTCCATAGCCCTCATGTAAATCTCTTGCCTTTCAGATCATACTATAGAGGTTAGGGGAGATTGCTTAGTTGATAGAAGTGTTTGCTGTTCATGCGTGAGGGCCTGAGACCACCAGAATTTGATTCTCCAGCCCCCAGATAAAAAGCAGATTAGCAAAAAGAGGAAAGACACCCAACTTTCTTCTGTCCTATACATGCATCCACGGAGGGCATGTGCATCTGCATGTACATGCATGCACACAAACACCCCACATTCTTTATACATACACACCAATTTTTAATTAAAAGTAAAAATACCTTTAATTCCAGCACTTGGGAGGAAGAGTTAGGAGGAAATCCTGAGTTGGAGGCCACCCTGAGACTACATAGTGAATTTCAGGTCAGCCTGAGCTAGACAAAGACCCTACCGCAAAAAAAGGGGGGGCCTGGAGAGATGGCTTAGCAGTTAAGTGCTTGCCTGTGAAGCCTAAGTACCCCAATTTGAGGCTCACTTCCCCAGGACCCACGTAAGCCAGTTGCACAAGGTGGTGCATGCATCTGGAGTTCGTTTGCAGTGGCTGGAGGCCCTGGCATGCCCATTCTCTCTCTCTCTATCTGCCTCTTTCTCTCTCTCTCTCTCTTTCTCTCGCTCTCAAATAAATAAAAAATAATTTTAAAAGTTTAAAAAAAGAGGGCCGGAGAAATGGCTTAGCGGTTAAGGCGTTTGCCTGCGAAGCCAAAGGATCCTGGTTCAATTCTCCAGAACCCACGTAAGCCAGATGCACAAGGAGCACATGCATCTGGAGTTCGTTTGCAGTGGCTACAGGCCCTGGTATGCCCATTCTTTTTCTGTCTGTCTCTCTTCTATCTGTCTCTCTGCTTGCAAATAAACCAATAATAAATAAATAAATAAATAAATAAATAAATAAATAAATTAATTAATTAATTAATTAATTAATTTAAAAGAAAAGAAAAGAAAAGAAAAAGAAAAAAAGGAAAAATAATGTCAGGCGTGGTGGTGTAAGCCTTTAATCCTAGCATAGCATTCAGGAGGTCAAGGTAGGAGGATCACTGTGAGTTTTAGGCCACCTGAGACTAGTAGTGAATTCCAGGTCAGCCTGGGCTAGAGCAAAACCCTACCTCAAAAAAAGGGGGCTGGAGAGATGGTTCAGTTGTTGAGGTGCTTGTCTGCAAAGCCTAACAACACAGGTTAGATTCCCCAGTACCCATGTGAAGCCAGATGTTCAAAGTGACACATGCATCTGGAGTTCATTTGCAGCAGCTAGAGGCTCTGGCACACTTTCTTGGTTTCTCCCTCTCTCTCTCTCCTTGCAAATAAATAAAAGAGAAAAATATATGTATATATATTTGGGGGGGGAGGTGGTGGTTTTGAGGTAGGGTCTCAGGCTAGCCCAGGCTGTCCTAGAATTCACTATGTAGTCTCAGGGTGGCCTCAAATTCATGGTGATCCTCCTACCACTGCCTCCCAAGTGCTGGGATTAAAGTCATATGCCATCACACCCAGCAAAAAAAAATATTTTTTTAAAGTAAAAATAAATAAAATGATATCATACACCTGACTTGGTGGCTTGAACCTGTAATTCCATTTTTCTTGAAGCAAGAGGGTCAAGAGCTTAAGGCCAGCCTGGACTATTTTAGCAGAACTCGTGTCTCAAAAGGAAAAATTCCTGTTGTAATAGACAAATAAAGCTATGAAAGAAGTCTTAAATGCCATTTAATAAATTTATAGTTATTACTATTTGGTGCTATTACTGTAGAATTAGTTTACATACAATATGAAAAAGTGAGCTGGGCACGGTGGTGCAAGCCTTTAATCCCGAGGCTTAATCAGGAGGTAGAAGTAGGAGGATCGCTATGAGTGCAAGACCAGTCTCGGACTACAGAGTGAGTACCAGGTCAGCCTGAGCTAGAGTGAGACTTTCCTCGAAAAAAAAGAAAGAAAAAGTAGATAAATAGTTAATGCTACTATTCTTAGGAACCACAATTTTCTGTCTTAAGACAAAAGCTATAGTTCTAGAATCAAGAAAGATAAGTAAAAGCCCATATGTTAAATTTGAATTAAAATTTTCTCTGTGAGCTCATAGTTTTCTTTTTACTATTTTCTGGTGTATGTGGTGTGGTGTGTATGGTACATGGATGTGTCCTGATGTATGTGGAGGCCAGAAGGGAGGTTGCATGTCCTCTCCTACCTTATCTCCTTGAGACAATCTCTCACTGAACTTGGAATTGGCAGTTATTCCAACACTCGGTGATCCTCTCTGATAACCAGTAATAAGGAATACCCTAGTCCTAAGATTGTGCCTCTAAAATACCCTTTCCTACCAATAGGAATCATGGCTCTATTAAGGAGTTATCAGGTCTGGAGCAGAAAATGCATAATATAAGCCTGAGATCCCTGCTCATGGCAGAAAGCAAGGAGGTGACTTGCAGGGCTTCTGCTGGAAAAGATTAATTTATTCTTCAAAAATAATAATGACCTTGGTGAATTGAAACTCAGAAAGTATAGAAAAACCTCATGTGTTCAGAATGATTTAGAATTGCCCCTCCAAAATTGTATTGCTATTGAGGGAAAAAAAAAAAAGAAAACAGAATTAAAAATAAATTATTTAAGAAAAAAAGAGTGGTAGAGAGAGTGGGCATGCCAGGGCCTTTAGCCATTGGAAATGAACTCCAGACTCATGTGCCACCTCATTCATCTGGCTTATGTAGGTACTGGGGAATAGAACCTGGGTCCTTAGACTTCACAGGAAGCACCTTAACCACTAAGCCATTTCTCCAGCACAACACACAGAAGTTTTAGGGGAAATTAGAGCTTTTGAATATATCACTTTGAAACAAATGATGCAAAACATAATGAATAAATAATTTAGTTTTAATATGCAGAGAATTTTAAAGGAATTGAAGAAAGACTAAAAAAAAAAAAAAGAAGCTGGGCAAGGTGGCACACGCCTTTAATCCCAGCAATTGGGAGGCAGAGGTAGGAGGATCGCCATGAGTTCAAGGCTACCCAGGTCAGCTTGAGCTAGAGTGAGACCCTCCCTTAAACAAAAACAAAAAAACAAAAACAAGATTTAAAAAAAAGAACATAACATTGGCAAAGGCTTGGTCTCTTTTCTTTTTAAAATTTTTATTTATTAAAGAGAGGGGGGGAAAGGCAGATATAGAATGTTCACCTCCATTCACTGCAAATGAACTCCAGATGCATGCACTACCTTGTGCATCTGGCTTAATGGGTACTGAGGAATCAAACCTGGGTTCTTAGGCTTCGTGGGCAAGCACCTTAGCCACTAAGCCATCTCTCCAGCCCTAAAGTTTAAATTTTTATAGTTTTCTATCAAGTAGTCTACAAGAATAATATTCCATTCCTTCATCAATGTCATTTGTTATACATAAAAGTTAATTTTCCAAGAGATTATAATTAGTTATTCTCATTTGCCTACTAATTTACAAACTGACTTTTACTACTATTCTTTCCATCAACAGATTATTATGACATTGGCAGAGGACTTGCTGTGTTCTGCTGCTCAGAACAGTCGCCTGTCAGTTCAGCGCACACAAGCTGGGTGGTTGCTGATTGCTGCTCTGATGACATTAGGTAATGGTTCTGTGGAAGGTTTCTATAATTATGAAATGATTTTGTTTTCTTAGAAGATTTTTACATGTCTTGATAAGAACAACTTTTTATTATGTATTTTTTTGAGAGAGAGGGAGAGAAAGAGGCAGAGAGAGAATAGACACACCAGGGCTTTCAGCCATTGCAAACAAACTCCAGAGCATGCGCCCCCTTGTGTGCATGTGCAACATTGTGTGCTTGCATCACTGTGCATCTGGTTATGTGGGACCTAGAGATTCAAACATTAGTTCTTAGGCTTCTTAGGCAAGCACCTTAACTGCTAAGCCATCTCTCCAGCCTGAAAATGACTTTTAAAAAATATTTTATTTATTTATTTGTGAGAGAGAGAGAGAGCACTGGTGCCCCAAGGCCTCTTGATGCTGCAAGTGAACTCCAGATACATGCACTACTTTGTACATCCAGCTTTGTGTGGGTACTAGGGAATTGAACCCAGGCTCTCAGGCTTTGCAAGCAAGTGACTAAGTGCTGAGCCACCTCTTCACAGTGAGAATTAAGTTTGTTGTTTTATTTTTAGAGAGCTAGAGAGAGAAAGAGACAAAGGGAAAGAGGGAATTGGTACGCCACGGCCTCAGCTGCTGCCCTCAAACTCCAGATGCTTGCACCACCTAATGGGCATGTGCGACTTTGTGCTTGCCTCACCTTTGTGCTTCTGGCTTTTGTGGGATCTGGAGATCCATGTTCCTTAGGCTTTGCAGGCAAGTACTTAACCGTTAAGCCATTTCACCAGCCTGAGAATTAACTTTTTGATAAATGTTTAATTACTGGGCTTTGAAGTCTTTATTCCATGGATTATTCTTCTCCTTTATTATAAACTTTTAGAATATATTAAAATTCTAGAACTTGTGACATACCTCAGTGGTAGAGTGCTTGCTTAGCATGCATGAGATCCTAAGTTCAGTACAGAAAAATAAAATCTAGCTTGGCATGGTGGCACGCTCCTTTAATCCCAGCACTCAGGAGGCCAAATTAGGAGGATCACCCATGAGTCTGAGGCCACCCTGAGACTACATAGTTAATTCCACGCCAGCCTGGTCTAGAGTGAGACCCTACTTGGAAAAGCAGTAAATAAATAAATAATTAAATAATTAAATCTAGGCAGCTTTCAAAGATGAGTGAAATGTTTTGGTTTTGATTTTCTCTCTTCCTGTTGTGAATAAAATGAGCCATTTAAAAAAAAATTTATTTTTATTTATTTTATTTGAGAACAACAGGCAGACAAGAGAAAGAGGCAGAGAGAGAGAGGGAATGGGCACACCAGGGCCTCCAGCCACTACAAACAAACTCCAGATGCATGTGCCACCTTATGCATCTGGCTTATGGGTCCTAGGGAATTGAGCCTTGAACCAGGGTCCTTAGGCTTTACAGGCAAGTGCTTTACCATTAAGCCATCTCTCCAGGCCCTGAGCCAAATTTTTTATTTGCTCATCTCTTCTTGCATTTGAAGAACTCCCTAGTGATATGCTTGGCCTGGGAATCTTTTCCAAAGTCCTTAATGACTACACAGCTGCTCCCAACCACTTGACATGTTTCCCCAGTCAGTCAGTTTTGCAGGGATCTACTCATTCCCCCAGCTTCTTGTCATCACCCTTATTTAGGTTGGTTTGGTGCTTAGCACAGAGGGCTTCCACCAACCTAGAGGGGCATGGCTTATCTGAGGCATTGCGTATTTCACATATGAGGCCCTTGTGAATAAAAGTGTTCTTCAGGGGACTGGAGAGATGGCTTAGCTATTAAGGTGTTTGCCTGCAAAGCCAAAAGACCATAGTTTGATTCTCCAGTACCCTCATAAGCCAGATGCACAAGGGGACGCATATGTCTGGAGTTCGTTTGCAGTGGCTGGAGGCCCCGACATGCCCAAATTCTCTCTTTCTCTCTCTCTCCCTCTCCCTCTCCCTCTCCCTCTCCCTCTCTCTCTCTCTCTCAAATATATACACACACACACGTGCTCTTCAATATCTCTTGTGAAGCAGTCCAAGGTTCATTACTCCTATAGCAGAATACCTCATTCAGCCACAGCTGCGAGTTACAGGTGATGCTGAATCTTGAACACACCCCAGCCTCTGCCTCCTCGTGTCAGCAGCAGCAGACACTGTTTCTCAGTCTCACTATAAACTCCTGGAGTCTTCATTCTCTTAGTTCTTCATCTGTGCTCAATGGGAGTCTCTTCAAGTTGGTTCTTATGTCCTCTTAACATGAACCTAATGTTCTTTGGCTTTGGTGTCACATTTTGGTGTTATATTCACATCTCCTTCCCCCAAGTTTGGCAAGGGGCCTATGGAATATGGTTTTGAACCAAAAAGCTGAGTATATTAATAAGTTTTGCCTTGCAGTTTAATACCTCATGTTTTTTTCAGCATTCTTTCACAATTTGTAATTTTCTTCATTATTTTCTGTATTCTAACAGAAACTAGGGCTGGATAGTTGGCTTACTGGTTAAGAGCTTGCCTGTGAAGCCTAAGGACCCTGGTTCGAGGCTCAATTCCCCAGTACCCACGTAAGCCACATGCACAAGGTGGTGCATACATCTGGAGTTCGTTTGCAGTGGCTGGAGGCCCTGGTTTGCCTCTCTCTCTCTCTCTCTCTCTCTCTCTCTCTCTCTCTCTGCTTCTTCCTCTGTCTGTTGCTCTCAAATAAATAAAAAAAATTTTAAAAATTAAGAGAAACAAGTAAATTACCTTTAATCCACTTTTTAAATATGAACTGCAACAGTTCATCAACTTTCTTGTTAAAATTCAGTTATATAAGACTAGTAAAATTACTTGGATTCACTTACAGGTATATCTAAGTTTTTGTATTTGTGAATTGCCCATGAACTATATGTATTTTTCCTTTGAGAGATACAGGATTATTATTACTTGAGAAAAACTCTTGTCTTTGTTTTAATCTTGGAATTAATATTAACTCATTTTAAAGTAAGTTAGTTTTTTTTTTTTTCTTTCCTTTTTTCTTCAAGGTAGGGTCTTGCTCTAGCCCAGGCTGATCTGTAATTTACTATGTAACCTCCTGGTGGCCTTGAACTCATGGCGATCTTCCTACCTCTTGAGTGCTGGGATTAAAGGCATGCACCACCACGCCTGGCTACTTAGTTTTTTGTGTTTTTTTTTTTTTTTGAGTTTTTAATGTTTTTTAAAAAATATTTTTATTTATTTATTTGCCAGCAGAAAAAGAAAGAAGAGAGACAGAGAGAATGGGCACACCAGGGCCTCCAACTGCTGCAACAATGAATTCTAGATGCAGGTACCACCTTGTGCATCTGGCTTTACATGGAAAGAACTTGGCAAGCATCTTAACCACTGAGCCATCTCTCAGCCCAACTTAATTTTTTTAAAAGGGTACAGTGGGGCTGGGAAGACGGTTCGTGGTTAAAGATACTTGCTTACAAAGCCCATCATCCCCGGTCCACTTTCCAGTCTGTCCACATAAGCACAAGCATCTCACATTTGTTCACAGTAGCAAGAGGACCTGGTGCACACAAAATATGCAAACAAATTTTGGGGAAAGGGGAGGAAGGGAATTTATTCAATGCTTGCAAATTCCATAATAGTGGAAGAAATTTACAGGTCCAAACAGAGAGAGAAAACCAACAACACAATCAAGCAGATTCTAGGAACTGCAGGCAGAACTCAGGCATTTTGCATATCTTAGGCTGGAATTCCGCAAACATACCTCCTACCTCTGCCTCCTAAGTGCTGAGATTAAAGATATGCACCACCATGCCTGGTTTTTTCTGTTTTGTTTTGTTGTGTAACTAAATCTTGCACTCAGACTGTACATGCTTTCTAGTCCCTAACACACAAACCTCTTGTGACCACACAGTCATTACCTTCTCTTTCCCAGTCTAGTTCTGTTTTTGTTTGTTTTAAAACATTTTTAAAAAAGAAAGTAGTGGCATGCCAGGCATGGAGCAAAGGTAGTCTCAAGGCTAGCCTGAGACTTCATAGTGAATTCCAGGTCAGCCTGGACTAGAGTAAAACCCTACCTTGGAAAACCCCCCCCCCCCAAAAAAAGAGGGAGTAAAGAAATGGCTCAGTGGTTAAAGGCATTTACTTGCTTACAAAGCCTGATGGCCCGAGTTTGATTCCGGACACACAAGAGTGGCAGGTGGCCCTGGTGCTCCCACCCTCTGCAAATGAATAATAAATAAAATACTTTGGGGAAAAGAAAGTAGTGGCAAAAAGTTCCAGCTCTTCTAAAAACAAGCTCAGAAGAAAAATGGAGACACTGTCCCCTAATCAGTAAACTGCATGCATTAAAAATACTGACTTTCAGGGATGAAGGTTCAGCCCAGGCTGATCTGTAATTTACTATGTAACCTCCTGGTGGCCTTGAACTCATGGCGATCTTCCTACCTCTCTTGAGTGCTGGGATTAAAGGCATGCACCACGACGCCTGGCTACTTAGTTTTTTGTGGGTTTTTTTTTTTTTTTGAGTTTTAATGTTTTTTAAAAATATTTTTATTTATTTATTTGCCAGCAGAAAAGAAAGAAGAGAGACAGAGAGAATGGGCACACCAGGCCTCCAACTGCTGCAACAATGAATTCTAGATGCAGGGTACCACCTTGTGCATCTGGCTACATGGAAAGAACTTGGCAAGTATCTTAACCACTGAGCCATCTCTCAGCCCCAACTTAATTTTTAAAAGGGTACAGTGGGGCTGGGAAGATTGATTCATGGTTAAAGATACTTGCTTACAAAGCCCATCATCCCCGGTCCACTTTCCAGTCTGTCCACATAAGCACACAAGCATCTCACATTTGTTCACAGTAGCAAGAGGACCTGGGTGCACACAAAATATGCAAACAAATTTTGGGGAAAGGGGAGGAAGGGAATTTATTCAATGCTTGCAAATTCCATAATAGTGGAAGAAATTGACTTCCATAATAGTGGAAGAAATTTACAGGTCCAAACAGAGAGAGAAAACCAACAACACAATCAAGCAGATTCTAGGAACTGCAGGCAGAACTCAGGCATTTTGCATATCTTAGGCTGGAATTCCGCAAACATACCTCCTACCTCTGCCTCCTAAGTGCTGAGATTAAAGACATGCACCACCATGCCTGGGTTTTTCTGTTTTGTTTTGTTGTGTAACTAAATCTTGCACTCAGAACGATTGTGACTGTACATGCTTTCTAGTCCCTAACACACAAACCTCTTGTGACCACACAGTCATTACCTTCTCTTTCCCAGTCTAGTTCTGTTTTTGTTTGTTTTAAAACATTTTTAAAAAAGAAAGTAGTGGCATGCCAGGCATGGAGCAAAAGTCTCAAGGCTAGCCTGAGACTTCATAGTGAGGGGTTCCAGGTCAGCCTGGACCAGAGTAAAACCCTACCTGGAAACCCCAAAAAAAAAAAAAAAAAAAGAGGGAGTAAAGAAATGGCTCAGTGGTTAAAGGCATTTACTTGCTTACAAAGCCTGATGGCCCAAGTTTGATTCCCCAGGACCCATGTAATCCGGACACACAAGAGTGGCAGGTGGCCCTGGTGCTCCCACCCTCTGCAAATGAATAATAAATAAAATACTTTGGGGAAAAGAAAGTGGTGGCAAAAAGTTCCAGCTCTTCTAAAAACAAGCTCAGAAGAAAAATGGAGACACTGTCCCCTAATCAGTAAACTGCATGCATTAAAAATACTGACTTTCAGGGATGAAGGGATTGCTTAGTGGTTAAGGCACTTGCCTGCAAAGCCAAAGGAACCAGGTTCAATTCCCCAGGACTACATAAACTAGATGCACAAGGGGGTGCATACATCTGGAGTTCATTTGCAGTGGCTGGAGGACCTGGTGTGCCCATTCTCTCTCTCTCTCTCTCTCTCTCTCTCTCTCTCTCTCTCTCTCTCTCTTTCTCTGCCTCTTTCTCCCTGGCAAATAAATAAATTTTTTAAAAATACTGACTTTTGCCAGGCGTGGTGGTGCATGCCTTTAATCCCAGCACTCAGGAGGCAGAGGTAGGAGGATTGCCATGAGTTTGAGGCCACCCTGAGACTATATAGTGAATTTCAGGTCAGCCTGAGCTAGAGTGAGACCCTATCTCGGAAAACCAAAAAAAATAAAAATAAAAAATACTGACTTTTGGCTGGGCTTGGTGGTGCACACCTTTAATCCCAGCATTTGGGAGGCTGAAGTAGGAGAATCCCCATTAGTTTGAGGCCAACCTGGAGCTATAGTGTGAGTTCCAGGTCAGCCTGGGCTAGAGTGAGACCCTACCTCAAAAAAAGGGGGAGGGGGCTGGAGAAATGACTTAGCAGTTAAGGCACTTGCCTGTGAAGCCTAAGAACTCATGTTTGAGTCTCCAGATCCCATGTAAGCCAGATGCACAAGGTTACACAAGCGTGTAAGGTCACACATATGTACAAGATGGCATATGCATTTGCAAGCACTTGCCTTGCATATGTGAGTTTGATTGTGATGGCTTGGAGGCCCTGGCGTGACAATTTTCTCTCCCTCTCCCTTCTCTCTAATAAAAAAAAAATTCAAAAAAGCTACTGACTTTTAGTTGCTGTTTCATTTTGTTATTAAGCTTACCACTTCCTATAGAAGTAAGCCAAGATTTTGAATAATAATGCATGTCAAAGATGATATAAATGCCTACCATGAAGTGGGTAGAGCAGGAATTAGCCTAGGCAAATCTCTTCCCAAAGCCCAGTGCAGTCCTGAAAAACCTTGTTGCGTACTGCACAAGAAAGACAACAGGATGTGGGGAAAAATGGAGTGTATGCTTATGGGAAAATTTTAAGATCGATCCAGAATTTTAAGGATTGGGAAGTACTAATTTTGGTTTTACTTATGTATGGCATAACTTCTTGAAGAAAAAAGCTGTGGCTTTTGGTTTTTATGCTTCTTCATCTTTGTTGGTTGTTGTTTTCTAATTTTTAATATCATCACACATTGCTTTTTATTACAACTGAATTTTGACTTGGAATAGGTTCTCAGAAGTTAATGCTGCACAGTGCATAATAGGTAGGAAGATGGTTTGAGATCAAGGCCAGCCTGGGCTAGAATGAGTCTCTGCCTCAAAAACAAAAGCAAATGAGCTAGGAATATTGCTCAGTGGTAGAGCACTTGCCTTACATATGTGAAACCATGGGTTCAAATCACAGCTCCACCCAAAAATAAATAAATAAATAAATAAATAAATAAATAAATCAAAATCCCAATAAGTAGCAGTTAACATTGGGAAGCTAGGCATTGTGGCATATGCTTGTAATCGTAGCACATGGAGGCAGAAGCTATGTAGTAAAACTCTGTCTCAGATAAAAACAAAAAAGAAAGTAGTTGAAATTAATATTTGGAGGGCTGGGGAGATGGCTTAGTGGTTAAGGTACTTGCTTGCAAAGCCTAACAACTTGGGTTCAATTCCCTAGTACCCATATAATGTCAGATGCACCAAGTGGTGCATGCATCTGGAGTTCATTTGAAGAGGTTGGAGGCCCCTGCACCCAGGGTCTCTTTCTCTTTGTCTCTCTCCTCTCTCTCTGTGTGTGCAAATAAATAAATAAAAAATAAAAAAATATTTGGAGCCATATGTGTTGATGTTACCCCTGTAATCGCTGCACATGGGAGGCTAAGGCAAGAGAATTGCTGGCAAGTTCAAAGCTAGTCTGGGATATATAACAATACTTTGTCTCAAACAAATGACAGCAACAACAACAAAAAAGATGACAACTTTGGGATCTGGGGTACAGCTCAGTGGTAGATCGCATGTTTAGGTTGTGTAAGACCATGGATTCAATCTCAGTACCTAAAATTTAAAAAGAAGTTGTATCCAAGCATGGTGGCACAAGCCTTTAATCCCAGCACTCAGGAGGCAGAAGTAGGAGGATCGCCATGAGTTCGAGACCACCCTGAGACTGCATAGTGAATTCCAGGTCAGCCTGGGCTAGAGTGAGACCCTACCTCGAAAAACTAAAAAAACAAATAAAATAAAAATAAAATAAAACAAATAAAAACAAGTTGTTACTCTGAAGATTAGGGTTACAGTGTTATTTGTTACCATGGCAATTACACTTTCTATTGTATTGTAAATCAGTTGATTGTCAGGTACCTCAGAATTCATTCTATCATTTGGATCTGAAAGCTGTTGTAACAAGTAGTGTGGGTGGTACTGAATTTATTTTATTTTATTTTTTATTTTATTTTATTTTTTATTTATTTTATTTTATTTGAGTGAGTCAGAGAGAGAGAGAGAAAAGTGAATAATGGGCCCGCCAGGGCCTCCAGCCACTGCAGACGAACTCCGGATGAGTGTGCCACCTTGTGCGTCTGGCTTATGTGGGTCCTGGGGAATTGAACCTGGGTCCTTTGGCTTAGTAGGCAAGCACCTTAACTGCTAAGCCATCCCTGCAGCCCCACTGAATTGATTTTAGATGTAGCAGTTGAATCTCAAAGGAGATGCTGTAAGTTTTAGAAGAGCTGACACCAGGGCTGGAGGGATGGCTTAGCAGGTAAGGCACTTGCCTGCAAAGCCAAAGGACTAAGGTTTGATTACCCAGGACCCCATGTAAGCCAGATGCAGAAGGTGGCGCCTGTGTCTGGAGTTCGTTTTCAGTGGTTGAAGGCCCTGGCACACTCATTTTCCCTCTTTATCTGCCTCTTTATCTCCCTCTCTCAAATAAATAAAATAAGTTAAAAAAAATAAAAGCTAACACCAGAGAGATGCTGTATTAGAAGAGCTGACGCCAGAGCCCAGGCTGTGTGTTGTTTGTTGCTTGTTTTCTCTGTGTTCCTACGCCTGACAGAAATACACTCAGTAGTAGACTCATTTGAACCGGAAGATAAGTGGAGACAAAATATTACAGTGATAAATTAAAATACATTTATGTTAAGAGAGAAATTCCCGTTTATTGGTGGAATTTAAAAGACTCCCTTCTTTAGATTCTTTACCAAGTGACAAGCTGAATGAATTGCAGGTCCTGCGGTTGTCAGCCATCATCTTGCTCGAGTTCTGCTGTTGTGGAAGTGTGTCTTTCCAGTGTCTCCTAATGACCTAGAAACAGAAAAAAGCCGAGGAGATTCATTTACGTGGCAAGTAACCCTGGAAGGCCGATCGGGGGCTCTCTGTGGTAGGTTGGCTGTAGTCTTCTCTTTTCCCTCGGCTTTTCTCCACACTGTGCACATGCTCTATATGTTGCATTCGCTGTAAGGGGCAGGGATCTGGCTGGTGGGTTTTTGGAATGGAATGTAATTGTTACGTGGTAAAACCTGAAGAGTATGATAATGAACAAATGAGAGTTCTAATCTCTCAGGCTAATTAATGCATGTTTCATTAGATACAGTCCATTTCGAAACCTGCTGAGATGGATGGTGACTTAAGTAGGTGTTCATTCTTCTTTTCAGAAATACTGAGAATTTGATTTAATGAGGCATTCTTTTCTTTCTGTGTGAAAATGGCAATATGTGTAGACTTAAAATAGTACTCTGCCATGAAGATTTACACAGGAATTTATAAGGAAGGTTGGCTTCTCTGCAGAGATTGAGAAGCATTAATTTGGGGTTTATGCATGGCATTTTACTCTTTTTTTTTTTTTTTCCCCTTCACAGTAGGGTCTTGCTCTAGCCCAGGCTGACCTGGAATTCACTATGTAGTCATCTCAGGTTGGCCTTGAACTCACAGTGATTCTCCTACTTCAGCCTTCCAAGTGTTGAGACTGAAGGTGTACACCACCATGCCTGGCACATTTTACTCTTAAAAAAAAATTGGAAGGGGGGTGCTGGAGAAATGACTTAGCACTTAAGACACTTGCCTGCAAAGACAGAGGACCCAGGTTCAGTTCCTCAGTACCCATGTAAAAGCAAGTACAGCAGCACACGCCTATGATCCCAGCTCTGTGAGGCAGAGCCAGGAAGGTCCCTGGGGGTTTGCTAGCAAGTCATGCCTAATCAGGGAGTGCCAGGTTCAGCTAGTGACCTGTCTCAAAAAATAAAGTGGAAGGCTAGAGGGATGGCTTAGCGGTTAAAGCATTTATCTGCAAAGCCAAAGGACCCTGGTTTGATACCCCAGAACCCACATTAGCCAGATGCACAAGGTGGTACATGTATCTGGAGTTTGTTTGCAGTGTCTGGAGGCCCTGGCATGCCCATTCTCTCTCTCCCTCCCTCCCTCTTTCTCTCTGTCAAATAAATAAATAAAATGGAAGCTGGCGTGGTGGTGCATGCCTTTAATCTCAGCACTTGGGAGGCAGAGGTAGGAGGATCGCAGTGAGTTCAAGGCCACCCTGAAACTGCATAGTTAAATCCAGGTCAGCCTGGACCAGAGTGAAACCCTACCTTGAAAAACCAAAAAAAAAAAAAAAAAAAGTGGGGTTGGGTGTGGTGGTGCACGTCTTTAATGGGAATCAGATGTAGGAGGAATGCTGTGAGTTCAAGGCCAGCCTGAGTCTACTTAGAATTCCAGGTCAGCCTGGGCTAGAGTGAGATCCTACTTCAAAAAACCAAAATAAATAAATAAAATAAAATAAAGTGGGGAAGATACCTAAATGTCAACGTCTGTCCTCCACATGGACCAAAACCCATAAAAATGTGCATACTAGCTACACCACATATATATACATGCAAAAATTAAATTTTAGGCCTGGACAGATGGCTTAGTGGTTAAGACACTTGCCTGCGAAGCCCGAGGACCCAGGTTTGATTCTTCAGGTCCCATGTAAGCCAGATGTACATGGTGGTGCATGTGTCTGGAGTTCATTTGCAGTGGCTAGAGGCCCTGGAACACCCATTCTCACCCACTCACTCACTCACTCATCTTTCTCTCTCTCTGTCTCAAATAAATATCTTTAAAAAGTAAATAAAACTTTAGTTTTGTATTTGGCTTGAAACTCAGTCTAACTTTATTTTATTGATTGAGATAGGATCTCCTTCTAGCCCAGGCTGACCTCAAATTCACAGGGATCCTCCTACCTTGGCCTCCCAAGTGCTGTACCCAGCCAGTCTAACTTTAAATGTCTTATTATTTATTTTACAGAGAAAGAGTGGGAGAGAGAGAAAGAGAATGGGTGTGCCAGGGCGTCCAGCCACTACAAACGAACTCCAGATGTGTGTACCCCTTGTGCATCTGGCTAACGTGGGTCCTGGGGAATCGAACCTGGGTCCTTTGGCTTGGCAGGCAAACGGCTTAACTCCTTAGCCATCCTTCCAGCCCCCAGTCTAACGTTAAAATGTTTGTTTTTGTTTCCTTTCAAGGAACCTTAGTTTACGTTTCGGGTCACTGTAGAATTGGGCCGTGCTGTCTTAAGTCAACATGGTGCTCCAGAATTCCTGTGAAGCTGCCAGACATGGAAGTCAGCTTATTTTTGTCAGACTCAGGGACTGAGGAAAACCCCAGGACAGCAACATTGCGTTAATTTATTTATTCTCTTATATTGATTCAGGGATGTTCTTTAAAAATACAATTGTCTTCCCTTTTAGTACCAGAATTTCAAGATTATTTTAAAGAAACTATTTGATTTTAATCTTTTTAAATTAAATTAAATTAAATTAATTAATTAATTAATTAACTTATTTATTTTGGTTTTTCGAGGTAGGGTCTCACTCTGGCCCAGGCTGACCTGGAATTCACTATGTAGTCTCAGGGTGACCTCGAACTCATGGCAATCCTCCTACCTCTGCCTCCCGAGTGCTGGGATTAAAGGCGTGCGCCACCACGCCCGGCTTAATTTTATTTTTTTAAGAGACAGAGGCAGAGAGAGAGAGAATATGGGTGCATCAGGGCCTTCAGCCACTGTAAACAAACTCAAGACGCATGCGCTACCTTGTGCATCTGGCTAGGGAATCCAACCTGGCAAATGCCTTAACTTCTTAGCCATCTCTCCAGCTCAAGATACTTTGTTTTTGACACATTTCTTTTTCTTCTAATAAAAATGTCAAGCTTGCTGGACGTGGTGGTGCACACCTTTAATCCCAGCACTTGGGAGGCAGAGGTAGGAGGATCGCCATGAGTTCAATGCCACTCTGAGACTACATAGTGAATTCCAGGTCAGCCTGGGCTAGAGCGAGACCCTTTCTCCAAAAACCAAAAACAAAAAGGAAAAAAAAAGTCAAGCTTGCTCTTAATTGAATGCCCTCTTTTCATGGCTGGTTACAGTGTCCTGAGAGGAGTCTGTGCTCTCTTTCAGCTATCAAGAGCTTGGTTTCCCACTGCAGTGATCTACTCACGGAGGAAGTAACCCAGCCTTCTGCCACCACTTCCTTGTGCTGTGGATTTGCTAATCGGTAAGATGAGTTTTTTACAATGATAAAGTTTTTAAGTGCAGTTTGTGGCCCTCGGATAATGTCCTATCCTTAGTACATTAATAAGACCAGCTGCTGATTGGTTGCAGAGAAATTAATGCAGAATACCCAGATTGACAGTTGGGCCTAAGCTGTGGTTCTTCCTTAGGTAAAGTCAAGCTTGCTCTTAATTGAATGCCCTCTTTTCATGGCTGGTTACAGTGTCCTGAGAGGAGTCTGTGCTCTCTTTCAGCTATCAAGAGCTTGGTTTCCCACTGCAGTGATCTACTCACGGAGGAAGTAACCCAGCGTCTTCTGCCACCACTTCCTTGTGCTGTGGATTTGCTAACTCGGTAAGATGAGCTTTTACAATGATAAAGTTTTGTAAGTGCAGTTTGTGGCCCTCGGATAATGTCCTATCCTTAAGTACATTAATAAGACCAGCTGCTGATTGGTTGCAGAGGAAATTAATGCAGAATACCCAGATTGACAGTTGGGCCTAAGCTGTGGTTCTTCCTTAGGTAGTAATGCCTCACACCAGCTTTCCCAGGGTGACCTATGGTGCTGTGTGCCCCAGCATTCCCCTGTCTGGGCTGATCCTGGCTTGTGGATGTGACCACAGCGATGGCTCATATGGCCCCGAAGTTTTTGCGTCTTCCTCATTCTGGATGGCATGTCCACCATCAGAAAGACAGGGGTTGAATTTTCAGCACTTGCATTTTAGGGGACACGTTGAAACTTTAACAAGGTCCAATTTCATTTTCTTTTTTAATATGGAAAACAAGTGCAGTACTTAACTAAAAACAAATTTACATTGTCTTCAGTAGTTATGTCACACATTGTATGCTCATGATCTGTTACCTCTCTATATATATTTGTATGTGTGCCACGTGCATGTTCAGTTTCTGTGTTCTTTCTTTTCTTGTCCATTGGTGTTTGTTTGCCTTTTCTGTGCCAGTCTATGCCAACACATCATCCTTATAGTAAGTTTTACTGTTAGAACAAGCTTTCCCCCACCCCAGCCAGGCTGACCTAGAATTCACTCTAGTCTCAAAGTGGCCTTGAACTCATAGTGATCCTCCTACCTCTGCCTCCTGAGTGCTGAGATTAAAGGCGTGTGCCACCACGCCCAGCTAGAACAAGCTTTTTGACCTTACTCCTCTTCCAATATATTTGGCTCTTTGTGCATTTTTAAATATTTTTATTTACTTGCAAGAAGAAAGAGAGAGACTGGGCATGCCAGGGCTCTTGCCATTACAAACAAACTCCACATGCATGCCCACTTTGTGCACCTGGCTTTACGTGGGTACTGGGGAATCGAACCCAGACTATCAGGCTTTCCAAGCAAGCACCTTTCACTGCTGAGCCACCTTACCAGTCCTCTCTTTGTACATATTCTTATCTTCTGTTGCAGAACAATGTGATCTGTTATGCTACCACCAAATAAGAATGGATCACCTTTGTCAAAAAAAAAAAAAAAAAGCTGGGCATGGTGGTGCATGCACTTGGGAGGCAGAGGTAGAAGGATCGCTGTGAGTTCAAGGCCCCCCTGAGAGTACACATTGAATTCCAGGTCATCCTGAGCTAGAGTGAGACTCTACCTTGAAAAAAAAAATTGGTTCACCAAAAATTATAAAACAAATTCTGTTTTAATATAACACAGCTGAGCCATACATTCTAAATGTTTTTTTCACTTCCTGTCTCCTCTGTTCTTTCACTTACATACATTTCTTTTTCATCTTCTGTTCACTTTTGCTGCTGGTGTTAAGTCATCGCTTTACCAGTGCTCATTCATTTAACAAACATTTACTGACGGACTAGTCATTTTTCCAAGGTACCATGTTGTCCGTGGAGCATGGCTTCCATCTCTTTTAGAAGGCAAGTTATTTAGCACTGCTGGCAGTCAAACCTAGGGCTCCTGCACGCTAGATAAAGTAGTAACAAATGCTGGAGTTTCCTCTAGCCATTTGTATCTCCTTTATGTTTCTTCAGCTAGTTTTCTACCTAGACTTTTGAGCAAATGCCTAATACAAATTTGGGGATTTACTTTTACAGTAAGAGTTTTGGCTTTCAGATGTATTAGTTGTGACCTTAGAAATAAAAACTAAGTAGTTTAATTTTATGAGGTATAACTGAAAAGTTGGCAGAGTATGACTTGCACATGTGATGACTGTAATCCTCCTCTCTCTGTGGTGCTGAGGATCAGGCCCAGGCCTTGTGCATACTGGGGAGGTACTCCCCACTGAGGCATATCCCCAGCCCTATGTTCTCGCTTAGCCTTGTGATCACATTTTGTTTTAAAAACATTTATTAGCATTACTATTCATCAGTATGTGTAGATGATTTATGTCTGTATATCAAATTATTCCTTGTTTGTACATTTTCACTTAATTGACACACTTTATATATATTTTTTCTTTTGTTTTAAGTCTTTCTTCAATACTGAAAATATACGGAAATCCTTTAAAAACACCATCAGTAGTTTATAGACAAAGACTTTATGAACTACTGATTTTACTACCTCCTGAGACATATAAAGGTATGTGCTTTAGACCAAAATGTTTAGTTGTTTGTGACTAGTTTGGTGTCCATCAATCAATAATTTCTTATTAAATAATGAATGAAATAATTGGATGGTGCTTATTTAATGCCTTGTTTCACATGTGCTTAGAGAGCCCAATCTTAATCCACAGGTTCACTATTTTATACTCCATAAAGTATATATTTTTAGAAACCTAATTCTTGCCCAAGTTTGGTGGTGCAAACATAACTTTTGCACTCTGGAGGCTGAGTTAGGAGGATTGTGAATTCCAGGCTAGCCTCAGCTACACAGTACAACCCTGTCTCACATGACTAGAGACCTATGATGCAGTCCTAGCTTAGTTATCAGTCTATCTGATCCTGTGTTACCATATAAAAAGAAAACGGTGGCTGGAGAAGTGGCTTAGTGGTTAAGGCATTTGCCTGTGAAACCTAAGGACCCAGGTTTAATTCCCCAGTACCCACATAAGCCAGATACACAAGGTAATGCATGCATCTGGAGTTTGTTTACAGTGGCTGGAGGCCCTGATGCACCCATTCTCTCTCTCTCTCTCTCTCTCAAATAAATAAAATAAGAGAAAACTAACTTCAAAAAAATCTTTACAACCATAGCACTAGAAGTAAGCTTTTTATTTTTTTTCTTTGGGACCTTTCAATCTAAAAAAAAATAGTTCTTGGTATGGAGAGAGGCTCAGCAGTTAAGACACCTGCAAAACCTAACAATCCAAGTTCTATTCCCCAGTACCCATGAAAAGCCAGATGCACAAAGTGATGCATACACTGGAGTTCATTTGCAGTGGTTGGAGGCCTTGGTGTGCCCATTCTCTTTCTTTCTCTCTACGTCTTTCTCTTTGTGTGTTTCTTACTCTCACTCTCTCTTTCTCTCTCTCAGTAAATTCTTGGGACTGGAGAAATGACTTAGTAAGACTCTACCTTGAAAAACCAAAAAAATAAAATATTGATAATAATAATAATCCCAGCACTCGGGAGGCAGAGGTAGGAGGATCGCCATGAATTTGAGGCCACCCTGAGACTACATAGTGAATTCCAGGTCACCCTGGGCTAGAGCGAGACCTTACCTCAAAAACAAACAAACAAATAAACAAATGGGCTGAAGAGATGGCTTAGCGGTTAAGGCGCATGCCTGAGAAGCCCAAGGACTGAGGCTCGATTCTCCAGTCCCACGTAAGCCAGATGTACAAGGTGGCACATGCATCTGGAGTTGGTTTGCAGTGGCTAGAAGCCCTGGCGTACCCATTCTCTCTTTCTCCCTCTCTCTCTCTCCCCCCACTCCCTCTCTCTCCTCCCCTCCCTTTCTTTCTGTTTCTAATAAATCTAAAAAAAAAAAAAATTCAGGGGCTGTAAGATACAGTTTGGTGGTTAAGGTGTTTGCCTGTGAAGCCTGAGGACCCAGGTTCAATTCTCCAGTGCCCACATAAAGCTAGATGCACAAGGTGGCACATGCATCTGGAGTTCATTTGCAGCACTGGAGGCTCTGGCCTGCCTATTAACCGCCCCCACCAATAAATAACATTTAAAAAAAATACTTTTAGGGGCTTGGGAGATGGCTCAGCCATTGAAGACACTTGCTTATAAAGCTTGCCAGCCAGAGTTTGGTTCCCCAGTACCCATGTAAAACCAGATGCACAAAGTGGCACATGCATCTCCTGAAAGAGCCCCAGTGTCTCCTTTTGATATATTTGCAGTGTTCCACAGTGAATGTATAATATTTTCAGGCTCAGCTATTTTTAAAAAGCCAACCTCTTATTGCCTCTCTGCCTCCCTTTTTTTTTCTTTCTTTTGAGATGGGATTGTGGTATGATATCCAATCTGACTTCCAACTCCTGGGCTCGCATGATCCTCCTGCTCAGCCTCCAGAGTAGTCAAAACTACAGGTGTACATGACCTTGCTAGACTTGTTGAGGATTGAAACTAGGGTATACATGTTGTGTGTGTGTGTGTGTGTGTGTGTGTGTGTGTGTGTGTAAAAATCAGATTTTGACATCAGATTTCTTCCATGGTTGCTCTCTATTTACTAAGACAGATTCCCCACTTGAAGCCATAACGTGCTGAGTCAGCTAGTCTAGCTACCCAGCATGCCCCAGGGATCCAGGCATTGGGATTACATCAAGGCTGTCACACCCTCCCAGCATTTTATGTAGGTGCTGGGAATCCAAACTCCAGTACTCAGGCTTGCAAGGCAAGCACTTATCTACTGAGCCATTTCACTAGCCCTTACTTTGTTTTGTTTTGTTAACAAGAAAAAACACAATTTATTTGCATGCTTAAAGCATGAGAGTATTAGACTCCTCTGCTTCTGTACACATGTGGTTTTATTTGAAGTGGTAATAGCATTTACTTAGCGTATAAGGCACATACTTTGAAATGTCAATTCTCTATTCTTAACTTGGGAGGAGAAACCTATAATGAAGACATTAATTTGTAGGGCAGTTTTCAAAAATGAGAGATCTAGTCTTTGTCTCTGAAATACTAAAGTTGGCCAATGTAGATTAAAGCTCAGCCTGGGCTTTTCTTTAATTCCTTACTCTAATCAGTAGCTGTGAGTACTAAATTACTCGTTGTTTTTTTTCTTTGTGATCCACAGGGAACCTCTGTGCTATCATCAAGGAGCTGGCTGCTGACTTGACTGCCCTGGATACGCAGGTGGCGTCTACATGTTTACTTCCGGCCCTTTGTCACCAAGATGATCTCTTGATACTAAGTCCTCTGCTGCAGGAAACAGACCATAGATTTATTGAGGAGCAGGTATGGGCCTTGTAAAGTCACTCCTTGGTAGCTTCAGTCCTCAGCAGTAAGTTTTAAAGCCTTGTATATTTTTTTTTCCTTTTAGCTCCTGCTTGGTAATGGTATGGCTTGTGGAAGTCTAGAATATGACCCTCACTCTATTTATGAGAAGGATGTAGAGGGGGATTCCGTACCTAAGCCCCTCCCACCAGCACTGTCCGTCATTAGCTCTGCAGCCAAGCTCTTTGGGGTTGTCTGTGCTCATGTAGGAGAAGCTCAGAGGTAAATCTTCAGTAGTGACTTTTTCTGAAGTATATTGCATGTTTGGTTTTGTGAATGCTGATGGCTGAGAGGAAATGTAACCAGATGATGTCTCATAAATGAGAAAATGATAGTGGAGTATTTATTCATGTAGCTAACATTGAATAAGAAACTACGCCAGGCGTGGTGGTGCACACCTTTAATCCCAGCACTCTGGAGGCAGAGGTAGGAGGATCGCCATGAGTTTGAGGCCACCATGAGAATACATAAGGAATTCTGGGTCAGCCTGGGTTAGAGCAAGACCTACCTCAAAAAAAGAAAGGAAGTAAGAAAGAAAAGGGAAAGGAAATGATTAAAAGCATGCCAAGATGGGTGTGGTGGTGCCTAGCACTTGGCATGCCAAGATAGGAGGACTGCTATGAGTTCAAGGCCAACCTGGGGCAATAGATTAGTTCCTGGTCAGGCTGACTAAGTGAGATCATGCCTGGGGTGGGGGGGGGGAAGGTACAAAAAGTCATTATTTTTCTTTGTAAACATTGCTCATCAATCAACATTCTTTTTGTCAAGATTGATTTCATTTGTACCTTCAGTTACATAACAAGCTAACTGTGGGTAACGTGCTATATCCACAGCAGTGTCTAGTGATTTGATGAATTTAATGTTGTTTCTTCTCCCCTGCCTATTCTTTCAAGACAGAGTCTTACTGTATAAGCTTAGGCTGGCCTCAAATTCACAGACCTCTTATCTTAGCCTCCTTAGTGCTGGAATTATAGGCATATGTCATCAGGCCTGGCCTGCCTTTATCTTTTTTTTTTTTTTTTTTTAATCTTTTGTCTTTATTTTCAAGGTAGGGTCTCACTCTAGTCCAGGCTGGCCTGGAACTCACAGCAGTACCTCTGCCTCCCGGGTGCTGAGTATATTGGAGTGAGCCACCATGCCCACCAGCTCTAATTTGTTTTTAGGTTAGATTAGGTTTCCTTACACCTTTTCAGGAAATGTTAGGGAGCCGTTACATACTCCAGATGCATGCACCACCTTGTGCATCTAGCTTACATAGATCCCAGGGAATCAAACCTGGGTCCTTTGGCTTTGCAGGTAAGTACCTTAACTGCTAACCCATCTCTCCAGCCCAGTTTTACCTTTTTCAATTACACTGACCAGTGAAGCCCCACATTCCTCCTGTTTCTGTCCCCCTTGGTGTTTGGATTACCCGAGCCGTATCTCTAGTCCCTAGGAGATAGTTTGTGTTATTTGAGAAACTGAACGGGAAGCACATCTATTCCATGGACTGTTCTGATTAGTTTATAGATTGTTGGACTCCCGGTCATTCACGCATGACTTCCCTCCCTTCTCGTTCTCTTTGTTCCCTACTGATCCTCCATGCTAGAACAGAAATGCATTTGAGTTGGAAGATAGCTTTTATGCTGTCACTTTTAGTTGTCTTCTAGTGAATAGTAATTCGGTAGAGAATTTACCTTGGTCACTCAGTGAGCACATAAAACTGGTTTTATCTTGTTATCCAGATATTTTTGAAGCAGTCTTGAGGTAGTTTTACTTTCAGTGGATAGAAAAGTTACTCAAGTTTTTTATGCTGATTTTCATTAGCTTCAATTTCAAAGATAATGTTTTCCCCAAGTTAATTTGCTGCCTATGAGTCCCTGTGTTTATTAAAACTGAAAATTAGTCCTAAGATAAAAGAAAAATTATAGTAGTCTGGAATATTCAAAGAAGAATCTTCAAACATTAGACTGAGTAGGAGGATCACTGTGAGTTTGAGGTCAGCCTGTGGCTACAGAATGAGTTCTAGGTTAGCCTGGTTTAAAATGAAACCCTGCCTCAAAAAAAAATCTTAAGTTTTCCAGAAAGGATGAGATTTGAATTTGCTATTTTGTAATACATACAATAAATTTTAGTTGACATAGCAATAACTGCTACAGATGAAATAGAAATGGCCTTTTGGACAAAGGATATAATTTATCATACTCATAAATAGCTCTTTTATCTTTTACAGGACTCTGGTAAAAAGCAAAAAAATACACATTTCTTACAGCCTTTCTTATTGAAACTTAGTGACTTTAATATTGTCCTAGAGAAGTTTCTGTGTCTAACTGAATAAACATAGGCAGTAATTTGAGTATTTCTTTTTTAAGGATCCAAAACCAGAAAGTGGGTCATGGACACTCAGTACCCTCCCATGGGTGTTGTTAAAGAGCCAGAGAGACACCACATGAATATGAAAGTTCCATTTCTAATGTCCTGTGATCCCTGTGCTGGCATGTCAGGCTCGTTTTCTTTATACCTGCTAGTGCTTTTCTAAATAAGAAGTTTTCTTTTGTTTTTAGAGTCTCACTCTAGCCCAGGCTGACCTGGATTTCATATGTAGTCTCAGGGTGGCCTCAAATTTACAGCAGTCCTCCTGCCTTGGCCTCCCTCCCTGTTGGGATTAATCCTGCTGGGATAAAAGATGTGCACAAGCATACCTGGCAAGAACAAGTTTTTTTTTTAAACTTTTTTTTATTGACAACTTCCATAATTACAAACAATAAACTATGACAATTCCTTCTCCTCCCCCACTCTCCCTTTCACAAATCTACTCTCCATCATATCTCCTCCCTCTCTCAATTAGTCTCTCTTATTTTGATGTCATCATCTTTTCCTCCTATTATGAAAGTCTTGTGGAGGTACTGTGAGGACATGGATATTAAGGGCAATTTGTGTCTGAACGATTGCATTGTAAGTAAGCCTGCCCTTCCTTTGGCCCTTACATTTTCTCTGCCACCTCTTCCACAATGGACCGTGAGCCTTGGAGGGTGTGATAGAGATGTTTCAGTGCTGGACACTCCTCCATCACATCTTCTCAGCACTATGGTGCCTTTTGAGTCATCCCAGAGGTTACCACCATTTGAAAAGAGAAGCTTCTCTAACAAAAAGTGAGAGTAAAGCCAGGCATGGTGGTGCATGCCTTTAATCCCAGTACTTGGGAGGCAGAGGTAGGAGTATCACTGAGAGTTCAAGGTCACCCTGAAAGCACATAGTTAATTCCAGGTCAACCTGGGCCAGAGTGAGACCCTACCTCGAAACCTCCCCCCCCCCAAGAAAAAAAAGAAAAAGTGAGAGTAGCATTAATAAATGGATATGAATGTTAAGTGGATTGCTTACAGGGCAGTTTGGTGAGCATAATACATACATTTAGCCAGACAAGACCAGGCATTACACTCCTAGGGTTCATGACTTCCCCCACCGTAGGCTTTTGATTAGGTTTTCAGTATCAGGGATGCATTCCCTCCTATGGAGCAGTCCAATTAGAGAGTAGTTCATTTCCCCAATAAGAGATATGCAACTATTCACCCATTCAGTCATTTGGCTTGACTGGCCAGACTTAAGGCTTGTAGTATCGACTGTTTTCTGTCCTAAAATTTGGGGGGGGGGGGGGGTTTCAAGGTAGAGTCTCGCTCTAGCCAGGCTGACCTGAAATTCTCTATGTAGTCTCAGGGTAGCATTGAACTCATGGCAATCCTCCTCCTACCTCTGCCTCCCGAGTGCTGGGATTAAAGGCGTGCACCACCACGCCTGGCACTGTCCTAATTTCTGTTACTTCTTCCCATCTACTGATTTTTGATTTGTCTTGTTCTTTTTCCAAGGTCTTAAACATTACTTTTTTTTTTTTTTTTTTTTTTTTTTGAGGTAGGGTTTCACTCTGGTCCAGGCTGACCTGGAATTAACTATGTAGTCTCAGGGTGGCCTCGAACTCTAGGCAATCCTCCTACCTCTGCCTCCCAAGTGCTGGGATTAAAGGCATGAGCCACCACACCCGGCTTTTCTAATTTCTTAATATAGGCATATAAAGCTATAAATTTCCCTCTGAGGACTGCCTTCACTATGTCCCAAAGGTTTCGATATGTTGTGTTATCACTATCATTTGATTCTATGAATTTTTTAATTTCTTCAATGACCCATTCATCGTTCAGTAGGGTACTGTTTCATTTCCATGATTGTGTGTATGCTCTGTTGTTTTTCTTGTTGATTTGTAGTTTGATCCCATTGTGATCAGATAGAGTACAAGGAATTCTTTCAATTTTCATGTATTTGTTAAGATTTGCTTTGTGGGGCTGGAGAGATAGTGTGGAAGTTTGAATAGATGGCCCCCAATATATTCAGTCTTTTATTAGTTTATAGTTTGCATCTGCAGCCACCTGGCTGGAGGCAGTGTCATTGGGCAGATCTTAAGGGGTGGTGGTGGGTTTAGGATTTCAATCTGAAGATACGCAAAGTGTACCTAGCTGGAGTTCCGGAGGTGTGCTGTGCTGTGTGGCTTTTGGCTTGTGGCTTTTGCTCTCTGTGTTTGGTCCTGTGAAAGCAGGCTAGTTTCTTCTGCCATTATGGAACTTCCCCTGGGTCTGTAAGCTTCAATAAATAAATCCTTTCCTCCCTAACTGTGCCTGGTCTGGAAGTTCATCTCAGCGAACCTGAAGCTGTCTGCTACAGATGGCTTAGCTGTTAAGGAGCTTGCCTGCAAAGCCAAAGGACCCACGTTCAACTCCTCAAGACCCACATCAGCCATATGTACAAGGTGGCACATGAGTCTGGAGTTCATTTGCAGTGACTGGAGGCCCTAGCTCACTCATTCTCTCCCTCCCTTTCTCTCTCTCTCTGTATCTATTGCTATCTGCCTCTCTCAAATAAATAAAATAAATAATTTTTTTCAATTTGCTTTGTGTCCTAGTCTATTTTAGAGAATGTTCCATGTGCTGCTGAAAAGAATGTGTATTCTGCAGTATTTGGATGGAACATTCTGTAGATACCTCTTAGGTCCATTTGTTCTATGACATTATTTAATCCAGATGACTCTGTTTATTTTTGCCAGGAGGATCTAATAAGTGTTTGATGAAATTGGGAACACCCATGTTAGGTGCATATATGTTTAGAATCATAATGTCCTCCTGTTGAATTGTTCCCTTAATATAAAATGACCTTCTTTATCTTTCCTCACTAATGTTGGTTTGAAGTCTATCCTGTCAGATATTAGGATAGCAACTCCTGCTTGTTTCCTAGGCCCATTTGCTTGAAATACCATTTTCCATCCTTTCACCCTAAGACAGTGTCTGTCTTTTATGGAAATGTGGGTTTCTTGGAAACAAAAAACAGAGGATCCTGCTTTTTAATCCATCCTGCAAACCTGTGTCTTGATTGGGGCATTGAGGCCATTGATACTGATTTATTATTAAAAGGTGTGCATTTATTCTTGCCATTCTTCTTGTTTTCTAGTTCTTCTGGTTTTTCCTTTACTCTCTTGTATTAACTATTATTTGAATATGGTTTATTTTTTCCTGTTTCCTCATGTGTGTGCTTTGCTTTCTCTTCAGTGTAGAGGATCCCTTCAAATATTTTCGGTAGAGCTGGTTGGTGGTCATATATTCCTTTAGCCTGTTTTTGTTGTGGAAAGTCCTTATTTCTCCATCAATTTGGATGGATAGCTTTGCTGGATAAAGTAATCTTGGTCTGTAGTAGTTACCTTTCAGAATTTGAAATACATCATTCCAAGTCCTTCTGGCTTTTAATGTTTATGTTGAGTAATCTGCTGTTATCCTGATAGGTTTGCCTTTACATGTGAGTTATTTTTCTAATTGCTTTCAATATATTTTCTTTGGTTTGTGTGTTTAGTAGTTTAAGTGTAATATGGCGAGGAGAGGTTCTTTACATATTTTGTCTTTTTCATGTTCTAAAGGCTTCCTGTATCTGCATTAGCATCTCTTTACCAATTTGGGGGAAATTTTCTTCTATGATTTTGTTGGAAATACCTACTATGTCTTTGGACTGAAATTCTTGTCCTCCTTCTGTACCCTGAAATCTTGATCTTTTACTAGTGTCCCTAGTATCTTGAAATTCCCATTCATACCTTCCTATTAGCTTGTTTTTCTCTTTGTTGGACTGAATTAGATCTGCCACCTGGTCTTCTAGTTTAGCTATTCTGTTCTCTTCTTCATCCATTCTATTGGTAAGAGTGCTTTATTTGACTTACTGTTTTTTTTTTTTTTGTTTGTTTTTTTTTTGGTTTTTTTTTTTTTTTTTTTGATTTCTAGTATTTCTGATTGGGTTTTCTTCAGTATTTCGATTCTCTTACTCATGTCTTGTATTCACCTCCTTATTTCATTAAGTTCATTTCCTGTGTTCTCCTTTAGGAGTTTGTTTTCCTCTTTGATTCCTTTGATTTCTTTGAACATAGTTATCATTCTTTTGAAATCTTTTTCAAGCATTTCATCTAAATCAGTCTCACTGGAGGTCATTTCTGATAAATTTATAAGTTTTGATGGAATTATATTGCTTGTTTTTTTGGGTTTATATTTTGTGTTTGTATTATAATGTAGAGATTTTTGCATCTTGGGTTAATTTGATGTTTGGATTTTCTGATTATCTGAAGTCTTCATAGATGTGTAAATCTGATGTTATATATCTTCAGGGTAGGATCTTAAGGTGCCAGGTGTGGCACCTATATATGCCACACTTTGAGGGGTAACAGCAGAGGTGTTGGATTTGCCTGCTAGGCAAGTATTTTTGTAGGCTGGGAAGTGCAAAATAGAGGTAAATTCTAAAATTCAACTGAGCAATATACACATTCAATCAAAACTAGCATGGAGTATTTATTTAAGAGTGGGTATTAAAACAAACAGATAATCTTTTTTAATTTTATTTGATTAGATATAGACATACTTAGTATGTAAACAACACATGTTGGTACCATCCTTTCCCTTATCCTTGCCCCTTTTCGATTCTCCAGGTCCCACATAAGCCAGATGCACATGGTGGCACATGTGTCTGGAGTTCGTTTGCAGTGGTTAGAGGCTTGGAACACCCATTCTCACTCTTTCTCTCTTTCTCTCCCCCTCCCTCTCTCTGTAATGAATGAATGAATAAATAAATAAATTTTAAAACATACTTTAAAAAGCACTAATGTGTTTAAAGAGGTTCTCTTTTGTTGGTTTTGTTTGTTGATTTGTTTGTTTGTTTTGAGATAATCTTGCTATTAGCCTGTGCTGACCGCATACCCTCAGCTGTCCTCTTGCCTCAGCATCATAGGTGCTGGGATTATGTGTCACATAGTGAATTCCAGGACAGCCTGGGCTTGAGCAAGACCCTACCCTGAAAAAAAAAACATGGCCTGGAAAGAAGCTAAGCGGTTAAGGCACTTGCCTGCAAAGGACTTAGTTTCCATTTTCCAGGACCCATGTAAGCCAGATGTACAAGGTGGAACATGCATCTGGAGTTCGTTTGCAGTGGCTGGAAGCCCTGGCATGCCCATTCTCTCTCTCTCTCTCTGAAATAAATGAAATAATAAAATAAAATAAAATTGCAAGCAGAGAGATTTTTTAAAAGAATATTTATTTATTATTTGAGAGAGAAAGATGCAGATAGTGAGAGAGAAAATGGGCATGCCAGGACCTCCAGCCACTGCAAAAGAACTGCAGGTGCATGCACCATCTTGTGTATCTGGCTTCTGTGGGTCCTGGGGAATTGAACCTGGGTCCTTCAGCTTTGCAGGCAAGTGCCGTAACTGCTAAGCAACCTCTCTAGCCCCTTAAAAATTTTTTTAATAGTTTTTTATGGGTCTGGAGGGGTTGCTTAGCAGTTACGGCACTTGCCTGCAAAGCCAAAGGACCCAGGTTTCATTTCCCAGAACCCACCTAAGCTAGATGCTCATGGTGGTGCATGTGTGTGGAGTTCGTTTGTACTGGTTACAGGCCCTGGCACACCCATATTCATTCATTCATTCACTCACTCACTCTCTCTCTCTCTCTCTCTCTCTCATATAAATAAATAAAAATAATTTGGGGGGGTGGGGTTTTGAGGTATGGTCTCTCTCTATCCCAGGCTGACCTAGATACTCTGTAGTCTCATGGTGGCCTTGGACTCATGGTAATCCTCCTACCTCTGCCTCCCAAGTGCTAGGATTAAAGGTGTGTACCACCATGCCTGGCTTACATGAAATATTTATTTATTTAACTTTTTAATTTTTATTCTTATTTATTTATTTGAGAGAGAAAGAGAGAGAGGAAGAGAATGGGCGCACCAGGGCCTCCAGCCACTACAAATGAACTCCAGATGCATGCACCCCCTTGTGCATCTGGCTTACGTGGGTCCTGGAGAATCAAACCGGTATCCTTCGGCTTTGCAAGTAAGCACCTTAACCGCTAAGCCACCTCTCCAGCCCTTAAATAAAATAAAAGTTTATTATATCCATATTCCAGAAAAAAATGTACTGGGTGTTAGGGAGAGTGAGGCAAAAAAAGCTAGATGCAATTTAGTTACTGAAGTAACTGAATTTTTCCAGATAAAATATTTTTTAAAAAAATTATTTGTTTATTAGAGAGAGAAAGAGAATGAAAATGGGTGTAACTGGGTCTCCTGCCTCTGCAAACTCCAGACTCATCTGGCTTTACATGGGTATTGGGAAATGGAATCTGGGCCTGCAGGCTTTGCAAGCAAGCATCTTTAACCACTGAGGCATCTCCCTAGCCCTCAGGTCAAATTGTGTGTGTGTGTGTGTGTGTGTGTGTGTGTACATATGTATATATTTTTAGTGCTTTATTTTATGTATTTATTTAAGAAAAAGGCAGAGGCAGAGAGAGAGAATGGGTACACCAGGGCCTCCAGCCACTGTAAAACTCTAGATGCATGCACCACCTTGTACATCTGGCTTACGTGTGTTCTGGGGAATTGAACCTGGGTCCTTAAGCTCTGAAGGCAAATGCCTTAACTGCTAAGCCATCTCACCAGCCCCATGTGTGTGTATTTTTGAGGTAGTATCCTACTCTAACCCAGGCTGATCTGGAACTCACTCTATAAGTCCTAGGCTGGCCTCAAATTCACAGTGATCCTCCTATCTCTGCCTCCCGAGTGCTGGGATTAAAGATGTGTGCCACTACACCCAGCACATAAAATCTTTTAGGTGATACATTTATATTTTTTTCACAAAATAATGCTTTCTCACCTACTGCCATAATGTTCCATAAGCAAAATGTTTTTCTGTTGGTTTTATGTAATTTTCTTTCTTAAAGTATTTCATAATAGCTCCAACAACATAATGTAACAAAACATTAGTAGTAGGTATACAGCTATCCCTATTTTATCTTACAAATCTTACCCACTTTTAAATATTGTTGCCTTTGATTTTAGGCTTCTGGTATTGGAACAACTTTTGAACAGTATGAAGCACACAAAAGGAGCTCGTCAGCAGACAGTCCAGTTACATGTTGTTTCTGCTATTTCTAGTTTCTTAAAGGTAATTTTACTTTTTTAATTTAAAAGTTTACTTAATTAAAAACTAATAATAATATGGCCAGACATAGTGGTGCATACCTTTAGTCCCAGCACTCAGGAGACAGAGATAGATGGATTGCTGTGAGTTTGAGGCCAGCCTGGGACTACAGAGTGAGTTCTAGGTCAGCCTATGCTAGAGTGAGACCCCACCTCAAAAAAACAAATAACAGGGCTGGGGAGATGTCTTTGTGGTTAAGGCACTTGCCTGAAAAGCCAAAGGACCTAGGTTCAATTCCCCAGGAGCCATGTAAGCCAGATGCACAAGGTGGCACACGTGTCTGGAGTTCATTTATAGCTGCTAGTGGCCCTAGTGTTCCCTATTCTCTCTCTCTGTCCCTCTCTCTCAAATAAAAATACTTCTTAAAGTTAAAAAATAACAAAAAAATACTATGTAGGCTATATAATGAGTTTTTTAAACAGACCTTTATTTTCCTTGTCTTACTCTCTTAATAAAAAGGTTTCTCCTTTCTTTTTTCCATGTAAAACTTGTTAGGAATTGATTTTGGCTCAACTTCATGCAGCCACATACCAAACCTGATATCCTAGACCAGGGATTGATGGGCTGTGGTCTGTGGGCTAAGTCCAGCTTGCTCCTACATTTGTGACGTACTGTCTCAATGCAACATAATATTGTTCAGTAGTCATTCATCCTATGGACATTTCGATTAAGCAATAATTAGTTACCATATTGGGGGTAAAATTCCAAAATTCTTTATAGAAAAAATTTAAATATTTGTATGATCAGTGTATATTTTTGTGTTATGATTTTTTTATTATATGATCATGCTTAACTAACCAGAATACACATTCCAGAATAGGTAAGAGAATTTGCTACCATTGTACATTGAATTTTTGTTTGTGTGTGTGTGTACTTTAGTACACAGCTACCTCCAAGGGAAGTATAGGTCCAGAAGAAATAAGACGACTTGTCTTAACATTACTGCTGGCAGCCCTAGAAAGTCCCAACGCCCTTTTGAGATGTGCAGCTGCTGAAGCATGGGCTAGATTAGCCCAAGTGGTGGATGATGGAGTTTTTACTACTGGCTTAGCTCAAGTCAGCTTTGACAAGTAAGTACATTTCTAAATACTCATGGGCTGTTGTCAAAAGTTGATATAGTTTGCTGTTTATTGGTTCTAGTAAGAGCTTAATGTTGAGATTTAACTAAAAAAAGAAAGATAGAAAGATTGACAATGTGGGGACTTAAAAAAAGGGGGCACCCTTTTGTTCTGTTGATCTTAAGCATAAAAGGACTACTTTAACCTTAGTAGAATGTCCTGTAGGATGGTTTGATCACGTACAGTGTCGATGTAGGTAGTAAAAGGTATGTAAAGAAAAGGGAAAGCTGTGAGCTGCAGATCAGAAACAAGCATACTTTACCCGTGCTGAAACTTGGAGCAGAGTACTTTATGCTTACAGCCAGTTTTCTTGAGCTATTCTACATAGAAGGTCAATAATGCTATTCTACTAATTTAAGAATGTTAAGGTTTAAAAAACAAGTGGAAGCCAGGCATGGTGACACACACCTTTAATCCCAGCACTCTGGAGGCAGAGGTAGGAGGATGGCTATGAGTTCAAAGCCATCCTGGGACTACAGAATGAGTTCCAGGTCAGCTTGGGCTAGAGTGAAACCCTACATTAAAAAAAAAAAAAAAAAAAAAAAAGACAGGGCTGGAGAGATGGCTTAGCTGTCACGGTATTTGCCTGAGGAGAACCCAGGTTTGATTCCTCAGGACCCATGTAAGCCAGATGCACAAGGTAGCACTTGTGTCTGGAGTTAGTTTGCAGTGGCTGATGGCCCTGGCATGCCCATTTTTTCTCTCTCTCTCTTTAATAAGTAAATATAAATAAAATATTTTTTAAAAACAAGACCTTTAACACTTGAAGTTACCTATAGATCTCTGAATAAAAAAAAATTTTTTTTAATTAGGGCTGTTGCTATGACTCAGTGGTTGAAGGCGCTTACTTGCAAAGCCTGATGGCTAATGGCCCTGATTCAATTCCCCAGTGCACATGTAGGGCCAGAGGCACAAAGTGGCACATACACTTGGAGTTCATTTGCAATGGTAAGAGGCCCTGGTGTGCCCATACTTGTGCTTCTATTTCCCCTCACTCCTTGTAAATAAAAAAAAAAATTTGTTTGTATTTTTTTTAAGAGGGAGAGAATTGGTGTGCCAGGGCCTCCAGCTATTACAGTCGAACTCCAGACTTCAGACATGCCACCTTGTATGCATGTGAGACCTTGCACGCTTGCATCACCTTGTGCATCTGGCTTATGTGGGACCTAGATAGTCAAACATGGGTCCTTAGGCTTTGCAGCCTAACCTCTAAGCACCCTAACCTCTAAGCCATCTCTCCAACCCATAAAAATATTTTTTAAGCTGGGCATGGTGGTGCACGCCTTTAATCCCAGCACTCAGGAGGCAGAAGTAGGGGGATCACAATGAGTTTGAGGCCACCCTGAGAATACATAGTGAATTCCAGGTCAGCCTGGGCTAGAATGAGACCCTACCTCAAAAAAAAATTTTTTTAATTATAAATAAAGCCCAGCATGGTGGCATACGCCTTTAATCCTAGCACTGGGGAGGCAGAGGTAGGATTACCATGAGTTCAAGGCCACCCTGAGACTACATAGGGAATTCCAGGTCAACCTGGACTAGAGTGAAACCCTACCTTGACAAACCAAAAAAAAAAAAAAAAAAACATAAATAGCTGGGCGTGGTGGCGCACACCTTTAATCCCAGCACTCGGGAGGCAGAGATAGGAGGATCACCATGAATTCGAGGCCACCCTGAGAATACAAAGTGAACTCCAAGTCAGCCTGAGCTAGAGTGAGACCCTACCTCGAAAAACAAAAAAAAAAAAAAACCATTATAAATATATATAACTTAGTGATAAAGTAATAATAATCCCTACCTCATAAACTATGTATAGTGTGTGTTTTTGTATACATATGTATATAGCATATGTATATGTCATATATTATGTACATGTCATATAGTGTATATATACCTATGTGTGTATAGTGTATATATGTTCGTATAGTGTACACAGTTTATTTCAAAACGTTTTATCACTTCATAATAAATACTGAATCTTGTAACTGTTCGTACAGAAAGTTTCACCTATGCCACAAAGTAACATCTATTAGTTTTTGTTGGAGTTTGACTTTTTGATGCTTGTCATTTACTTTTCTTTCCGTAATTACAGATTGAAGTCAGCAAGGGACGTAGTAACCCGAACAGGCCATTCACTGGCTTTGGGATCCCTGCCTAGGTATTTAGGAGGAATAGGTTCTTCTCAACACTTGAATTCTTGCATTAGAGTCCTTTGTACCTTATCTCAAGACAGCACCTCCCCTGACGTGCAGGTGAGTCCTTTACCTGATTTGTTCCTTGACATTTGTGATTTGTAGCTGATGCACTCATTGTGTTTTTTTTATAATTTATTTTTTTATTTGTATTATTCTGATTTTACATTCATAGTGTTGGCTCCATTATCCTCCTCCCTGTCCTCCCTCTTCCAAAGGGACCCTCATCAATGGGGAACGTGGGTCATGCATTGTGGGGGTAGTCAAGAGTTCTGGGGGGTAGGCCCAAGTCTCTGTGCATAATGCCCCAACTTGTGACTCTTAATATTCTTTCCACCCCCTCTTCTGTGAATTTCCCTGAGCCACATTGGGGTCATTTTAGTTCTACTTCAGTGATGAGGTTTTGGGAGCCTCTGTGTCTCTGGATATCTGGCTTAGTCAGAGTTGGATGTTCTCTGTGTTTATCTCCTTCAGCCTTTTTCTGGTGTCGTGATCACCATGAACTCTGTATTCTTGCCCTTCCCCCGCATTACTCTATGGTTTCAGCTGGGGCCCTGGTGAGGTGTGATTGGTGGATCCTCCCTTCAGGTTCGTTGTCCATCTCAAAAAGATAAGCAAATTCTCCAATGGAGAGAGAGTTAGTTAGATAGAAGGGATGGCCATAGGTGTTTTGGAGGGAATTTTATATGCGTAGGCTCTCTTCTAGCCCACATTTGGTGGTATCTTGATCTTGGATACTGAGCTCATTTTTTGTACATGGTTTTGACTTATTTTCCAGTTCCAGCAATGAGTTCCATTTCACTGAGTGGATCTGTTAGCCAAATCAAGAGCAGTTGGTTACCCACCATGGCTGTGTTCCACTACTGCACTTGTTTGAGCATTATGTCAGGTTGTTTCGTGCTGGGTATCTTATACTGCATGTTGTTTGGACAAATGTCGGCCATTATTCCCCAGTTGCTTGTGTAGCACCCTCTGGCACTAGACTAGCTAACTGTCTGGGGACTGACCCTCTTCCAGATTCTGGCCAGGTCTCTCCATGTTTGGTCTCACACACATATGCTGTCTTCGACAGTAGGGTCTTACCATTAACCTTTGGTGGGTCATCAAGAACTCTGACAGAAATCTGTCTTTTTTGGAAAACCTTGTAGGTGTCTCGGATCAATAGCTCATTGTGGAAGTTAACCCTGTGCTGGCACTGGGAGTTATAAGTCAGCTCCTAGGAAGGTGAGGGAAGAAAAAGATAGATAGTATAAAAGAGAAAGTGAGTATAGAAAGAGAGAGAAGAGAAAGAGAAGCAGGAAAAGATTAAGGTTGGTCTTCAAGATGTTCTCTCCAGTTTCAAATAACTAACATCATCCCATTTTCAATTGCAACAAAGAAAATAAAATACCTTGAAATAACATTAAGGAAATAAAAATATAAAAACACTCAAGAAAGAAATTGAAGAAGTCCTACAAAAATGGAAAGACCTCCCATGCTCCTGGATTGGTAGAATTAACATTGTGAAAATGGCAATCTTACCAAAAGCACTATATAGATTCAATGTAATGCTGATAAAAATCCCAACTTCTTTCTTCACTGAGATAGAAAATACTATCTCAAAATTCATATGGAAAGGCAGAAGGCCTCGGATATCCAAGCATATCCTTAGCAAAAGAAACACCTCTGGAGGCATCACCATACCTGATCTAAAGCTATACTACAAAGCCATTGTAATAAAAACAACATGGTACTGGCATAAAAACAGGAATATAGACCAGTGGAACAGAATAAAAGACCCAGACTTTGGATCAAGTAACTACAGCTACTTGATATTTGACAAAGGCCCTACCAATGCAGAATGGAGAAAAGACAGCATCTTCAACAAATGGTGCTGGAAAAACTGGACAACCATATGTAGGAAAATGAAACTCAACCCACACATCTCTCCATGCACAAAAATCAAGTTCAGATGGGTCAAAAACCTTAATATAAAACCAGAAACTCTGCTACTACTGGAAGAAAAAATAGAAGGAACCTTCCATGACACAGGAGTGGGAAAAGACTTCCTGAACAAAACCCCAGCAGCCCAGGAAATTAAATAATCACTCAACCAGTGGGATCTCATGAAGCTGAAAAGCTTTTTCACTGACAAACATACCATAACCAAAGCCAGCAGATTACCTACAGAATGGGAGAGAATTTTCACCAGCTATACAACTGACAGAGGCCTAATTTCTAGAATCTACAAAGAACTCCAAAGCCTAAACAATAAATCATCAAACAACCCACTCACAAAATGGGGCAGAGAACTGCACAGGGAGTTCTCAGAGGAAGAAATACAAATAGCAAACACACATTTAAGAAAATGTTCAATATCCCTAATCATCAGGGAAATGCAAATTAAAACAACTATGAGATTCCACCTTACCCCAGTAAGGATGGCTAACATTAAAAAAAACAATGAAAACAAATGCTGGCGAGGCTGTGGAGAAATAGGAACAAGCTTCCACTGCTGGTGGGAATGTAAAATGGTTCAACCATTATGGAAAGCTATATGGAGACTCCTGAAAAGGATGACCATAGACTTACCAACAGATCCAGTTATTCCCTTACTGGGCATTTACCCTAAAGGCTCCAAGCCTCAGACCAGAGACATTTGCTCAACCATGTTCATAGCTGCTCAATTCATAATAGCAAAGAGCTGGAATCAACCCAGGTGTCCATCACGAGATGAATGGATAACAAAGATGGGGTATATCTATACTATGGAATTCTATATAGCAGTAAGGAAAGATGAAATAAGGAAATTTGAAAAAAAAAAATTGGTCAAACATGGAACAGACCATCCTCAGTGAGCTCACCTAATCACAAAAAGATAATCCTTGCATGGTCTCTTTTATCTGTCGCTCCTAACCTGAATCCACCTGAGATGCGGCCAAACCTAATAAGCACTCTGAGGACCAGACAATAGGGAGGGTGGGACGGAGGGAGGGTAAGGGTGGGAGGAATGAGAGGGTGGGGGGATACAAATAGGGACCCAAAAGGAAATGATACTATAAAACCCTTTATTCTGAACAACAGGCTAAAACATTGATCCTTTAGCAGGCCCGCAGAGAGTCATTGTGTTTTTACTGACCACTAATAATTTGGAAAAACTGTCAAAGGTGTTATTAACTATGATGGACTTTTAGAGTTCATAGTTATAGGCTGCAGAGATGACTTAGTGGTTAAGAAGCTTGCCAGCAAAGCCAAAGGACCCAGGTTCAATTCCCCACTACCCTACATGGTGATTGGAGTTCATTGTAGTGGCTAAAGACCCTGGCATGCCCATATTCATTCTCTTTTTCTCTCTCCCCCTTCCTCCCTCTCTCTCTACCCCCCCCCACACACACCTTTTTATCTCTCCCTCCTCCCCTTTCAAATAAATAAAATAAAACAAAATTCAGATTTGTGTTCCACTCAATACTCCTAGTTTCTGAAGTCAAACTCAGTTGTCTTTGAAAGCCGTATCAGCCTTCTGTCATAGCAGTAGCATCTGGGCTTAATAGACTCTAGACACCATATGACATCCTTCTAAATATATTAGTATGCATAATCCTCATGGTGATCTAAGGGATGTAGTCCTTTAAAACCCTGCTTTTTAAAAATGTCTTTTTATTTTATTTTATTTATTTGAGAGAGAGAGAGAAAGAGGCAGAGAAGGAGAGAATTGGCACACCAGGGCCTCCAGCCACTGCAGACAAACTCCAGATGCATGCACCCCCTTGTGCATCTGGCTTACGTGGGTCCTGGACAATCAAACTGGAATCCTTTGACTTTGCAGGCAAATGCCTTAACTTTTAAGCTTTCTCTCCAGCCCTAAAACCATGCTTTTTGTGCATCTGGCTTTACATGGGCACTGGGAAATCAAACCTGGGTTGTTAGGCTTTGTGGGCAAGCACCTTAACTGCCGAGCCATCTCTCTAGCCCTTATTTTTTAAAAATATTTTATTTGTTTATTTCAGGGGGAGGGCAGAAAGAATGGGCATGCCAGGGCCCCAAGCCACTGCAGACAGACTCCAGACACATGCACCACCTTATGCATCTGGCTTAAATGGGTTCTAGTAAACCAAACCTGGGTCCTTAGGCTTTGAAGGCAAGTATCTTAATTGCTTAGCCATTTCTCTAGCTTTCAGCCCTTAATTTTTAGACCGTTTCATGTAGTTTAGGCTGGCCTTGAACTCGATCCTTCTGCTTTCTCCCCAGTGTAGGGATTACAGGTGTATACAATTATGTCTGGCTCTTCACCCTTTTTTTTTTTTTGTTGTTGTTGTTTTTGTTTTTTGAGGCCAGGTCTCCCTCTAGCCCAGGCTGACCTGGAATTCACTATGTCGTCTCAGGGTGGCCTTGAACTCATGGCAATCCTCCTACCTCTGCCTCCCCAGTGCTGGGATTAAAGGCATGTGCCACAACGCCCAGCTTCTTCACCCATTTTTTAAAATTCTTTTTATTGTTTTTTATTTATTTTTGGAGAGAGAGACAGAGAGAGATAGACAGAGAGGGAGAGGGAGACAGAGATGGGCACTCCAGCAGTCTCTCAGCTGCTGTGAACGGAATCCAGATGTGTGCGCCCCCTTGTGGGCAAGTGCGGCATTGTGCCCTTGCCTCACTTTGCATCTGGCTAAACGTGGGACCTAGAGATTGGAACTGCTGGACATTGGAATCAGTGTTCTTAGGCTTAGCAGGCAGGCACCTTAGCCGCTAAGCCATCTCTCTAGCCCTCTTCACCCATTTTTAATAACAGTACTTTTCCAGGCATATAATTGCAGCACTCAGGAAGTGGGTACAAGAAGATCATGTGTGAGGGGCCAGCCTGGGCCACATAGCAAATTTGAGGCCAGCTTGACCTTCACAGCAAGACCCTGTCTCAAAAAAGGGAAGGGGGACTGGAGAGATGGCTCAGCCGTTAAGGCACTTACCTGTAGTGCCTAATGACCAGGGTTCAGTTCCCCAGTACCCACATGAAGCCAGATGTACAAAGTGGTGCATGTATCTGGAGTTCGTTTGCAGTGGCTAGAGGCCCTGATGTACACATTCTCCCCCACACACCTCTTTCCTTGTAAATAAAATAAAAATTAAAAAGATCAAGATAGCTAGGCCAGATGCCTGTTGGCAACATCCAGTTGCTCAGGTGGCTGAGGCAGGAGATCCGTGAATTCAAGGCCAGCCTAAGTAAACTAGTGAGACCCTGTTTCAAAATAAAAGGTTAAAAAAAAAAAAAACAAAAGCAAAAGGGGCTGGGGATGTAGTCCAGCAGTAGAATGTTAGCATGTGTGAGGCCCTGGATTAAATCCTAAGTACTGGAAGCTTTAAAGAAAAAAAAAAAAACAGTTATAATAACAAGGGTTGAGTAGTTAAAGACACTTAATTGCAAAGCCTGGTGGTCCAGGTTCGAGTCCCCAGTGCCCACATAAAGCCAGATGCACAAAGTGGCACATGCATCTAGAGTTTGTTTTTAGTGACAGGAGGCACTGGTGTGCCCATACTCACTCATTCCTTCACTGTCTCTCTCTCTCAAATATAAATAAGGGCTGGAGAGATGACTTAAGGCATTTGCCTACAAAACGTAAGGACTCAGGTTTGATTCCTAGAACTCATGTAGGCCAGATACACATGGTAGCACATGCTTCTGGAGTTATTTGCTGTGCTGGATGCCCTAGCACATCCATTCATATTCATATTCTCTCTCGCTCTTACTCTCTCATAAATAAATATATTTAAATAAATAAATAAAATTTTAAATAAACCAAACAGGTACTATGCTGTTAGATTCCTTTCCCTTTCTCAAGAAGTCTGTTATGTGGAATGGAGAGATGGCTTAAAAGTTGTGATGCTTGGGCTAGAGAGATGATTCAGCAGTTAAGGCGCTTGCCAGTGAAGCCAAAGGAACCAGGTTCAATTCCCCAGTACCCACATAAGCCAGATACACAGGGGAGCACATGTGTCTGGAGTTCGTTTGCAGTGGCTAGAGGCCCTGGTATGCCCATTCTCTCTGTCTGTCTCCTCCCTCCCTCCCCTCTGCTTTCAAATAAAGAAAAGAAAATTAAAAGTTATGATGCTTGCCTGTGAAACCTAAGGACCCAGGTTCAATTCCCCAGTACCCACATAGGCCAGATACACAAGGTGGTACATGCCTCTGGAGTTCATTTGCAGTGGCAGCAGGCCCTGGTATACTCAGTCTCTATCTGCCTCTCTCTCTTATTCTGTCTCTCTCATAAATAAAATAATAAAAAAAAGAAATCTGTTGTATACTTTTTTAAATTTTTTTTAAGTTTCTTATTGACAACTTGCATAATTATAGACAATAAAACATAATGTTCTTCCCTCCCCCACTTTCCCCTTCACAAACCCACCCTCTATCATATCTCCTTCCTCTCCCAATTAGTCTCTCTTATTTTGATGTCATCATCTTTTCCTCCGATTATGAGGGTCTTCTGTGGGTAGTGTCAGGCACTGTGAGGTCATGGATATCCAGGCCATTTTGTATCTGAAAGATTGCATTGTAAGTAGTCTTACCCTTCCTTTAGCTGTTACATTCTTTCTGCCACCTCTTCCTCAATGGACCTGGGGCTTTGGAAGGTGTGATGGAGATGTCTTGATGCTGAATACTACTCTGTCACTTCTTCTCAACACTATGGTGCCTTTTGGGTCATCCCAGTGGTCACCGCCATCTGAAAATAGAAGCTTCTCTAACGAAAAGTGAGAGCAGCATTATTATATGGATATAAACGTTAAGAACAGTTCTTAGAGGGCAGTTTGGTGAGCATAATATATGCATTTAGCCAGACAACAGCAGGTGTTGCTCTCCTAGGGCTCATAACCTCCCCGCCATAGGCTTTTGACTGGATTTCAGTACCAGGCATGTATTCCCTCCTGTAGAGCGGGCCTCCAGTCCAATTAGAGAACAGTTGGTTTTCCCCATAATAGGCATGCCATTATTGTACCTGTTGGATCATTTGGCCTGGCCCACCAAACTTAAGGCTTGCACCTCAGATGTCCACTATCTATCACTGCTGATGACTTCTCTCTCCCATAGGACTGAGTGCAGCATAGCTTTTTCCTAAAAAAAATATTTTAGGGCTGGAGAGATGGCTTAGCTGTTAAGGTGCTTGCCGGCAAAGCTTAAAGACCCAGGTTTAATTCCCCAGTACCCACGTAAGCCAGATGCACAAGGTGGCGCATGCATCCAGAGTTCATTTGCAGTGGGTGGAGGTCCTGGTGCATCTGCTCTCTCTCTCTCCCCCTCCCCTCTCTCAAGTAAATAAATAATATTTTAAAATTTTTAAAGAATATTTATGAGAGAAAGGGAAAGAGGCAGAGAAAGAGAATGGAAGCAGGGCATGGCGGTGCACGCCTTTAATCCTAGCACTTGGGAGGCAGAGGTAGGCGGATAATGGTGAGTTCGAGGCCACCCTGAAACTACAGTGAATTCCAGGTCAGCCTGGGCTAGAGAGAGACCCTACCTCAAAAAGCCAAAAAAAGGGGGAGAAACCCAGTTTCAATGAACCAAATGAGTTTATCGGGGTTACTTACAGAGCACAGGTGAGCAGTTACCTATAGAAGCCTGGATGACTCAAAGGCCACGCCACCACAGAAGCTGCATCTTTGGGGAATACTACACAGCCTGCAGGCAGCTCAGCTGGTTGGAGAGTCTCTCTCCAGCAATTGTTGACTACTTCTGTAACCTTGAGGAAGGGTTTGTCCCCTCCTAAGTTTCTGTTTTCTCAGACTTGTTTACCTCCTGAGTCTCTTGATTGCCAGGAAAGAATGTATTTGGAGAAAATTGCTACATAACATGATGTCATTAAATCATTTTAGCAGTTTGCATTTTCATTATTTGTATAAGCAATAAAGAGTTTTCAGGCCAGGCATGATGGCACACATCTGTAATCCCAGCACTTGGGAAGTAGAGGTAGGCAGATTGCTGTGAGTTCAAGGCCAGCCTGGGACTATAGAATGAGTGGGGTTAGCCTGGACTAGAGTGAGACCCTACCTCAAAAAAAAATTTTTCCCCCAACAAAGTAGATATTACTCAAGCTGTTAGCTCAATTATCGGACATTGTCTTGGGATTCTTTTTGTTGTTCATTTGTCTTTTCAAGGCAGGTTCTCACTGTAGCCCAGGCCGACCTGGAATTCACTATGTAGTCTCAGGCTGGCCTCAAACTCATGGTGTTCTAACTACCTCTGCCTTTTGAGTGCTGGGATTAAAAGCATGTGCTACCACACCTGGCTCTCTTGGGATTCTTAATGCTGAGTTATATCTAACATATCACTTTAAATTTTATGATTTCTCTGAGTTTTATACTAGATAAGTTATTTTTAACTGTTATTGGCAACTCCATGTATATACACAATGTACTGTGATCATAATCCCTTCCCATCACCTTCATGGATACCTAACTACTGGACTTTTTTTTCTTAAATTCTTAGGGTTCACTGTTTCTCAGTAGTGCATATGGTCTTTACTTTTCTATTACTTTTTTGCTTGTGTCAACAAAGGACAATTCATTGTCTTTTTTATGTTTCATAATACTATTGTAATTGTTTTATTGTTTTTCTCTGACTTTACAGACCTGGGCACTCCATTCTCTGTCACTGATCATTGATTCTGCTGGTGCACTGTATCATGTTCATGTGGAACCTACCCTTTCTCTCATCATCATGTTGTTGTTAAACGTGCCTCCTACTCACGCTGAAGTTCACCAGAGCCTTGGTCGCTGCTTGAATGCCCTTATTACCACGTTAGGCCCAGAGCTACAAGGTATATAGACGCTGCTTTTGTAGTGTTTTACATTAAATATATAATCATGAGAGTAAAATCATGCTTGCTTAATAGTAGTCATGTTTTGATAAATGAAAGCGTAAATACCATCAGAGTGATTTCTCTTACCTTGAAAAGATAAGAATACTATATTTAGAAAGATAGGTCAGTGATGGGACTGGGGAGATGGCTCAGTTCTTAAAGTATCTGCTTGCAAAGCCTGCTAGCCTCAATGCAATTTCCCAGCAACCTACCTAAAAGCTGGACAGAAAGTGGCTCATGCATCTGTGATCCCAGCACACCTAAACAATGGAAGGCAGAGCCAGGAAAATCCAAAGTTGGTAGGCCAGACTCATGTGCAATAGAAGGATCCCAGTTCCATTCTCCAGGACCCACACCACGTAAGCCAGATGCACAAGGGGCACATGTATCTTTAGTTTGTTTGCAGTAGTTGGAGGCCATGGTGTGCCCATTCTCCCTCTGTCTTCCTCTCTTTTCTCTCTCTCTCTCTCTCTCTCTCCTCTCTCTCTCTCTGCTTGCAAACAAACAAAAAAAATTTTTTTAAAGTCTATCTTATCAATTATCCTTCCTCCCTTTCTCTGTGATGTATAAGCAGGATTTGTATTCAGGGTCTCACCATGGGCTAAGCAATGAGCCCTGCTCCCAGCCCATGTCCCTATTTTTGTAGCAGAAATTTTACTTCACAGATAACCCTAAGTTTAAAACTAGAAACCAGGGCCAGAGAGATGGCTTAGCAGTTAAGGCACCTGCCTGCTAAGCCTAAGAACCTGGTTCCAATCTCCAGGTCCCACGTTTAGCCAGATGCAAAGTGACGCAAGGGCACAATGCTGCACTTGCCCACAAGGAGGCGCACACATCTGGATTTCATTTGCAGCAGCTGAGAGACTGCTGGCGTGCCCATTCTCTGTCTGTCTCCCTCTCCCTCTCTCTCTGTCTGTCTCTCTCTGTGTCTCTCTCCAAAAATAAATAAAATAATTTTTAAAAATTAAAAAAAACTAGAAACTAATTTTAAAGCTCTTTAATGTGTATTTAAAGACTATTGATTTTTATAGTTGTTATTAAAAGCTTTTGGCCTTTTACTTTAGGTAACAATACTTCAGTTTCTACCTTAAGGACTTCCTGTCTATTGGGTTGTGCAGTGATGCAAGATAACCCAGACTGCCTTGTCCAAGCTCAGGCCATCTCCTGCCTTCAGCAGCTTCATATGTTTGCTCCGCGGCATGTCAACTTGTCTGGCCTGGTGAGCTGCCTCTGTGTGAGTATCAGAGTGTAAGTGAGTTCCTAGTTGCTTTCATTTTAAATGTAAACTTGTGCCAACTTATTTTCTAAACTATCTACCAAATTAAGTTATATCCATAACAGTTTTGGAAGGACAACTTTTGCATATTTACTTCTTAACCGCTCATACAGATACATTTCTTTCCATTTGTATTAAACTTAAATTTTGGAATATTTATTCCAATTAGTAAATGTACTAGGTGTTTGTGATATACCAGTTACTGTGTAAGTGCCATAGGACATGCAGATATTTATGTGGTTCCCTGTCTTTTTTTTTTCCCCTTTTTTTCTGACCTTTTTAAAAATAAATAAACAAGTCACGCGTGGTGGCACACGCCTTTAATCCCAGCACTCGGGAGGCAGAGGTAGGAGGATCGCCATGAGTTTGAGGCCACCCTGAGACTACGTAGTTAATTCCAGGTCAGCCTGGGCTAGAGTGAGACCCTACCTCGAAAAACCAAAGAAAGGAAGGAAGGAAGGGAGGGAGGGAAAAAGGGAGGAAGGGAGCAAGACATGCATCAGTACCTGGGTCCTTCAAAGTATCTGACAAATGTAAAAGGTAGTCAGTCCACCAAAAGTTCTGAAGTGGTTCATTAAATCATTGTTTATAAGATTTTCTTTGTGCAGGATTAGCTTCTACCTGGGCTTGTCTCAGAAGTTGAGTTGAATTGTATTTGACTTGATAACATGATACCATTGCTTCTCCTCTCTCTGCCAATGCAGTTTATACCATACTCCCATTAGTAACATGCCAGTTAAGAAGCATTATCACAGAAGTTATCTTCGCATTGCTGGGTCACAACACACAACCAGAAGCAGCTGATGGGAGGAAAAAGTTGATTTCAGCTCACAGTTTTGAGGGGGCATTTCATCACGGTGGGCAAGGCATGGCAGAGCAGACAGCAAGGTGTCTCCATCTTGTTACAAAAAGAAGCAGCAGAGGGCTGGGGAGATGGCTTAGCGGTTAAGGCACATGCCTGTGAAGCCTAAGGACCCCGGTTCGATTCTCCAGGTCCCACGTAAGCCAGATGCGCAAGGGGGTGCATGCATCTGGAGTTCGTTTGCAGTGGCTAGAGGCCCTGGCGCACCCATTCTCACTCTCCCTCTTTCTCTCTTTCCTTCTCTCTGTCTCTAATGAGTAAATAAATAAAATAAAATAAAATAAAAAGTAAAAAAAAAAAAAAAGCAGCAGAAAGAAGCAGTAAGAGTGAGCTAGCTTTCAAGTCCCTCCCCCAAAGAACTCACCCCAAGTAAAACTCCACCTTCCAAAGACTCCACCAGCCAGGGACGAAGTATGAGGCTTAGTCACAGATGCAAGAGGCTGTGCAGGACAGTTTACATGAAACCAGCACACATTACTTGAGATTTTATTTATTTCCTATATGTGTGTGTATGGTTGCACATGCTACAGCAGAGGACAACTTCGCAGTGTCTGGGCTCTACCATCCCTAAAATAGGGTCTCTTGCCATTGCAAACTAACTGCCAGAGTGCAAACAAATGTCACACTGGCTGGCCCATGCACTTCAGATTCTCCTGGTGTGTTGACATTACAGATGCATGTGCCACTTGCATCCAGCATTACATGGGTGCTAGAGAATTGAGTCCAGGCCAGCAAGCTTTGCAAGCAAGTTCCTTTGATCACTGAGCCATCTCCCCAGCCCTGAGAAGCATTACTTTAGATAGTCCTTTCATTTTCACACTTGAGGCAAAGTATGCTGCAGTTCAGAGCTTGAAAGAACCTCCCATCTAAGAATGTGTCACATAGATTATCTTTTCTTAAAATATACTCAATTATTTAGAGAGAGAGAGAGAATGAGGCAGAGAGAGAGGGGAGGAGGGAAGGCGAGAATGGGTGCACCATGGCTTCCAGCCACTGCACACAAACTCCAGATGTGTGGGCCAACATGTACATCTGGCTTATGTGGGTCCTGGAGAATGAAACCTAGGTCCTTAGGGTTTATAGGCAAACAGAGACAGACAGACAGACAGACAGACAGACAGAGAATGGGCACACCAGGGCCTCCAGCCATTGCAAATGAACTCAAGATACATGTGCCATTTTGTGCATCTGGCTTTACATAGGTACTGGGGAATTACACCCAGGTTGTTAGGCTTTGCAAGCAAGCACCTTAACCACTGAGCTCAGCCCTATTTTTGCTTTTGTAGAATGATGTTTGCATTTTTAAAACAGGTTTTGGGCTGGAGATAGCTTAGTGGATAAACTATTTGCCATAGCAGGGCTTGGTGGCGCACAGTCTTTAATCCCAGCGCTCGGGAGGCAGAGGTAGGAGGATCACTGTAAGTTCAAGGTCACCCTGAAAGTTTATAGTGAATTCCGGGTCAGCCTGGGCTACAATGAGACCCTACCTCAGGGGGGAAAAGTACTTGCTATACAACTGAGTACCTGAGCCCCATGTAAAAGCTGGGAACAGGTGGGACAGGTGGGCTTCTGTAGTCCTAGTGCACCTACAGGAGCAAGGTCGATGTTGAGGACCTTCAAAAATTGTCCTCTGATCAGGCATAGTGGCGCACTCCTTTAATCCCAGCATTTGGGAGGCAGAGGTAGGAGGATGGTCATGAATTTGAGGCCACCCTGAGACCACATAGTGAATTCCAGGTCAACCTGAGCGAGAGTGAAATCCTACTTCAAAAAAAATTGTCCTCTGACCATACACAAAGAGAGAAAGAATGAATAAATTTTAAGTCTTAATAAAAAGATAACATGAGGGGGCTGAGGAAATGACTCGGCAGTTAAAAGCATTTGCTTGCAAGACCTGAAGGCCCAGATGCATTTATGCACCAAAGTGGCACGTATATTTGATGTTCATTTGCAGTGGCAAACCCTGGTGCACTGTACATACACACAGAGACACACACACACACAGGCGTGTACAAATAAATACTTTTAAAGCTGTATGAGGACTACGACATGAAATAACTTGTCAAAGGTAGCACATGATGGCAGTGATAGCTCATTCTAAACCTAGTTTCTAGGTTTCTACACTCCTTGCCTTTCATCCTTCCATTATTTTGCAGCCTCTGTAAGTATCTGGCCAGATCACATTCACACTCTCATCTCCTACCTATTTGGTTGTCAAAAAGTCCTGTTACCTCATCGAGCTTCACCACTTCATCTGTCAGACATGCGGAATACACAGATACTGCATGTAATCACACATGTGGCACACACTGAAACAGTAGTCATGGTGGTTATTTTCATTGTCTTATAACAATTCACCGTGTTAATTATTGATAAGAAAAGTCATATAAGCCTTTAAAAAGAAGATGTGACTTTCCTAAGACAAGTTTCTGCTGCTTCATTGTTTAGATATGGGCCAATCATGTAGCAGGGAAAAAAGCACAGGAAGACTGACCTTTACCACTCAAGGACATGTTCCCCCAGGAATAGTCATTTGAAGAATTTGCCAAACCCATTTGTTAAAAGTTTTCCATTCTATTGCAAGTTGATCTGACTTTTACAGTCCATTTATATAGCAGACATGCCATTATTTCATCTTGCCTTGTATAGAAAGTTTTCACTAATGAGCCTTTCAGAGTTTCTCCTTAAGCAGGTGCTCACAGATCCTTGTGAGTTCTGCCCACTTTCTAACTCAGAAATCATAACTGGCCTTTTTTTTCCTCTCTCTTCTTTGGATGCTAGCCAAAATCTTAAGCATGCTTGCCCTGAAACTTTGGGGATTTTCTTTTTACTCAGCAACACTCCTTTACCTTAAAAAAATTTTAATTAAATTAAAAAAAAAACTCAGTAGGTTGGAGAGATGGCTTAGCAGTTAAGGTACTTGTCTGCATAGTCCAAGGACCCAGGTTCAATTCCCCAGGACCCATGTAAGCCAGATGCACAAGGTAGCACATATGTGTGGAGTTTGTTTGCAATGGCTAGAGGCCCTGGTGCACCCATTCTCTCTCGCTCGCTTCCTCTTTCTCTCTCAAATAAATAAAAATAAAATATTAATGTGAATTCATTTATTAAAGTTGACTAAGGAGCCAGTTGTGGTGACACATGCCTTTAATCCTAGCACTTGGGAGGAAGAGGTAGGAGGATTACCAGGAATTCGAGGCCACCCTGAGTCTACATAGTGAATTCCAGGTCAGCCTGGACTAGGGTGAGACCCTACCTCAAAAAAAAAAAAAAAAAAAAAAAAAAGGTTGACTGGGAAATGAAGATTAAGACTAATTCATGATAAATAACAAATAATATCTGATCAAGCTGAGTATCCTCTCTACTTCCCCAGACTCCCCCCCAAAAAAAGTCACACCTGAAACAGTTTAGAGAGATTTTACTAGATGAAGAGAAGGAAAGAAGAGCAGGCATAAAGAGCTCCTGCCTATGTGAAGGCAAGAGAGTAAAGTCCCTGTGTGATTGTTTACTTTCTGACACAGTGAACAGTTGAAGTCTGCCTAACAACCACACACTTTATTTATGTTGCTTAGAATCTCAAGCTATAAAATGACTTTATATTGTCTAGAAATCATATTTATAAATTACTATTTTTGCGTTAATATTGTGCTTAAACATTTGTAATAAATTTTTTAATTTTTTTGTTTATTTTTTATTTATTAGCAACAGACAGACACAGAGGAAAAGAGGCAGAGAGAGAGAGAATGGGCGTACCAGGGCCTCCAGCCACTGCAGACAAACTCTAGATGCATACGCCACCTTGTGCATCTGGCTTACGTGGGTACTGAGGAGTCGAGCCTCAAACTGGGGGTCCTTAGGCTTCACAGGCCAGCACTTAACTGCTAAGCCATCTCTCCAGCCCCATTTATAGTAAATTTTATTAGAATGAGTATAGTAATTTTCCAATCAAGGAAATGCATTTCATCATTAAGCAAGAAACCAACTCTATAGGCTTCCTTCTGAGTGCATGCTGTTAACATCCATTCTGAACTTGACCTTATTTAACTAACCTAGCTTAGTATTTGGTTTCAAAAATAATTAAAGAGCCGAGCGTGGTGGCGCATGCCTTTAATCCCAGCACCGGGAGGCAGAGGTAGGAGGATCGCCGTGAGAATACAGAGTGAATTCCAGGTCAGCCTGGGCTAGAATGAGATCCTACCTTGAAAAACCAAAATAAATAAATAAATAAATAATAATAATAATAATAATAATTAAAGAAAAAAAATATGGGGCTGAAAACATGGCTTAGTGATTAAAGGTATTTGCTTCCAGGTTCGATTCCCCAATACCCACATAAAGCCAGATGTACAAAGTAGTACATGCATCTGGAATTGATTTGCAGTGGCAAAAGGCCCTGGCTTGCCCACTCACATTCATTTATTCATCCATTCACTCATTCTCACTTGCTCACTCATGCAAGCACACAAATAAATAATTTTTTGAAAAACTGAAGAAAAGAATGGTAAAAATCGATTGTTGCAGTGAGGTAAACTGTGTCTAGATGGCCACCTGTCCCAGACAGCTCCATCAGATTTTGATTCTGAGATTTCACTAGACACTCACATTTAAAACCCGGTTGCTCAGTTGTACATTTTACAATTACTGTGTATTTTATATCTTTACATTTTGGAACCCTTGGTAATTTTCAAGATCTCAATGCAATTTTTAGACGGAAGCTAAGCTGATTGGGTGATAACTCCCGGTGTCTATGTTCTGCCGCTTAGCTGACTGCTGTCATAGTCATCGTGATGTTTATCCTTTGGTTCTGTCATGACCGGGCTGTCATTTGTTTTTGTGCAGGAGATCTTGTTGGATAATTCTGTGTTGGTAGGTCCCTCACCCTTGATTGCTAACTCTCTTTGAGGTTTGCAGTGCTCTTTCTTTGTCGTCTTGGTTGTAGATGTTCTTGTTTTCCTCTGCATCTCTAACCATTCATGCAAGTCCAGTATGCATAGCATGTCACATGGTCTTTAATCCTAGTGTGAACGAAACCTTCCTAACCTCCAGCTGATGCACTCACTCCTTGCACTGAAGTTTGCATTGTTTTAATTTAATTTATTCATTTCAGAAAAGAATTAGTTAGTTTGATTTGACTTCTACCTTTTGCTTGCTTTGTCTATTTGCCTTAAGCCACTCTACTTCTTTTCCAGTTGAAATGCTAGTAATGACATGGAGATAGTAAGCCCTCCATCTTGCTTTGTGTGACGGCCTCCTAACAAATAGTACTTCTGAGCATGCTGGGTTTTGTTTTGTTTTGTTTTTAAATTTCTATTCATTTTTATTTATTTGTTTGCAAGCAGAAAGACTGAGCATGCTCTTTTAAAGATTGATAAGCCTGAATCAATGCTGCACCTGCCTTGTGTTATATGCCTGTGAAACTCCCATTAAAATAACTAATAGACTTATTAATTGTTCTTAAAATTATCATGTAGAATGCTAATTTTTTAACCATTGATATTAAATACAGTAGTAATCTTGGGCATGAGTAAACTTACTCTTTTCATATTTTAACTTCTCTGTTACCGTGCATACTAGCTTCTAACAACAAAAGTTCCTAGACATGACCAGAATAACATGACCATAAGACTTCTGTGAATGGAGTTGTTCTCCACCTAGGTTTGAATTTTAACTTGAGGGTATAAGATGTACTTACAGAGCAGATCCTACCTGTGTTTCGCTGGTGATTTAACATTCAGCACTCTCTGCATGCCTTTCTTCTTACATACTGGGTCACCCCTGCTACCACCTACCTCTCTTTTCTTAGAATTTAGCCTCTGTTCTTTACAAAAACAATTTTTCGGTTCTGACTTTTCCTTATATACCAAATCCCCATAAGGTCTCTATTACAATCATGCTGTTACTTCTCCATTTTTACTTTGAAAATCACTTGCCATGTCCAGAGTTCAGTCCTTAGCACCACTAGCAGCAAAAACTGCATAAGTCATTACCATGTCTGAGGCCTTGTGCTCAATCCCAGCACCACCACCAATAAAAAGAATATATCAATTGTTATAGGCCATGCCAAGTTGGTCTTTAGCCCCCTGGTTAGAAGAAAATAAATTTGACATCTAAATTTATGGTTACTTATGAAATCATTGAGTAAGAAGTTGTATCAAGGAACTGGACATGGAGATTATATGCCTGTAATCCTAGCACTCAGGAGGCTGGGTTCAAGGCTAGGCTGGGCTATGGTGAGTCCCACACCACCTTTAGCTACATAGCAAGATATTGACTCTGAAGATAAAAATAAGCATTTTAGGAATTTGCATCCAGAAACTTCTGACCTGAAGTGGATCATGTGAGGTGTATCACCAAGCTTATCATTTGCCTTAGGTAAACTTGTTCCAAAACCTGTTGAGATTTGCATTGTGGCTCTATCTGTACATTACATATATGTGCATGCATATATGTAAATTTTTATGTTCTATGTCTCTAGAGCAAATTTTAGTGAATGTTTTTGGAATAAATTTTATTTATTTGAAAGTGCATTTTTGCCATATACCATCTGAATAAAATACTACTATTAGGAACAACACTAATAACTAACAATAGATTGAGCACTACTGGTGGCCAGGTTCTGTGGTAAGCACTTTATATGAAATGGGTTGATCATGTTATAAGAAGGAAAACAGAGAGGTTAAATAATTTGCCCAAGGTCACACAGCCAGTAAGAGATGGGGAGTTTCGGATTCAAACTGAGCAGTTTGACTCCAGAGTCCCTAGCTATGTTGCCAAAAGAGGCTCTTGGCTTACAATTTTTAGAAGTGGTTAAGCTTTAGAGCCTCATGAGCATAAATGTATATTATCTTTATGTTGTGCTGCTTTTATCTCTCAAAACTACTTTTATTCAAATTCTCTGTCTTCTAACACTGCCAAAGCTTTGCTTGGATTTGGGTACAAATAGTACATAATTTACACATAATATTCTTTAAGCTGTTTCTCAGTTATACAGTTATAAGTATGTACTTGAATGGTTGAAAGAAATTTCACTATTTTTGTTAACATCTCCCATCTATGGATGGACTGAATAGAATCAGGAGAGGTCTTAGTACAAGTCTTAATAGACCTACCATGTGCCACTAAGAATTTTAGTTTCATTCCTCAAATGGTATCTTTCAGGTGAATCTCTGTAGTCCCTACTTGTTGCTGAGAAGAGCAGTTCTGGCGTGTCTACGTCAGCTCGTGCAGAGAGAAGCAGCTGAAGTCTCTGAACATGCTGTCATGCTTGCCAAAGACCGCAGAGAAGAATGGACTCTGGGTAATTCTTTTGGCCCGCATTATGTTCTGCTCAAATGATTGTTTTGATATTAAATTTTCCATTTGTGCATGAGTTTTCTAAATTTTAAAAGTTAATGCATAGTACATCTTAAGTCTACTGCAAGAAATAACAGCTATTGGGGCTGGAGAGATGGCTCAGCAGTTACGGTACATGCCTGCAAAGCCTAAGGACCCAGGTTCGATTCCCCAGTGCCTACATAAAGCCAGATGCACAGAGTGACACATGCTCCCAGCACTCAGGAGGCAGAAGTACGAGGATCACCATGAGTTCGAGGCCACCCTAAGAGTACATAGTTAATTCCAGGTCAGCCTGGACCAGAGTGAAACCCTACCTCGAAAAAAACAACAACAACAAAGTAGCACATGCACCTGGAGTTGGTTTGCAGTGGCTGGAGGCCCTGGTGTGCCTCCTTCCCTCCTTCCCTCTTCCCCCTTCCCCCTCCCTCCCTCCCTCCTCTTCCCTCCCTCCCTCTCTCCTCCTCCCTTTCTCTCCCCACCCCCATGCAAATAAAGAAATAAAATATTTTTTAGAAAAAAGAAATAACAGGGCTGGAGAGATGGCTTAGCAGTTAAGGCATTTGCCTGCAAAGCCAAAGGACTTCGGTTCAGTTCCCCAGGACCCTTGTAAACCAGATGCACAAAGTGGCCCATGTGTCTGGAGTTCATTTGCAATGGCTGGAGGCCCTGGTGTGCCCATTATCTCCTCTCTTTGTCTCTCTCTCTGTCTCTCCCTCTCTCCCTCTTTTTCTCTTAAATAAAAATAAAATAGTTTTAAAAAGAACAGTTATCATTTCATCTGATAATATTAGTCATTTAGAGCAATGGTTCTCAAACTTAACCCTTAAACCAGCAACATCTCCCTCATCTGAGAACTTGCTAGAAATGCAGGTTACTAGTCTCCATCCAAGACCTACTAAACTAGATATGTGGGAATTCGTGCTCAATGATCTGGGTTTTTCACAACCTATGGGGTTTTTTTTGTTGTTATTGCTGTTTTTTTGAGGTAGGGTCTCACTCTAGCCCAGACTGTTCTGGAACTCTCTGTAGTCCCAGGCTGGCCTCAAATTTACAGTGATCCTCCAGTTCTGCCAACCTGTGGTTTTTGCTGTTTAAATGGTATGTATTTTTAAATTTTATTTATTTATTTGTATTTGTGAATGTATATGGATATGAGGGAGAGAACACAGATGTGTTTGTATATGGATGCAGCAGCTTTTGCAGCTGCAAACTAATGCCCATTTCAACTTTATGTAGGTTGCTGGGAAAAACTTGGGCCTGCAGGCTTTTCAAGCAAGCACCTTTAATCATTGAGCCATCTCTTCAGCCCCAAAATTATATTTCTTTTTTTGTTTTGTTTTGTTTTTTTTGAGGTAGGGTTTCACTCTAGTCCAGGCTGACCTGGGATTCACTATGTAGTCTCAGAGTGGCCTCAAACTCATGGTGATTCTTCTACCTCTGCCTTATATTTCTTAATTAGTTTAAATAATAGTAGGTTTCTATATGGCTTGTGTTTTATTTCATTTTTCTAAACATTTATTTGAAAGCAAGTATGGGTGTGCCAGGCCTCTTGCCACTGGAAACAAGCTCCAGGCATATACACCACTTTGTGCATCTGTCTTTACATGGGTACTGGACAATCAAATCTGGGATAGCAGGTTTTGCAGGCAAGAACCTGTAACAACTGAGCCATCTCCCCAGCCTCTGTATGGCTTTTATACATCCTTAGTTTTGGTTAACCCTCCCCCACAACTGATCTGTCTTTGCAACTCTTTGGGGGACTAAACTTGGTTTCCAGCAAATTTTGTTCATAGGAGCTAGATGAAATTGGACTTAGCTAGTAAGTAATTTATCATACATGCTTCCCTTCCTTCAAAATAACATTTTAGAGGCTGCGGAGATGACTCAGTAGATAAAGAACTTAACACACAAATGTGAATACCTGAGTTCAGACCCCTAGACTGTAAACTGTGGCAGGCTTCTGTAAACCCAATAAGCCTTCAGCCAGGAGGGAGATGGAAACGAGAACTTCTCAAAAGCTCACAGAGCAGCCAGTCTGAAGAACAAAATGGTGAACAGTAAGAGCCATGACTCAAATGAGGTGGGAGACACGTGCATTTTGGCATGTGTGTGACTTCACATACATGAACATGTATGTACTCATCATATTACACGCACTAATAGTAAGAAAAATACATTTTAAGCTGGGCATGGTGTTGCACAAGTTTAATCCCAGCACTCAGGAGGCAGAGGTAGGAGGATCACCATGAGTTCAAGGCCACCCTGAGACTACATAGTGAATTCCAGGTCAGCCTGGGCTAGAGTGAGAGACCCTCAAAATAAATAAATAAATAAATAAACTATATATCCTGTTTGTTTATTTATTTGATTGCCTGCTTATTTTCTTTCTTCTTCTTCTTCTTCTTCTTCTTTTTTTTTTTTTTTTTTTTTGGTTTTAAAACCGTGGACCACCATGCCCACCTATTTATTTTCTTTTGTTGTTCTTGTTGTTTTGTGGTAGGGTCTTGCTGTAGCCCAGACTGACCTGGAATTAGTCTTAAGCTGGCCTCGAACTCATAGCAGTCCTCAACCTCAACCTCCAAGTGCTAAAGTGCTAAAATTAAAGGCATATGCCACCACACCCGGCTATTTATTTATTTTTATTTAGTTAGTTAGTTAGTTTTTCTAAGTAGGGTTTCACTCTAGACCAGGCTGACCTGGAATTCACTATGTTGTCTCAGGGTGGCTGGGAACTCACGGCGAGCCTCCTACCTCTGCTTCCCAAGTTCTGAGATTAAAGGCATGCACCACCACACCTATTTATTTATTTATTCACACCGGCCTATTTATTTATTTTAAAATTTTTGTCTTATTTTTATTTATTTATTCATTTGAGAGAGAGGCAGATAGAAGATAGAGACAGAGAATGGGTGCACCAGGGCCTCCAGCCACTACAGATGAACTCCAGACACATGCACCTGGCTTACATGGGGAGGCAGAGGTAGCAGGATCACTATGAGTTCAAGGCAAGTCTGGGACTACAGAGTGAGTTCCAGGTCAGCCTGGGCTAGTGTGAGACCTTCAGTTTTAGTAATTAACCAGTGTTCTCCATGCGGTGTTTTTTTAATTTATTTATTTATTCATTTGTGTATTTATTTATTTATTTATTTATTTATTTATTTATTTGAGAGAGAGAGAATGGGCACACCAGGGCCTCCAACCACTGCAAATGAACTCCAGACTCATGCACCACCTTGTGCATCTGACTTACATGGATCCTAGGGAGTTGAACCAAGGTCCTTTGGCTTTATAGGCAAACACCTTAACTGCTAAGCCATCCCTCCAGTCCATGATGGTTGTTTTTTATTTAGCCTGAACTTTTTTTTTCCTAGCCTGAACTTTTAATGTGAAAAAAATTTAGACCTCTTCATCTCATTAACATAATTACTCTTAAACTTACTAGTTTTTTATGCATACATAAACGCACACACACACATGGTTGCTCTGAACAACTAAAATTTCACCCTTAAATTGGGCTGGTGGCACCTGTTTAACCCCAGGCTTAATCCCTATTTCCACCCCTCCCCCCAAAATGTAGCCCCTTTATACCAGAATGAAAAAAATTACTATTTTTATTGACTTGAATTAAACTTACAGAAAAAATTTTAGTACTCTAGAGATGGCTTAGTGATTAAGGTGCATGCCTGCAAAGCCTAAGGACCACAGTTTGATTCTCAAGGTCCCACGTAAGTCAGATGCACATGGTGGTGCATGCATCTGGAGTTTGTTTGCAGTGGCTAGAGGCCCTGGCATGCCCATTCTCACTCTTTCTCTGTGTCTTTAATAACTAACTAAATAAATAAGTAAAAATAAAATCTTAAAAAAAATTTAAAGTCATCCCAAGAGATGTTGGGTAAAATTTGTATCTATTGCTATAGTGAACTCTTAAGGGTTATTTAGGAATGGAGAGATGGCTTAGCTGTTAAGGCACTTGCCTTAAAGCCTAAGGACCCAGGTTCGATTCCCCAGTACCCACATAAGCCAAATGCACATAGTAGCACATGCATCTGGAATTTGTTTACAGTGGCTGAAGGTTCTGGTGTTCTCTCTCTCTAGCTTCCTCTATCTCTCTTTAACAAATAAAATACAAATATTTTTATAATTTTTATTTATTTTTATAATTTTTATTTTTTTTTAAGTTTTATTTAATTGAGAGTGACAGAGAAAGAAACAGGCAGAGACAGAGAGAGAATAGGTGCATTAGGGCCTCCAGCCACTGCAAACGAACTCCAGATGCATACACCACCTTGTGTATCTGGATTATGTGGGTACTGGGGAATTGAGCCTTGAACCAGGGTCCTTAGGCTTCATAGGCAAGCACTTAACCGCTAAGCCATCTCTCCAGCTCCTAATTGTTGTTTATTTTTATTTGAGACAGAAAGAGGGGGAGAAAGAGGGGAAGGGAGAGAATGGGTGCACCAGGGCCTCCAGCCACTCCAAATGAACTCTGGATGCATGTGCCACCTTGTGCATCTGGCTTATGTGGGATCTGGAGAATTGAACCTGGGTCCTTAGGCTTTGCAGGCAAGAACTTTAACTGCTAAGCCATCTCTCCAGCCCAATAAATATATATATATATTTTTGGTTTTTCGAGGTAGGGTCTCACTCTAGTCCAGGCTGACCTGGAATTCACTATGTAGTCTCAGGGTGTTCTTGAACTCATGGTGATCCTCTTACCTCTGCCTCCCGAGTGCTGGGATTAAAGGCATGCACCACCATGCCCGGCTAAAAATATTTTTAAAAAGTTATTTAAATAGCATTACATAAAAAAATAGCTATGTAATTCACAGAGTTCAACTGTAATTAAAATCAGTGGATTGGGCTGGAGAGGTAGCTCAGTGGTTAAGGTCACTTAGCTTGCAAGGCCTGGCAGCCTAGGTTTGATTCCCCAGTACCTACATGAAGCCAAAAGCCAGATGTACAGAGTGGCACAAGCATCTGAGTTCATTCGCAATGGCAAGAAGCCCCGGCATATGTGTGTGTGTGCCTGTCTGTCTCTCTCTCTCCTTACTTGCAAATAAATAATGAAAATATTTTTTGGTCAGTAGACTAAGGTACAATATTCTGGCTAGTCCTTTCACATATGTGTATGCACTGTTAATAGCCATGAATGTGTTCTTCTCATGGCAGTCTTGTTTTCAGCATGATCTAAGTATTGATATCAGTTTTCCTCTTGCAGATGTGAACATCAGAGAAGTGGGCCTGGAGGGGGCATTGCTGACCTTGCTAGACAGAGAGACAGATCAGAGCTTATGCCATGATATCAAAGAGACTTTAAGTCACATGCTTACATCCATGGCTGTGGGAAAGCTCTCGCTTTGGTTGAAGCTCTGTAAGGATGTGCTGGCTGCATCAGCTGGTAAGTGCTGCTGATCTCAAGGTACAGTAGCAAACTTGGAAGTAAAAACTTGTGAGATTGTTTGGCACTGAGATTCATCCATCTATTTGAATTGTAAATGTGGCTTTTGCTATCTTCAAGTGAAGATTGTAGCTCTAGGATCCTAGAATTCTCTTTAATGAGAACAATGTTAATCTTAATACTTCAGCTGGGTTTTTTTTTATTTCGTATTAAGTAATTTTTCTGGAAGTTTGTTTTGTTTGTTGTTTTGGCGTTATTATTATTGACAATTTCCATACTTATAGTCAATAAACCATGATAGTCTCTCCCCCCTGTTTTTGGTGTTTGAAGTAGGGTCTCACTTTAGCCCAGTCAGACCTGGATCTCACTTTGTAGTTCCAGGCTAGCCTCAAACTCACAGCAATCCTCCTACCTCTGCCTCCTGAGTGCTGGGATTAAAGGCGTGCATCACCACGCCTGGCAATTGGTTTTCTGAGACAAGGCCTCATGTAACCCAACCTGGTCTTGGGTGAATTCCAGGTCAGCCTGGGCTAGAGTGAGACCCTACCTTGAAAAAAAAAAATAATAATAATAATAATAATAATAATGTTAATTCCACTAGTATTAGATGCCAGGTAGGATGGTACTTTTCTGTGATCCCATATGAGGAGCAGGAATTCAAAGCCAGCCTTGACTACATAGCAAGTTAAGGGAGAGCCTGGGCTGCACAAGACCCTGTCTTAAACAAGGCTGGGGAAATGGCTCAATGGCTATAGGTACTTGCTTGCAAAGCTGGCATGCCTGGGTTCAATGTTCAACACTCATTGTAAAGCCAGATGCAGTCTGAAGCTCGTGGTTACAGCAGCAAGAAACACTGTCTGAGAAGGTGGAATACACACATTTTGAGGTTGTCCTCTGACCTCCACATACATGACATGGCACATACACACACATGCACTTGCATGTGCATGCAAAATAAAACCAATTGGGCTGCAGGCAGTACCTTCCTGCACAACTACCACTTGCTTGCAGTATACTCCATGAACTCTGAATTCAGTTACTGCTCGCCAGTCTCTTCCCTGCACTGTAGTGGCTGGACACACGCTACACCACATTAGTGGTCCATACAGGAAATGTCCACAGACTAGGGCCCTCAGCTCTCCAACCTTAAGACCCTTGCAATCTTGCTGTGTGGGTCCCAATCCGTGAGGGCTTCAGGCTGGGTTCTGTGGGGCTGGCTTTCTTTGTTCTAAGGCATAACTAGGTATCAGGGTGTGTCTAGGGACCACTAGAGCGAAAAGAACTGGAGGGAGGGAGGAAGGGGAAAGTCAGGTAGTATTAGAAAATGTTACTTGTGGGATGGAAGGTTTAATGGAATTGAACCTGGGTCTTTTGGCTTTGTAGGCAATGGCCTTAACTGCTAAGCCATCTCCCCAGCCCATATATTAAGATTTTAATGAAATGATGTTTTGTTTTGTTTTTTTCAAGGTAGGATCTCACTGTGGCCCAGGCTGACCTGGAATTCACTTTGTAGTCTTAGAGTGGTCTCAAACTCACAGTGATCCTCCTACCTCTGCTTCCAGAGTGCTGGGATTAAAGGTGTGCGCCACCATGCCCAGTTCTAAGCTTTATAATTTAATGTCACTCTGATATGTGAAAAGAAGGGAAAAGTGCCATGAAATTCCTAGAATTTCATGTTGCAGTCTGTCTACCCGGAGAAGGGAAGGGAAGGGAAGGAGAAGGGGAAGGAAGGAGAGGAGAAGGGAAGGGAAGGAGAGGAGAGGGGAAGGGAAGGGGAAGGGGAAGGGAAGGGAGGGGAAGGAGAGGGGAAGGGAAGGAGAGGGGAAGGGAAGGAGAGGGGAAGGAGAAGGGAAGGGAAGGGAAGGGAAGGGAAGGGAAGGGAAGGAAGGGAAGGGAAGGGAAGGGAAGGGAAGGGGAAGGGAAGGGAAGGAGAAGGGAAGGGAAAGAGAGGGGAAGGAGAAGGGAAGGGAAGGGAAGGGGAAGGGAAGGGAAGGGAAGAAAAGGAAGGGGAAAGGGAAGGGAAAGGAAAGGAAAGGATTTATGAAATTGGGGATATTGTCTAACATGTGCCAGGCCCTGGGGGGTTCAATCTGCAACACAGGGTATTTGGTGGGGGGGAGGGGCAGGACCTTATGTGTGCATAGATAGACTGATCATATTTTCAATTTCTTCTTTATTCTTTTCGAAGTAGGGTCTCACTCTAGCTCAGGCTGACATGGAGTTTCAGAGTGACCTCGAACTCAGGGCAATTCTCCTACCTCTGCCTCCTGAATGCTGGGATTAAAGGCGTGTGCCACCACACCTGGATTACTTCTTTATTCTTTAGACAGGATCTCATAAAGTACAGTCTGGCTTTGAACTCATTATATAGCCAAGGCTGGATTCCTGCCTCTACCTCCCAAGTAGTGGATCATAGGCGTAATACCATATATATATATGGTGTGTGTGTGTTTCCCTCTGGAGTTCCTTTGGCTTTGGGAGCATCTGGCTTTACATGGGTACTGGGGAATCAAACTTGCTTGTCTTTTTTTATTTTTGAGAGAGAGAGATTTGGCACACCAGGGCCTTAGCCACTGCAAACGAACTCCAGATGTGTATGCCAGCTTGTGCGCATGCACCACCTTATGCATCTGGCTTACATGGGTTCTGGGGAGTTGAACCTTGGTCCTTAGGCTTCACAGGCAAGCACCTTAACTGCTAAGCCATCTCTCTAGCTCCAGTTGTATTTTTTTAATTTATGTTCATCCTCCCTAAGTTTACTTCAAAAACTATCCTCTGTGGTTTGGCTCCATCCTTTCTTATTTTTTTACTCTATATATATGCCCTAAGATATGCTTTGATGTAACTTTATGAGTGAGTTCTTAGCTATTTAAACATACACAAAAACAAATGTTGAGGCTGGAGGATGGCTCAGCAGTTGAAGGAGCTTTCTTGCAAAGCCTGATGGCCTGGGTTCATTTCCCGAGTACCCACCTAAAGCCAGATGCTCTAGGTGGCACATACATCTGGAGTTTGTTTGCAGTGCCTGGAGGCCCTGGTGCACCTGTATTTAGTCTCTCTTTTATCTGTCTGCTTTTTTCTCTCTGTGTCTCTCAAATAAATATTTTTAAATGTTGACATACAAGCAAGTTTAAGTGTAACAGGGCAGTTTATCTTACAGTATTTAGTCTGTCAGTTTAATAAATAATTTCCTAATCAGTGGCTCCTGCTGCCTTGAGACCGACAATAATGACAACAGTGGGTCTCCTAGCAAACGATTTTTCACACAGTGGGTTCAGGGGCCATCTTAAATCTAGTCAAGGCTTGAAACAAATCCATTCAGTGTTGAAACAAATTTTTATTTTGTTTTTTTTTTTTTGAGGTAGGGTCTCGCTCTAACCCAGGTTGACCTAGAATTCACTCTGTAGTCTTAGGGTGGCCTCAAACTCACATCAATCCTCTCCCTCTACCTTCAAGTGCTGGGATCAAAAGCTTGTTTGCATCACCACGCCTGGCTGTTTGTTCCGTTTTTGTTTTTGAGGCAAGCCCAACAGACTGGCCTTTTTTTTTTTTTTTTTTTTTTTTTTTTAAATGGGAGGGAGGGAAAGGGAGAATTGCAGTTGAACTCCAGACCTGTGGTCCACCTTGTGCATAATTGTGACCTCGCTGGCACCCTTGTATCACCTTTGGCCTCCGGCTTATCCACATGCCTTGTTAGATAATTTTGAGTTCCCTTAAGTATAGCTATCAACCTGCAAGGAATTGACAGTTATCCCAATATCTGGTGTTATATTTGGGTTTACTTTGAATATAGCTCAACAGTGTTGTCTTTTTGATCAAATGCTGTTTGTTATCTGTGCTTATTAGACCCAACTACTCGATATAAATGTATATGATCAGCCAGGTGTGGTGGCGCATGCCTTTAATCCCAGCACTCGGGAGGCAGAGGTAGGAGGATCGCTGTGAGTTCAAAGCTACCCTGAGACTACATAGTGAATTCCAGGTTAGCCTGGGCTAGAGTGAAACTCTACCTCAAAAAATAAAAAAATAAATAAAAAAATAAATAAATGTGTGTGGTCAATTGCATTTAAAGTAATTTTTTGTTTCCTTTATAAGCATATCTTGCAGTTAATCATAATGGCTTGTGTTTTCTCTTGATAAAAGATTTTACAGCTTGTGTGGATACAATGCAAGAGGAGGAGGGAGACAGGGGCGATGATGCCTCGGTTCTGACTACCAGAAGTGACAAAAGATCCCATCCTTTCACCAATCCCCGGTGGACCACACGAGTCTTTGCTGCTGAGTGTGTCTGTAGGATAATTAATCAGTGTGAGACTGCACACAGTGCACATTTTGACATTGCTTTAGCACAAGAAATGAAAAAAAGTGATTCAAGAAGTAAGTGGCATAGAACTGAAAATACCAAATGATATAAGTAGAGTGCATCTGCTTAATGTTTTAATGGTTTTTCATGTTTTTATTTATTTTTGTGTGTATACTAATAGTACTGAGGGTGCATTGTGTGTGTGGTGTATGCAAGTGCAGACCAGAGGAGAACATTGAGTGTCCCCCTCCATTGCTCCTTGAGACAGGTTCACTGATTCCAGTGCTTGCCAGTTTTTGTTTCCGAGCTCCAGCTCTTCTCAGGTCTCTACTTGCCACAGGCCTGGGATTACAGGCACGTGTGGCCATGCCCAGCTATTCACATGGGTGCTGGGGAATCTAACTCAGGCTCCCTTAGGCCTTCCTGTTTAAGTGGCAAGTGCTTTTATACTCTGAGCTATCTCTCTAGCCACTTATAGCTTATAGTTTTAATCTTAAAAATAAAACTGAAGTGCCAGGCATGGTGGCGCTCGCCTTTAATCCCAGCACTCCGGAGGCCAAAGCAGGAGGATTGCTGTGAGTTCAAGGCCACCTTGAGATGACATAGTGAGTTCCAGGTTAGCCTGGGCTAGAGTGAGACCCTACCTCAAAAAAGAAAAAAAAGGGCTGGAGAGATGGTTTAGCGGTTAAACGCTTGCCTATGAAGCCTAAGGACCCCGGTTCAAGGCTCAATTCTCCAGGACCCACGTAAGCCAGATGCACAAGGGGGTACATGCATCTGGAGTTCGTTTGCAGTGGCTGGAGGCCCTGGCACACCCATTCTCTCTCTCTCTCTCTCTCTCTCTACCTGCCTATTTCTGTATCTCTCTCTCAAATAAATAAATAAATAATATTTAAAAAAAAAAAAAAAAAAAAAAAAAAAAAAGAAAAAAAAGCCAGACGTGGTGGCGCACGCCTTTAATCCCAGCACATGGGAGGCAGAGGTAGGAGGATCGCCATGAGTTCGAGGCCGCCCTGAGACTTCATAGTGAATTTCAGGTCAACCTGAGCTAGAGTAAGACCCTATCTCGAAAAATCAAAAAAAAAGCTAGGTGTGGTGGCGCACACCTTTAATCCCAGCACTTAGGAGGCAGAGGTAGGAGGATTGCCATGAGTTCAAAGCCATTCTGACACTACATAAAGCCTGAGCTAGAGCAAGACCCTACCTCAAAAAACTAAAGAAAAGAAAAAGAAAAATGGAATAATCATGTCCTTGGTAACTGTGTACAATAGTTCACAAAAATTATTTTCTGAAGTTTTTGTTTGTTTGTATTTTGTTGTTGTTGTTTTTTGAGTAAGATTTCTTTCTAGCCCAGGTTGACCTGGTCTGTACTGAGCCATATAATCTCAGGGTGACCTCAAACTCACAGTGATTCTCCTGCCTCTGCCTCTCAAGTGCTGGGATTAAAGTCATGCACTACCCCACCCAGCCTTGAAGCTTATTTTATATATATAATTTTTCCCAGCCTGAACTTTTTGAACTTCATTTTTATTTTTTTGTCTTTTGGGTGTTTTTCTGGAACTCACCTGTAGCACAGGCTGGATAGAACTTTTTTAAAAGATTTGTATTGGGCTGGAGAGATGGCTTAGCAGTTAAGGTAGTTGCCTGCAAAGCCTAAGAATGCCTGTTTGAATCTCCAGGTCCCACGTTTAGCCAGACGCAAAAGTGATGCAAGCACACAAGGGAGCACATGTGTCTGGAGTTCATTCACAGTGGCTGAGAGGCCCCGGCACACCCATTCTCTGTTTTCTCTCTCAAAAAAAAAAAAAAAAAAAAAAAAAAAAAGATTTTTATTTAGAAAATGGGCATGTCAGGGCTTCTTGCCACTGCAGACAAACTCCAGGTACATTTGCCATTTTGTGCATCTAGCTTTATGTGGGTATTGCAGAATCAAATCCAGATCAGCAGGCTTTGCAAATAAGCACTTTAACAGTTGAGCTGTCTCCCTAGCCCCAGGATGGAACTTTTAAAAATATTTTATTTTTATGTATTTTAAAGGGGGGGGGAGAGAAAGGGCGCACCAGGGCCTCCAGCCACTGCAAATGAACGCCTGACGCATGCGTCTCCATGTGTATCTGGTTAATGTGGGTCCTAGGGAATCGAACCTGGGTCCTTTGGCTTTGGAGGCAAACACTTAACCACTAAGACATCCCTCCAGCACAGGATGGACCTTTTTTAACAGCCTGGGACTACAGAGTAAGTTCCAGGTCAGCCTGGGCTAAAGCGAGACCCTAACTCGAAAAAAAAAAAAAAAATCAAATAAAGAATGCTAATAGTCTGTTCTTTTTGTTATCCCAGGCTAACCTGGAATTCACTCTGTAGTCTCAGGGTTGCCTCAGACTCACAGCAATCCTCCTACCTCTGCCTCCCCAGTGCTGGGATTGAAGGCATGTGCCACCACGCCTGGCAGTTTCATGTTTTTTATATTTGAGTATGCACTAAATTTAGCCCTAGAGTGTATGTGTGTACATATATAGAAATTTTTATTTATTTACACATGCAAGGTTGTATGTGTGTTCATGTTTTTTGTCACTGTTAGACGCATGTGCTACTTTTCTTTTTATTTATTTATTTATTTATTTATTTTTTATTTTATTATTATTTTATTTTTTATTTTTTTTTTTTATTTTTTTTTTTTTTTTTTTTGGTTTTCCGAGGTAGGGCCTCACTCTGGCTCAGGCTGACCTGGAATTCACTATGTAGTCTCAGGGTGGCCTCAAACTCTCGGCGATCCTCCTACCTCTGCCTCCCCAGTGCTGGGATTAAAGGCATGCATCACCACGCCCGGCTTTTATTTATTTATTTTGAGAGACAGAGAAAGAAAGAGGCAGAGATAGAGAGAGAATGGGTGTTCCAGGGCCTTCAGCCACTGCAAACAAACTCCAGATGCATGCGCCACCTGTGCATCTGGCTTAACGTGGATCCTAGGGAATTGAATCTGGGTCCTTTGGCTTTACAGGCATGTGTCTTAACTGGTAAGCCATCTCTCCAGCCCTCACTTTACATTTTGACTATGTGAAGGTGCTCAGAAATTAAACCCAGCCTGGCAGGCTTTGCAGTGAAGCTCCTTTATCCGCTGAACTGTCGCCCCAGCCCTCTCTAAAGGCCATATTTAACAGTATGTAGCCAAATGGGAAATCAAACAAAAGTACCTAGAAGAAAGTCTAGCCTGGGAAATAAAAGGAAAGAAAATCACTGCTTACTGTAAATCTTAGTTTCAACATATTCTTATTCATGATAAGGTATTTTTTAATCTTACAGATGACTTTTTGGTGCTACATCTCGCGGACTTAATTCGCATGGCTTTTATGGCTGCCACGGACCACAGTGACCAGCTCCGTCTTTCTGGCCTTGAGACGCTGTTAGTTGTTATTAGACAATTTGCAGCAATCCCAGAACCAGAGTTTCCAGGCCATGTGATTCTGGAACAGTATCAAGCCAATGTAAGCATTTATAATTAAGCAACACTGATACCAAGCCTGTGAAACTGTTTGTCACATCACCTCTTAATTCCTAAAGGCCATCTCTTCTAATATATCACCAGTAGGCAGAAAATGCACACACTTGTAGAATACATCTACTGGCTTGTATTTTATATAGCTTCAAATAATACCAAAATAGCATATGAAATAGGTGTTTTGGATTTTGGGGATTTTTTCACAGATTTTTTAAAATTTTTATTTTTATTTATTTATTTGAGAGAGGAAAAGAGGCAGAGTGAGAGAGAGAGAGATGGGCACACCAGGGCCTCCAGCCACTGCAAACAAACTCCTAATGCATGCACCACCTTGTGTATCTGGCTTACATGGGTACTGGGGAATCAAACCAAGGTCCTTTGGCTTTGCAGGCAAATGCCTTAACCACTAAGCCATCTCTCCAGCCCCAGGTTTTTTGGATTTTTTTCAAGGTAGGGTCTCACTCTGTAGTCCCTTGCTGAAAGGGAAGCTCTTCCCTCTGCCTTCTGTGTGCTGGGATTAAAAGCATGCTCCACCTCGCCCAGCTATAACAAGTGTTTCATTTTTCATAATAAACCCATTTTTAATTTGTAGGAATATAGGTCATTAGTAGTAAAATTTTTTGCAATTGTCTGAGTAAGTAATGTAAACATTCTATTTAGGCTACATACATGTCTTGTCTTTATTACCACTAGAATAGAATGTTACATAGAGCTTTTTTTTCCCCCTAGATTTCAGAATCAATGCAGGTTTCCATTGCTGGTTTTTCATTTTTTAACTGATTGTGTTTAACTAGTCCATTGGTTACAGAAGATAAGGAAACATTGCCTGTCTTGTAACCCCTAGCACCATTCAGCCAAAGCTGTCTTTAGGTGGAGTGGCAGCTTCTGGCTGCCTTCAGGTATAGAGCCCCTCTGGAGAAGTTCACCAGTGGGTTAACAATCTCCTTCACTTATTCCCAGCACATAAAGCCAATGTATGGTTAGGAGAAAAGCAAAAGGAAGAGGCAGGGACTGGAGAGATGGCTTAGTGGTTAAGCACTTGCCTGTGAAGCCTAAGGACCCTGGTTCGAGGCACGATTCCCCAGGACCCACGTAAGCCAGATGTAGAAAATGGCACATGCATCTGGAGTTCGTTTGCAGTGGCTGGAAGCCCTGGCGTGCCCATTCTTTCTCTCTGTCTCTATCTTCCTCAAATAAATAAATAAACAAAAAATTAAAAAAAAAAAAAAAAAAAAAAAAAAAAGGAAGGGGCAGAATTGCATAGTGGGCTGGAAAGATGGCAGCTTAGTTGTTAAGGCACTTGCCTGCAAAGCCAAACGACACAAGTTTGATTCCCCAGGACCCACATAAGTCAGATGCAGAAGGTGATGCATGTGTCTGGAGTTTGCAGTGGCTAGAGGCCCTGGCACTCCCATTCTCTCTCTGTGTCTGCCTCTTTCTCTCTCTCTCAAATAAATAAATACAAATTTCTTTTAAATGTGAAAATGTTAAAAAGTGACCAGTGTGGGTCCCTGAAGCCAAGCAGTGCTCTTACTGCAACTCCATAGACTAAAAGGTGGGAAGAGAGATGGTCCCCCAAAGGAATAAAGTGGGATGCCAGGATCTTTTAAGGGGGGAGGGGAGCCAGGTGTATTTCATGTCTGTAATTGCAGCACTTGAGAGGCAGATGTACAAAGATCACCATGAGTTCCAGACCTGCCTGGTCTCTGAGACCTTGCCTCAGAAAAAAAGACAGTGGAGATACAAGATAGGCAAAAATAACAAGAGACTCTAATAATTATTATTAATGAATAATTTTTTGAGACAAGGTCTCATTGTAATCTAGGCTGGTCTCAAACTTGCCATGTAGATGAGGATGACCTTGAACTCCTAATCCTTCTACTTCCACCTCTTGAGTGTTGCCATTATAAGCAGACACCATCACACTCAGTTTAAGTGCCAGAGATTAAAACTTAGAGCTTCCTGTATGTTTGGCAAGCACTCTGCCAACTGAGCTATACCCCCCACCCCAGCCAATATCTCTCTCTCTCTTTGTTTTGTTTTTTTGAGATAAGGTGTCACTCTAGCCCAGGCTAACCTGGAAAATATTTTTAAACAACATTAAAAATGTCCTAGGTGCTGGACAGATGGCTCCGCAGTTAAAGGTGCTTGCTTGCAAAGCCTGATGCCCTGGGTTCAATTCCCCCAGTACCTATGTAAAAACCAAATACATAAAGTGGGACATGTGTCTAGTTTTTGTTTGTTTGTTTTGCTTATTTGTTTTTTGGGTTTTGAGGTAGGGTCTCACTCTAGCTCAGGCTCACCTGGAACTCACTATGTAGTCTCAGGGTGACCTCGAACTCATGGTGATCCTCCTACCTCTGCTTCCCAAGTGCTGGGATTAAAGTCGTGCACCACCACGCCCAGATTTGGAGTTTATTTACAGTGGCAAGAGGCCCTGGCATGTCCATTCTCATTCATTCTCATTCTCCCTCCGTGTGTGTGTGTGTGTGTGTGTGTGTGTGTGTGTGTGTTCTTATTGATGTTTGATATGTCATATCGTTTCTTGTCAGGTAGGAGCAGCACTTAGACCTGCCTTCACTTCAGAGACACCACCTGATATCACTTCCAAAGCGTGTCAGGTAAAAAGATAATTTTAAGAAGTGATTTTAAACCAATTCTAAAGCTTCTAAGTTTCTTGACTGTACAATTCCCAGAAGCAAGGGATTCCTCCCTCCCTCACCAGCACCCACAGAAAGCCAGATGCACAAAGTCACCCATGCATCTGGAATTCCTTCACAGTGGCAAGAGGCCCTGGTGTGCCCATTCTTTCTCCCTTTCTACTTGCAAATAAATAATAAAAATATCACGCTGGAGAGATGGCTCAGTTGTTAAGGTGCTTGCCTACAAAGCCAAAGGACCCAGGTTCGATTTCCCAAGGACCCACATAAGCCAGATGCACAAAGTGGCGTGTGTGTCTGGAATTCGTTTGCAGCAGTTGGGAGCCTTGGCACACCCATTCTCTCTGTATCTGCCTCCGTCTCTCTCATAAATAAATAAATAAATAAATAAATAAATAAATAAATAATTAATTAATTAAATAAAAATGCTTTAAAAAAATAATAGGGCCAGATGTAGTGGCACACACCTTTAATCTCAATACTTAGGAGGCAAAGGTAGGAGGATCACTGTGAAAGGCCAGCCTGAGACTACATAGTGAATTCCAGATCAGCCTGGGCTAAAGCAAGAACCTACCTCAAAAAACTAAAAAATTATAAGTAGGGCTGGAGAGTTCAGTAGTTTAAGGTACTTGCTTGCAAAGCCTGATGGCCTGGGTTCAATTCTCCAGTACCTATGTAAAGTCAGATGTACCAAGTGGTGCATGTATTAGGAGTTCCTGGTGCACCCATACTTTCTCTCTCCCCCTCCCCTTTCTCTCTTTCTCCCTCTTTATCTCTCCTTGCAAATAAATAAAAATAAAAAACAGCCAGGTGTGATAGTGCACGCCTTTAATCCCATCACTTGGGAGTCAGAGGTAGGAGGATTGCCATGACTTCAAGGCCACCCTGAGACTACAGAGTGAATTCAGCCTGGGCTAGAGTGAGACCCTACCTCAAAAACAAAAAATAGAATAAAATAAAGTAAGAACATTTTAAAAATAAGATAAGGGGTGGAAAGATGCCTTAGCAGTTAAAGGCTCTTGCTTGCAAAGCCTGACAGCCCAAGTTCTATTCTCCAGTACCCACATAAAGCCAAATGCACAAAATGGCGCATGTGTCTGGAGTTCGTTTGCAGTGGCCGGAGGCCCTGGCACATCCTTTCTCTCATTATCTCTCAAATAGATAATAATTTTTAATGAATTGAAATACTCAGGATTACAATTTCAATTAAGATATTAAAAACATTCATAGTTGTGATTTCATATCACCTGCATTCTGTTGTTTCCTCTATCTATGTATCTATTCACACAAAGTTATTTAACACCTGAAATTTATTTATTTTTTTTTTCACACATGTATGTGTGGGCACACATGTACACATGCCAGGGTCTCTTGCCACTGCAGATGGATTTCAGATGCTTGTACCACTTTTAATTTTTTTCTAGGCAGGATCTCACTCTAGCCCAGGCTGACCTGGAACTCACTCTGTAGCCCCAGGCTGCATCACATCAATCCTCCTACATCAGCCTCCTGAGTGATAGATCTAAAGGTATGTGCCTCTATGCCTGGCCTTTGTACCACTTTTTGCATTAGGTTTTACGTGGATGCTAGGGAACTAAGCCCAGGTAACAGGATGTGCAAGCAAGTGACTTAACCACTAAACCATCTCTCTAGCCCCTATATTGGGTTTCTTTTTTTTAAAAGATTTTATTTTTACTTATTTAATTATTTTTAAAAATTATTTATTTATTTGAGAGAAGGGTAGAATGGGTGCACCAAGGCCTCTAACCATTGCAAAGAACTCCAGATGTATGCGCCACTTTGTGCATCTGGCTTACATGGGTACTAAAGAATTGAACCTGGGTCCTTAGGCTTCACAGGCAAGCATCTTAACCACTAAGCCATCTCTCCAGCCCCTCTTTTGGGTTTCTTGATAGCAAAATTGTTTCTGAGATGTGAGCGGGCTCTGCTGAACTCACAAAGAAGATAATTAAAATTTTTAAATCTTAACTTTTGGTTTTCTCAAAACCAGGTTTGCAGCGCCTGGATCGCAAGTGGAGTTGTAAATGACCTTAGTGATCTCCGGAGAGTTCATCAGCTGCTTGTTTCCTCACTAACAAAAGTACAGGCTGGAAAAGAAGCTCTGAGTCACTTATACAGTGAAAGTGCTTCTACCATGGAGATTTTAGCTGTGCTAAAAGCCTGGGCAGAGGTTGGTACTTTTAAATTTATAATGGGATTTGTGGAGTTGCTAATAAACACTCTAGGCGATAAGGATTAAAATTAGACGGTCTTTTTTTTTTTTTTTTCTGATGAAATGGGGCATGAACCAGGACCTTGGACTGTACCCCAGCCTTTGTGTTTTTTGTTTGGTTGGTTTTGGGTGTGTGTGTGTATGTGTGTACATATGTACCATGGCATGCTTGTGGCAGTCAGGGACAACCTGGGTATCATTCCTCATCTTCCACCTTGTTTTGAGGCAGAGTCTCTTGATGGTTCACTGCTGCATTCACAGGTTAACTGACCTGTGAGTTTCCAGAGGATTCTCCTGTTCCTGCTTCCCATCTAACCTCAGGTGCACTCGGATTTCAGAGATACCATATCTGGCTTTATGTAGGTTCTGGGAATGTGAACTCAGGTACTCAGCCTGCCCAGGCCAACCTGGAACTCTCTCTAGTCCAAACACATCAGTCCGCCTTTCTCAGTCTCTGCAGGGCTGGAATTAAAGACATGAGCTACCAAGCCTGGCTTGAAAATCAACTAATTGAAATCAGTTGTTTGATATATGCATTAGCTTGTGTTTTAATATATTAATACTCTTTAACAGAATGATGTTTTTTGTTTCTCTAGGTAGGGGCTTGTTCTAACCTAAGCTGGCCTGGAATTCACTATGTAGTCTCAGGGTGGCCTTGAACTCACAGTGATCCTCCTTCCTCTGCCTTTCGAGTACTGGGATTAAAAAAGCATGCACAGCAATCTTTTTTTTGTTTGTTTTTTTTGTTTTGTTTTGTTTTTTCCAGGTATAGTGGTCTCACTCTGGCTCAGGCAGACCTGGAAGTCACTATGTAGTCTCAGGGTGGCCTTGAACTCTTGGTGATCCTCCTACCTCTGCCTCCTGAGTGCTGGGATTAAAAGTGTGAGCCACCAGACCAGGCTAATCTCTTTTGGTTTTTTGAGATAACATTTTGCTTTAGCCCAGGCTGATCTGGAATTCACTGTTTAGTCTCAGGGTGGCCTCAAATTCATACCTCTGCCTACCAAGACCTGGAATAAAGGAGTGTACTACCACATCCAGCTTTGGGGAGGGGTTGCTTTTTTATTTTTTTGTAGAGAAAGAGGGAGACAGAATTGGCGCCCCAGGGCCTCAGTCACTGAAATTGAACTCCAGACGCTTGTGCCACCTGATGTGCATGTGCGACCTTGCACTTGGATCACCTTTCTGCGTCTGGCTTAACGTGGGATTTGAACAGAGATTGAACGTGGGTCCTTAGGCTTTGCAGGCAGGCCCTTTAACCGCTAAGCCATCTCTCCAACCCTTTTTTTGGAATTTTTGAGGTAGGGTCTCATTCTACCTCAGGCTGACCTGGAACACAATCTCTGCCTCCCCAGGCTTGTTTGTTTGTTTCTTTTTAGTACAAGTCATTTTTATAGAATAAAGAAGTCATAGCTGAGTGTGGTGGTGCACACCTTTAATCCCAGCACTTGGGAGGCAGAGGTAGGAGGATTGCTGTGAGTTTGAGGCAACCCTGAGACTACATAGTGATTTCCAGGTTAACCTGGGCTAGAGCGAAACCCTACCTCGAAAAACCAAAAATTAAATAAATAAATTAAATTAAATAAATCTGGGCTGGGGAAATGGCTTAGCATTTAAGGTGTTTGCCTTTGAAGCCTAATGACCCCAGTTTGATTCCCCAAAACCCACATAAGCCAGATGCATAAGGGGGCACATGCATCTGGAGTTTATTTGCAGTGGCTGGAGGCCCTGGCACGCCCATTCTCTCTTTCTCTCTGCCTCTTCCTTCCTTCCTCTCTCCCTCCCTCCTTCTCTCTCTCTCCCTCTCTCTCTCTCTCTCTCTCTCTCTCTCTCTCTCAAATAAATAAAATATTTAAAAAAAAAATAAATCTTAGCCGGGCGTGTGGCGCACGCCTTCAATCCCAGCACTTGGGAGGCAGAGGTAGGAGGATTGCCAAAGGTTCAAGGCCACCCTGAGACTACATAGTAAATTCCAGGTCAGCCTGAGCCAGAGTGCGACCCTACCTCAAAAAACCAAAATAAATAAATAAATAAAAATAATAAATCTTAAAGGGAGGTGCTTAATTTTAATTTTCTAATCAGAAGGAAAGTTATTCTTTATTTTAAATATTTTACTTATGTACATGGAGAAAGAAGAGAGAGAAATAGAGATACGGAGAGAGAATGGGCTTGTGAGGATGGCCTTTTGCCACTGCAAATGAACCTCAGATGCATGTACCACTTTGTGCATCTGGCTTTACGTGCGCAATGGGAAATCTAACCCAAGCGTTAGGCTCTGCAGGCAAGTGCCTTAACACTTAACAGCTGAGCCATCTCTCCAGCCCCTTTTTAGTTTTTGGTTTGGTTTTTTTTTTTACATTTTAGTTTTACTTATTTGTGAGAGTGAAAGAGTTAGAAAGAAAGAGAATGGCCTCTAACCACTGCAAACAAACTCCAGATGCATGCGTCACCACAGGCATCTCACGTGGGTTCTAGGGAATCATATCTGGGTCCTTAGGCTTCACAGGCAAATGCTTTAACCACTAAGCCATCTCTAGGCTAAAAGTTAAATTTTTTACTTAATGATGATAATGTTTAAACATGTGTCATAGTCAGCTTTATGTTGCTGGAATGAACTTTCAACCCGGCACAGTTTATGGGAAGATGAGGATTTATTGAAGTTTATAGATCTAGGAGAAGTTCCATAATGGCAGAAGAAGCTGGTCCCCTTTCACAGGTCCCCATAGAAAGAGAAATACCACCACCAGCACCATGAGCAAGTACCCTCCAGGAACCCCCAACTGCTCTCTGCATACCTAAGGCCGGAAAACCAGATCCACCCCCAAACACACTTTAGGGCTAGACCCTAGGAACCACCCACAGTGACACCTCCTCCAGCCAGGCAGCTGGAAATCTAATAAGTTACAAGCTTGAATAAAATTCTTGAATCTACTGGGGTACATCCATTCAAAGTACCACAGCATGAAAAGTTTAAGAGGGGCTGGAGAGAGGGAGGGCTTAGTGGATAAAGTGCTTGCCACTCAAGCTAGAGTATCCAAGTTTAATTCCCAGACCCCACATAAAAAAGCTGGAAGCTCTGGAAGGCTTCTGTAATTTCCAGCAAGCTGACACTGATGGTGAGATGAAAGGTGGAGACAGGAGAACTTGCAAGAAGCTTATGGTGAATGCTGCAAAGAACAATAGCAGAGCCAGCATCCAGAGCAAGACTCCCTATCTGAAATGAGGTGGAAATGCAGAGGACTACCACTAAAGTCCTCTGACTTCACAGGCCTGTAGTACATACATGCCCACAATCACACACACACGTAAATTATTTAAAAATTTAAAGATATGACTGTATAATGAATTCACATATAGCCATCACTCAGCTATTACTAAACATGACAAGTCCTGCATTATGTGAATCTGGGGAATTTAACAGGCTTTACAAGCAAGCACCTTTAACCTCTGAGCCATCTCCCCAGTCCCTACATGAATTATTTTAATGAAAATATAGAGTTCAGGGCTGGAGATAAAGCTCAGTTGGTGGAGTGCTTTCCTAGCATTCACAAAGCCCTGTGTTCAGTCCCCAGCAATGCAAAAAACAGGCATGGTAGTGCCGGGTGTGATGGCACATGCCTTTAATCCCAGCACTCAGGAGGCAGAGGTAGGAGGATCACCATGAGTTCAAGGCCACCCTGAGACTACCTAGTGAATTCCAGGTCAGCCTGGACTAGAGTAGAACCCTACCTCAAAACAAAACAAAACAAAATAAAACGTAACAAACAAAAAAAAAACAGGCATGGTAGCACAAGCCCATAATCCCAGCATAGCATTGGGGAAGTGGAAGCAAGAGGATCAAAAGTTAAGGTCATCAATTTCAGCCTGGGCTACATGACACCCTATTTCAAAAATTATATAGACATACAAATATGTATATAGGCTCAGATTATAGCTAAGAAAATTAACCACATATTAAAAAATGTCTCGGTGTGGTGGCGCATGCCTTTAATCCCAGCACTCAGGAGGCAGAGGTAGAAGGATCACCGTGAGTTTGAGGCCACCCTGAGATTGCATGCGTAGTGACTTCCAGGTCAGCCTGGGCCAGAGTGAGACCCTACATCGAAAAACAAAAAAAAAAAAAAATTGTCTTACTTGCAAATTAACTTTTAACAGGTCTATATAATTGCTGTACTAAGACATAAAAACCACAAACAAACTTTGAAGACTACCCCCTGTTCAGAAGAAGGTGTCAGAAGTGGGTCTCGTTCATCTGAAGGTCTCCTTGACTTGGTCCACACAGATCTGGGCACACTGAGCAGGCTCTGGCTTGCTGCACTTCAGGATTTCGCTCTCCTAACTTTGCCTTCAGAATTTGCTTCCCAACTTCCTGTTGAAGGTAAGGAGGTAAAATAATCAGGTAATGACTAGAGTGACAGTAGCTTATATTCCAGGGTTTCTGCTTTAATTATATAATGTCTGTCCGAACCATTTTCCCCAGAAGTCTTCATTCACAGGATAAGCATCCAAGAGTTGCTTTAGGGTAGATACCAGAAGTTACTTACCAAAGTCATTGAATTTGTTCTAATCTGATAGGTATAAATGATATTTTATTTTTATTTATTTATTTGGGAGAGAGGAAAAAAAAAGAGGTGGATAGAGAGAGAGAGAATGGGTACACCAGGGCCTCTAACCACTGCAAGTGAACTCTATATACATGCGCCACCCTGTACATCTGGCTTACATGGGTACTGGGGAATTGAACCTGGAGGGGTCTTTAGGTTTCACAGGCAAGCACCTTAACCACTGAGCCATCTCTCCAGCCAATAAATAGTATTTTTAAATTTTTATTTCTTTAATAATTTTTTTTTTGAGGTAGGGTCTCGCTGTAGCCTAAGCTGACCTAGAATTCACTATGTACTCTCAGGGTAGCCTCAAACTCAGGGCAATCCTCCTACCTCTGCCTCCCAAGTGCTGGATTAAAGGTGTGTGCCACCATGCCCGTCTAATAATCTTCTTTTTTCTGAGTTTATGGCTGTTTAAGTTGCTTCTTCCATAAATATCCTGATTATAACCTTTGCCTAGTTTCTATTTTGTCATTTGCTAATTGATTTTCTTAAAAACTTTTTAAGAATTATTTATTTGTGTTTGTGTGCATGCTTATGAGGGTCTCTTGCTATTGCAAATGAATGCCAGACTCATGCACCTATTTTGCTCCTGGCTTTACATGGGTGCTATAGAACTGAACCTGAAGCAACAGGCTTTGCAAGCACATGCCTTAACTGCTAAACTGCCGCTCCAGCCGCACTTTTTTTTTCAAGGTAGGGTCTCATTCTAGCTCAGGCTGACCTGGAGTTCACTCTGCAGTCTCAGGGTGGCCTCGAACTCACAGCGATCCTCCTACCTCTGCCTCCCGAGTGCTGGGATTAAAGGCGTGCGCCACCACGCCCGGCATTTTTTTAAATTAATGTAGCTAATCACTTACAGTTTGTGCTTTATATATTACCTAATACACATATTTTTGTTTTTACTCAATGACCTTTACAGTTTTACTTTTTTAAAATAGTTAGTTAATTAATTAGTTAGTTAGTTAGTTAGTTAGTTAGTTAGTTAGTTACTTACTTACTTACTTACTTACTTACTTACTTACTTACTTACTTGAGAGACAGACAGAGAGAGAGGCCATGCCAGGTCCTCCAGCCACTGCAAACAAACTCCAGACACATGTGCCACCTTGTGCATCTGGCTTACATGGGTCCTGGGGAACTGAACCTGGGTCCTTTGGCTTTGCAGGCAAGCACCTTAACTGCAGCCCTACTTTTTATATTTTCAACTTTAATCAAACTAGAATTTATTTTAGAAATAATGGAGGTAGTGATCTAATCTTATGTTCAGTTACTAATACCAGATTGTATGTTTTGAATGGTTGATAGCCACTTTAATCTTGATGTTGTTTCAGAATATGTTGGCTATTATTATTTCTTTGTTTTGTGATATGTTTGGGTTACATAATTAAGAAATTAAGCCAAGAGCTGAAGTAGCTCAGTTGGGAAAATGTTAAACTAAAAAAAACAAGGCAAAATGTTAATGTGTGCATTTGTTTTAAATGGATGTGCACAGTTTGTTTTAAAATACTATGGAGACCTGGGCGTGGTGGCACACGCCTTTAATCCCAGCACTCAGGAGGCAGAGGTAGGAGGATTGCTATGAGTTCGAGGCCACCCTGAGACTACAAAGTTAATTCCAGGTCAGCCTGGGCCAGAGTGGTGAGACCCTACCTCGAAAAACCAAAAAAAAAAAAAAAGTAAAATATGATAGAGAGATGGCTCAGCAATTAAAGGTACTTGATTGCAAAGCCTGACAGCCTGGGCTCAATTCCCTATACCCACATAAAGCCAGAATGACAAAGTGGCGCTTGCATCTGGATTAAGTTTGCTGTGGCAGGAGAACGTGGTGCACCCATACACTCTCTTCTGCCTGCCTCTTTCTCGCAGTCTCTCTTTAAAATAAAGAGTAATTTGAATAAAGATATTTAAAATAGGGGCTGGAGAGATAGCTTAACAGTTAAAGTACTTACCTCCAAAGCCTATGGACCCGGGTTCAAATTCCCCAATATCCACATAAGCCAGATGCACAAGGTGGCACATGCATCTGGAATTTTTTTGCAGTGGCTGGAAGCCCTGGCATGTCCACTCACTCTCTTTCTCTCCCTCTCTCTGTCTCTAATAAATAAATAAATAAAATAAATTCTTTTAAAAATATATTTAAAAAAATTTAAATAGCTAGGTGTGGTGGTGCATGCCTTTTATCCCAGCACTTGGGAGGCAGAGGTAGGAGGATCGCCATGAGTTAAATGCCATTCTGAGACTACATGGTAAATTTGAGGTCAGCTTGGGCTAAAGTGAGAACCTGCTTTATAAAACCAATAGTAGGGCTGGAGAGATGGCTTAGTGGTTAAGGTGTTTGCCTGCAAAGCCCAAGGACCCAGGCTCAATTTCCTAGGACCCACGTAAGCTAGATGCACAAGGGAACACGTGCATCTGGAGTTCATTTACAGTGGCTGGAGGCCCTGGCGCACCCATTCTCTTTTTCTTTCTCCTCTCTCTCTTGCGCACGCATGCACACTCTCTGTCTTTTGCTCTCCCTCTCTCTCATAAATAAATAAATAAATATTTAAAATAATAATAATAAATAAAATACTATATATAGCAAGACATAGTGGCTCACGCCTATACTCTCAGTACTCAGGAGACTAAGATTAAAAAAAATTGCAGTGAGTTACATGTCAGCCTGGGATAGTATGAAACTTTGCCTCAAAAACAAAAAACAAGTATATGTTTGTGTATGTATAATGATTAAATTATTGAAAGTTAAGAAGCCATCAAATTTTTGTTTATGGTTTTTTTGAGATGGAATCTCATGCCTGGCCCAGCCTTCAAAATTTTTTATAAGATTGATAATATAGCCGGGCATGGTGGCTTTAATCCCAGCACCTAGGAGACAGAGGTAGGTGGATTGCCGTGAGTTTGAGGCCACCCAGAAAATACAAAGTGAATTCCAGGTCAGCCTGGACACTAGAATGAGACCCTATCTCGAAAAAACAAAACAAAACAAACAAACAAAAAAGATTGATAATATAAATCAAGTCTATGACTCCACAGTTGTACTGTCAGGATGCAAAACAAAACATTATTAACAAAATATTGACAGTATAGGTGTGTGAAAAAAAGTCAAATTGTTGTGGGGCAAAATAAAGTCAATTGCAAAAAAATATTCTAGATAAGATTCTATTCATGTGAAGTCCAAGAACAGACAGAACTAACCTGTGCTGATAAAAATCAGAAAGTACTTGCCTTGGAATAGAGGGAACTGACTGGAAATGAACTTTAAAAGTTACAGAAATTGTGAATGACCTTTATCCTGCCTGAGTAGAAAGAGAAACTGTGTTGGAAGGTAATTTCTTCCTTGGTTCCTTCTGAAGTTATAAACTGTAAATAATCTTTATCCTGTCACAGCAGAAAGAGAAATGTACTGGAAGGTAATTGCTTCCCATTCCCCCTCTTTGGCAGGTGGTGCTTTCTACACAGCTGAGACGAGTGAAAATGCAAAAGTTCATTATCACAGTTCCTGGGCGTTCATCCTCCACGCTGCAGCACTGTGGCTTACAAGCACAGGCTTTGTTGTTGCTGACCCAGATGAAGGAGCAGCTAATCTCTCAAGGCCAGTCACACCGACTTCCATGTGTCAGGACTCATCAGCTGGGGCCCTGGTGAAGTCCCCCGAGGATGTCTACAGCGACAGATTCCATCTGATTTTAGGTCAGTAAGGGAATTTTCAAGCTCGTCACACTGTAGGAGTTATCCTTGAGTTGTACTTTAATGTCTGTCTCCTTGGTGGCTGTCACTTCATTCTTTGTCAAATGTTACTGATAACTTTAATGGAACTGGATAAATGTGTGTATTTCACAAAACTTCTTTATACCAAAAGTAGATCCTATTACAAGTTGGCTTCAATATTGAATAAATAATAGAAATTATAGGGCAAGCTTAGTTCTTTTCTTTCTAATAATTTCTGTTAGGCTTATTGCAGGTAGGAGTGAGTTATTAGTTTTTTTTTAATTGACAACTTCCTTAATTGTAGACAATGTCCCATGGTACTACCCTCCCTCCCCTCCCCACTTTGCACTTTGAAATTCCACTCTCCATCATATGCCCACCCCCTCTCAATCAGTCTATTTTGATGTCATCATCTTTACCTCCTGTTATGATGGCCTTGTATAGGTAGTTTCAGGCACTGCGAGGTCATGGATATCCAGGCCATTTGTGTCTGGAGGAGGTCATTGTAAGGAGTCCTACCCTTCCTTTGGCTTTTACATTCTTGTTGCCACCTCTTCCACAATGGACCCTGAGCCTTGGAAGGTGTGTTAGAGATGTTTCAGTGCTAAGCACTCCTCTGTCCATTCCTCTCGGCACCATAGTGCCTTCTGAGTCATCCCAAGGTCACCACCATCTGAAAAGAGAAGCTTCTCTAACCAAAAGTGAGCATAGATTAATATATTGATATGAACATTAAGAGAAGTGCTTACTGGGCAGTTTGGTGAGCATAGTATATACATTTAGCATGACACCAGCAGTCGTTATACCCCTAGGGCTCATGACTACCCTTGTTGTAGGTTTTCAGAATCAGGGATGTATTCCCTCCCATAGAGCAGGCCTTCAGTCCAATTAGACAGCAGTTGGCTTCCCCCAGAGCAGACATGCCATTATTGCACCCATTCAGTCAGTGGGCCTGTCTGGCCAAACTTGAGGTTTCCAGTGTCCACTGTTTTAACTGCTGATGACTTCTGTCTCCCATACGGCTGTATGCAGTGCAGCATTTTCCAGCTTTCAGTTGGCTGGTCTACAGGGAGAAGGTTTTCTGCGCACCACCAGCTTGATTTCTCATTAACCTTCCACTCAGGCAAATGAGGTCTTCATCTATAGGATCTTACCAAATGTTTCTCAAGGGAAACCAAGGGCTTTGGCAATAGCCTTTAATGTTTTGGAGGCAACAGGGGCCTCGCTGGACAACAACTCACTGGAAGGTATCCCATCCCTGGCACTAAAAATTTTCTAGTAACAACCTATAGCTTCTGAATGCGCCATTATTCCAAAAAGTAGGTTTACATAAGTCTTATGTGGTTTTGCTTAAATCCCTTGCTGGGCTGGTTTGGCGTGGCTCTTATGCTGCCATCTTACCTGGAAGTCCCCATGCGTTTTTTTTTTTTTTTCCGAGGTAGGGTCTCGCTCTGGCCTAGGCTGACCTGGAATTAACTATGTAGTCTCAGGGTGGCCTTGAACTCACAGCGATCCTCCAACCTCTGCCTCCCCAGTGCTGGGATTAAAGGCGTGCGCCACCACGCCCGGCTCCCATGCATTTTTTATAATTTTTTTTTAGTCTTTTGTTCTTGTTTATCTTTATTTATTTATTAGCCACAGACAGAGAGAGAAAGAGAGAGAATGGGCACACCAGGGCCTCCAGCCACTGCAAACAAACTCCAGATTCATGCACCATCTTTTGCATCTGGCTTATGAGGGTCCTGTAGAATCAAGCCTCAAACCAGAGTCCTTAGGCTTCACAGGAAAGTGCTTAACTGCTAAGCCATCTCTCCAGGCCCTTTTTTAATAACTTTTTTATTGACAGCTTCCATAATTATTGACAATAAACCATGATAATTTCTTTCCTATCCCCACTTTCCCCCTCACAAATCCACCCTCAATCATGTCACCTCCCCTCTCAATTAGTGTCTCTTTTACTTTGATGTCATCATCTTTTCCTCCTTGAAGGAGGTCTTGTGTAGGTAGTACGAGGCCATTTTGTGTCTGGAGGAGTGCATTGTAAGTAGTCCTACCCTTCTTACCATACCGTTTTAAATTAAGATCCATTATGGTATCTACAAATGTTCTGAATTTCTCAGTATATGCAAAACAAACAAAAATGGAATATGCCGAGGTGTTACCAGTATTGTTTTCGACAACTGCAACTTTCAAGAAAGTATACAAGCCAATATTAAAAGTCAAAGATTAAGCTGGACGTGGTGGCACTCTTCTTTAATCCCAGCATTTGAGAGGCACAGGTAGAAGGATTGCTAAAAGTTCGAGGCCAGCCTGAGACTACATAGTGAATTCCAGGTCAGCTTGGGATAAAGGGAGACCCTACCTTGAAAAAAAAAAAAAAAAAAAGTAATGTCTTTAATCCCATCAATTCAAGGCCACCCTGAGACTACATAGTGAATTCCAGCTCAGCCTGAGCTAGAGTGAGACCCTACCTTGGGAAAAAAAAAAAACCAAAGATAATATGTTTTTTAAAATTCATGAAGTTTAATCCATATTTTAGCTTTCCAAGAACGTTTTGGATTTTTGAGGCAGGGTCTCAAGTCCTGGCTGACTTGAACTCCTTCCCAAACTGGCTTCAAACTCACAACAATCCTACCTCTACTTTCTGAGTGCTGGGATTAAAAAATGTAAGCCACCAAAACCCAGCAGAACTTTCATTTTTTTGTATCATATATATGTGCAGGTCTACATGTGTGTGGAGATCAGAGGACAATCTTAGAATGCTATTTATTCCTTAGATTTATAGCATATAGCCTATCTTTTGTTTTGTTCTGTTCTTTGAGGTAGAGTCTCACTCTGGTCCAAGCTGACCAGGAATTCACTTGTAGTATCAGAGTAGCCTCGAACTCATGGTGATCCTCCTACCTCTTTTTTATTGTTATTTTTCAGACAAGACCTCTTGTAGCCCAGGCTGGCCTCAAACATGTGGTATAGCTGAGGATGATCTTGACCTTGAGCCTTCTTCCATCTCCAGTGTGCTGAGATTACAGGCGTGTGCCAGTTTATGCAGTGCTTGCACTGGGCCTTTGTGCATGCTAGATGCACACTACCCGCTGAGCCACATCTCTAGTCTCCCAGTTTTTTTTGAAGACCTTGTCTCATTCTAGCCCAGGCTTACCTGGAACTCACTCTAGCTCAGGCTAGCCTCAAACTCATAATGATCCTACTCAGCCTCCTAAGTGCTGGAATTAAAGGTGTGACTTGCCACACCTGGATTTTTTTTTTTTTTTTTTTTTGTAAGACAGGGTTTCATGTACCCTGAATAACCCTGAACTCACAAAGTAACCTAGTGCTAAGATTACAGATATGTGCCAGTTTAACTGTTTTCTTTTATTTGTTTGTTTTTTGTTGATGCTGCTAGGGATGAAACCCAGGGCCTCATTCGTGCTAGTATTCCTACACTACCAGAATTTCATTCATATGGGGTTTTTTGCATGTTCTGGTGTGTGCATGCATGTTCAGCAGCTGTCCAGCTTGCCCCAGGGATCTCTGCCTCCCAGACACTGGGATTAGGGGCAGGCTGCCATTCACATGGAGCATGGTCAGAACTCATGTCCTCAGATTTGTGCAGCAAGCACTCTTACCAACAGAACCATCTCCCCAGCACAGCATTTCTTTCTTCTTCTTCTTTTTTGTGAGTGTCCATCTAAGATAATACATTAAGTTTTTAGAGTAAATGAAAGTGGGTGAGGAAGCAAACTATTAACTTCATTACTTTTTTATATATTTTTTGTTCATTTTTTATTTATTTATTTATTTGGGAGTGACAGAGAGAAAGAGGCAGATAGATGGAGAATGGGCACACCAGGGCCTCCAACCACTGCAAAAGAACTCCAGATGCATGTGCCACCTTGTGCATCTGGCTTACATGGGTCCTGGGGAATCGAGTCTTGAACCAGAGTCCTTAGGCTTCACAGGCAAGTGCTTAACCACTAAGCCACCTCTCCAGGCCCCATGTTCATTGCTATTTATTTATTTGGAAGCAGAGAGAGAGGGAGGGAAGAGAGAATGGGTGTGCCAGGGCCTCTTGCCAATGCAGACGAGCTTCAGATGCATGTACCACTTTGTGCATCTGGCTTTACATGGTTACTGGGAAATCAAACCAGGCCAACAGGCTTTGCAAGCAAATACCCTTTGTTGCAGTTAGGTTCGCATTGCTGGCAGAAACCACCTGACCAAGAGCAGCTTGTGGGGGGAAAAAAAAAAAGGTTTATTTTGGCTTATAGAGTCGAGGGGAAGCTCCATGATTACAGGGGAAAATGATGACATGAGCAGAGAGTGGACATCACTTCCTGGCCAACATCAGGTGGACAACAGGAACAGGAGAGTGTGCCAAACACTGGCAAGGGGAAACTGGCTATAATACCCATAAGCCCAACCCCAATAATACTCTACCTCCAGGTGGCGTTAATTCCCAAATCTCTATCAGGTGGGAACCTAGCATTCAGAACACCTAAGTTTATTGGAGATACCTGAATCAAGCCCCCACACAAGAACTTCCTGGGGCTGGAGAGATGGCTTAGTGGTTAAGGTGCATGCCTATGAAGCCTAAGGACTCCGGTTTGATTCTCCAGGTCCCATGTAAGCCAGATGGCACATGCGTTTGGAGTTCGTTTGCAGTCGCTGGAGGCTCTGGCATACGCTCTCTCTTTCTCTCTGTTTCAAATAAATAAATAAAAATAAAATCTTGCAGGGGGAGAACTTCCTGGGCTGGGAGCTTAGCAGTTAAGGCACTTGCCTACAAAGCCAAAGGACCCAGGTTCCATTCCCTAGGACCCATGTAAGCACAAGGGAGCACACGCATCTGGAGTTCATTTGCAGTGGCTGGAGGCCCTGGTGCACCCATTCTCTCTGTCTCTCTCTCTCTCTCTACTTGCCTATTTTTCTCTCTGAAATAAAATTTAAAATAAAATAAAGAACTTCCTTATTTTTATTTATTTATTTATTGCTTTTCCAATGTAGGGTCTCACTGTAGCCCAGGCTAACCTGGAATTCACTATAGTCTCAGGGTGGCCTTCAACTCAAAGTGATCCTCCTACCTTTGCTTCCCTAGTGCTGGGGTTAAAGGCATGCTCCACCATGCCTGACTGAAGAACTTCCTGATTAAATGAAAGATCATAGTTTTAAAGGCACATGATTAAGATTTTTGATTTTTACATTAGTTTACCTGATGAAATATAAACAAATGTCTTTTTGCCTGAGATAAGATAGCAACAGAACAAAGTAACAATTCTTCTCAAGTTCTGTTAGGGCTTACTTATAGAAGCCACGGTAACCCCAAAATAGCTACATCGCTGAAAAGTCCTACACCAGCATGGATGCTGACTTCCCATAGTTACATAGATAGAGTCTTCCTTTCAGCTAACTTTCTGCCCTCTGTATTCTCTAGCACCTTCAAAGATCACATGTACCTGTGCAGAATTATTTACAGCTAGGATAGGGCTATACAGGCATGGCTGAAAGAGCTAGGGACTCACTTAACATGTACAAGGCATTAGATTTGATCCCCAACATTGCAAAGAAATTTTTTAAATTTTTGCCAGCATAGTGGCTCATGATTTTAATTTCAGCACTGATGTAGTAGGCTGATGTAGGAAGATCACCATGAGTTTGAGGCCAGGCTAGACTACAGAGTGAGTTCCAGGTTAGAGTGTGATTTTTTTTTTTTTTTTTTTTTTTTTTTGAGGAAGCTCAACAGACTGGCCTTTTTTTATGAGAGAGGGAATATTGGCATGCCAGGGCCTGCAGCCACTGTAACCGAACTTCAGATGCATGCACCACCTTGTGTGCATGTGCAACCTTGTGCATGTTTCACCCTTTGCATCTGGCTTATATGGGATCTGGGGAGTTGAACATGGGTACTTAGGTTTCGCAGGCAAGTGCCTTAACCATTAAGCCATCTCTCCAACCCCCAAATTTTTTTAAGTTTAAAAATACATTTAAAAAAAGTTTGGGGGCCTATGAAAAAGGGAGGTGGGTCCAGCTAGTCTTGATGTTAATTTGCAGTGATAAAAGACTCTGTCTCAAAGGTGCAATACAGACAAACACCTTGACATTGTCCTCTGGCCACCGCACACTTACACATACACAAACAAATAGACTGTTACGCCAGGTGTGGAAGTGCCTGCTTTTAATCCCAGGCTGATGTAAGAGGGTCACCATGATTTCAAGGCCAATCTGAGCTATAAAGTTCTAAGTTTGTCTAGGGTAAACTGAGATCTTGCCATTAAAAAAAGAAAGAAATTTGGGTTGGAGAGATGGTTTAGCGGTTAAGGCGCTTGTCTGTGAAGCCTAAGTACCCATGTTTGACTCTCCAGGTCCCACATAAACCAGATGCATAAGGTGGCACGTGTGTCTGGAGTTCATTTACAGTGGCTGGAGGCCCTGGCATGCCAATTCATATTCTCTCTCTCACATTTTGGAAAAAAAGAAAAGGCTAGTCTGCTGGGCTTGCCTCAAAAAAAACCTCAAAATTAGTCTGTGGCTCACAGACTGTTGTAGAGCCTACCCACTTTTCTGAGTTCTAATCAAAACTGTAACTTTTCCCTTCTTTTTTCTTTCTTTCTCTTCTTTAGATGTCAGTCGACATCCTAAGCATGCTTGACCTGACACTTGGGGGCTTTTCCACTACCTTTTTCTCAATAAATCTTTGCTTTACAAAAAAAAATAATAAAAATAAAACTTGAAAGTTCACTGTGATGTACTTGAACTACCTCTTTTGCTATTAATTCGTTTATTTTATCAAGATAGAAGATTATTTAACTGTTGTGCTCAAAAGCCTCAAAGAAGACCCGTCTTTTTGCTTTCCACAGGAATCAGCGTGGAGTTTCTGTGTTCACTGCGCTCCGATGCAACCATGGAAAGCATTATTGCTTGTTTACATGCACTGCAGGCCCTTCTCGAGGTTCCTTGGCCCAGATCTAAAATCGGCAATGACCAGGTGATTTCCCGTGTCTTGCTGGGCTTCTGAGGTCTGCAAGGAGCAGAAGCATGTTGAGGTTACTTCAGTGAACAGACACTGAGCAAAGTAGTAAAGGGAGAACAGAACAACTGTACCAGCCAGGCCTTGGAGGTGGGGTGCTATTGGCATTGGTGATGACCCAAGAGCAACCCATCCTTTGACTCTGCTACTTTCTGCAATGATGGGAAGGTTCTGTATTACATTGTCCTCACAGTAACCATTAGTGTGGTATTCATTCTTCTCACTGTTTCTGTGAACCGCAATCTTGACAGTCATCTGAGTTTTCCATTCCATTTCCCCGAAAGAGTGAAATTGATGGCAGGATTTCTGGAGGGTTCATTTTTGTGAGAGATGGCAACATAACAAAAGATCATGCTTATGCAACCTTTTTTTTTTTTTTTTTTTTTTGGAGAGAGACACAGAGAGATAGAGGGAGAGGAAGACAGATAGAGAATGGGCACACCAGCAGTGTCTCAGCTGCTGCGAATGAAATCCAGATGTGTGCGCCCCCTTGTGGTCAAGTGTGGCATTGCGCCCTTGTGTCACTTTGCATCTGGCTAAACGTGGGACCTGGAGATTGGAACTGCTGGAGATTGGAACCAGCATTCTTTAGCCTTAGGAGGCAGACGCCTTAACCACTAAGCCATCTCTCCAGCCCGCAATTTTTTTTTTTTTTTTTTTTTTTTTTTTTGGTTTTTCAAGGTAGGGTCTCATGCTAGCCCAGACTGACCTGGTATTCACTTTGTAGTCTCAGGCTGGCCTCAACTCATAGTGATCCTTCTACCATGGCACGCCTTTAATCCCAGCACTCAGGAGGCAAAGGTAAGGAGGATCATCATGAGACTACATGGTGAATTCCAAAAAAAACAATAACAATAACAAAAGAAAAAAAACTGGGAGTCACAGTTCCATTTTCTCTTTGTCACTCTGGTTGCTCTTTCATCTTTGAAAACAAGTGAGTAAATTCTGCCATTGGTCTAAAGTGTTGTCATAAGTCAAGTGTGGTGTACACACCTGTAATCCCAGCACTTGATAGATGGAGGCAGTAGGATCTGGAGTCCAAAGTCATCCTTGGCTTTATATCAAATTCAAAGCCAGCATTGGGAGACACTGTCTCAGAAAAAGGGTGTTAAGGCCAGGTGTGGTGGTGCATGCCTTTAATCCCAGCACTTGGGAGGCAGAGGTAGGAGGATCACCATAAATTCGAGGCCATCCTGAGATTACATAGTGAATTCCAGGTCAGCCTGGGCCAGAGTGAAACCCTACCTTGAAAAACCAAAAGAAAAAGGAAGGGAGAGGGTTAACTTTATTTTACTGGCACAAATGAACATTGTTATTTTTACAAAAAGTAAAAAGAGTACATGATTTCCAACATACTGTCTGCTGTATGTTTCTGTGATAGGACTTGGGCATTGAGTTGCTGAATGTGCTACACCGAGTAATTTTGACCAGGGAATCACCTTCCATTCAGCTGGCTTCACTTGATGTGGTAAGGTTAGTCATCTGTGCAGCTCAAGAGCACGTGAAGGAGAAAAGACGAAGTGCAGAAGGTAGGTACTAACCCTTCATGCCAAATGCTGCTGGTGTCTTCCCCACCCCCAGCCCGCCCAGTTCTGGTGATCAGATTAAACCTGCACACTAGACAAGCACTGTATGTACTGTGGGATCACTGGACTGCATTCCCAGTCCTGCATCATTGTTTGTAAAGCATTATGTAATGTTGTGTATAGAGCAAATAGAACACTACAAGGCATGGCTTTCCTTCCTCTTGTTCTCGTATTAGTTTGTGTATTGTCAATAGCTAAGCCATTATGCTTTGGGAAAATGACATTTTTTTTTTTTGCTTTGGGTTTTTTGTTTGTTTGTTTGTTTTTGTTGTTGTTGGTTTTTGTTTTTCTCACTCTAGCCCAGGTCAACCTGGAATTCATTATGTAGTCTCAGGGTGGCCTTGAACTCACAGTGATCCTCCTACCTCTGCCTCCCAAGTCCTGGGATTAAAGAAGTGCACCACCATTCCCAGCAATGAAAATGAAGTTTTTTAAAAGTTATTTGCACATGTGTTGGGGGGGGGGGTGGTTGGTGTACCAGGGCCTCTTGCCACTGCAAACAGACACCAGACATCTGTAATACTATGTGTGTTTGGCTCAGATGGGTGGCTTGGGAATTGAACCCAGGCAGGCAGCCTTTGCAAGCAAGTGCCTTTAACTGTTTAGCCATCTTTCCAGCCCAAAAGACGTTTTTTTAAACTTGGGCAATGGTGGGGGGAACCATTCTTCTGCTAGAGTGTGGTTTAGCCATGTTTACCAGTGTACATGGAATGAACTACTAACAAGCTGGCAAATTACATGTATAGCAGTTAGCTTAAAGCACAAGGATTTATTGTCCCTCTAAAAAGGTCCAGAGGTAGGCAGTGCAGGTTTGGCAGTTTCCTAAAGGCATCTGGGACCTAGATGCTTTTGTGCCCAGTCACTACCCGGTACCTAAAGTGACACTGTTGACCGCCACCTGTCAAGTTCATGTTCTCAATGGCAAAGAGTGGTTAAGCAGGTAACAGGATTATATGAATTTTATATTTATTTTTATTTTGGAGAGAGACACAGAGAGATAGGGAAAGGAAGACAGAGAATGGGTGCGCTAGCAGCCTCTCAACCACTGTGAACGAAGTCCAGATACATGCGCCCCCTTGTAGGCAAGTGCACCCTTGTGTCACTTTGCATCTGGCTAAACATGGGACCTGGAGATTGGGACTGACGTTCTTAGGCTTAGCAGGCAGGTACCTTAACCGCTAAGCCATCTGTCCAGCCCAGATTATATGAATTTTAATCCAGAGGCTGGGAAAGATTGCTCAGTGATTAAAGGTGCTTGTTGGCAAAGCTTGCTAGCCCATTTTCAATATTTTTTGTTGTTGTTTTTTTGAAGTAGGTAAAGTGAGGGGCTAGGGAGATTGTTCAGTGGTTAAAAAGGTACTAGTTTGCAAAGTTTGCTGGCCTGGGTTCAAGTCCCCAGCACCCTTGTAAAGCCAGATGCAAAAAGTGGTGCATGCATCTGGCATTTGTTTGCAGTGGCAAGAAACCCTGGTAGCATGCATGCACGTGTATGACACACACACCTATACCCCCTTATTTATTTATTTATTATTTATTTTACTTATTTATTTTGGTTTTTTGAGATAGGGTCTCACTCTAGCCCAGGCTGACCTGGAACTTAGTATGTGGTCTCAGACTGGCCTCAAACTCACAGTGATCCTCCTACCTCTGCCTCCCAAGTGCTGAGATTAAAACCATGTACCACCATGCCTGGCCAGTTTCAATTCTTAAACATCCATCTAAAGCCAGACACATAATGGGTCACAAGCATCTGGTGTTCATGTGCAGCAGCAAGAGACCCTGCCATTCCCACACATACACACATACAATGCAAATAAACAAACACAATTTTTTTTTATCATCATGATAAAGGTGGTGTCTTCCATCCCATTCCACTGAGCATGTTCAGGGTGGCACAGCTACAAACCAAAGACAGCTTTTACCTCCATAGCTGCTTTCTCCTTCAGCCATCCCCACACAAGACTTTAGCCACTAAATGTATTGCCTGTGCTAGAAATGAATTAAATCACCATCTACTTTAAGCAAAGCAAGCACTGTTCTTTCTGTCTTGTAGTTGATGATGGAGCTGCTGAAAAGGAAACCCTGCCGGAGTTTGGTGAGGGGAAGGACACAGGAGGACTTGTGCCAGGGAAGTCTTTGGTCTTTGCAGCACTGGAACTGTGTGTCTGCATCCTAGTTAGACAACTCCCGGAGCTGAATCCTAAACTGACGGGTAGCCCAGGAGTGAAAGATACCAAGCCACAGACCCTGTCTGAGGATGGAAGCAGACTGGTTTCAGCCGCCTTGGTTATCCTCGCCGAGCTTCCTGCAGTGTGCTCTCCTGAAGGTACGTGTTTGGCCCAAAGAGAAATGGCTCTGGTACACAGCGGAGCCTGGTTGCTAGTCTTTTTCTCATTAAGTGACTGTAAACCCAAACACTTGAGTATTTTTTTCTATTCCTCTAAGATTAGTGTTCTATCATAAAAGAAATTGTGACAAAGGTAGAAGAAAGATACAGAGATAGCAACTATCATAGATGAGCAATACTCCTCAGTGACTGAGGCCTTGTTTTCTTGTTTGTGTCTTTATTGAGGTAGGGTCTCATTCTAGTCTAGGCTGATGGAATTCACTGTGTAGCTCCAGGTTGGCCTCGAACTCATGGTGATTCTACCTCAGCCTTCTTAGTCCTGGGACAAAAGCTCTGACTTTCTTTCTTTCTTTTTTTTTTCCCCCCAGTGCTGAGGACCGAACCCAGGGCCTTGTGCTTGCTAGGCAAGCGCTCATCCACTGAGCTAAATCCCAACCCCGCTCTGACTTTTTTTCCCTAAGACATTGAACCCAAGGTCTAGAAGCAGCTATGCGCGTGCTCTGCCACTGAGCTACATCGCAAGATGACAATATTTTAAGTTGAATAGTGGTAATTATTGGCTTTTGGACATATTTTTAAAGTGTGTGTGTGTGTGTATGTGCACATGTGTGTTTGAGTGTGAGTGTAGGCACACTTGTGCCACAGCCATATGTAGAGGTCAGAGGACAACTTTCACTTGGTCCTCACCCTTTACCTCATTTGAAGCAGGATTTTCTCTCTGGATTTTCAGTTTTGTTGTATTTGTTGTGTTTGCTACAAACTTCTAGGAGATTCTCTGTGTTCACTTCCCATCTTCTGTCAGTGTTCAGGATTACAGAACCCTGCCACAGTTTCCAGCTTCTTATGTGAGGTCTGGGGATTCGTATTCTGTCTTAACTTTATCCACTGAGTCCTCTTCTGAGACCCCTCTGCCATTTTCTCCATACAGTATCTGATGGGAGATACTTCCTGTCTTGGTAATGATGGAGATCCGGTCTGTTGGATTCTTGGCTTTTAGGCTCTGCTGAACTCACCACCTTTTCCTGATTCCTTCTGTGCAGATCCTGCACCCAGAAGGCTTGTGCTCACGCCTTGTTTTGTGCTGTTGTCCATGTTGTTCCTTGGAGTGAAAAGACCTCATCCTTTGCTTTTTAAATGCTTTCTTCCTTCAAATTTCATCTGGAATGGCTTCCTTCCAAACTAGCTCTTACAGCAGGACATGGTGGTACATGCCTTTAGTTCCAACACTAGGAAGGCCAAGGTAGGAGTATTGCCATGAGCCAACCTGGGCTACAGCATGAGTTTTAAGTCATCCTGACCTAGAGCGAGACCTTTCCTCAAGAAACAAAAGTGAGGGCTGGAGAGATGGCTTAGTGGTTAAGGTACTTGCTGGCATAGCCTAAGGATCCCAGTTTGATTCTCCATGTCCCATATGCCACCTGTGCATCTGGCTTTATGTGGGTACTGGGGAATAAAACCTGGGCTATGGCTGGAGAAATGGCTTAGTGGTTAAGCGCTTGCCTGTGAAGTCTAAGAACCCCAGTTCAAGACTCTATTTCCCAGTACCCATGTAAGCCAGATGCACATGGTGGTGCATGCATCTGGAGTTCATTTGCAGTGGCTAAAGTCCCTAGCGCATGCATTTTCTCCCCCCTCTCCATCTCTGTATCTGTCTCTAATAAGTAAATAATAATTTTTTAAAAACCTGAGTCCCTAGGGTTTGCAGGCAAGCACCTTAGCTGCTGAGCCATCTCTCCAGTCCTATACTAAGTTTGGTTTGTTCATGTATATACATTGATCAGAAGACTGGACTAAAAATAAGAGTTCCTAAGCTGGGCGTGGTGGCACACGCTAATCCCAATACTCGAGAGGCAGAAGTAGGAGGATTACCATGAGTTCAAAGCCACCCTGCAACTACATAGTGAATTCCAGGTCAGCCTGGGCTAGAGCAAGACCCTACCTCGAGCCCCCCCCCAAAAAAAGTTTTTTAGGGAGTATCCAGGAAAATTGATCATTTTCACTTTAGTTTCTTTTTTTTTTTTTAAGGATTCTTTTATTTTAGAGAGGAGGGAGAAAGAGAGAGAGAATTGGCATGCCAAGGCCTCATCCACTGCAGTTGAACTCCAGGTGCTTCCACCACCTAGTGAGTATGTGCAGCCTTGCTCTGTCCTCACCTTTGTGCGTCTGGCTTATGTGGGATTTGGAGAGTCAAACATGGGTCCTTAGGCTTTGCAGGCATGTGCCTTAACTGCTAAGTCATCTCTCCAGCCCTTCACTTGAGTTTCTTCACACTCGCTTTATTTTTTTTTTTAAGTTAATTTTTCACATGTATGTGTTTGTGTATGGGCAGGCCAGGGACTCTTGCCACTGCAAACAACAGATGCTTGCACCACTATTTTGTGTACAGCTTTATGTGGATAACTGAAAAATTGACCAACAGGCTTTGTAAGCAAATGCCTTTAACCCCTGAGCTATATTCCTGGCCCTCTATTTTTCTTTTCTTTTTTTTAAATATATTTTTTACTAGTTATGTATATAGTGTATATACAGCCATGAAGGTACCATCGTTAGCCTTCTCCCTGTCCTCCCCCCATGGATAATGTGGTTCTTGCCTTATGGGGGTAGCCATCAGTTATGTGGGAGAGGCAATGACTCTGTGTATAATGACCCAACTCATGGCTCTAACAATCTTTCTGCCCCCTCTTCCGCGAGTTTACCTGAGCCATGTTGGGTACATTTTAGGTCTATTTCAGTGACGAGGTTTTGTGAGTCTCTGGATATCTGATTTGGTAGGGGTTGAGTATCTTTGTGTCTCTCCTTCACCCTTGTGCTGGTACCAGGTTCACTAATAAAGCAGCACTCTTGCTCATTTCCCCTATAACTCCATGGCTTCATCTGGTGCCCTGATGTGCAGAGATGGGCTGGTTCTCTCCTCAGGATATTCATCCATCTGAAAGACAGAAGCAGATTCTCCAATGGAGAGTGAGGTCAGTGCAAGATACATGGATAACCATTATTATTTTAGAGAGAATTTAATAGGTGTAGGCCCTCTTATATCCCACTATTGGTGGGATCCTGATATTGGAGAGTGGGCTCATTTTGGGGTATGGTTCTGACTTGTTTCCCCTTTCCAGATATGGGTTCCGTTCCACTAAGTGGATCTGTTAGCCAAATCTAAAGCAGTCACCCACCATGGCTGTGTGCCACTACTGCACTGTGTGAGCATCACGTCAGGTTGTTTGCTGCTGAGTAGCTTAGGCCACGAGTTGTTTAGACAGATGTTGGTTATTTTCCCCCAGTCACGTATGTAGCACCTTCTGGCACTAGAAAAACTGTCTGGGGACTGACTCTCTTCCAGATTCCATCCAGGTCTCTCCGTGTTCCATCTGAACAGCATATGGTGTCTTCAGCAGTAGGGTCTTACCAATAACCTTTGGTGGGTCTTCAAATACTCTGACAGAAATCTGTCTTCTTTTGGGAAACCTTGTAGGACTCACTGATCAACAGCTCATTGTGGATGTTAGCCACATGCTGGTATTGAGAGTTACAGGTTAGTGCCACGGGAAAAGAAGGAAGAAAAAGTATAGTAATATGAAAGAGAGAAGAGGGAGGGTTTTTGTTTTGTTTTGTTTTGTTTTTGAGTACTGTAGAGCCTCATATTTACTAGGCAAGCACTCAGTCACTGAGCTGTTTTCTCTGCCTCTTTTTTCACTTACTGAGATAGGATCTCACCACACTTGAATGCCCTCTAGAGTCCAAGCTGTAGAACTTGTGATCCTCTTGCTCAGCTTCCCATGAAGCTGAGATTACTGGCTTGTGTCACCAGGTCTGGCTTTCACGTTCACTTTATTTAAACTTACAACCAACTTAAACTTATATATATTTTATTTATTTATTTGAGAGAGAGAGAGAATGGGCGTGCCAGGGCCTCCAGCCACTGCATACGAACTCCACACGCATGGACCCCCTTGTGCATCTGGCTTACGTGGGATCTGGAGAATCGAACCAGGGTCCTTTGGCTTTGGAGGCAAATACCTTAACAGTTAAGCCATCTCTCCATTCCCCAACTTAAACTTTTTAGTGACCATGAAGACATTTTCTTTTTGAGACCTAGTCTTGCTGTATAGTCCAAGATGGCCTCAAACTTGAGATTCTCCTGCCTTAGCCTCCTGAGTGCTGGGATTGTAGACATATTTTTATTTTAGAGAGGAGGGAGAAAGAGAGAGAGAATTGGCATGCCAAGGCCTCAGCCACTGCAGTTGAACTCCAGGGGCTTCCACCACCTAGTGAGTATGTGCAGCCTTGCTCTGTCCTCACCTTTGTGCGTCTGGCTTATGTGGGATTTGGAGAGTCAAACATGGGTCCTTAGGCTTTGCAGGCATGTGCCTTAACTGCTAAGTCATCTCTCCAGCCCTTCACTTGAGTTTCTTCACACTCGCTTTATTTATTTTTTTTAAGTTAATTTTTCACATGTATGTGTGTGTGTATGGGCAGGCCAGGGACTCTTGCCACTGCAAACAACAGATGCTTGCACCACTATTTTGTGTACAGCTTTATGTGGATAACTGAAAAATTGAATACAGACCAACAGGCTTTGTAAGTAAATGCCTTTAAACCCTGAGCTATATTCCTGGCCCTCTATTTTTCTTTTCTTTTTTTTAAATATATTTTTTACTAGTTATGTATATAGTATATAGTATATATACAGCCATGAGGGTACCATCGTTAGCCTTCTCCCTGTTCTCCCCCCATGGGTTATGTGGGTCTTGCCTTATGTGAGTAGCCATCAGTTATGTGGGAGAGGCAATGACTCTGTGTCTAATGACCCAGTCATGGCTCTAACAATCTTTCTGCCCCCTCTTCCGCGAGTTTCCCTGAACCATGTTGGGTACATTTTAGGTCTATTTCAGTGACGAGGTTTTGTGAGTCTCTGGATATCTGATTTGGTAGGGGTTGAGTATCTTTGTGTCTCTCCTTCACCCTTGTGCTGGTACCAGGTTCACTAATAAAGCAGCACTCTTGCTCATTTCCCCTATAACTCCATGGCTTCATCTGGTGCCCTGATGTGCAGAGATGGGTTGATTCTCTCCTCAGGATATTCGTCCATCTGAAAGACAGAAGCAGATTCTCCAATGGAGAGTGAGGTCAGTGCAAGATACATGGATAACCATTATTATTTTAGAGAGAATTTAATAGGTGTAGGCCCTCTTATATCCCACTATTGGTGGGATCCTGATATTGGAGAGTGGGCTCATTTTGGGGTATGGTTCTGACTTGTTTCCCCTTTCCAGATATGGGTTCCGTTCCACTAAGTGGATCTGTTAGCCAAATCTAAAACAGTTGGTCACCCACCATGGCTGTGTGCCACTACTGCACTGTGTGAGCATCACGTCAGGTTGTTTGCTGCTGAGTAGCTTAGGCCACGAGTTGTTTAGACAGATGTTGGTTATTTTCCCCCAGTCACGTATGTAGCACCTTCTGGCACTAGAAAAACTGTCTGGGGACTGACTCTCTTCCAGATTCCATCCAGGTCTCTCCGTGTTCCATCTGAACAGCATATGGTGTCTTCAGCAGTAGGGTCTTACCAATAACCTTTGGTAGGTCATCAAGTACTCTGACAGAAATCTGTCTTCTTTTGGGAAACCTTGTAGGACTCACTGATCAACAGCTCATTGTGGATGTTAACCACATGCTGGTATTGAGAGTTACAGGTTAGTGCCACGGGAAAAGAAGGAAGAAAAAGTATAGTAATATGAAAGAGAGAAGAGGGAGGGTTTTTGTTTTGTTTTGTTTTGTTTTTGAGTACTGTAGAGCCTCATATTTACTAGGCAAGCACTCAGTCACTGAGCTGTTTTCTCTGCCTCTTTTTTCACTTACTGAGATAGGATCTCACCACACTTGAATGCCCTCTAGAGTCCAAGCTGTAGAACTTGTGATCCTCTTGCTCAGCTTCCCATGAAGCTGAGATTACTGGCTTGTGTCACCAGGTCTGGCTTTCACGTTCACTTTATGTAAACTTACAACCAACTTAAACTTATATATATTTTATTTATTTATTTGAAAGAGAGAGAGAGAATGGGCGTGCCAGGGCCTCCAGCCACTGCATACGAACTCCACACGCATGGACCCCCTTGTGCATCTGGCTTACATGGGATCTGGAGAATTGAACCGGGGTCCTTTGGCTTTGGAGGCAAATACCTTAACGGTTAAGCCATCTCTCCATTTCCCAACTTAAACTTTTTAGTGACCATGAAGACATTTTCTTTTTGAGACCGAGTCTTGCTGTATAGTCCAAGATGGCCTCAAACTTGAGATTCTCCTGCCTTAGCCTCCTGAGTGCTGGGATTGTAGACATATTCCAATGTGTTTGACTCTGAAGTTTTTTTTTTTTTTTTTGTGGGGGGGAGGTTTTGTTTTTCTCTATGAAAACTTTTAATATGTTATTCTCAGTGAATATGTACAAACTCCTTAGAAAAGAGTTTAATATAAAGTACAGCAAGAGTGGTTGTATATGCCTGTCACGACCCTAGCTGCCCCTGAGCTGACACAGAAATACAGGAGGGGTGGGGGGATAGGCTGGTGCCATAACTCAGTGGTAGAGTATGTGTGTAGCATGGAATAAAGCTTCAATAAAGTTCAGTCTCTAGCACAAAAGATCTTTTTGGTACTTTTTAATTTTTTTTGTTTCTGTATATGTGTTATGTGGGGGGTGGTATCTGAGTGGCATACGTATATGCCATTGTGGTGCCCATATGCTAAACTGTGGAGGGAGTCACTTGCCTGTGGGGGCTGGAGTTGTGTGGTCAGGTATCCCACTTCATTGCTCTTACAACTGCTCTTGGCTTTATGAGGGTATTAGAGAATCAAACCTGAGTTTTTAGGCTTTGCAGGCAAGTACCTTAACTGTTGAGCCATCTCTCCAGCCTCTTTTTTGTTTTTGTTTTGTTTTTTTTGTTTGTTTTCTTTTTTCTTTTTTATTTTTTGTTTTGTTTTTTTTGTTTTTCAAGGTAGGGTTTTTCTTGAATTAACTTTTTCAGGGTTTTTATTTTTGTTTTGTTTTTTTTTTTTTTTTTTTTTTGTGAGGTAGGGTCTCACTCTGGTCCAGGCTGACCTGGAATTAACTATGTAGTCTCAGGGTGGCCTTGAACTCTCGGCGATCCTCCTACCTCTGCCTCCCAAGTGCTGGGATTAAAGGTGTGCACCACCATGCCCAGCTTTGTTATTTAATTTTTTTATTGACAACTTCTATACTTAAACCATATTTCCCTCCCCTCCCCCATTTTCCCCTTCACAACTCTGCTCTCTATCATATCCCCTCCCTCTCTCCATTTGTCTCTCTTTTATTTTGATATCATCATCTTTTGCTCCTATTATGAGGGTCTTGTGAAGGCCCTCATAATTGCTAGCCACTGTGAGATCATGGATATCGAGGCCAGTTTCTGTCTGACAGTTGCATTGTAAGGAGTGGTACCCTTCCTTTGGCTCTTACATTCTTTCTGCCACCTCTTCCGCTATGGATCCTGAACCTTAGAGGGTATGATAGAGATGTTTCAGTGCTGAGCATTCCTCTGTCACTTCTCAGCACTGTGTTGCCTTTTGGGTCATCCCAGTGGTCACCGCCATCTGAAAAGAGAAGCTTCTCTAACCAAAAGTGAGAGTAGCATTAATATATGAATATGAACATAAAGTGTAGTGCCCCCAGGGCAGCTTGGTGAATAAGGTATGCATTTAGCCAGACAAGAGCAGGCTTTATATCTAAGGTACATGACCTCCCCTGTCATAGGCTTTTTTAAAAATAATTTTTAATTTTTATTTATTTATTTAAGAGAGAGAGAAACAGGCAGAGAGAGACAGAGAGAGGAAGAGAATGGGTGCATCAGGACCTCCAGCCACAGCAAACGAATTCCAGATGCATGTGCCCCCTTGTACATCTGGCTTTCGTGGGTCCTGGAGAATCAAACCAGGATCCTTTGGCTTTGCAGGCAAAGGCCTTAACCACTAAGCCATCCCTCCAGCCCCTGCCATAGGCTTTTGATTAGGTTTTCAGTACCAGGCATGTATTCCCTCTCATAGAGTGGGTCTCCAGTTCAATTAGAGAGCAGTTGGTTTCTCCCAGAGCAGACATGCCACTATTGTACCCATCTGGTCATTTGGCCTGTCTGGCCAAACTTGAGGCTTCCAGTGTCCACTGTTTTCACCACTGATGACTTTTGTCTACCATAGGGCTGCATGTACCACAGCTTTTTCCAGGTTTCAGTTGGCTGGTCTACAGGGAGAAGGTTTTCAGTGTATCACCAGCTTGATTTTTTTTTTTTAATTTGAGAGAGAGACAGAGGAAGAGGCAGAGAGAGAATGGGCACACCAGGCTTCTCAGGCACTGTGAACAAACTACACATGTGCACCCCTTGTGCACATGCACGACATTGCGTGCTTGCATCACTTTTGCCTCTGGCTAAAATGTGGGACCTGGAGATTTGAATGGGTATTCTTAGGCTTTGCAGGCAGGCCCCTTAACTGCTAAGCCATCTCTCCAGCCCCAGCACCAGCTTGATTTTTAAGTGATCTTGCTGCCAACACATATGAAGTCTTCAGCAATAGGGTCTTACCATCTGTTACTCCTGGGAAACCAAGGGCCTTGACAAAAGCCTGTAATGTTTTGGAGGTATCAGAGACCTTCCTGGCCAACAACTCACTGGAATGTATCCCATCCCTGGCACTGCATATTTTCTAGTAGCAATCTATGGCTTCTGGATATGCCATTATCCAAAAAAGAAAGCTTTTATATGTCTTATTCAGAATGTCTTGACTTTTGAATGACCCTTCTCTTACTCAATCTCTTCCCCTGGCCTCACTTGGGCCATTCCGCTCCCTGTAATCTGTTCTTCTACTTACGTATATACAATACCATCCCCAACATCGTCCTTCTCTTCCCTCCCTTATAGCCTTTTTTTAGCTTACTGGCCTCTGCTACTGATTTTTTGGTTCCAGCTCACACACAAGTCTATACATTTGTAGCTAAGATCCACATATGAGAGAGAACATGTGGCATTTGGCTTTCTGAGCCTGGGTAATGTCACTTAGTACAATCCTTTCCAGATCTATCCATTTCCCAACAATTTTCATAACTTCATTTCTCTTTACCACTGAATAGAACGCCATTGTGTAAATGTACCACATCTTTGTTATCCATTCATCTGTGGAGGGACATCTAGGCTGGTTCCATTTCCTAGCTATTGTGAATAGAGCAGCAATAAACATGGTTGTACAAGTATCACTAAGGTAGTGAGAAGAGTCCTTCAGATATATGGCTAGGAATGCTATAGCTGGATCATACGGTAAATCTATTTTTAACTGTCTCAAGAACCTCCACACTGATTTCCAGATTACATTCCAACCAACAGTGTAGAATGGTTCCTCTTTTTCCGCATCCTCCTCAACATTTATTGTCATTTGTGTTCTTGATGGTAGACATTCTGACAGAAGTAAGATGGAATCTCAACATAGTTTTAATTTGCATTTCCTTGATGGCTAAGGATGTAGAACACTTTTTTAGATGTTTATATGGTATCTGTATTTCTTCTGATGAGAACTTTCTATTTAGTTCCATAGCCCATTTTTTAACTAGGTTGTTTGACTTCTTATTGTTCTGTTCTTTGAGTTCTTTGTATATTCTTGATATTAATCTTCTGTCAGATGTATAGCTGGCAAAGATTTTCTCCCATTTTGTAGGTTGTCTGTTTGCTCTATTCACAGTGTCCTTTGCTAAACAAAAGCTTTGTAATTTCATGAGATTCCAGTAGTTTAGTGGTTTTATTTCCTGAGCAATTGGGTCTTAGTGTGGCCAGGCCAAACTGGATATCATTCTATAGCCCAGGTTAGCCTGGAACTCACAGTAATCCTTCTACCTCAGCCTCCTGATTGCTGGAATTAAAAGTGTGTGCCACTGGGTGTGGTGGTGCACGCCTTTGATCCCAGGACTTGAGAGGTAGCGGTTGGAGGATCACTGTGAGTTCAGGCCAGTCTGTGAAAGAGTTCCAGGACAGCCTGGGCTAGAGTGAGACCCTAACTCGAAAAATTTAAGGGAAAAAAAAAAGTGTGTGAGCCACCACGCCCAACTGACTTTTAAAAATTAATTAAAATAGGGCTGGAAAGATGGCTTAGCAGTTAAGGCACATGCCTGTGAAGCCTAAGGATCCCGGTTTGATTCTCCAGGTCCCACATAAGCCAGATGCACAAGGGGGCACGTGCATCTGGAGTTCATTTGCAGTGGCTAGAGGCCCTGGCACGCCCATTCTCTTCTCCCTCTCTCTCTTTCCCTCTCTCTGTATCTAATAAGTAAATAAATAAAAATAAAATCTTTTAAAAAATAAAATTAAATTAATTAAAATAAACTCAAAGTTGCATATGGTGTTTCACATCTTTAATCACAGCACTCAGGAGCCAGAAGTAGGAGTATCACTGTGAATTCAACTGATACGTGTGTGTGTGTGTGTGTGTGTGTGTGTGTGTGTGTGTGTGTGTAATATAGCCTGAGACTATAGAAAGAGTTCCAGGACAGCCTGAACTAGAATCAGACCCTACCTCGAAAAATAAAATAATGTGTGAGCCATCATGCCCAGCTGATCTTTAAACATCAGTTAATTAAAATAAACTCAAAGCTGGACATGGCGTTTTAAACCTTAATCCTAGCACTCACAAGGCAGAGGTAGGAGGATCGCTGTGAGTTTGAGGCCAGCCTAGGATTACAGAATGAGTGAGACCCTAACTAAAAAAAACAAAAGCCGGGCATGGTGGCACATGCCTTTAATCCTGGCACTCAGGAGGCAGAGGTAGGAGGATTGCCATGAGTTTGAGGCCAGCCTGAGACTACATAGTGTATTCTGGGTCACCTGATCTAGAGCAAGACCCTACATTGAAAAAACAAAAGAGAGAGAGGTGAAGGGAGGGAGGAAGGGGGGAAAACAAATCAATCTTGGGCTGGAGATATGGCCTGCAAAATCTAATGACCTGAGTTCAGTTCCCCAGTACCCATGTAAAGCCGGATGCACAAAGTGGTGCATGCATCTGGAGTTTGTTTGCAGTGGCTAGAGGCCCTGCCATGCCCCTTTATCCATACTCACTGTCTCTCTCTGTGCTTACAAATAAATAAATAAAATTTAAAAAGAAAGAAAGAGGGCTGGAGAGATGGCTTAGTGGTTAAGCACTTGCTTGCCTGCAAAGTGTGAGGAACCATGTTCAACTCTCCAGATCCATGTAAGTCAGCCGCACAAAGGTGAGGCAAGCGCAAGGTTGCATGCACATGCCTACTAAGTGGCGCAAGTGTCTAGAGTTCGATTGCAATGGCTGAGGCCAATTCTGTCCCTCCCACCCTCTCTGTCTCTCTAAAATAAAGAAAGAAATCTTAAGTAAGGCCAACAAGATAAGAAGATGGCTCAGTGAGTAAAAGTGCTTGCTGTTCCATGTTCAAACCTGACAACCTGAGTTTACATCCCCAGAACCTACATAAAGATGGATGCAGCAGCAAGCAACTATTATCCCAGCCCTTCTATAATGAAATGAGAGACAAAGAATGGAGAATCACCCAAGCTCATGAGCCACGTGGATGCAGCAGTGAACAAGAGTTCCTGCTTTAAGCAAGGTGGAAAGCTAAGACCAACACCTGAGGTTGTCCTCCAGTTTCCATACATGAGCTGTGGCACTCACCCACCTACACACACACACACACACAGAGAGAGAGAGAGAGAGAATTGGAAAAAGAATTTTTAAAATATTTTTGTTTTGTTGATTTTTAAAAAAATTCTTAATTATTTGAGAGAGGGAGAGAGAATGAGTGCACCACAGCCTGTAGCCATTGCATATGAACTCCAGATGCATGCACCACCATCTGCATCTGGCTTCCATGGGTTCTGGGGAATCGAACCTAGGTCCTTAGGCTTTGCAGGCAAGTGCCTTAACTGCTAAGCCAGCTCTCCAGCTCGAAAAAATAATTTTTAATCTTAGCTACTAGATTTGTTTGTTTGTTTTTTACACTTGAGTGTTTGTTTGGAAAGGAGGAGTTGGTGCTGATGATTGAACCCAGGGCCTTTCACGTGCTTACTCAGCACTGAGTTCCACCTTGTGTCCTGAAAAAGAATCTTAAACACTAGAAACTGCTGGCAGTCTTACTCATTAATTACTTAAGGAAACAGATAATGAAATCCAGTGTGTATTTTGTCTTGCAGGAAGCATCTCAATTCTCCCTACTATACTATATCTCACAATTGGAGTCCTCCGAGAAACTGCTGTGCGATTACCTGGAGGCCAGTTATCTCCAACAGTTGCAGCTTCTCTGCAGGCTCTGAAAGGAGTATTGTCCTCCCCCATGGCCCGAGCAGAAAAGAGCCATACTGCTTGGACTGGCCTTCTCCAAAGTGCTTTAACAACAGTTCTTGACTGCTGGAATCCAGGTACTTAAGGCTGTGTGTTCATTGTTTAAAATGTGGGGGCAGCTGGGTATGGTGGCATACACTGTTAGTCCCAGCACTCAGTAAGCTGAGGTAGGATTGCTGTGTGTTCAAGGCCAGCCTGGGACTACAGAGTTCCAAGTAAGCCTGAGCTAGAGTGAGACCCTACTTCAAGAAAGAAGAGAAAAGGAGGGGAGAGAAGGGGAGGGGAGGGAGAGGGGTTTGGCCCAGCACTTAAGGGGCAGAGGTAGGAAGATTGCTGTGAGTTCAAGGTCAGCCTGGGACTACAGAATGAGTTCCAGATCATTCTAGGCTAGTGTGAGACACTACCTTGAAAAAATATATATATAGTTCCAGCCAGAGAGATTGTTCAGCAGTTAAGTCACTTGCCTGCAAAGCTGGTTTGATTCTCCTAGTACCCACATAAAGCCAGATGCACAAAGTGGTGCATGCATCTGGGGCTCATTTGCATCAGCTAGAAGCCCTGGCACACCCAATCTTTGTCTCTTTCTCTTTCCTTGGAAATAAATAAAATAAAAATCTAGAGGCCATTTTTTTAAAAAAGAGAATGTGTCATGTGGTTTTATTTTCAAAAGTTTGTTGTTATAGGACTAGAGAGATGGGTTAGCAGTTAAGGCATTTGACTGCAAAGCCAAAGGACCCAGATTCAACTCTCCAGGACCCACATAAGCCATATGCACAAGGGGGTGCATGCATCTAGAGTTAGTTTGCAGTGGCTGGAGGCCCTGGTGTGCCAATTCTTTCTCTCTCTCTCTACCTGCCTGTTTCTATCTCTCTCTCTCTCTCTCAAATAAATAAATAAATAAATAAATAAATAAATAAATAAATAAATAAATAAATTTTAGATTGTTACAATTGTAAAGTCTTTAGGTATATTACACCTTATCCTTACCTCCTTGTCCTAGTTATAAGTAATACAGTTTACCCAATTTGAGCTTATGGAACAAGGAGAGAGCCAAAAATTAAGATAAGAAGAAATTGAAAAGATAATGCCTTTACAGAAGCCAAAGAAAAGAATTTTGTTGTTGTTGTTTGGTTTTTCAAGGTAGTGCTGGGATTGAAAATATGCACCACCATGCCTAGCTGAAAAGAGTTTTAATGGGGGGAGGGGGGCAGGGAGTGTTGAAGTACAAATGAGAGATAAGGAAGAGGGAAGGTTACAGATGGGCTCTTCTTGGTGGCAAGAAGAAAAGCAGTAGGAGGAAAAGTATAGGGTCAGGGAATACATATAATTTATTTTTCTGAGGCTAGATCTCACTGTGTATGTGGCCCAGGGTTGCTTTAAACTCACAGTTGTCCTGCCTAAGCCTCCCAAATGCTGAGATTACAACCTATCCAAGAATATTTGATTTTCCAAGATAAGACTTCATATAAGTTCATACAGGAGGGAAAGGTAGAAAATTGTCTATTTTTACAGTTATGAAGAAAGCGTCATCCAAGCCCAAACAGGAAGAAATGAACTTTGCAGCACATTTTAAAGTATTAACCTTCTGCCAAGAGAAGAGGAGGAAGAGAACTTAAGGATGGAGAAGTACTAGTTTTTTGTGGGACATTATGAGGCGGTCACCTCTTCCATCTCTCTTTCACACAGAGATAGTTTTAGTAACTGTTGTCATTGTGTACCAGGTCAGGACTTAGAAGAGCTGAACATAACAGGTGACTGTTTTCTGTGTAACAAATCCCCCTCCGCAGCTGGGCCTGGTGGCACATGTTTCTGATCCTGGTACTAAGGAGGTAGAGGCAAGAGTTATCAGAAGTTCAAGGTCATTTTTGGCCACATAGCTTGTTTGAAGTCAACCTGGGCTACATTGAGACATGAGACCTTATCTCCAAAAAATAAAATTAACAGAAAGAAAACCCCAAAACTTAGTGGCTTTGAACAGAAAACATTTGTTATCTGACAGTTTCCAAGAGCCAGAACTAACCTGGTGGTTTTGGTTCAAGTCTCTCATAAGATTACTGTTAAGATGTTGGGCCAGGTTATGGTGGTGCATGTCTTTAATTCCAGCACTTAGGAAGCCAAGGCAGGAGGATTGTTGTGAGTTCGAGGCCAGCCTGAAGCTCCATAGTGAATTCTAGGTCAGCATGGGCTAGAGCAAGAACCTACCTCAAAAAACCAAAATGAAATATATATATATATATATCAGAGGCTTCTCCATAGGGCTATTGCTAAAATAACATCTGTCCGGGGGCAGGGGTCAGGGAGTAAAGGATGGGAGCAGGAACACAGGAAAGCTTGGTCTTAACAAAGTGAAATAGGTATTTTCTTAAACTAGCTGAGAGCACTAATTGTGTGTGTGTTGGGCAAATGACAAAATTCATGTTTCTTGTACATAAAATGGAAGAATTAAAGAGTGCCTTCCTCAAGGTCTTGTCTGAGGTTAGATATTTAGTGTGCTCCAGTGTTTATAACAGTGCTGTCATCTTCACTTTGTTACCTGCTATTGCAGTCAGATTCGCATTGCTGGCAGAAATCACCCAACCAAGAGCAGCTTGTGGGGGAAAAGGTTTATTTTGGTGTACAGACTCAAGGGGAAGCTCCATGATGGCAGGGGAAAATGATGGCATGAGCAAAGGGTAGACATCACCTCCTGGCCAGCATTGAGTGGACAACAGCAACAGGAGAATGTGCCAGACACTGGCAGGGGCAGGCTGGAGAGATGGCTTAGTGGTTAAGGTATATGCCTGCAAACCCAAAGGACCCAGGTTCAGTTCCCCAGGACCCACATAAGTCAGAAGAACAAGGTGCAGGCGATGGAGTTCATTCACTGCAGCTAAAGTCCCTGGCACACCCATTCTCTCTCTCCCTCCCTCTTTCTCCCAAATAAATAAAATAAATAATTTTAAATAAATAACTGGCAAGGGGACACTGGCTATAATACCTGTGGTGGTTTGATTCAAGTGTTCCTCATAAGCTTAGGTGTTCTGAATGCTAGGACCCCAGCTGATGGCAGTTTGGGAATTAAACCCTCCTGGAAGTAGTGTATTGTTGGAGGCAGGCTTATGGTTGTTATAGTCAGTTTCCCCATGCTAGTGTTTGGCACACTCTCTTGTTCTGTTGTCCACCTTATGTTGGCCAGGGGGGTGATGTCCACCCTCTGCTCATGCCATCGTTTTCCCTGCCATCATGGAGCTTCCCCCTCAAGCCAAAAAATAAACGTCTTTTTTCCCACAAGCTGCTCTTGGTTGGGTGATTTCTACCAGCAATGTCTACCTGACTGCAACAGTTATGTTGGTACTGAGAGTGGTGTCATTGCTGCTAGACACCTGACTGTGTGACTTTTGGCCTTTTGGAGCTGATTTTCAAGAGGAATGGGGAAGGATTTGAAACCTTGGCCTGAGATGCCTTGCAGTGCTGCAAGTACAACTTAATGGACTATTCTGGTCACAGTTGAAAGACCTGAATGCAGTAAGAACTATGGACTGTGGGGTTTGGCTTATGAGTATGAGAAAGAGCTTTGCCTGGACTGGGCTAGAAGCAGTTTGTGTGAGAAGCTTGCTGTTATGCCCATGTCCTGAGAACTTGTGCAGGGTTGCTTTGCATAGAAATGAACTAGTGAGAGTAGAGAGATATGGCACAGAAAAAATGAAATCTTTGGATGAACTGCTGCCCCTTCAGCTTCAATTGAGAGATTACAACCTTTAATATTGGGCCACTGACCTGCACTGGGGCAGCAGAATGTAGACTATTGAAGGGGCCTGAGTGCTCAAGGAGTGTCCTATTCTTCAAAGTCTGCCTTATTCCCCACTGGATTAACAAATTGGCACCCTATTTGGTATTGTGGAGTATAAGAAATGCAGTAAAGAGAGGGTCATTAGGTTTGCAACACGGTCTTGTGTTTTGGAAATGGCCATGGGCAGTGTCAAGCAGGTTTGCTGGGTGCCTGCATGGAGACCCAAGGGATCCAGGAGGCTGAACCGTGGATTGCAGTGCAGACCAGGTGGAGAAGCCAGGAGCATGAGATGGCAGCTAAGGAGAGCTGCCGGCCCCAGATGAAGTTTTCCAGGACTGTGAGTAGCCTAGCTGGAGGGGCGGACTTGAAATTCCAGAGACTTGTTGCTGGTTAGAATTATTGGACTTGGAGATTTGTCACTGAAAGAGTTGTTGGACTTGGAGCTACAGAGTTTGAAGTTTGCCCTGGTTGTTTTAAGTCTCATATTGGTTGAATATTTCTTTGCTATGCTCAATGCCATATTTTGGAGTGTGAATGCTTGTTCTGTGCCATTATGGGTTTTGGGGGGATTATTTTTGGTATTAAGGCTCAGTTTAAAAAAAAAAAATTGGATTATGGGGATGTTTGAACATCATTAGGATTGGTAAAAAAAAAAATGTGGAGACTTTGAAAGTTGGTCTGAATGCATTGTATATTCTATCATGTATGGTTATCAGTTTATGGGGACCAGGGCAGAATGTGGTGGTTTGTTTCAGGTGTCCCCTATAAACTTAGCTGTTCTGAATGCTAGGTTCCCTACTGATAGCTATTTGGGCCTGTAAGCCAAAATAAACCTCTTTTTCCCCACAAGCTGCTCTTGGTCTGGTGATTTCTACCAGAAATGTGAACCTGACTGCAACAATACCCATAAGCCTACCCCCAACAATACACTGCCTCCAGGAGGTGTTAATTCCCAAATCTCCATCAGCTGGGAACCTAGCATTCCGAATACCTAAGTTTATAGGGGATTCCTGAATCAAACCACCACACCTGTGTACCAGCTTTATATTAAATAGTTCAGATACCACTCATCTATAAAGTCTCTCAGATATGAGGTTCAGTAATTTCTCTGTCCACTCAGCATCAGCTACCCTATGTCATTCTGTGGTTTTAGCTGAAACTAAATTGTTTATTTGCTTTCATTTTACACTATATCTTTTCTGTAAAGTGTACTCTTAGTGCCAAAGAGGACTGGCACATAGGGTTTTTTTTTTTGTTGTTGTTGTTGTTTTTGTTTGTTTGTTTGTTTTTCAAGGTAGGGTCTCACTCTAGCCCAGGCTGACCTGGAATTCACTACGTAGTCTCAGGATGGCCTAGAACTCTCGGTGATCCTCCTACCTCTGCCTCCCGAGTGCTGGGACTGAAGGCGTGCGCCACTATACCTGGCTGCTTTTTAGTATTGAATGAATACAACTAATGCTATAACATATGAATGTCATTTCTTCATAGAATACAATCTGTTCTTTTTTAATATTTTTTCAAATATTTTTGTTTTATTTATTTATTAGAGAAAAAGAGAAAGAGGCAGATAGAAAGAATGGGCACACCAGGGCCTCCAGCCAGTGAAGATGAACTCCAAACACATGCATGATTTTGTGCATCTGGCTTATGTGGGTACTGGGGAATTGAACCTGTGTCTTTAGGCTTTGCAGGCAAGTACTGTAGCTGCTAAGCCATCTCTCCAGCTCCAGTCCATTCTTAATAGAGTGCTTGCCTAGCATGCAAAAAGCCTTAGGTCTGATCCTCAGCACTGAAAACTACCAGGCATAGTGGTACATACCTGTAATCCCAGCACTGGGGATATAGATCCATGAAGATGTGAAGTTCACGGTCATCCTCAGCTATTTAGCAAGTTCACGGCAAACCTGGCTATATGAGACTCTCTTCAAAAGTAAGTTATTCTAGCCAGGCGTGGGGGCACACACCTTTAATCCCAGCACTCAGGAGGCAGAGGTAAGTGGATTGCCGTGAGTTCGAGGTCACCCTGAGACTACAGAGTGAATTCCAGGTCACCTGGGCTAGAGCGAGACCTTACCTCGAAAAACCAAAAATAATAATAATAATAAATAAGTTATTCTTGCTGGGCATTGTGGCTCACGCCTTTAATCCCAGCACTCGGGAGACAGAGGTAAGATTGCCGTGAGTTCAAGGTCACCCTGAGACTACACAGTGAATTCCAGGCCAGCCTGAGCTAGAGTGAGACCCTACCTGGAAAAAAAAGTTATTCTTAAATAGCTTAATAAATTGAATTTGCCACACCTTTAATCCCTGAGATAGAAGGATCACTGTGAGTTCAAGGCCAGCCTGGGCTAAAGTGAAACTCTGTTTCCAAAAGAAAACAAAATTAGATAAAGTGCTAAGGTATTTCTACCTGGCATATGTGTAACAAAATGTTGTCAGCTTAGTAAAGAACAAAACAACTGCCTTAAATGTCACAGTTTAAGAAAAAAATAGTGAACTTGACATAGAAACATTCACCTAATGTCCTAGTTACTCAAGAAAATGGGCAAGAGAATCCGTTGGCTAGAAGTTCAGAGGGCTACATAGCCAGTTTCTGTCACCAAAACAAAAAATAACATAATAAGTAGCTATAAGTAAATAAGTAGCTTGATACATGGTGAGAACTGTGTAGCATATGTATAGTCTAAATGTTTTACACAGATTAATTTAATCCTCATAACCCAACCATATGAACACTGTTATTCCCAATTTACAAATGGAAACTGAAAATAGGCTTACATGTGCAAATGTAACAATATGCATCTTACATATTTCTCAAGGCTTTATACACACACAAGGGAATTAACCCAGAGCCTTGCATATACTAGGCAGGTACTCTACCACTGAGCTACATCCCCTGTCAATCAGTATTTATTATCTGTTTCTGTTGTATACAGTGAAAAAATGTTGCTAACTGACCAGAAGACAGCTTCAAACATATAAAGCAGTAAATATGATCGATTCTAATAGACTGTTTCTCTTTAGCTGATGGGACACATCAAGAACGTGATGAAGTCAGTCTGCTTACTGCCATCACAGTATTTATTTTGTCTACGGGTCCAGAAGTGACTACCATCCCATGCCTTCAGAAGCGCTGCATTGAGAAATTTAAGACTGCCCTTCAGATAAAAGATCCTGTGGTGAGTGTCTTTTAGCAGAGAGATACTTGTAGTAGAAATATATTTGTACTGTTACAAAACTTATCTCTGGAATTTTTGTTTGCTCCAAGAAGTGTCAAGGGGCTGTGGACATGCATAGCTCAGTAGAGTGCCTCACACCACCTAAACTGGATATGGTGGTACAGGCCTGTAATCTCAGCTCAGGCGGTGGAGACAGGAGTATCAGAGGCTCAGAATCATGGGACTGGTGAGATGGCTCAGCAGTTAGAGGCAGATGTTTGCAAAGCCTAACAACCCAGGTTCAATTCCCCAACACCTGTGTAAAGCTGGAATTGCATTCATTTGCAGCAGCAAGAGACCCTAGTATATGCTTGTGCACACACAAACATACACATAAGTACATAAATACAAACTTTAAAAACAAATATAGAGCCGAGCGTGGTGGCACATACCTTTAATCCCAGCACTCAGGAGGCAGAGGGAGGAGGATCACTGAATTCAAGGCCAGCCTGAGACTACATAGTGAAATCCAGGTCAGCCTGGGTCAGCTGGGTCAGCAAGACCAGACCCTACTGGGGGAAAAAAAGTCCAAGGTCATCTTAGGCTACATAGTCAGTTCAAGACAACCTGGGATACAGGGTAGAATACATGTCTCAAAAATAACCAAAATAGCCAGGTGTGGGGGTGCACGCCTTTAATCCCAGCACTTGGGAGGCAGAGGTAGGAGGATCACCATGAGTTCAAGGCCACCCTGAGAGTATAGAGTGAATTCCAGGTCAGCCTGAGCTAGCATGAGACCCTACCTTGAAAAGCTAAAAATAAATAAATAAATGAATAAATAAATAAATACATAAATAAATAAATGAATGAATGAATGAATAAAATGACCAAAATGCTCAAGCTAGGCGAGGTGGCGCATGCTTGGGAGACAAAGATAGGATCACTGTGAGTTCAAGGCCAGCCTGGGACTACAGAGTGAATTCCTGGTTAGCCTGGGCTAGAGTAAGACCCTACCTTAAATATATTTTTTTTTTTCTCACAATTAGTAAGAGATGGTGTTTATGTATGTGGTGTGTAGTTATTTTCTTTGTCCTTCTGTCCCTTTTGTCATCTGCCACTGCTTGGATTTTATGTAGCAGGCTTGAAGTGGTGGCTCCAAGATGTGGTGACACCACAGACTTGGTGTGGGCCAGACATGTTTCCTTAAACCTTCAAACCATGACACTTGAAATCAGATGTGGGGAAGTTTTGTGGAAAACATTTTCTTTTTTAAAAAATATTTATTTGAGGGCTGGGGAAATGGCTTAGTCTTAAGGGACTTGCCTGCGAAGCCTAAGGACCTCAGTTCAATTCCCCAGGACCCACGTAAGGCAGATACACAAGCGGGCACATGCACCTGGAATTCATTCTCAGTTGATAGAGGCCCTGGCATGCCCATTCTCTCTTTCTCTCTATCTGCCTCTTCTTCTTTCTCTCTTTCAAATAAATAAATTTAAAATTTTTTAAATATATATTTATTTGAGAGAGAATGAGAGAAAGAGGCAGATAGAATAGGTATGCCAGGGCTTCCAGCCACTGTGAACAAACTCTAGACACATGTGCCACCTTGTGCATCTGGCTTACGTGGGTCCTGGGGAATCAGACTGGGTTCTTTAGCTTTGCAGAAAGTACCTTAACAGTTAAACCATCTTTCCAGCCCAGAAAACATTTTCTGTATTGTATTTTTGTGTTTTGGATTTTTGATTTTGCTAGTTTCATACATTATATTGAGGGACATGAGGGAGAAAATGAGCTAAAGAAAAATTTACTTTGAACTCAGTTATCTTCCCCAGGGTCCTGGTGTTCCTCTGTCCCACTTTAAACCATTATGACTACAGCTAGTAGCTACCACATGTTGGTACTTCCAAAATTAGAGATGAACTGGAAATAAATTTAAATACTTTTGCTATTTTAATTGCAGAGTTTTCAGGGATGTATGTTTGTTTGTTGCCTTTTAATTTACAGTTTTCTCTCTTACCCGATTAGGTACAAATCAAGACCTATCAGCTCCTACATTCCATTTTTCAGTATCCAAATCCAGCTGTTTCCTACCCATACATTTACTCTTTAGCATCTTCTATCGTGGAAAAACTGCAGGAAATATATAAGAGAAAACCTGAAGATGCTAATGAGCTGCATATCTTTCAAGAAGGCATAAAGGTTTTAGAAGCACTGGTTACCATTGCCGAAGAACAACATCGTAAGTGTGGGCCTGAATTCATACTATCTCTGAGTCCTTCCAAAGGTAGCATTTCATGTGATTTTATTTGTAAAACTCATCTAGTTACCTTATTTCACACTCATTGAGAGGCCAGTATGGGGTGAGCACAGTGGTGCGTACAAAGTCTCACTTACTTGGAAGGCTGAGGCAATAGGATCTCCTGAGGCTGTATGTAGCCAGCCTAAGAAGCATAGCAAGACCTCGTCTCAAAAAAAACAAACAAACAAAAAAAAAAAAAAAAACACTAAAGCCTTAATCCCAGCACTCAGAAGGCAGAGGTAAGAGGATCACTATGAGTTTGAGTTTGAGGCCAGCCTGAGACTTCATAGTAAATTCCAGCTCAGCTTGGGATAGAGCAAAACCTTACCTCAAAAAACAAAACAAAAAAATAAAGCTGGGCATGGTGGTGCACGCCTTTAATCCCAGCACTTGGGAGGCAGAGGTGGAAGGATCAATGATCTCACTCTAGCTCAGGCTGATCTGGAATTCACTTGTAGTCTTAAACTAGCCTAGAACTCACAGCAATCCTCCTACCTCCTCAGCCTCCCAAGTGCTGAGATTAAAGGTGTGTACCACCCCAGCCAATCATTTCTTTAAAAAAAGAAAGGCAGGTATTGTGTTAGTCCAGATACTGGTATTAGTCTTACTTTGAGAGAAGAGAGTAGTGAGGGAAGATTGTATGCAAATCAAGTGCTTTTGCTGTCTTGAATAAACATGTCCTCAAGCCTTCATCCTTTGCTTACTCACACAGGCTCTCAGCTGGTGGCCTGTCTTCTGCCCATCCTCATTTCCTTTCTTTTGGATGAGAATGCTCTGGGATCAGCAACCTCCATTATGAGAAGGTTACACGACTTTGCCTTGCAAAATCTCATGCAAATTGGGCCTCAGCATTCATCGGTTTTTAAAACTGTAATGGCTTCTTCTCCAGCCCTGAAAGCCCGCCTTGAGGCCGCAGTTAAGGGCAATCAGGAAACTGTCAAAGTCAAGCCATCACCATCTAAGCAGACTAAGAACTCTGCAAAGAGCTCAAGCATCCAATTAAAGACTAATTTTCTCTGACGCTGTTTGTTTGCAGCAAAAAGCACCTTAATATAATACTTGATTGTTTCTTTCTCTTTGGGGACAAAGGTGAAATTTTAGACACAAGTGCCCTTGGAGATCTAGTTGATTGTTTTAACTTTGTAAGTGATAGCAAACATGCTTTGGAAATGTTTGTCCCATTCTTCCCACACCCTTCCTGCGTGCACTTAATAAGGCCATAGAGCTATCAGAAATCTTAACCAGGAATTTCAGGAAAGTACTAAAGAACTAAACTGAACATTTGAAAATGAAATGGGTTCCTTCATAGTTTTATGGTATACTTAAGTCTGTGACAGGTGTAGATTTCAATGTAGTATGAATCATCTGCACTTATGTTGGATTCTAGTTGCTAGTGGAAAATTCTGCCTTATTCTGGCAGTATCAAGATTTCTTGGATTTCTCAAGAGTGATTAGAGCTGTGCGTAGTGGTACAAACCTATAACCCTAGCACTTGGAAGGCAGAAGAATAGCCAAAAGTTTGAGGCCAGTCTAGTCTACATAGAGAGTTCTAGCCTAGCTAAGGCTACATAGTGAGACTTTGTCTCAAGAAAATAAAACAGGGCTAGATAAATGGTTTAGCGGTTAAGGCATTTGCCTATGAAGCCAAAGGACCCAGGTTCAATTCCCCAGGACCCATGTAAGCCAGATGCACAAGAGGCACATGCATCTGGAGTTTGTTTGCAATGGCTAGAGGCCCTGGCATGCCCATTCTCTCTGTCTCTCTCTCTCTGATTGCAAATAAATAAATACAATTAAAAATACATATACTTAAAGAAGAAAATAAAACACTTGCCATCTTTTTTTAAATTATTATTTATGAGAGAGAGAGAATGGGTGCACCAGGGCCTGTAGCCAGAGCAAACAAACTCCAGACACATGCACTACCTTGTGCATCTCGCTTATGTGGGTACTGGGGAATTGAACCTGGGTCCTTAGGCTTTGCAGGTAAGTGCCTTAACCACAGCATGCAATCTAAACATGCAAACTAAGCAATCTTTCCAGTCCCGAGAAAGTAAAACAAAAATAATAATAATGATTGGAAAGCTATTTGGAAATGTGGTCTAGAAATATCCAACATAAAATGGTACATATTAGCTTTAGTCCCATAGTGTGACATAAGATTTGCTGTCTATATATATCATGACCTGTCACAGTCTTTTGAGTGATTGTCTATTGAGTTCACAAAAAAGAAAGTTGTGCTTATGGAATAATGGAATGGATTAACTGTTTCTCAAATGGATTTTCTGTTACTTCTGTTCCTAGCAATTTTGCTCATTTTTATTTGTAAAAAATATATTGAGAGTAAATATAGATACATATCTATATCGCATTCGGATTAACTATAAGATTATATGAATGTCAAATTTAGAACCTCAGTGGTTACAAATGCTTTTTTAACACAGATTATATTTTAATATGGGGTGGGCGGGGGTCTAATGATAAAGTCATATTGGTTGAAAAGTGTTTGTGGTTCCATTCATGATCGCTGGCTTTCCTTCCACCATAGTGTGACATGTGTGAAGCAGGCTCTGTATCCAAATGAAGCATTTCCCTGTTAGAAATTACACACTGAAGTGACAGAGGCATGTTCAGAACTGAGAAAATCATTCTGATCCAAGCAGAGGCAATGTAACATACTCTATTTTATTATGCTTATGTATAAATACTCTTGTCAAATGTCAGGATGGAAGACAGTTGAAAAATTCTAATGCTACAATCAGTTTTTCTAAATTATAGAAATAAAGCTAATTTTCTTTAACTTTCTTGTATTTTGAGTAATTTCATCCAGAAAAGATGACTAAGTCTCACAGATCCCTTTGTGACTTGCCTTTGTCCCCAGAGGAGCCATGCTGTGGCGCAGTCTATGTGGTTTCAAAGTCACTGTTCTCCCCTTGTTCTTGCTGCTGGATTGGCAGTCCTTTGAATCGTGGTTTTACTGTCACTTCCCTTTGGTAATTCCTTAATACTTCGAGCGTCTCTCAAACCAGTCACATTTAACCTCTTTCTCATCTGTGTTCACACAGCACCGAGGGCATTCTTTGTGCATGCAGTACTGCGGTGCACTTCAGTGTCATCTTGCCTCATCCATCCAGTCTGCTTTCTCAACAGAGAAACGCTCTGGTGTGGGATGGATTTGAACTCGGAAACATACTCCTTTACCAGGGAAAATGCTCAACTGATATAACTGACACAGTTTGTTCAATTTTTGAATTTTGTTTTTTGAGGTAGGGTCTCACTCTAGCTCAGGCTGACCTGGAATTCACTATGTAGTCTCAGGGTGGCCTCAACTCACAGGTGATCCTCCTACCTCTGCCTCCCAGGTGCTGGGATTAAAGGTGTGCACCACCACACCTGGTTTAATTCTTGGATTTTTTTGTTTGATCCATTTTCATTGTTTTATTTAGTTGACATGGGATTTCTGTTCATTATTTAGTGGCATAGCATGCTGCATTGTTGGGGCTAAAAATGAGGTATGAATGTTGATAGTTACATACATATTATTTCTAGTGCCCTATAAATAGGAACTTTGAATTAGACAATATCATGCAAGCTTTTAAAAATGTATCTATCATCTAACAATACTAAGTTATTAAATATTATCCTACTTTTTAAAAAAGTATTGCCAGGCATGGTGGTACCTTTATATTTATTTATTATTTATTTAACAGAGGAAGTGAGAGAGAGAATGGGTACACCAGGGCCTCCAGCCACTGCAAATGAACTCCAGATGTGTGTGCTCCCTTGTGCATTTGGCTAACATGGGTCCTGGGGAATCAAACCGGGGTCCTTTGGCTTTGTAGGCAAACACCTTAACCGTTAAGCCATCCCTCCAGCACGGCATATACCTTTAATCCCTAGCACTTGGGAGGCAGAAGTAGGAGGATTGTCACAAATACGAGGCCACCCTGAGACTACACAGTGAATTCCAGGTCAGCCAGGGGTAGAGCAAGACACTTCCTCAAAAAACCAAAATAAAGAATTCATAGCTAAGACTTGAACGTGTCTTTCTAATTCCATGCTGGCAATGATCACATGCTCCTGTAACCGACTCCAGCAGGTTGAAGCTGTTCTCTCGAGACTTAGAGGCCATCCTCATTCCTTGCTGATGTTTCAGTTATATTTCTCCAAAGTGCAGCTGAAAGTGTTCTACCAATACAGTAGGAAAAGTAAAATGGGGGAGGGGTGCCCTATAATTTTTTTTTAAACTATCTTTTACATTTTGTTTGTGTGCTTGTTTGTTTAAGAGAAAGGGGCAGATAGAGAATGGGCATGCCAGGCCCCCTAGCCATTGCAAACGAACTCCAGACACATGTGCCACCCTGTGCATCTGGCTTTACGTGAGTACTGGGGACCTGGGTCATTAGGCTTTGTAGACAAGCACCTTAACCTGTAAATCTCTCCAGGCCCACTTTTTGTTTTTTTGTTTTGTTTTGTTTTGTTTTGTTTTGTTTTGTTTTGTTTTGTTTTGTTTTTTTGAGGTAAGGTCTCACTCTAGCTCAGGCTGACCTGGAATTCACTATGTAGTCTCAGGGTGGCCTCGAACTTGTGGCGATCCTCCTACCTCTGCCTCCCAAGTGCTGGGATTAAAGGCATGCGCCACCACACCTGGCCCCTTTATAATTTTTGAGAATAAATTATTTAGTTCCATATGGAAAGGAAACTTACTGGGCTGGAAAGATGGATCAGCAGTTAAAAGTGCTTACTTGCAAAGCCTGATGGTCTGGGTTCAGTTCCCCAGTACCCATGTAAAGCCAGATGCACAAAGTAATGCATGTGTCTAGAGTTGATGGCAGGAAGCCTTTCTGGTCACCCATATTCCATTCCCTTCCCCCACCCCATTCTCTCAATTTATTTATTTATTTTTTATTTATTTGGTTTTTCAAGGTTGGGTCTCACTACCTCAAGCTGGCCTGGAATTCACTATGTAGTCTCAGGGTGGCCTTGAACTCACAGCAATCCTCCTATCTCTGCCTCCCGAGTGCTGGGATTAAAGGCGTGCACCACCATGGCTGGCTTCAAATAATTTTTTAACAAATATATTAAAAGGGCTGGAGAGATGACTCAGTGGTTAAGGCATCTGCCTGCAAAGCCTAAGGACCCAGGTTTGATTCTCCAGTACCCATGTAAAGTCAGATGCACAAAGTGACACATGTCTGGAGTTTAGCTGTAGTGGCTAGAGGCCGTGGCATACCCATTCTCTCTGTCTCTCTCTCAAACACACATATATATATATATAATATATTTTATGTCTCTCAAATAAATTTATATATCTTTAATTAATATATATATTAAAAAGGAAAAGAAAAGACGGGTGTGGTGGTGCACGCCTTTAATCCCAGCACTCCAGAGGCAGAGGTAGAAGGATTGCCATGAGTATGAGGCCCCCCTGAGTCTACATAGTGAATTCCAGGTCACCCTGGACTAGAGTGAAACCCTACCTCAGGAATAAAAGAGGAAAAAAAGAATCTTAAGGCTAAATAGTCAAAACTAAAAAGTTCCCCATTCTCTCTAAGTATCTGCCTCTTTCTCTCTTAAATAAGTATTTAAAAATAGGCTGGAGAGATGGCTTAATGGTTAAGGCATTTGCCTGCAAAGCCAAAGGACCCAGGTTCTATTCTCCAGGACTCACATAAGCTGGATGCACAAGGTGGCACATGCATCTAGAGTTTGTTTGCAGCCACTGGAGGCCCTGGCACACCCAGTATGTCTCTCGATCTGCCTCTTTCTCAATTAAGTAAATAAAAATAAACTGAAATCCCAGCACTCGGGAGGCAGAGGTAGGAGGATCGCTATGAGTTCGAGGCCACCCTGAGACTACGTAGTTAATTCCAGGACAGTGTAGGCCAGAGTGAGACCCTACCTTGAAAAAAAAGAAAAACGAAATAAATAAACTGAAATTTTCAGTAAAAGTTTCTGGGAACTGGAAATGTGACTCAGTAGGTTGCTTGTCTAGCATGCATGAAACCCTGAGTTCCATTCCCAGCACCGCATAAAGAGGGTTTGATGATACATACTAATCATCCCAGCATTCCAGAGGTAGTGACAGGAGGATCAGAAGTTGATGGCCTGCCTGGGCTACTTGAGACCTGGTCTCTAACAAAAAATAACAAAAAGTTCTTCCTAAAAAAACAAACAAACAAAAAAAAAAAAAAACAGTTCTTCCTGAGCTAGAGTGAGACCCTACCTCGAAAACTGCCCCCCCCAAAAAAAGTTCTTAATAGCAGTTATATTTCAGTGAAGTACAGTTGTGATAAGATAGCTGTGTGTTAATTGGCTTGCTACTTCTATAAATTAGCAACTGGAATGAAATAATCAGGGATAGGGACTGCAGAGATGGCTTAGCGGTTAAAATGTTTGCCTGCAAAGCCAAAGGACCCCGGTTGGACTCTCCAGGACCCATGTAAGCCAGATACACAAGGGGTTGCATACACCTGGAACTTGTTTACAGTGGCTGGAGGCCCTGGCGTGCTCATTCTCATTCTCTGTCTCCCTCTTTCTCTCAAATAAATAAAACATATTTTAATAATTATAATAATCAGGGGTAATTATTTGTTTTGTTAGGATATGAAGCCAGGTGTGTTGAAGACATGACATGTCTTCCCTAAAAGGCTCATGTGTACAAGATTGGCCCCAGTTAGTGGTGCTATTGAGAAGTGCTTGGATTATGAGGAAGGTAACCTCATTGGTGGATTAGTCCATTTAGTTCATGGTTGAGTGAGCTATTAGAAGGTAGAGTAAGCCAGACTTAGACAAATATCACAGTTTAATAAGATTAAGATATATGCATTTTGGAGCTGTGTAGATGACTCAGCAGTTAAAAGAGCTTGCTTGCAAAGCTTCACAGACTGGGTTCAATTTCCAAGTCACCCATGTAAAGCTGGACACAAAAAAGTGGCACATGCTTCTGACATTTGTATGCAGTGGCAAGAGACAAAACACAAGTAAATATATATATCTCCAACATCAAAGTTGTCTTCTTTTTTTGAGAGAGAGAGACAGAGAATGGGCGCACAGCGGCCTCTCAGCCACTGTGAAAGAACGCCAGACACGTGCGCCCCCTTGCATCACTTTGTGTCTGGCTAAATGTGGGACCTGGAGAATAGAGTCGGCAATCTTGGGCTTAGCAAGCAGGAGCCTTAACCACTAAGCCATCTCTCCAGCCCCAAAGTCGTCTTCTTAACTTCCATACATACACTGTGACACATTTACACCTGCACTCACACATGTATATATGTATATGTGTGTGTATGTATTGTATTTTATATATATAAAATAATTGATCAATGTGTCATTACTATGGCTTTGTAAAATAGAGGAGAGGGGAGAAGAGAGGAGAGAAAGTGGGAGGGAGGGAGGGAAGATTGATTTAAAAAATAAAAAAAGGCACAAGCATAGTAGCATAGTGCTCTGAGAAGCCAGAAAAGAAAATGGAAGCTGGGCCTGGTGGCACATGTCTTTAATGCCAGCACTTGGGAGGCTAAAAAAACCAGAAAAAGAAAAATAAAATGGAGCTTCCAAGATAAACTCTATTCAAAGGATTCCTGATGCAAGTGTAGAGAATAGCAATTACTTGATGGAACAGATGCATAACCCAAGTCTTTTGTAACAGTTTTTTGTTTGTTTTGTTTTGTTTTAATTTTTAAAATTTTTTTATTGACAACTTCCTTAATTGTAGACAATATCCCATGGTACTTCTCTCCCTCCCCCCACTTTCCCCTTTGAAACTCCATTCCATCATATCTCCACCCCCTCTCAATCTTGTTTTGTTTTTCAAGGTAGGGTCTCACTCTAGCTCAGAATGACCTGGAATTCACTATGTAGTCTCAGGGTGGTCTCGAACTCACGGTGATCCTCCTACCTCTGCTTCCTGATGAGTGCTGGGATTAAAGGCGTGTGCCACTACGCCTGGCTTGTTTTGTTTTGGTTTTTTTTTTTTAAGGTATGGTCTCACTCTAGCCCAGGCTGACCTGGAATTCACTGTGTAGTCTCAGGGTGGCCTTGAACTCACTACAATCCTCCTACTTCTGCCTCCTGAGTGCTGAAATTACAGGCACCTGCCACCACGCCCGGTTTCCTTTTGTAACAGTTTTGAAGAGAAATCCCATTATGAGAGAAGAAACAAACTAATAAACTAAAAATGAATCAAAACTATGAATTAGAGACTCCAAAAAACTGTAATGTTGAAATGTTGACTCATCTCTGACTGATAATTACATGACCTGACATTGGCCGCAGTCCTAAAGCCTCATGCACCTCACTGTCTTGCCAGAGCCATCCATCTTCATGACTGAAAAGTCAGGGTAATTACATGTACTGCATCTTCTGCATCAGTTGAATAACTTGCTAACCCTTGCAGGACCTCAATTTATCGGGAGAGATTCATTTTTCCCTGAGATAGAAATAGAGTCGTCAAGGGCCAGCTGGCTGACAGTGATGAGCCCGTTCATGAACTGTGTGGCATGCTTCTCCATTTTCACCAGTCTGTTTAGCTGGTGTCTGCACTTAGAGGAAGTAAGAAATCTTGTGCTATAGAGCTAGAGCAGGCCTGGCGTGGTGGCGCACGCCTTTAATCCCAGCACTCGGGAGGCAGAGGTAGGAGGATTGCTGTGAGTTCAAGGCCACCCTGAGACTGCATAGTGAATTCCAGGTCAGCCTGGACTAGAGCGAGACCTTACCTCGAAAAAAAAAAAAAAGCTAGAGCATTTCCAGTAAGGACCACAAAGGTAATAATACCAGGTTGTATAAATTCAAAGACACCATCTTCCTTTAAGTGTGTTTTTGTTTTGTTCACTACTCCACTGTTTCATTATGACATTATAGATAAGTATCCTAGCCTGGTGTTGGTGGCTCACACCTGTAATCCCTGTACTGGGTTGGGCGGCTTAAGGCAGGAGGATCACTGTGAGTTCAAGGCCAGCCTGAGCTACAGTGAGAACCTGTTAAGGGAGGGAGGGAAGTAAACGAGGGGAAGGAGGGAGAGAAAAGGAAGGGAAGGAAAGGAGGAAGAGAGGGAGGAAGGTTGGTTCATTCCACAAGGCTAGATGGAAAAAATTCTTATTGATACTTACCGCATGCCCACACATATAATACTCTTAACTAAACAATTAATTTTTTTCTTTTTCTAAAGAAATTCTAATGACAGAAAGTTGGGCAGAAATTTTATACAGAGACTCACAAGCACATTGATCAGAAATTGTAGACCACTTTGTACAATAGTCTCAGAAGGAACAGAAACAAGGATGGTTTTATTTAAAGCATTCCAAAGCCTTCCAGTGGCACTGCAGGAAGCATGGCTGGCCTGAGGAAAAAAGCGTAGAAAACCAAAACTGAGGCTTTCTGCTGAGAACATAGTTCCAGGAAAAAGGCACACCTATGTTAAAGATCCTGCAAGGCTGTTGATTAGAACTCCTTATTGTGGAGAGTTGGAATGTTGCCAATCCAGAACCAGATTATTTGGACTATCTTTAGAACCCTTAACAGTCGTTCTTTGCCTGTGTATGACCTAATATCCTTTCAACTATGCTGTGAAATCTTTTATAGTCGATTAACTTATCAGACAACTAGCTTTCATCACCTAAAGCTAGAACTGTCATCGGGTAGCATCTAAACTTGCAGCACAGATCTCCTCGCCTTGCTATAATCAACCTACTTGATATGCCCACCAGTGGATCTGAAAAGCACCTTTTGCTTTTAATCCCATCACTTGAGAGGCAGATAGGAGGTGAAAGGGAAAAGTTTTGAGGTGAATTTGAAAGAAAGAAATTGTTAGAAATCTCAACAGCAAAAGAACAGGTTAAAACCTTATTCCAAGCAGAGGAGCTGAGAGGTAGACGCCTCAGATTCCAAAGTCACCATGACCCTGGAAACCACAGTGCGCAGTGGGTGGTGAGTGACTGGGAGGTTTTATTAGCCTTTGGATTGGGGGGAGGGGTAAGAGGCATTTATTCTGGCTGCAAAATGAGGAATAGGGAAATGAGGACGTGGGAGCTGTCAACTATCTGAACAGTTATTTTAGTTTCCTGGGAAGCAAGTCAGCAAGTGGCCTCGTGTGGCCTAAGATAGAGGGGCAGTTGGTTATCTCAGGGCAGACTGTGGCTCAAGTTTGTCTGCCATCTCCGGCAAGTCCCCTGCCATTTGTCCAGGGTCTGCTTTCCAACCCCTTCAGGATCACTGTGAATTCAAGGTCAGCTTGAGTCTACAGAGTTCTAGGACTGCGTCAGCTAGAGTGAGACCCCCTCCCCATGAAAAGAAAAGTACTTTGGTGGGCTGGGGGAATTGGCTCAGCAGCTAAAGGTGCTTGCTTTGCAAAGCCTGACAGCCTGGGTTCAGTTTTCCAGTACCCACATAAAGTCAGAGGCACAAAGTAGCACATGTGTCTGCAGTTAATTTACAGTGACACAAGGCCCTGGCACACCCATATTTCTCTCTCTCTCTTTCTCCTCAAAGTAAATAAAATAAATAGAAAAGTGCCAGGCGTGGTGGTGCACGCCTTTAATCCCAGCACTCAGGAGGCAGAGGTAGGAGGATTGCTGTAAGTTCGAGGCCATCCTGAGACTACATAGTGAATTCCAGGTCAGCCTGAGCTAGAGTGAGACCCTACCTCAAAAAAAAAAAAAAAACATTTTTTTTAAATTTATGATCTTGTTTTGTTCATAATTACAAAATCTTCAAGAACTTGTTTCCACATTGTAACGTGGTATTTGTGGCAACCTAAAGCCAAATTCCACTATAATTTCCATTCCTGAGTTCACAGAAGCTGTGGTTTCCTGCACAAGACTGGCGTGAACGAGGGCTCCATTCCTTCCTGAGAAACTACTGGTAATTAATGGTTTCTGAGGAAGGGAGTGTCACATTTTTCAGCGGCATAACTATGGTAAGTGGACCATATTCCAGCAAATAACCCCTACCAAGCTGTGTGTGGACAGGGTGATGGGGGTGAGCATGATCCAATTAGGTTATATTCCATGTATGACATTCTATAAATAAATAAATGAGCCAGGCATAGTGGCTCTGAGGCTAAGGCAAGTGGAACACCATGAGTTCAAGGCCTATCTGGACTGCATAGTTCAGGATACCCTGAGCTGCAGAGACCTTATCTCAAGAGAAGAGGAGGGCCCGGCGTGGTAGTGCATGTTTTTAATCCCCGCACTTGGGAGGCAGAGGTAGGAGGAGCGCTGTGAGGCTACATAGTGAATTCCAGGTCAGCCTGGGTGAGAGTGAGCCCCTGCCTCAAAAAAAAAAAAAAAAAAAGAAGAGGAGGAAGAGGAGGAGGAAGAGGAAACAACAGCTTTGGGCTGAGCATGGTGGCAAATGCCTATAATCCCCCAGCACTTGGAGCAGGAGGATCATGAATTAAGACCAGCCTGAGCTCCACAATGGGACTCTCACAAATAAAACAAGTTAAATAGGAGCTAAGGGGACAGCTCAGTAATAGAGCCCTTGCCTAGAATGGACAAGGCTCTGGGTTTGATCCCCAGTACAAGAGCACTCACAAAGAAAGCAGTAACTTTGATTCTTAGTCAAATGCTGGGCTGTGGAGCACTCACCACTTCTCAAATTGCCAGTCAGTACACTTTACACATCCTTCCTCTTGAGTACTGTGCAGTACTAGTGCACATCTAAGATTTAAGCACAAAAGCTTCTTAAAAATGGGTTTTTAGGGCTGGAGAGATGGCTTAGTGGTTAAGTGCTTGTCTGTGAAGCCTAAGGATCCTGGTTGGAGGCTCGATTCCCTAGTACCCACATAAGCCAGATGCACAAGGTGGTGCATACATCTGGAGTTCATTTGCAGTGGCTAGAGGCCCTGGTGCACCCATTCTCTCTCTCTCTCTCTCTCTCTCTCTCTCTCTCTCTGCTTCTTTCTCTCTCTGTCTTTCATCACTCTGAAAAATAAAATAAACAAAAAAAAATGTTTTAATGGGTTTTCTAGGGCTGGAGAGATAGCTTAGTGGTTAAGTTCTTGCTTGTGAAGCTTAAGGATCCTACTTGGAGGCTCAATTCCCAATGCATCTGGAGTTCATTTTCAGTGGCTGGAGGCCCTGGTGTGCCCATTCTCTCTCCTCTCTCTCTCTCTCTCTCTCTCTCTCTGTCTCCTTTATCTGCCACTCTCAAATAAATAAATAAATATTTTTTTAAATGGGTTTTCAAGCCAGGCGTGGTGGTGCATGCCTTTAATCCCAGCACTTGGGAGGCAGAGGTAGGAGGATTGCTGTGAGTTTGAGGCCACCCTGAGAATACATAGAGAATTCCAGGTCAGCCTGGGCTAGAGTGAGACCCTACCTCAAAAAAAATAAGGGTTTTCTAGTCAGGCATGCTGTTGCACACCTTTAATCCCAGCACTTGGAAGGTAGTGGTAGGAGGATCGCCATGAGTTTGAGTCCATCCTGAGACTACATAGTGAATTCCAGGTCAGACTGGGCTAGAGTGAGACCCTACTTCAAAAAAAAAAAAAAAAAAAGAAAAGAAAGGTTTTGGGGGCTTTAGCAGTTAAGGCACTTGACTGCAAAGCCAAAGGACCTAGGTTCAATTCCCCAGTACCCACATAAGACAGGTGCACAAAAGGGAAAATGCATCTGGAGTTCGTTTGCAGTGACTAAAGGCCCTGGTGTGCCCATTTCTCTTTCTCATTCTGTCAAAAAAATAGGTTTTCTAGTGCCAGACATGGTGGTGCACACCTTTAATCCAAGCACCCAGGAGGCAGAGGTAGGAGGATCACAGTGAGTTCAAGGTCAACCTGGACTCTGAGTTCCAGGTCAGTGTGGACTAGAGTAAGACCTTTCCTAGAAAAAAATTTCAAAAGAAAAAGCAAATAAATAAATTGGGCTGGGAAGATGGCTCAGCACTTAGAGGTGCTTGCTTGCAAAACCTGATGGGCCAGGTTCAATTTCCCAGTACTCACTTAAACCAGATGCACAAAGTGATGCATGCATCTGGAGTTTGTTTGCAGTGGTAAGAGGCTTGCCCTTTCTCTCCCCCCCCCACAACCTTACAAATAAATAAAAATAAGTTTTCAGAGGTGTCTACAAAAGATGAATGTGGGCCTGGAGTGATGGTTTAGCAGTTAAGACGCCTGCTTGTGAAGTCTAAGAACGCCTGTTCGATTCTCCAGGTCCCACGTTTAGCCAGACGCAAAAGTGACGCAAGAACACAGTGTTGCACATGCGTACAAAGGGACACATGTCTGGAGTTCATTCACAGTGGCAGCCCCTGGTGCACCCATTCTCTCTCTCTGTCTCTCTCAAATTAAAAAAAAAAAGATGAATGTGATTCATTAGTATATTTGTTTTTGGATTTTTAAAATTAATCTCATCTGTGTGTGTGCCCATTCTTGTGAGTGCATGAACACAAGTGGAAGTCAAAAGATAACTTCCAGCTGGGCATGGTGGCACACGTCTTTACTCGGGAGGCAGAGGTAGGAGGATCACCGTGAGTTCGAGGCTACCCTGAGACTACATAGTGACTTGCAGGTCAGCCTGGGCTAGAACAAGACCGTACCTTGGCAAAAAAATAAATAAATAAAGACAACTTCCACATCAGTTCTCAACCATCCACCTCTTCATAAATACATTGGAATTACAGAAGCTCTCCACAGTTTCCAGCTTTTATATGAACTTGGGTACTCTGGGCTGTGGAGCAAGTGTTTTATCCACTGAGCCATTTTCCTAGCCCTTCTTTTATTTATTTATTTATTTATTTATTTATTTATTTATTTATTTATTTTATTATTTATTTTGGTTTTTCCAGGTAGGGTCTCACTGTAGCCTAGGGTGACCTGGAATTCACTATGTAATATCAGGGTGGCCTTGAGCTCATGGCGATCCTCCTATCTCTGCTTCCCAAGTGCTAGGATTAAAGGTGTGTGCCACCACACCCGACTTCTTTTATTTTTTTAAATGTTTTATATATTTAAGAGAGAGGGCACCAGAGCCCTTTAACTTTTAACTACTGAGCCATCTTCCCAGCCCTTATTTTTTTTTGAAGCCAAGTCTCCTTATATAGCTGAGACTGACCTCCAAGCTCTGCCATCCTCCTGCCTCTGCTGCTCAAGTGCTAGAATTACAGGTGCATGCCCCTGGCTTAGCAGGGGTTTCCTTTTGGAACAAAGATATTTGAATTTGATAGTGGTGGCTACACAGTCGTGAATGTAATAGAAACCAGTGAATGTGCATTTTGGTCTTTTTTCAGTAGAGTCTTTCATTGCATTAATAAAGTATCACAGGCTGGAGAGATGGAACTTGCTTGCAAAGCCTGACAGGCTGAGTTCAAATCCATATAAAGCCAGATGTACAAAGTAGAGTATGCATGTGAAGGTTGTTCACAGTGGCAAGCAGCCCTGGCATGCCCATTCTTTCTCTTTTATTTTCTCTCTCTCTTTCTCTGCTTGCAAGTAAATAAAGTGTCACACAAACTGTTTCAAGCCCAGTCCAGGCAAAGCTCTTTCTCACCCTCATAAGCCAAACCTCACAGTCCTTAGTTCTTACTGCATTCAGGTCTTTCAACTGTGACCAGAATAGTCCATCAAGCTGTACTTACAGCACTGCAAGGCATCTCTTGGGCCAAGGTTTCAAATCCTTCACATTCCTCTCAAAAATCAGCTCCAAAAGGTCAAGCCACACAGTCGTGTCTAGCAGCAACCCCACTCTTGGTACCAACATTACTGTGACAGTCAGGTTCGCATTACTGGCAGAAATCACCCAACCAAGAGCAGCTTGTGGGACAAAAGGTTTATTTTGGCTTACAGACTTGAGAGGAAGCTCCAAGATGGCAAGGAAAAACGATGGCATGAGCAGAGGGTGGACATCATCCCCTAGCCAACATAAGGTGGATAATAGCAACAAGTGAGTGTGCCAAACACTAGCAAGGGGACACTGGCTATAATACCCATAAGCCCACCTCCAAAAATACACTGCCTCCAAGAGGTGTTGATTCCCAAATCTCCATCAGCTGGGAACCTAGCATTCAGAACACCTAAGTTTATGGGGGACAACTGAATCAAACCACCACAGGGGCCATCCATTCAAACTACCACAGGACCCTTCACAAATGCTGGATGTTCCTTCAGAGAGCTATCAGTATTTTCTGGACTGTCAATAATGTGATTGCTAAGAAATGTCTTAATTGTCACACTAAATTGTACAAAGCTGGAGAGAACACTTTAAAATGGTAAAATTACAGGTTTATAAATGTGTTATGATCTCAATTATGTCTCTCAAGGAGAGAAGTTGAAGTTCTAACTCAGAGTACCTCAGAATGTGATCTGATTTGCTAGTAGCATTGTTGCAGATGTGCATGGCTGAGATCATATCACACTGGAACAGAGTGGTCCTTAATCCACTCTGATGAGCCCTTGTAACAAAAAGATCATGGGGAGACCAAGACACACAGAAGTCGGCCATGTAAAGATGATTAACATAGAGTTTTGATGCCAAAAACCAGGAAGCACCTGGGCCTCCACAGCCAAGAAGCACCACAGGTTGGTCCCCTAGAGGCTCTGAAAGAGGATGCCCTGTGGACTGACACCTTGCCTGTAGCACAGTGTGGTAATACATTTCTGCTGGGTTTGTTTTTCTATCAGATGTGTGCTAGGATGGAACATAGGGTCTCATACATAGTAGACAAGTGACTGAGCTATGTCCCCATTCTGTTGCTCAAACAACTCATTTATGGGACTTCATCATGGAAGCTATACGATCATATAGCTGTACAAATCAGAGTTTTTTGTTGTTGTTGTTGTTTTTCGAGGTAGAGTTTCACTCTAGCCCAGGCTGACCTGGAATTCACTCTGTATTCTCAGGGTGGCCTCGAACTCATGGTGATCCTCCTACCTCTGCCTCCCGAGTGCTGGGATTAAAGGCGTGCGCCACCACGCCCGGCTGCATCAGAGTTTTTTAAAAGAGTCAGGCTGGAGAGATAGCTTAGTGGTTAAGGCATTTGCCTGCGAAGCCTAAGGATCCATGTTCAACTCTACAGATCCCACGTTAGCCAGATGCACAAAGGTGAAGTAAGCACAAGAATATACATGCCCACTAGGTGGTACAAGCATCTGGAGTTTGTTTGAAGTGGCTGAGGCTCTGATGTGCCAATTTTCTCTCTCTCTCTCTGAAATAATTTTTTTAAAGGACTCAGGGGCTGGAGGGATGACTTAGCAATTAAGGCATTTGCCTGCAAAGCCAAAGGACCCAGGTTCAATTCCCCAGGACCCATGTAAGTCAGATGCACAAGGGGCGCTTGCGTCTGGAGTTCATTTGCAGTGGCTGGAGGCCCTGGTGCGCCCATTCTCTCTCTCTCCCCCCCCCTCCTTTCTCTGTCAAATAAATAAATAAAAATAAAATATTTTAAAAAGGAGTCAGGGGGCTGGAGAGATGGCTTAGTGATTAAGGCATTTGCCTGCAAAGCCAAAGGATCCTGGTTCAATTCTCCAGGACCCACGTAAGCTAGATGCACAAGGGGGCATATGCATCCGGAATTTGTTTGCAGTGGCTGGAGGCCCTTGTGCACCCATATTCTTTTTTTTCTCTCTCTCTCTCTCTGCCTCTTTCTCGCTCTAAAATAAAATATTTTTTAAAAAGAGGAGTCAGAACAGGTGTGATGGCACACACCTTTGAATTAACAGCACTCTGGAGGTAGAGATAGGATTGCTGTGAGTTTGAGGCTAGCCTGAGACTACAGAGTGAGTTCCAGGTCAGCCTGGGCTACAGTGAGACCCTACCTCAAGAAGATCAAAAGGAAAAAAAATAATCAAGTCTTATCAGCATACTGATTCCTATTTTTTACTCAAAACTTTTTCCAGTTCTGAAACTCTAGAGCACCTGTGTTGCTTTCCTCGTATGCCTACTATCTTTAGAATGGCTGTATACCCAACTGTGATCTGAGGAAGACCCCCTTCCTATCGGGCCTCGCTCTCCTTATTGTCAGTGCTTTCCTTGCTTCATACTGTAATGAGGAGGAGTCATTAAGATAGTGCATTTGAGAACACTGGGTTCTATGGCCATACCACCCTGAATGAGCCCACTATCTTTGAAAACACTTGGAACCCCCACTATAATTATTCTGCCAATGCTGTAAGTTGTAGTAATCTATCTAGATTCAGCCTTTTTTATTAATTTATTTTTGAGAGAGACAGAGAGAAAGAGGCACATAGAGAGTGGGTGCACCAGGGCCTCCAGCTATAGCAAACAAACTCCAGATACATGAGCCACCTTGTGCATCTGGTTTACGTGGGTACTGAGGAATTGAACCTGTTTCCTTAGGCTTCACAGGCAAGCATCTTAACTGCTAAGCCATCTCTCCAGCCATTATTATTATTATTTTTATTTTATTATTTTTGAGGAGAAAGAAAGAGAAAGTATGGGCACACCAGGGCCTCTTGCCACTGCAAACAAACTCCAGATTCATGCCCCACTTTGTGGGTCCTGGGGAATTGAATCAGGGGTGGCAGGCTGTGCAAGCAAGAACCTTTGCTGGGCGTGGTGGCGCACACCTTTAATCCCAGCACTCGGGAGGTAGGAGGATCACTGTGAGTTCGAGGCCACCCTGAGACTACATAGTGAGTTCCAGGTCAGCCTGGACCAGAGTGAGACCCTACCTCGGAAAAAAAAAAAAAAAAAAAAAAAAACAAAAATAAAAAAGCAAACACCTTTGATGGCCAAACCATCTCACCAATCTCACCAGGCCATGACCCTTTTTTGAGAGAAGATCTCCTTTATTCCAGGTTGGCCTTCAACTTGCTACACAGCTGAAGGATGACCTTGAACTTCTGATCCTCTTGCTGCCACCTCCCCAAGTGCTGGGATTATAAGCATCTGCCACCACACCTGGCTCACAACTTCATTCTGAAGTCATTCTGAAATACCATCCTGAAGTCAACACCTCACTGAGGTGTCCACCCAAAGCAGAAAAGCTACTGCCTCCACTAAGTGTATTAATTAACAAAGTAGGTCACCCCGGCCTCTGTTCACCTGCAGTTTTAGGGATTAGTCAGAAGAATAAGTGACCTGTTTCTGGTCCCCAGCAGGAAAAGGAGTGGTGGAACAGAAAAGTCCATACCTGACTTCCATTTCCAGAGTAACGCCCATCATGAGGAGTGTCAAAACACCTTAGTCACTTCCATTTTGTTTAAGCCCCTCCTTTCCACGTACCTCTTTGGATTCCATCCCAAATCAAAGAAATCAAGCAACAAAGCACGATAAACAGTTTGTTCCTACACCCCTATTTTCAATAGCTTGAATCTACAGCAGGTGCCATTCCTCATGCTTGTTGCCTCACGCACGTAACCCCAGGGCCTCTTTAGGGGAGCAGACCGCAGTGCTTAGTGAAGGAATCATACACACCTGCACGTAGACTAATGAGCCCGGAACTGTGTGCTACCATGTGAACAATGCAGTATCCAGGGGAGAAAACTGGCCGGGGGAACAGGGCAAATCTCAAATCTAGAAGGACAAAGAATACTGCAGGGTTCTTTTGGAGACCTTAAAAAAACACACGACCAATGCATGCCAGGTGATACATCATTACATGGTCATTACCACATGGAGGGGTGTCTCCATGGTTACCTTTCTTCCCCTGTCAGAAGAACCAGAATGCTCTTCTTTCTCCCGTGCTTTTCCTCTGAAGACAGGAAAATAATGCCTCCTTCTCTTTCGTGTTTACATCCTCTACCACATTTCTTTGTGCTCTTGGCTATAGTGTTGCCAGTCCATTTCCATCAGTCTTTTCATCTTTGCCCAATCCTGTTTCTTGCTCCTTGGTTCACACTATTTTGTTCAGTCTAGAAACAGACCCGATTTCACCATTGAGTCATGATTGCCTGAGTGACATCCATTGCAAATTAGAAATGAGTGTGTCTGAAAAACACAGCCCTTAAATTTAAAAAAAAAAAAAAAACTCACAACAGAAACGTGAGCACTCGTTCTGTACGATGTGTTGCTGATAAAAGAACGTCCCAGATTGAAGGGAGCATTAAACCCTAGCACTATTAGCTCTGGATTCTAATCCAAGGCCAGCCCTGGGCAAACTGTGTCAGTCTGAGCAAGTGAGCCTCCAGGCCTTGGTTTTCTCCTCAGAAGAACTCAGTGCAATAGGACCAATTATTTCAGTTTACCCAGGATTCCTGGCTTTAGCACTGACAGTTCTGGATCCCAGCAATCATCTCAGTTCCATCTAAGTTAGTTCCTATATTGGTCAGGCTGAGATTCTTTGGGGTCAAAGCCGTGGGTGCTTAAGTCATCCTGTATATGTCATTGGAGAGTGTGGATTGAGTCACAGGGAGGGAGGTGGTGGCTGTGTGCAAAAACTCGGAAGGCATACTCCTCTTGACCTCTGACTCACGTGCCCCCCCCACACACACACACATACCATTCCTAACATCTCTCCAGGAAGAGATCAGCTGAGAATAGAATAGTCCAGCAAGAGATGTTCTTGGATTTCCCAGCAGAAAAGAAATTCAAAGTGATGGGCTAGTGAAAGGAATGTGAAGCCAATGTTGAGGCTGCCAGCATTCTTGCAAGTGAGACAATGGCCGCAAAGCTCCATCTACAACTGACAGGCTTCGTAGCCACTGTCCCAATGAAGGAAGGCTCCTTCCTCAGTTTAGAATGGATTCAAAACTGGCAGCAAGGTCTGGAGAGATGGCTCAGTGGTTAAGGCACATGCCTGCGAAGCCTAAGGACCCAGGTTCGATTCTCCGGGTCCCACGTAAGCCAGATGCACAAGATGGCACATGCATCTGGAGTTCATTTGTAGTGGCTAGAGGTCCTGGTGTGCCCATTCTCTCCTCTCTCTCTCTCTCTCTCTCTCTCTCTCTCTCTCTCTCTCTCTCTGTCTCTAATAAATAAATAAATAAAAATAGAAAAATCTTAAAAAAAAAAAAAACTGGCAGCAAGGCTTTAGCAGCCCTGAATATAGATTGATTTAGCATGATGGCACATGAAATCAGCTTTCAAAGGCCTTAAGAGCAAATCAGATGATTGGAGCAAGCGCCTGCCATCGTAGCGTTGACAATACAATCTGCTGTCCTAGTAACATGACTTACACCAAAAACAACTTTGAATGACTTGAGCCGAGAAGAAAGACAGCTGAGCTCAGTTCTGGGAACAGATTTACTATGCCACAAGGAGCTGTGGAGGCTGCCAGCTGGCCCTTAGTCAACTCTGGAAGACAGACAGCTTGTGGAAGGTTTATATTTAATTTAGAAACAAACTTCATAAACACCTTGTTCATTTTCTTTGTGTCTGATTTCATTTTGGCTTTATGCTGAAGTCAGCTCCTGTTTCAATCTCACCTCACAGAATAAATTTGGCCTAATTGGCTCCTTCTCAGCCTTTCCTTCTGTAGCAGCTGGATCCAAAACACGGCCCCAAACGATTATTGAGCAGTGATAGAACACTTGTGGGGAAAGTCGAAAGAGCCAGATTAACACCAGCTAGTTAAGGAACCAAGTAGCAAGTCAAAGAGCTCAGAAAATTAAGACACAGCTATTTAAAATCTCTTCCACTTGTGACCAATAAAAAATAAACTAAAAATCAAGTCGAACTGGTTCAAATACACCATAAAATCAAGTTGAACCAGCTTAAGAGTCATATCAAACAGTAATATTTTCCCCAACCCAATTTACTCATCTATCTTTTCTGTAAGCTGAAGGTTAGAATCTAAGGCTGTTTACAAAGGAGATTTTGAGCCACCAAAGTTCATGAGATAATTGTCTGGAGACCAATTAAGACTCATAAAAATTTCTGTTTACACATAATCAACATCTAGACTCATAAATATCTATAAACTATAGTCAACATGAGAGACATAGGGTAGATAAGAGCGTTCCAGGTATGTTGCTTTAAATTCATTCAATTGAAAGTATTGTGTGTTACCTAATGGGTGGGAAGATATTAAAAGGTATGTATTCATCTGCTCTGTACACCCAGGCAGGCAGCCACATAATTGGCCAGATTGGGCTACTTGTCCTGTCCCCTGGCCTCTGAGTTTGTTAACACCTCAAGAGTGGAGCTAGGTGAGGTAGAGAGAATCTTTAAATCCTACCTGGCTCAAGTTTCTGACAAGAGGTCAGGTGACATCAAAGGGCCAATTAAAGTCTGAAGCAGACCTGTGTGTATCTCAATCACCAAACACTTGGGCCACTGCCTGTCTCCAGGGCTGGCTTCTGGGCACTCAGTCTGTGCCAGGCATATTTAGGTCTGAAGGTGCACCAATCTCTGCCCATCTTTTCTTCCCAAACGATGAAGAGTTTGCAGATAATGAGAAAGGCTTGTTTTTATCAGGAATCATTTTGTGTTTGTATGATGGCTTGTTTAAATCTCTTTTTTTTTTGTTTTGTTTTGTTTTTTGAGATAGTGTGTCACTCTAGCCCAAGCTGACCTGGAATTCACTATATAGTCTCAGGATGGCCTCGAACTCACGGCGATCCTCCTACCTCTGCCTCCCAAGTGCTGGGATTAAAAGCATGTGCCACTGTAGCAGACAGCTTTAGGTTCGCCGAGATGAACTTCCAGACCAGGCACAGTTATGGAGGAAGGGGTATTATTTATTGAAGCTTACAGATTCAGGGGAAGTTCCATAATGGCAGAAGAAGCTGGCCTGCTTTCACAGGACCAAACACAGAGAGCAAAAGCCAAAAGCCACACAGCACAGCACACTTCAGGAACTCCAGCTAGGCACACTTTGCATATCTTTAGATTGAAATCCTAAACCCACCACCACACTGTAAGATCCGCCCAGTGACACTGCCTCCAGCCAAGTGGCTGCAGATGCAGACTATAAACTAACAAAACACTGAATATATTGGGGGCCACCTATTCAAACTACCACAGCCACCATGCCCAGCAACATTTTTTTGTATTGACATCCTCCATACATATACACAATATATTATGACCATAATTCACTCCTACCACCATGCCTTTTCCCCCCTCCTGCCCCACCACCACTGAATTCCTTCTTGCCAACTAGTTCTTGTTCTATTTTGATGACATTATTTTTTTTTCTCCTATTATGCAGGTCTTGTGTAGGTAGCATCACCCATTGTGAGGTCATGAGTCCCAAAACCACTTTGTGTCTGGATGACAGTATTGCAATGCACTCCTCCCCATCTTCTGCGACCTCTTCAATAGTCCCTGAGCCCTTGAGGGTGTGACAGAGACATCTCTGCTGTCTCCACTGTCTCTTCTCAGCACTTTCATGAGTTTCCCTAATGGTTACCACCAACTGAAAAGAGAAGCTTCTCTAACCAAAAGTGAGAGTAGCATTAATAATTGGTGGGCATAATATATCTACTTAGCCAAAAAACAATTTCCCCCTAGGACTTATGACCTCCTCAGCCATAGATTTTTTTATTAGGTTTTCAAGCACCAAGCATGAATTTCCTCCCATGGAGTAGCCTCAAATCCATTCAGAGAGCAGCTGGTTTTCCCATCACCAACATGCCACCATTGCACCAGCTGGCACTTTTGGCCTGACTGGCCAGCTGTAAAAGCTTGCAGGTTGCTCGCTTGTGTTTTGAAACAGGGTCTCATATAGCCCAGGCTTGAACTCTAAATCTTCCTGCTTCTCTTCCCAAGTGCCAGGATTACAGGTACATGATGGCTCATGCCTTTAATCCCAGCCCTCGGGATGCTAAAGTAGAAGGATTAATCATTATGAGTTTGAAGCCAGTCTGGACTACAGAGTGAGTTCTAGGTCAGCGTGGGATAGTGTGAGACCCAGCCTCAAAAAACAAATAAAAAAATTGGGGGGCTAGAGAGATAGTTCAACAATTAAAGACACCTGCTTACAAAGCCTGACAGCTGTGTTCAATTCCTCAGTGCCCATGTAAAGCTAGACGCACAAAATGCATTTAACTGCTGAGCCATCTCCCCAGCCCAAATAAAAAAATACTTTTAAAACCTAGGTTGAGAGATGGATTGGCGGTTAAAGCAGATGCCTGCGAAGCCTAAGAATGTCCATTCGATTCTCCAGGTCCTACGTTTAGCCAGACGCAAAAGTGATGCAAGCGCACAACGTCGCACATGCACACAAGGGGACGCATGCGTCTGGAGTTTGTTCACAGTGGCTGAGAGGCCCTGGCACGCCCATTCTCTCTTTGTCTCTCTCTCTGTGTCTCTCTCAAATTAAAAAAGAAGAAGAAGAAAAAAAAACTAGATTGAAGCCTAGGTCAGCCTGGGGCTAGAGAGAGACCCTACCTTTAAACCCAGCACTCAGGAGGATCGCCATGAGTTTGAGGCCACCATGAGAGTACATAGTGAATTCCAGGTCAGGCTGGACTACAGTGAAACCCTACCTTGAAACAAAACAAAACAAAACACAAAACAAAACAAAACAAAACAAAAACCTAGATTGAAGCCAGGCATAGTGGTACACACTTTTAATCCCAGCACTCAGGAGGCAGAGGATCGTGGTGAGTATGAGGCCACCCTGAGAATGCATAGTGAATTCCAGGTCAGCCTGGTCTAGAGTGAGACCCTACCTTGAAAAACCAAAAAAAAAAAAAAAAAACTAGGTTGAGCCAGGCATGGTGGCATACACCTTTAATCCCAGCACTCAATAGACAGTGGTAGAAGGACTGGCATGAATTCAAGGCCAGCCTGGAAACTATGGTGCATTCCAGGTTAGCCTGGACTAAAGTGAGACCATGCCTTGAAAACAAACAAAAAACTAATTGATTGAGAATGTAGCTCAGTTGGTATAGGGCCTGCCCAGCATTCACTAAATCCTGAGTTTAATCCCCAGCACCACATAAACTGGATGTGGTGATGCACAACTGTGATCCCAGTACTGGGGAGGGAGATGCAGGCGAACTAAAAGTTCAAAATCACCTGGGCCTGGAGAGATGGCTCAGTGATTAAAGGTGTTTACTTGCAAAGCCTGACAGCCTGGGTTCCATTCCCCAGTACCCACGTAAAGCCAGAACACACAAAGTGGCACATGGGCCAGGTATGATGGCGCACGCCTTTAATCCCAGCACTAGGGAGGCAGAGGTATGAGGATTACCGTGAGTTCGAGACCACCCTGAGACTATATAGTAAATTCCAGGTCAGCCTGGGCTAGAGCGAAACCCTACCTTGAAAAAACAAACAAACAAAAAAATGCTTTGGACAGGGGTGGCACACTCCTTTAATCCCAGTATTTGGGAGGCAGAGGTAGAAAGGTCACTATGAATTTGAGGACAGCCTGAGACTACTGAGTAAGTTCCATATCAGCCTGGGCTAGAGTAAAACCCTACCTTGAAAAAACAAAAAAACCATTGAGCTGGAGAGATGACTTAACTCTTAAAGTGCTTGCCTGGAAAGCTAAAGGATCTCGATTCAATTCTTCAGGACCCACATAAGCCATTTATTTAGGTTAATTTCCACTCCCTACTTTGTGCCCCTCAAATCCAGTGCATATCTAAAGCTCTATTTTGCAAGCGAGGGTCTTTAACTACTGAGCTGAGTAGAAACATCTCCTCAGGTCCAAATGCACTATTTTGCAATGAGAAGTAAAAGACTAGACTTGAGGCCATTCTGGCTAGAAATGGGGAGGCAAGGATCTGACACAACCAGAAAAGGCATTTGTGCTGAACCCAGATGCTGCAGGACAGGCATGTGGTATTCCTTCCACAAACAAAACCTTGGAGCTCCAGGCTCTGTACCAAAGAATATAAAATACAAGGGACTATATGTCTTTACCTCCTAAATGGGAATACGTTTTTCAGTGTTTCCAAGTAGGGTTGTTTTTTGTTTGTCACAGGGAGTGGGGTAGGGTGGGGAGCCTGGTTAGTGATTTGGCCTATTGGTCTGAGGGGCCTCCTATGATGTCAGGCTTTTTTTTTTTTTTTTTTTTTTTTTTTTTTTGGTTTTTGAGGTAGGGTCTCACTCTTTCCCAGGCTGACCTGGAATTCACTATGTAGTCTCAGGGTGGCCTTGAACTCACGGCGATCCTCCTACCTCTGTCTCCTGAGTGCTGGGATTAAAGGCGTGCGCCACCACGCCCAGCTCTGATGTCAGGCTTTTAATAATGGACTTTAAAAAAGTAGACTTAAAATTAATCAAAATTTAAGGTATTGTGAATAAGACTTATGTAAACCTATTTTTTTGAATAATGGCACCTCTAGAAGCTGTAGACTGTTACTAGAAAATTTTCAGTGCCTGGGATGGGATACCTTCCAGTGAGTTGTTGGCCAAGGAGGTCCTGGAAGCCTCCAAAACATTAAAGGCTATTGCCAAAGCCCTTGGTTTCCCTTGAGAAACAGATAGTAAGACCCTATTACTGAAGAAGACATCTCTTGCCTGAGACGCAAGGTCACTGAGAAATCAAGCTGGTGCTGAGCAGAAAACCTTCTCCCTGTAGACCAGCCAACTGAAAGCTGGAAAAAGCTGCACTGCATGCAGCCGTATGGGAGACAGAAGTCATCAGCAGTGAAAACAGTGGACACTGAATATTCAAGTTTGGCCAGACAGGCCCAATGACTGAACGGGTGCAATAGTGGCTTGTCTACTCTTGGGGTAACCAACTGCTCCATAATTGGACTGGAAGGCCCTCTCTATGGGAGGGAATACATACCTGGTACTGAAAAACCTAAGCAAAAGTCTATGGCAGGGGAGGGCATGAGCCTTAGGGTATAAAGCCTGCTCTTGTTTGACTAAATGTATATATTATTCCCACCAAGCTGCCCTGAAAGCACTACACTTAATGTTCATATTCACATATTAATGCTACTCTCACTTCTGGTTAGAGAAGCTTCTCTTTTCAGATGACGATGACCACTGGGATGACCCAAAAGGCAACATAGTGCTGAGAAGAAGGGATAGAGGAGTGCCCAGCACTGAAACATCTGTCACACCCTCCAAGGCTCAGGGCCCATTGTGGAAGAGGGGGCGGATAGAATGTAAGAGCCAAAGGAAGGGTATGACTCCTTACAATGCAACTGTCCAGACAGAAATTGGCTTTGATATCCATGACCTTGCAGTGCCTAGCAATACCTTCGCAAGACCCTCATAATAGAAGAAAAAGATGATGACATCAAAATAAAAGAAAGACTAATGGAAAGAAGGAAGGGATATGATGGAGATTGGAGTTCTAAAGGGGTATGGGGGCAGGGGAGGGAAATATCATGCATTTTTTGTATGTAAGTATAGAAGTTGTCAATAAAAAAATTAAAAAACAAAACAAAATAAAAATGAAAGTCTAAAAATAAATAAAATTTTTAAAAATTGCCAGGCATGGAGATGCACACCTTTAATCCCAGCACTAGGGAGGCAGAGGTAGGAGGATCCCTGTGAGTTCAAGGCCACCCTGAGTCTACATAGTAAATTCCAGACTAGCCTGGGCTAGAGTGAGACCCTACCTCGAAAAACCAAAAACAAACAAGCAAACAAACAAAAAAACCCTCACCCACCACAGCTCAGGGAATTTTGTGGAAGAGGGAGTGGAAAGATGTAAGGTTGGGACATCATTCCTCCCCCCCCCCCCAACTACTGACTACTCTTCCTACAACATATAAACTACAACCCCCTGGGGAACACTTGCAACTCCACTGAGGAGCATCCCCAATGGAATGGGGGGATGGGGGCAGGGATGAGGGAAAAGAGGGTACCAATACATGAGACAGAGCTGTGAGGATCATTGTGAGTTCAAGACCAACCTGGAACTACAGCTCAGCCTGGCCTAGAGTGAGACCTTACCTCAAAGAAAAAAATCCTTTAAAACATTCATTCTCTTAGTAGTTTAAGAAGGTGTGTGTGTGTGTGTGTGTGTGTGTGTGTGTGTGTGTACAAATTTGTATATTTATGTCTATATATATTTGTATATATGTATAGTTTTTTCTAGATTTACAGGGTTTGTTTTTGTTTTTGTTTTGTTTGTTTTGTTTTTTTGGTAGGAGGATCACTGTGAGTTTGAGGCCACCCTGAGAATACATAGTGAATTCCAGGTCAGCCTGGGCTAGAGCAAGACCCTACCTCGAAAAACCAAAAAAAAAAAAAGAGAGAGAGAGAGAGAGAGGTCGGGGAGAAAGAGGGAGAGAATGGGCACACCAGGCCACTGCAAACAAACTCCAGATACATGTGCCACCTTTTGCATCTGCCTTGTGTGGGTCCTGGGGAATCGAAATTGTGTCCTTTGGTTTTGCAAGCCATCTCTCCAGCCCAAGACTTTTTATTTATTATTTTATTTGCTTATTCATTTATTCATTTATTTATTTCAGAGAGAGAGGGAGATAGAGAAGGAATGGGTGCACAATGGGGACACCAAGGCCTCCAGCCACTGCAAATGAACTCCAGACATATGCACCACCTTGTGCATCTGGCCTACATGGGTCCTGGGGAATCGAAACTATGTCCTTTGACTTTGCAGGCAAGTGCCTTAACTGCTAAGCCATCTCTCCAGCCCATGTTTGTTTTATTTTTTTTTTCCGCGTAGGGTCTCACTCTAGTCCAGGCTGTCCTGGAACTCATTCTGTAGTCCCAGGTTGGCCTCAAACTCACAATGATCTGCCTACCTGTGCCTCCCTAGTGCTGGGACTAAAGGTGTGTGCTACCATGCCCAGTTTTATATGCTTTTTAAAAAAAATTCAGCTGGGTGTGGTGGCACAACTTGGGGCTACAGAGTGAGTTCCAGGTCAGCATGGGCTAGAGTTGAGATCCTACCTCAAAAAAAAAATAAAATAAAAATAAATAAATTTAGGGCTGGAGAGATGGCTTAGCAGTTAAGGTGCTTGCTTGTGAAGGCTAAGGACCCAGGATCAATTCCCCAGTACCCACATAAGCCAGATGCACAGGTAGTACATGCATCTGGAGTTCGTTTGCAGTGGCTAGAGGCCCTAGCACATCCATTCTCTCTCTCCCTCTCGCTCTAGCTCTAATAAACACATAAAAATTTTAAAAAGTTATTTATTGGGCTGGAGAGATGGCTTAGCTGTTAAGGCACATGCCTGTGAAGCCTATGGACCTAGGTTCGATTCTCTAGGTCCCACATAAGACAGATGCACATGGTGGCACATTTATCTAGAGTTCATTTGCAGTGGCTAGAGGTTCTGGTATACCCATTTGCACTCTCTCTCCCTCTCTCTGTCTCTAATAAATAAATAAATGAAAATAAAATCTTTTTTAAAAGTTAATTTATTATGTGTGGGTAGGAGGCACAGGCATGCAAGTGGAGGTCAGAGAGCAACTTTCAGGTCAGTCCTTGCCTTCTACCTTGTTTGAGATTTGCATCTCTCATCATTGTTCAGCCCTCTTTTCCAGAGTTAGCTGGAAATTCTCCCTCTCCACCTCCCTTTTTGCATCTCTCCCGCTCTCTCTCTTGAATATATTTTTTAATTCTTTTTTTAAATTATCTTTATTTATTAGAGACAGAGAGAGGGAAAGAGAGAGAGGGAGAGTGAGAATGGGTGCACCAGGGCCTCTAGCCACTGCAAACAAACTTCAGATACATGTGCCCTTTGTGCATCTGGCTTACGTGGGACCTGGAGAATTAAACTGGGATCCTTAGGCCTTTGCAGGCAAATGCCTTAACCACTAAGTCATTTCTCCAGCCCCTTAAATATATTTTATTTATTTATTTATTTATTTATTTGAGAGAAAGAGACGGAGAGAATGGGCACGCCAGGGCATCCAGCTACTGCAAATGAACTCCAGATGCATGCGCCCCCTTGTGCATCTGGCTTACATGGGTCCTAGAGAACTGAACTGGGGTCCTTTGGCTTTGCAGGCAAATCCCTTAATTGCTAAGCCATCTCTACAGCCCCCCTTTCTCTCTCTTTCTTTTTTTTAAAAAAATAAAGAGAGGAGAGATAGAGAATTGGCATGTCAAGGCTTCAGCCACTGCAATCAAACTCCAGACACCACCTAGTGGGTATGTGCGACCTTGCTCTTGCCTCACCTTTGTGCATCTGGCTAACATGGGATCTAGAGAGTAGAACATGGGTCCTTAAGCTTCACAGGCAAGTGCCTTAACCACTGAGCCATCTCTCCAGCCCTCATCTCTCTTCTTGCTGTAAAAGATATAGAAATCTACCACAGCCTCTGGCTTTCCCCCACTTGTCAGATGGGAAATGTGCTGAAAAGGCTTGTGTGGCATGGAGACCCAACCTCCATGCCTATGAACCCATAAAAGGATTGAGGTCTTTTTTGTTGTTGTTGTTTTGTTTTTAATATTTTATTTATTTATTTGTAAGCAGAGAGAGAGAGAGAAGAGAGGCAGACACAGAGAGGCAGACACAGAGAGAATGAACTCCAGATGCATGTGCCTCTTGTGCATCTGGCTTACGTGGGTCCTGGAGAATCGAACCAGGATCCTATGGCTTGGCCAGCAAACGCCTTAACCGCTAAGCCAATTCTCCAGCCCTTTTTTTTGTTTTTTTGAGGTAGGGTTTCACTCTAGCTCAGGCTGACCTGGAATTCACTACATAGTCTCAGGGTGGCCTCAAACTCATGGTGATCCTCCTACTTCTGCCTCCCGAGTGCTGGGATTAAAGGTGTGCGCCACCACGTCTGGCTCTGAGGTCACTTTTTATGTGGGGTCTAGGGATCTAAACTCCAGAGCTCAAAGTTGTGTGGCAAGGGCTGGAGAGATGGCTTAGCAGTTAAGGCACTTGCCTGTGAAGTGTAAGGACCCAGATTCAATTCCTCAGCACCCACTTAAGCCAGATACACAAGGTGGCGCATGTGCCTGGAGTTCATTTACAGTGGCTAGAGGTCCTGATATGCTTATTCTCTCTCTCAAAGTTGCATGTCAAGAGCTTTAATACACTGAGCCATCTCCCCAGCCATATATCTATTTTTATAAACATAACAAAGATGTATAAGAAACTATTAGTCTGGGTGTGGTGGCTCACACCTTTAATCCCAGCAGTTGGAAGGCAGAGGTAGGAGGATCATTGTGAGTTCGAGGCCAGCCTGAGACTACAGAGTGACTACAGGTCAGCCTGGGCTAGAGTAAAACAAAAAGGACTGGAGAGATGGCTTAGTAGTGTTTAAGGTGTTCACCTGCAAAGCCAAGGGACCTTGGTTCAATTCCTCAGGACCCACATAAGCAGGATGCACAAGGTGGTTCTTGTGTCTGGAGTTCATTTGCAGTGGCTGGAGGCCCTGGGATGACCATTCTCTCTCTCTCTTCCTCCCTCCCTCTCTCTCTCTCTCTCTGCCTCTTTCTCTCTCTCAAATAAATCATTTTATAGATAGATAGATGATAGATAGATAGATAGATAGATAGATAGATAGATAGATAGATAGATAGATAGATGATAGATAGATAGATAGATAAAAGAGCCAGGCATGGTGGCACATGCCTTTAATCCCAGCATTCAGGAGGCCAAAGTAGGAGGATTGCTGTAAATTCCAGGTCAGCCTATACTAGAGCGAGACCTTACCAAGAAAAAAACTATTAATGGTGGCTAAGGTCCAGGATCAGGAAATCACCTCATATCTTTCTTTATTATTGAATTTTCTCACATGGGAACAAATAGTACCATTTAGAATACTAATTAATAAGCTGGGGAGATGGCTCAGAAGTTAAAGATGCTTGCTTGCCTGATGGCCTGGGTTCTATTATTGAGTACCCACATAAAGCCAGGTGCACAAAGTGGTACATGTGTCTGGAGTTCATTTGCAGTGGCAAGAGGCAATGGGGCTCCCATTCTCATTCACTCTCTCTCTGTTTGCAAATAAGTAAGTAAGAATTAAAACGTTTTCAAAATATTAATCAGTCAAGCAAACTTTAATGTATTTAGGAGACTAAATTATTCACCAGTCTATAAACAATAATCAGCTTCCTAATGTTGAAAATAAGAACACCAGAATTGAAATTAAAAAGAATCCAAGAACTGGGTCTGTGAAAATTAGCCCTTTAGCTGGACAGAGTGCAACATACCTGTAATCTCAGTACTGATAAAGGAGGCGTATGAGTTCATGGCCAGTGTAGGCTGCGCAACAAGTTCCAGGTTAGCATGGCTTCTATAGCAAGATCCTGTCTCAAATGATGAAAACAAAACCAAAGCTCCCTGGGTCTTATGATAGCTTTCGCGCCCTCATTGCTCATTCAAGCTCCTGAATCCCCAACAAGACCCATGAGTACATGGAGCCCTTCTGGGATCTATTCCAGCAGGCAGCTCTCACCATGCTGCTCTAGACTAGGTGCACACCCCCCACACACTTTAGATGTGCACATGTTTTCAAGGTCCCTCTCACACACTTAACTGATACTGGGCCAGTGCCTATCCATTACACTGGATTTTAAAGATTTGGTTTATTTGAGATAGTATCTCATGTCTAGATCTATCTTTCTAAGACACAAGAGTCCAAACTTGCACCTTGTTTTTGAACAGAGTTGTTAATTTGGGTAACAGGAAAGTTGGGCCTCTCTTCAGATCTTACATTGCTGCCTTTATTGTTTAAGCCAGGATATCCTGTTTTTCTAAATGTATATGAGGCACTGAATGTACATATACACTGAACAGTCAAGGGGAGGAAGGGACCCCAGAGTGCCTTTTCTCTCTCCTCCTCCTTAGCTGGATTCTTCATATATTTATTTTTACAACAGGGTCTGAAGTAGCCCAGGTGGCCTCAAACTCCTTATTTATCTAAGGATGACCTTGAATTTCTGATACTCCTGCCTCCATCTCTAGACATGTTCCACCAAACCCTGTTTATAGAGTGCTTGGAACTGGACCCAGGGCTTTAGGCAAGCACTCTACCAACTGAGATACATCCCCAGTCCCCTCATCAGCTTTAAATACAACATCCCCCAACTCTGTTGGACTTTTGGATTATGGGATGTAGCAGTTTCTCTCCTTCCCTTCCTCCTCCATCCCTTCCCTCCTTCCTTCTTTCCCAAGGATTAGCTTTCTTACTCCCCTTGGTATACACAATATTTTGAAGAATAAAAGTAACCACAGACAATCTAGTCAGTCTGAAAATCGGGTGTGCTGTTTCTTAAGTCATTGTACTACCAAACGGAGGCAGGTATAGAAAGACAGAAAATGAGGGGACACGAGAGGGGAAAGGACTGCTCACCCTGGAGTCTGAGAAGCAAGATCTCCAGCACAACTAACCAAAGTTGCCATGAACGTTGCCAACGTAGAAGTCATATTTTCTTATATAGACGTTTTATGTTAAGATAGTAACAAACCAGGTTTAAGGTCTGAATGTGTATGACCTTGAGCAGGGCCTCTATTCCTTTCCCTAGATATTTTCTGGGACTCTCAAACAAGATTTTTTTAAACTTAGTTTATAGTAAATATATTCTACCTTCTAGCATCAGGGCAATGTTACAGTCCTATCAGGTGCCTCAGGAACAGTTACGATGTCATTTAGGTCTCCTAGCAATCCTTTGAAGATAATAGCCTCAAGACCCACCAAGACCCTCTACATGACTACTGCAAAGACGTGGAGTACTGTCCCTTCAGGAGCCTGTGCTCCCCACTTGGACATGTCTGACTTTCTGCAATTCTTTGAGAAGCCCACACCCACTCTCTGAGGTGTATCTTTGCTTCTGAGTGTCTTTCTCTTCAGCCTCATGCTTAAAAGTCTATATTAAATTACCTTTGGGGGCTGGAGAGATGCTCAGTGGTTATATGTGCTTGCTTGCAAAGCCTGACAGCCAGAGTTTGATTCCCCAGTATCCACATAAAGCCAGATGTACAAAGTGGTGTGGATATTGAAAGTTCTTTTGCAGTGGCAAGAGGCCCTGGCATGCCCATATTCATATTCTCTCTCTCTCTATCTCTCGGCCTCACTCTTTCTCCCTTTCTACTTATTAACAAGTAAGTTACCTTTAGTAAAAGCCAACTCTGCTTCATATTGAAGTCCCAAAATTCTTTCCTGCTTTAAATCTGTGAGTTTGAAGCCAGGCGTGGTGGCACACACCTTTAATCCCAGCACTGGGGAGGCAGAGGTAGGAGGATCACAGTGGGTTCAAGGCTGCCCTGAGACTACATAGTTAATTCCAGGTCATCCTGGGCTAGAGTGAGACCCTACCTCAAAAAACCAAAAATATAAAAATAAAAAAATAAAAAAATCTGTGAGTTTGCCTGAATTGAGTTCCTAAAAGATATAGATGCTAAGAGTAACCATGTTCCTCCTGGAATTCACTATTTGGTCTCAGGCTGGCCTCAAACTCATGGCGATCCTCCTACCTTTGCCTCCCAAGTGTTAGGATTAAAGGCATGCACCACTACTTCTGGCTAAACTTTTATTTTATGACAGGGTTTCACCAAGTTACCAAGGCTGGCCTTGAAATCACTCTGTAACCCAGGCAGACCTCACCTTTCCATCATGCCTCAGCCTCCCAGGTATCTAAGTACCTGGAATTACAGGCCTGTACCACCAACCCTAGCCCTTCCCTGACCTCTTGTGTCTTTACTTGCCTCTACTTTTCCATTCTCTCTCTATGTCTTTTTTTTTTTGGCGGGGTGGGGGCTGTTGAGGTAGGATTTTGCTCCAGCTCAGGTTGACCTGGAATTCACTATGTAGGCCTAGGGTGGCCTAGAACTCACAGCAATCCTACCTCTGCCTCCTGAGTGCTGGGATTAAAGGTATGCACCACCACACCTAGCTTCCATTCTCTCTTGTTTTGTTTTGTTTTGTTTTGTTTTGTTTTGTTTTGTTTTGTTTTGTTTTGTGGTAGGATCTTGCTCTAGCCCAGGCTGGCCTCAAATTCACAGTGATCCTCCCTGTGCCTCCTGAGTGCTGGGATTAATACTCAGGCCCAGCTTCATCCTCATTTAAAAAAATATATATTCTATTTTTTTTATTTGAGAGAGAGAGAGAGAGAATGGGCATGCCAGGGCCTCCAGCCACTGCAAACGAACTCCAGATGCATGCACCACCTTGTGCATCTGGTTTATGTGGGTCCTAGAGAATCAAACCTGGGTCCTTTGGCTTTGCAGACAAGCACCTTAACTACTAAGCCATCTCTCCAGCCCCTATTCTCATTTTTAAAAAATATTTTCCATAGCTGGGCATGGTGGTGCATCCTTTTAATCCCAGCACTTGGGAGGCAGAGGTAGGAGGTTTGCTCCTGAGTTCAAGGACACCCTGAGAGTACATAGTGAATTTCAGCTCAGCCTGGGCTAGAGCAAGACCCTATCTCAAAAAAGCCGAGAAAGAAAGGAAGAAAGAAAGAAAGAAAGAAAGAAAGAAAGAAAGAAAGAAAGAAAGAAAGAAAGAAAAGAAAAGAAAAGAGTTGGGGGGAGGGAGAGAGAATGGGTGCACCTGGGCCTTCAGCCACTGCAAACAAACTCCATATGCATATGTCATACATCACCTGGCTTACATAGGTTCTAAGGAATCGAACTTGAGTCCTAAGACTTTTCAGGCAAGCACCCTAACTGCTAAGCCCTCCATCCTCATTTAAAAAACAATTTATTGGGACTGGAGAGATGGCTTAGTGGTTAAGCACTTGCCTGTGAAGCCTAAGAACCCCGGTTCAAGGTTGGATTCCCTAGGACCCACGTAAGCCAGATGCACAAGGTGGTGCCTGCATCTGGAGCTCATTTGCAGTAGCTGGAGGCCCTGGTGCACCCATCCTCTCTCTCTCTCTCTCTCTCTCTCTCTCTCTGCCTCGTTCTCTATCTGTTGCTCCCAAGTAAATAAATAAAAATAAAACAAAAAGATGAAATTTATAAAAAAACAAAACAAAACAATTTATTTATTGAGCCAGCCATGGTGGCACACACCTTTAATTTCAGCACTTGGGAGGCTGAAGTAAGAGGATTGCCATGGATACTACATAGTGAATTCCAGGTCAGCATGGGCTACAGTGAGACCCTACCCTTGAAAAACCAGAAACAAAATTATTTATTTATTTACATGCACACACATGCAGGGTCTCTTGTGGCTGCAAATGATCTCCTTTCTGGTTTCATGCAGATGGCTGGGAAATTGAACCCAGGCTAACAGGCTTTGCAAGCAAGTCCCTTTAACCACTAAGCCATCTCCTGAGTCTCCAGGATCCCTTGTCACAACAAACACACCTGTCTGGCTTTATGTAGGTGGCTGAGAAATTGGGCCAGCAGGCTTTGCAAGCAAGCACCTTTAATTCTTGAGCCATCTCCCCAGCCCCAGTCCTCATTCTTTTACGACTTTTATTTATTTATTTATTTATTTATTATTTATTTTTGTATTTATTTGAGACAGAGGGGGAGAGAGAAAGAGAATGGTGCCCAGGGCCTCTAACCACTGCAAAAAATCTCCAGATACATGTGCCACAATGTGCATCTGGCTAACGTGGGACTTGGAGAATCAAACCTGGGTTCTTAGGCTTCACAGGCACATGTCTTAACCACTAAGCCATCTCTCCAGCCCTCCTCAGTCTTTTATGAAAGAACACTTCAGCCTCTTTGTTCAGAGGAGCAGCCTCAGACAGAATCTGTCTGGTCAGGAATGGTGGCACACACCTTTAATCTCAGCACTTGGAAGGCAGAGGTAGGAGGATCACTGTAAGTTAGAGCCTGGGGCTACAGAGTGAGTGCCAGGTCAGTTTGGGCTAGAGTGAGACCCTACTTTGAAAAAAAGGGGGTGCTGGAGAGATGAGTTAGTGGTTAAGGTGATTGCCTGCAAAGCCAAAGGATCCAGGTACGATTCCCCAGTACCTATGTAAGCCAGATGCAAAAAGTAATGCATGTGTCTGGAGTTTGTTTGCAGCAGCTGAAGGCCCTGGTACACCCATTCTCTATCTGCCTCTTTCTCTTTCTCTCTCAATAAATAAATAAAATAAATATTTAAAAAAATTAAAGAGGGCTGGAGAGATGGCTTAGTGGTTAAGGCATTTGCCTGCAAAGCCAAAGGATCCTGGTTCGATTCTCCAGAACCCACATAAGACAGATGCATAAGGGGGAGCATGCATCTGGAGTTCATTTGCAGTGACTAGAGGCTCTGGCACACCCATTCCCCCCTCTCTCTCATAAATAAATAAATAAAATTTTTTAAAAAATTAAAGAAAAAAAATAAAGTGTCTGTCAGTGAGGAAAAGCCCTGTTTAGTAGTTACAAGCAGATTCTGCAGTGCTTGGGGTTGAGTACTGTTACTGAGCCTCTGCATTTCTGAGTCCTTTGGTACAGATTCGGAAGAAAATAATAGCAGTCCCTCTATTTTATAGGAACCCTGAGTAGACTGAAGGAAATCAGATTTAAAGCAGTTATAACAATATCTGGCTCGTGGGAAATGCTCAGTATTATTTTAGTTCTCATTTACTGAGAAGGCAGCTTCCCACACACCACAATAACTACATGTTTTGAAGTGTAGCAGCTCTTGATTGGACATGGTGATGCACACACTTTGGATGCATCATCCTGGCACTAGAGTCAGAGGCAGGAGAATGAGGAGTTCAAATCCACCTCTATTATACAGCAAGTTCCCAGGCAGTCTGGGCTACATAAGATCTTTTCTCAAAGAACAGTAAAAATATAGTAGTTATTTTTTCTGGTTATTTGCTGTTACCATCATAACCATTTCTTCTCTTTCTCCTCTTTGCTCCTCCAGTAGACCTTTCTGCCCACCCCCCTTCCTGGTGCAATAATCAGGGGGGATCCCTGATCTTCTTCCTTCTCTCAAGTATCTACTTAGGGACTGGGAAGAAGGCTCAGCAGTTAAAGGTGCTTGCTTGCAAAGCCTGACATCCCAGGTTCAATTCCTCAGTACTCAAGTAAAGCCAAATGCACAACGTGGTGCACACATCTGCAGTTTGTTTGCAGTGGCAAGAGCCCTTGGTGTGCCCATTCTTGCTCTGTCTTTCTCCTCACTCTCTCTCTCTCTCTTTCTGCTCAAAAATAAACATTTAAGTATCTATTTCCTGGAGCAACTCCTATAGGCATAAGCCAGGCTGGGTTTGGTGTATGCCTATAATCCTAGCACTTGGAAGGCAGAAGAAGGAAGACTTAAGCAAGTTCAAGGTCAGTTTAGGTACAAAGTGAGTTCCAAACCAGGTGTGGTGGCACATGCCTTTAATCTCAGCACACAGGAGGTTGAGGCAGGAGGATTGCTGTGAGTTCAAGGCCACCCTGAGACTACATAGTCAATTCCAGGTCAGCCTGGGCTAGAGTAAGATCCTACCTTGGAAAAAAATAAAATAAAATAAGAAAACAGGGGGGCTAGAGAAATGGCTTAGTGGTTAAGACACTTGCCTGTGAAGCCAAAGGACCCAGGTTTGATTCCCAGGACCCAAGTAAGCCAGATGCACAAGGTGGTACATGCATGTGGATGGAGTTTGTTTACAGTGACTGAAGGCCCTGACGTGCCCATTCTCTCTCTTCTCCCTCTCCCTCCCTCTTAAATAAATTAATTAATTTTTTAAAAAGAAAGAAAACAGAGGCTGGAGGGATGGCTTAGTGGTTAAGGCACTTGCCTACGAAGCCTAAGGACCCTGGTTTGATTCTTCAGTACCCACATAAGCCAGATGCTCAAGTTGGTGCATGCATCTGGAGTTCTTTTGCAGTGGTTAGGGGCCTTGGCACACCCATTCTCTATCTGCCTCTTCCTATCTCTCTCTCACTCATTCAAATAAATAAAATAAAAAACAAAAAAAGCAAAGGAAAAAAGTATGTGTAAATATGTAGTGTCATATATCCACCCTTACAGAACAAGGCCTGGGAATGTAGCTCAGTTGATAAAGTACTTGCCTAATGCACACGAAGCCCTGGGTTTGATCCCCAGCACCACATAAAACCATGCTTAGAAAAGCCGGGCGTGGTGGCGCACGCCTTTAATCCCAGCACTCGGGAGGCCGCTGAGAGTTTGAGGCCACCCTGAGACTACATAGTTAATTCCAGGTCAGCCTAGTGAGAACAACCAAAAAAAAAAAAAAAAAAAAAAAAAAAAAAAAAAACCATGCTTAGTGGTTGAGAGGGAAATTAGAAAGAGAAAGGTTCATGAGAGAAAGCTTAAACTGATTTCTGGCTGCTTACGGCACACATTTGCCCTGCTATCTGCAACAGCTGCCACAGAACTGGAATTTCTCAGGTGTGCTTGGAGTTCAAGCCCAGCCCCTATGGATGCTATACCCAGGTGTGTTGGCTTCTTATTCGACCCCTGACCCTTAATAAAACAAACAAACAAACAAACAAAACAACCCCACAAGGGGCTTCTGTCTTCTTTGTGGCTCCTGGACTGTTCATCATCCAGCACCTGAGGTTTCTGTCACTGGTGAGGTTTGGTCCTTCCCACCCTGACAGCTGAGCTTACACAGGCCCTTAGACCACATGAATGTTTCCACTCCTCACCCTTTGGTTCTTGGACTTTTCCTTTCCCCACCGAACCTCCCAGCCATTCCCCTTATCTGGTCTGCAGACTCTCCTTCACCCCTTCTGACTTTTGAATAAATATAATAATTCGCCAGGCATGGTGGCGCACCCCTTTAATCCCAGCACTGGGGAGGCAGAGGTAGGAGGATCGCCATGAGTTGGAGGCCACCCTGAGATTACGTTGTGAATTCCAGGTCAGCCTGGGTTAGAATGAGACCCTACCTTGAAAAACCAAAAATAAATAAATAAATAATTCAATAATTATTCCTCTGTCAGGAATGCTGGCACATACCTTTAATCCCAGCAGAGGGAGGCAGAGGGGAGGAGAAACACTGAGTTTGAGACCAGCTTGGGACAACAGACTGAGTTCTAGGTCAGCCTGGGCTAGAGTAAGACCCTACCACAAACAACAACTGAAAATTATCCTTCTCAGTCTTCTTTGATCCAATTCTTTGGTTAAAACAGACAAAAGACCAGGGTTGGGGTTTGCATTTGTATCCACCAAATAAAACTCCATCACAGTGATGTAATCCTATAACCCTAGCAATTGGGAGGTGGAGACAGAAAGATCAGAAGTTCTCAGCTACATATTGAATTTGAGATCAGCATGGAATATATGAAATACTGTCTGAAGAAACAATAACAAAGGTTGGGGAAATGGCTTAGTGGTTAAGGCATTTGCCTGCAAAGCCTAAGGACCCGGTTCCATTCTCCAGGATCCACGTAAGCCAGATGCACAAGGGGGCACATGCATCTGAAGTTCATTTGTAGTGGCTAGAGGCCCTGGCATGCCCATTCTCTTTCTATCTCTCAAATAATAAATAAGAAACAATAACAACAAAAAACCTTAAAGGGGCTGGAGAGATGGCTTAGTGGATAAGGCGCCTGCCTGCAAAGCCTAAGGACATAGGTTCAATTCTCCAGGTCCCACGTAAGCCAGATGCACATGGTAATGCATGCTTTTGGAGTTGGTTTGCAGTGGCTAGAGGCTCTGACGAGCCCATTTTCACTTTATCTCTTTCCCGCTCTCTCTGTCTCTAATAAATAAAAATAAAATATTTAAAAACAAAACAGCCGGGCGTGGTGGCGCATGCCTTTAATCCCAGCACTTGGGAGGCAGAGGTAGGAGGATTGCCATGAGTTCGAGGCCACCCTGAGACTACATAGCTAATTCCAGTTCAGTCTGGACCAGAGTGAGACCCTACCTTGAAACCCCCCCAAAAAAAAAACACCCAAAAGAAATTTTTAAAAACCCTAAATGCCTTATAAGAACCACCTTACTCTTACCTTTCACTAGGCCTCCATTTATTTTGTTTGTTTGTTTGTTTGTTTGTTTGTTTGTTTGTTTGTTTGTTTCGAGGTAGGGTCTTACTCTAGCTCAGGCTGACCTGGAATTCACTATGTATTCTCAGGGTGGCCTCGAACTCACAGCAATCCTCCTACCTCTGCCTCCCCAGTGCTGGGATTAAAGGTGTGCACTGCCACACTCAGGTAGGCCCTCACTACATCCATGCAACTCAACTAAAGAGCATTCCTCCAAAACATGAACCTTTGAAAGATAAACCATAGCACCATGATTTGTTTAAAACATTCTGAATGGGGCTGAACAGGTGGCTCAGCAGTTAAGGCACTTGCCTGTATAGCCTAACAACCCAGGTTTGAATCCCCAGTACACATGTAATGCCAGATGCACAAAATGGCACATGCATCTGGAGTTCATTTAGAGTGGCTAGAGGCCCTGGTGCACCCATTATCTCTCTCTCTCTGCTTATAAATAATTAAAATTATTTTTAAAAAACATGCTGGGGGGCTGGAGAAATGGCTTAGTGGTTAAGGCATTTGCCTGCAAAGCCAAAGGATCCCAGTTCGATTCTCCAGGACCCACATAAGCCAGATGCGTGAGGGGCACATGCATCTGGAGTTCGTTTGCAGTGGCTAGAGGCCCTGGCACGCCCATTCTCTCTCTCTCTGCTTGCAAATAAATAAATAAATAAAAAGTTAAAAAATACATGCTGGGGGCTGGAGAGATTGCTTAGCAGTTAAGGCACTTACTTGCCTGCAAAGCCAAAGGACTCAGGTTCAATTCCCCAGGACCCACATAAGCCAGATGCACAAGGTGGTGCATGTATCTGGAGTTTATTTGCAGTGGCTGGAGGTCCTGGCATGCCTATTTCTCTGTGTGTGTCTCTTTCTCTCTCTAATAACTAAATAAAATAAAAGAAATCACACACATACAAAAAAATGCTTGGAGCCAGACATGGTGGCACATGCCTTTAATCCCAGCACTTGGGAGGCAGAGGTAGGAGGATTGCCACGAGTTTGAGACTACACAGTGAATTCCAGGTCAGCCTGGGCAAGAGCGAGACCCTACCTCAACCCCTCCCCCCCCCCAAAAAAAAACACATGATGAGGGCTGGAGGGATGGCTTAGCAGTTAAGGCACTTGCTTGCAAAGTCAAAGGACCCAGGTTCAATTCCTCAGGACCCACCTTAGCCAGATGCACAAGGTGGTGCATGCATCTGGAGTTCATTTGCAGCAGCTGAAGGCCCTGGTGTACCTCATCCTCTCAACCCCTCTCTCTGTCAAGTAAATAAAATATATTTAAAAACACACACATACACACACTTGGGCTGGAGATAATGGCTTAGCAGTTAAGGTGCTTGTCGGCAAAGCCAAAGGACCCAGGTTGGATTTCCCAGGACCCACATAAGCCAGATGCACAAAGTAGTGCATGTGTCTGAAGTTCATTTGCAGTGGCTAGAGCCCTGGCATGCCTATTCTGTCTTCCTCTCTCTCTGTAATAAATAAATAAAATATTTTTTAAGGGTTGGTGAGATGGCTTAGAAGTTAAGGCACTTGCCTACAAAGCCAAAGGACCCAGGTTAGATTCCCCAGGACCCACGTAAGCCAGATGCACAGGGTAACACATCCATCTGGAGTTTGTTTGCAGTGGCTAGAGGCCCTGGCATACCCATTCTTTTTCTCTCTCTACCTCATTCTCTCTGTCTCTCTCTCGCGCAAATAAGTAAATAAATAAAAGTATTTTAAAAGAATATTTTTTAAAAAACATGTTGGCCAATGCAGGAAACTAAGAGATTATCTGAAGATGGTCATATTATTTTCCAAAATCACCTAAGTGGCTGTTGGTCCTAAATGGTTATTACTAGAGATAGTTTTAAGATTTCATTTGCATTTTACTAAGTATAATGATAAGATAGTTTGATAGGATAAGGTACATTTCCATGTAATCTAATTATAGTACATTCCTATTGCACCTTGCAATTTACAGAAATTTTCTCTTTTACTATGCTGTCAGATAAACTATGCCTATTGAGTAGTTCCTTTTTTATTTGAGAGAGAGAAAGAGTCAGAGAGAGAGAGAAAATGGGTGCTCCAGGGCCTCCAGCTGCTACAAAGGAACTCCAGATGCATGTGCCACCTTGTGCATCTGGCTTACATGGGTCCTGGGGAGTCGAACTCAGGTCCTTTGGCTTTGTAGACAAGTGCCTTCACCACTAAGCCATCTCTCCAGTCTGAGTAGTTCCTTATTTACATAAGGAAATAAGCTTAGAGACATTAACTGAAGACACTTAAAACATAAGATTGAAAGTCGGGCGTGGTGGCGCAAGCCTTTAATCTCAGCACTCGGGAGGCAGAGGTAGGAGGATCGCCGAGAGTTCGAGACCACCCTGAGAACACAGAGTGAATTCCAGGTCAGCCTGGACCAGAGTGAGACCCTACCTTGCAAAACCAAAAAAAAAAAAAAAAAAAAAAAAAAACCATAAGATTGAGTGTTTGTTTTGCTTGTTTTGTTTGTGTTGTGTTTGTGTTTGGCACAAAGGATTGAGCCTGGGGCCTCTTCATAGTAAGCAAACACTAAAATCTCCACTTCCTGTGCTGAGATTATATGTATGCACTATCATGCTTGACAAAACGCATTTTGTTGGCTGGGCGTGGTGGTACATGCCTTTAATTCCAGCACTTGAGAGGCAGAGGTAGGAGGATTTCCATGAGTTCAAGGCCACCCAGAGAGGACATAGTGAATTCCAGGTCAGCCTGGGCTAGAGCGAGATCCTACCTCCAAAAAACAAAACAAAAACACACGTTTTGTTTGTTTTTACTTTTGGCTTTTTTATTAACTTGGCTACAGGCACCACACACCCGATTCATGTGATGCTTGAGATAGACTGTGAGGCAAATAGTCTACCAGCTGAGCTACATCCCCAGGCTGAAACACAGATGTGTGTGCACCATTGTGCATCTGGCTAAAGTGGGTCCTGGGGAATTGAACCTGGGTCCTTTGGCTTTGCAGGCAAACGTCTAACCGCTAAGCCATCCCTCCAGCCCAAAACACAGGTTTTTAAGCAGCATGATTAGAACTTGAAGGTAGGGCTAGAGAGCCACACAGATTGTAAATAATAATAAACATATATCGAATTTCCTTTTCTTTTATTGAAGTAGGGTCTCTAACCCAAACTGACCCAGTATTCTGCAGTCCCAGGCTGTCCTTGAACTCACAGTGATCCTTTTACCTCTGCCTCCTCCTGAGTGCTGGGATTAAAGGTGTGTGCCACCACGCCCAGCTGAGTTCAGTGAATTTTTACAATTGCTTGAGTGTTGTTTGGGATGTAGAAAGGAAAGCAATTACTGTTCTGCAAATGCTGATGCCCTGGCCCTCCTTCTTGTGTAGCATCCTTTCATTTTGCAAACAACAGACAACGGCTTTCTCCTTCCTCAAACTACTCAGACTTCTCCGAACCCTCTTCCTTGACATTTGACACCTGTGTCTTGCTTTATATCATTCAGTTTAGAAAAAAAAAAAAAAAGTCCTCTAAGTCATTTTAACAAGAATTGACATCTGTTCCCAAAATCCGATTAATTTTCTCACCCTCCAGCAGCCCCCCACCCCCACCCCGTGGTGTCTGACCAGCCTGGCCAGTCTGGAGCAAGAATCCTCCTCTCCCCATGATGAACCCTATTTTAGTGATTTTTCTCCCACTATCCCCCACCTGGCTTGTAGGTTGTGAAACCCACTTTTCCGTACCATATTTGGAATTGAGCATAATGCTGGATAGAGCCCTGTAGTTCCCAGATAAAACCTGTTTTGTATGCTTTTAACCGTACTCCAGCTCTGCTTTCAGCAGGACATGCAGAAGTGGCAGTAGCTTCTACAGTTGTATTCTCACGATGGACACAATGGTTGATGAAGTCAGAAAAGCACAGCACTGCTTCTTATCATTATTGGAAGATAGAAGTTGCTCCAAAGAGATTCTAAAGGACTTTTCTGAGTACTTTTCAAGAGAGAATGACAAGCCCTTGAAGCCTAGATGCTGTGTGATCCTGAGTTGAGACCAGCCTGAGACTACACAGTGAATTCCAGGTCAGCTTGAGCTAGACCGAGACTCTACCTCAAAAACCCAAAATGAAAAAAGTAAATACAAGGGTTGAGGAAATGGCTTAGCGGTAAAAGGTGCTTGCTAGCAAAGCCTGCAGTTCAATTCCCTCTGACCTTCACACATGTGTTCTGGCATGGATGCCTGTACATATACACGTATAAGTAAATATGAATTTTCAAAGTCTTTATTATTTAATTTATTACTGTTGTTGTTTAGTCTCAGGGTGGCCTTGAACTCATAGTGATCCTCCTACCTCTGCCTCCTAAGTGCTGGGATTAAAGGCATGTACCACCATGCCTAGCAATTTATTTATTTATTTGGGAGAGAAAGAGAGATAGGGTATACCAGGGACTCCTACCATTGCAAATGAATTCCAGATACATGAGCCCCATTGTACATGGGTACTGGGGAATCAAATTCAGGCAATTGGGATTTGCAAGTAAGCACCTTTAACCACTAGGCCATCTCCTTAGCCCAATGAATAATTTTTTTCAACAAATAAAATTTCAGTTGTCTCCATAAAATGCAATATAGGGCTGGAGAGATAGAATAGTGGTTAGGGTGCTTGCCTGTGAAGTCTAAGAACCCAGGTTTGAGTCCCCAATACCCATGTAAGCCAGATGTACAAGGTGGCACATGCATCTGGAGTATGTTTGCACTGGCTGGAGGTCCTGGCACACCCATTCGCTCTCAAATAATAAATAAAATATTTTAAAATGCAATATATACATATTTATTATTTGATTTTTCCCTCTTATTCATGTTGTTTTTCTTTTCTTTTCTTTTCTTTTTTTTTTTTTTTTTTTTTTTTTGGTTTTGCGAGGTAGGGTCTCACTCTGGTCCAGGCTGACCTGAAATTAACTATGTAGTCTCAGGGTGGCCTCGAACTCTCGGCAATCCTCCTACCTCTGCCTCCCAAGTGCTGGGATTAAAGGCGTGCGTCACCACGCCTGGCACATGTTGTTTTTCGAGGTAGGGCCTTGCTCTAGCCCAGGTTGACTTGGAATTCAGTATGTAGTCTCAGGATAGCCTTGAACTCACAGAGATCCTCCTACCTCGATTAAAGGGCATGCACCACAGGTCCTGCTCATGTGTTACTATTATTCTTGGTTGCTACAATAAAATATTCCTAATATACTTGCAAGAAATTTGACGTTTTGTCGACTAGCTCAGATCCATTTCATTTTCTCTAGGATAAATATTATTCACATTTTTTCTTTTCTGGGGGGGTGGGTTTCAAGGTAGGGTGTCACTCTAGCTCAGGCTGACCTAGAATTCACTATGAAGTCTTAGGGTGGCCTTGAACTCATGGCAATCCCCCTACCTCTGCCTCCTGAGTGCGGGGATTAAAGGCATGCACCATCACACCAGGCTAATATTATTCACATTTCAAGAACATGTAAACATATTAATTATTGAATTGTATGATATACCTAATTAACATTGCAGGGTCTTTCTAACAGAAAATTTCTGACAGCCTGAGTAGAAAAATGAGATGAAAGAAGCCAGAACTGTCATGTACCATGTTGCTTGAGCAATAACTATTTTAGTAACAATCATTTTCATGGAACAATGATTGTCAGCTACAGAATGTTCCTTCACGGTGCCAGAAAGCCAGTGAGCCTTCACTACTGCCTCAGGTTCCTTTCTGGAGGGTAGCTTTGGAGCCATCTCTCAAGCTACATTAGTGGAGGGGGAAATGTGAATAAAGGCAGTGACTCCCAGCCTGCTAATTTTTTGTCTGACTTGGCCTCATTCTAGCTCAGACTGACCTGTAATTCACTATGTAATGTCAGGCTGGCCTCAAACTCACAGAGATCCTCCTACCTCTCTGCCCAAGTGCTTAGATTAAAGGCGTGCGCCACCACACACAGCTTAAATTTCTTATTTGCAGAGAGAAAGAGAGAATATGAATGAACCCGCCGGGGCCTCTTGACACAGCAAACGAAGCCCACGTGCAGTGCCACTTTGTGCATCTGGCTTTATGTGGGTACTGGGGAATCGAACCTGGGCCATCAGGCTTTGCAGCAAGTGCCTTCAACCACTGCACCATCTCTCCAACTTAGAGATTTTGTTTTCAATTACTTCTTTTCCCCATTCCTTTATTTATTTTTTATTGACAACTTCCATAATTATAGACAATATCCCATGGCAATTCCCTCCCTTCCCCCACTTTCCCCTCTGAACCTCCACTCTCCATCATACCCCTTCTCTTTGGTTGCTTCTCTGGGCTAAGATAAAGCCTCCCAGTTTAGGATGCTGAGCACCTGGATGCTTATCAAGCTCTACCTTCCTGGGCTGCACACCCAGAGCAGCTGGCTCTGTGCTTACCAAGTGAGGTTTGGTTAGGGTTCTCCGAGTTGACTAAATATCTCTATTGATGCTGATGCAGCTAGCCAAAAACACTGGTTACTGGGTTTTAGCAGTGACCTGAAGGCTAGCTATTCTTGTTCTATCATTGACCAATTACTGTTATTAATATTTGGGATGTTAGGCATTGCATATGCTAGGGATGTGCCCTATCACTGACTTATAACCCCAATGTAATTATTGTTTCTATTGTTGTTAGAGTCAGGGTCCAATTATGTAACTCAGGCTGGCCTCAAACTCTTAATCCTTCTGCCCTAGCCTCCTAAGTGCTACACCAGCACTTAGCCCAGTTAGTGTTATTATTATTATTATTTTGTAAGGTAGGGTCTCATTGTAGCCCAGGCTGACATGAAACTCACTCTGTAGTCCCAGTCTGGCCTTGAACTCACAGCAACTCTCTTTCCTCTGCCTCCCAAGTGCTGGGATTCAAGGCATGTGCTACCATGCTCATCCAGTTATTTCTGTGAGTATGGTGTGCACATACCACAGAGAGGAAGTGAAAGAAAAACTTCGAGTGTCGGTCCTTGGAAGACATCTTGTTTTGAGGCAATGTCTTTGCTCACCCCTGAATTTTTCAAGCTAGGGGTCCTGCACATTTCCTCTGGGTGATTGTCTTATCTGTTTCCCTTCTCTCAGTAAGCATGCTAGGATTAGAAACACCAACTATCGTATAAACATCTGGCTTTATGTGGTTCTGACAATCCAAATACAGGAACTCTTCAATTTGAGGGTTTGCAATGAGGAACAAAGATAGCCTTTTTGATCTAAGACTTTATTGTAATGGGGGAGAGGACTAAGGGGAGAGAAATGAGAAGAGGGTATATGCACTAGAGAAAGAGGTGGGAAGAAAAGAGAGGGGAGAGAAAAGAGACTGAGGGTGGTGGGTCAGGGAGTGAGTTTTATGTGAAGAGGTGAGAATTACTATGAATGAGGGGCCTTGAATGGTGTGCAGAAGAATGGGTTGGGGGAAGGTGATGTTCCCTCCTCCAGGAGGCAGTGCCAGAGTCTCAGGATTAACTTGGCCAAATGGTAGGGGAGAGTGAGAAGGAATGGGCAGAGAGCTGTTAGACTCTAACAAGTACATTTATGCAGCAAACACTTTATCCTTTGAGCTATCTCCCCAGCCCTTGGCCTAGTCATTTTTATATTTTATTTTTTTATTTATTTTATTTTATTTTATTTTTTTATTTTATTTTATTTTATTATATTTTTTGGTATCTTCAAGGCAGGGTGTCACTCCATCCCAGGCTAACCTGAACTCCTTCTATAACCCCAGGCTGGCTTTGAAATCCCAGTGATCGTCCTACCTCAGCCTCCTGAATGCTGGGAGGGGCAACTCCCCTCCCACTCCTGGCTTGCCTTTTTAAATATTTTATTTATTTGCAAGTAGGAAGAGAGAATGAGCACACCAGGGTGAGACCTTGCCTTAAAAAACTTCAGCCATGCCAGGTGTGGTGGTGCACACCTTTATCCCAGAATTTGAGAGGCAGAGGTAAGAGGATCGCTGTGAGTTCGAGGCCAGCATGAGAGACTACAGAGTAAATTCTAGATCAATCTGGGTTGGAGAGAGACCTTACCTGTACTAAACAAGAACAAAACAACAGAAGCTTCAGTCTGGCATGGTGGCGCAGGCCTTTAATCCCAGCACTTGGGAGGCAGAGGTAGGAGGATTGCCGTGAGTTCGAGGCCACCCTGAGACTACATAGTTAATTCCAGGTCAGCCTGGACCAGAATGAAACCCTACCTTGAAAAACCAAAAAAAAAAAAAAAAAAAAAAAAAAAGCAGTCAAGAAAGAAATGGAGAGAAGGAGGAGAAAGAGAGAGAGGAGAGAGGGGGAAGGTGCTCGCTTCAGCTGGACCAAACCGGAAAATATTAGCATGGCCCCTGCCCTGCGCAAGGATGATATGCAAATTCGTGAGACATTCCATATTTAGAAAGAGAAAAAGAGAGAAGATAAAAAGACTTTCCTGGAAGCATATAATTTCCCTATAAACTAACATGGCCACAAATTAAACTCTAAAGGTTTTATTCAGCAGAAAGTTTTCACGGGGAAACAAGAAAAGGTCAGAAAACAACTTTCCCTCTGATGTCTGTGAGTAGCTTCTGCCCCTGCACCTCAGAGATCAAATGCCTGTGCTGTTTGCGAAGAACTGAGTTGCCCCTCCTATCAGTCCTGTCATTGGCCAGACTGCCTTTCCATCACCAGTGACCGCCAGTATCTTGGTCACACACAGCTCCCAGCAAGGAGCTGACTAATCCTGAACCTGGGGCGGCTGGTTGGGCAACCTTTCACATAGTGCCCACTGCTCCCTCCCAGTTGCACAACATGTTTGACTAGGAGTGATAAACGCCATGGTTTACATTTGACTCCAGTCACCTCCCCGGTGCCCGCAGCCTCAGAGTGTAAACACCACCCACTGCTTTAGAAAGATGTTGACATTCTGTCCCCACTCCCGAATATTGTGTAATGTTGGGGAGGAGAGAAGGAGGGAAGGAGGAACCTGAACCGGGAAACAAACTTCTCTCTTCCTGCTCTACTTATAAAACGAAAAGCTGGGCTTCCTATGAGTTGAAATATCAGTAAATTTATTTTCCTGATGTAGAATTTAAGTACTAGAACAAGCTGATCAATACTCTCACTATGCTTCTATTAATTTATTCACCCCAAATTAATCTCTGGCTGAGGCAGGTACATTTTTTTCAGTGACTAAAATTGTCCAAATGGGGAAAAGCAATTGTCCTAGTAGTATAAATTCTTCTGTAATTTTATCAGTGTTACAATAGAGGACGTATTTGATGGGAGATGCATTATGAAAAGATCCGTGGTTTAGCCAGGGGTGGTGGTTCACGCCTTTAATCCCGCACTCGGGAGTAGGAGGATTGGATTGCTGTGAGTTCAAGGCCACCCTGAGATTTCATAGTGAATTCCAGGTCAGCCTGAGCTAGTGAGACCCTATCTTGAAAAAAAAAAAAAAATCTGTGGTTTAAGACTGAAACCAACAAAAATATCACAGCTATGCACAGGTTAAAGGGAAAGAAAAATGGGGATAAAAAAGACCCCAAAAGAGAGTAGAATAAGGATTCAATTATCATTTCATTCAGGAATAAATGTTATCTTATTCAGAGCTTTTTTTGTTTTTGTTGTTTGTGTGTTTTGTTTTTTAGTTTTTTGGGTGTTTTGTTTTGTTTTGTTTTGTCTTTTGGTTTCTTGAGGTAGGGTCTCACTCTAGCCCAGGCTGACCTGGAATTCACTATGTAGTCTCAGGATAGCCTTGAACTCATAGCAATCCTCCTACCTCCACCACCCAAATTCTGGGATTAAAGGCATGTGCCACCACACCTGGCCTTGTTTGTGGTTTTTGAGGTAGGGTCTCACTCTAGCCCAGTCTGATCTGGAACTCACTCTATAGTCCCAGGATGATATTGAACTCACAGTGATAGTCCTACCTCTGCCTCTGGAGTACTGGGATTAAAGGAGTGTATCACCAAGCCTGTCTCTTATTCAGATCGTTGAGCGCATATACTTGGTCCACTTACTGAAGCTAGGCTGGTTATCCCTAGAATACACAGTGGGAACAAATAATAATAATAATAATAATAATAATTAATAATATGAGAGCCAGGCATGTGCCACCACGCCTTTAGTCCCAGCACTCGAGAGGCAGAAGTAGGTGGATCGCCATGAGTTCGAGGCCATCATGAAAATACATAGGGAAGGTTGTTTAACAGGAAAGGGCGCCCATGCCTGAGTCCAAAAGGGCTAAGGAAGGAGGTTGCTGGAGGAGTAGCTCTGATTTGGGCTAAGGCAAGTGGGAGGAGCTGGGGCCAGGCTAGGTGAAGTTTAGAAGTCACTTTAGACAGGTGAGTTGAGAATAGCATTTGCTCTTTAAGCCTGTGGGGGAGAGGACAGGGAGTTGTCCAAAAGTGAATTTCTGTGCTTCTTGGGCCAGAAGAGCAGCTGCAACAAGAGCTCATAGGCACAGCTGCCAATCCTGGACACAGGGTTTTTAGTTGTTTGGAAAGATAAGCTACAGGGGCAAAGGATGGACCCTTTATTTGGCCCAGAACTCCCAATGCCATATCCCCCCTTTTTTTTCTTTTCCTTTTTTTTTTTTTTTTTTTTTTTAGTTTTTCGAGGTAAGGTCTCACTCTAGCTCAGGCTGACCTGGAGTTCACTCTGTAGTCTCAGGGTGATCTTGAACTGGGATTAAAGGGGTGCACCACCATGCCCAGCTCATACCCCCTTTTCTGTGGAATAAAGAAGAGAAGGCTGCAGAAGTTCTGGAAGTGTAAGGGCTGGAACTTCCAAGAGCAGGCAGGAGAAGGCAGTATCTGTCTCTGATTTGAGGTCTAGGGGTTCATGAGGGTCTCCCTTAGCTTTGTCATAAAGGGTCTTTGCCAGGAGGGCAAAGTTTGGAATCTACAGTCTAAGGAACCCAGCAAAGCCAAGAAAAGAGAGGATTTCTTCCCTAGAGTTAGGTGGGGAGAGGGAGCGAAGATATTGTTTGCGGTCTAGAGTCAGTTGTGGTAAGGTGGGGGTAAGGAGAAAGCCCAGGTAGTTTAGACAGAGAAAGAGAGGGTGAGCAGAGCAAAAGATCACCATATTGTAAAAGTGTGATGGGCAACAGATCCAGGGACAAAAGGTCAGTGGAGAGAGCTTGACCAAATAGGTGAAGGCTATCTCTAAAACCCTGGGGAAGGATTGTCCAGGTGAGTTGAGGAATCAGGGTGGAGGGGGATGTAGAAGAAGACATCTTTGAGGTTAAGAACTGAAAAATGAGCAGTGGAGGAGGGGATGTGAGAGAGGAGAGTATAGAGGTTGGGGACTACCGGATGAATGGGCATAGCAGTGGCATTGACGAGGCGCAAGTCTTGGACTAAGTGGTAGGTCCCATCAGGTTTGATAACAGGCAAGATGGGAGAATTGCAAGGGGAATGAGTGTGGTGAAGAAGGCTGGCTTGGAGCAAGTGAGAAATAATAGATTTGAGTCCTTGGCAATGTCTAAGTGAGACTGGGTACTGAGAATGTCTGGGACAGGATGTGGGGTCTTTGAGTCTGATGAGGACAGGAGTGTGGTGAGAGGCTAGTGCCAGCGAGGAAGTGTCCCACACCCTGGGATCAACCTCTGAGACAGGGAGGGGGAAACTTGGATCCTTTGTAAGGGAGGGGCTGGCATAAGGAGGAAGACAGAGTGTAAGTGGTAAGAGAGAGAGAGAGAGAGAGAGAGAGAGAGAGAGGGAGATTTTGTTGTTGTTGCTTTTGTTTTTTTCGAAGCAGGGTCTCACTCTAGCCCAGGCTGACCTGGAATTCACTATGTAGTCTCAGGGTGGCCTTGAACTCATGGAGATCCTCCTACCTCTGCCTCCCTAGTGCTGAGATTACAGGCATGAGCCACCACACCTGGCCTGAGAGAGAGTTTTTGCATAAAATCTCGGCCCAGGAGGGAATAGGACAAGAGGATATTACAAGAAATGAATGGGTGGGGGAGTGTCCCAGACTATACAGGGTAAGACGGGGTGGGTGATGCATGGGGAATGGGATAGGCCATCAATACCGACACAGAGATCTGCAAGAGAAAAGTCTCACCAGAGTAGGATGGCAAGACTGACCAACCAGCCCCTGTAACAAATGAGACAGACATTTCTGCCAGCTGGACTGTGACCCTGGGCTCCTCCATTGTGGTATGGAGAGTGTTGGTGGGGGCTGAGGTCTGAGGGCATCATCAATCCTGCCAGGCCCAGAAGATCAGTGATTGGCTCACGTGGAGGATGAAGGGAGGGGCTGGCCTACCTTGTTTAGGTAAAGAAGGGCAGTTGACTTTCCAGTGTCCAGCAAGTCTGCAGTGGGGACAGGGTCCTGGTGGTGGGCACGGATTGCGGCAGGCTTTTGTCCAGTAACCAGTGTGGCCACACATGAAGGAGGGTTTTGGTGGTGAGCATGGTGGCCTCATAATCTTCTTTGGAGGAGGCCTCAGGGCCACAGCCAGGAACTGGAACTGTTGTCAGTCTCTGGCCACCCTTTCAGTCCATTCTTGTTTGTTTTTTTTTCTGTTATTAAAAATTTTAGAGCCAGGCTTGGTGGCACACGCCTTTAATGCCAGCACTTGGGAGGCAGAGGTAGGAGGAGGATTGCTGAGAGTTCAAGGCCACCCTGAGAATACAGAGTGAATTCCAGGTCAGCCTGGGCTAGAGAGACCCTACCTCAAAAAACCAAAACAAACAAACAAACAAAAACAAAAACACTTTAAATGTCAGGTCAAGTAGATATCCCTGAGGGGTTTGAGGGCCCTTTTCTAGGCGTTTAAGTTTTTTCCTGATGTCAGGGGCAGGTTGGGACAGGAAATGGGTATTGAGAACTATCATGCCCTCTTGGGAAGCATGGTCAAGGAGAGTGTATTGGGTGAGTGCTTCAGTTAGGCATCCCATAAACTCAGTTTGATTTTCATTAGGCCTCTGGTTAAGTGTCTGGAGTTTGTCAAAATTAACAAACTTATAGGATGTCTTTTGGAGGCCAGCCAGGAGGCAAACAACCATCCTATCACCGGCCACCCATCAGGGGAGTTAATGGGAGCATGATATTCCCAGTCAGGGTCATCAAGCATCCCCACTGGGAAATTGTTATCAGTTAAGTGAGTCTCAGCAGCATGGGCCTGAGCGGACACCCAGTCGTGTTCTCACTCATTAGGAGTGAGAGTGGGGGAAAGAACTACAAAGAGATCATGTCAGGTTAGGTCATAGGTCTGGGGGAGGTAGCAAAAGTTTTTGGTATAGCATGTGGGATCAATTGAGAAAGACCTTAGATGTTTCTCAGTCTGGGATAAATCAGACATGGAAAAAGGAACGTGAATATGAATGATTCCTTCACTGCCTGTGACCTCACATAAAGAGTACATTCCATCCCTGCGAGAATGAGTACATCGGACAGGAGGGGAAAGAGGAGGAGAGGAGATGGGAGATGGTGGAAGCAGGGGGCATGGAGGCAGAATAGGAGACAGATGAAGCTGTCGAGGCCGGGTCATCTATGGCATTTGGGTCAAAAGCAGAGGATGAGGATGGGGGAGGGTTGAGTTAGAGCGCATTCCTGAGACCCTGGTTAGAAGGACCTGGTGAGAGGAGCAGGTAGAGCAGAGAGCTGTGCACACAGAGTGAAAAATGCCCGAATTGAGGGTATTTCAGACCACCTGCCTGTACATTGACAGAAGTTTTCTAAATCAGTGAGAATTTGGAAATCAAAGTACCATTTTCAGGCCATTTGGGCCCATTGTCCAGCTGATATTGTGGCCAGGCAGAGTTGCAGAGAAAGATCAGATGACAAGGTTTGATGTTGTCCAAGAGTCATAGAGGCGTTAAGGTTTTTTTTTTTTTTTTTTTTTTTTTTTTTTTTTTTTTTTTTTTTTGGTTTTTGAGGTAGGGTCTCACTCTGGCCCAGGCTGACCTGGAATTTACTATGTAGTCTCAGGGTGGCCTCGAACTCACAGCGATCCTCCTACCTCTGCCTCCCGAGTGCTGGGATTAAAGGCATGCGCCACCACGCCAGGCTTTGAGGCTTTAAGTTTTTAAGGAGACAGGGAAAGAGCAGAACAAGGGTTAGGGAAAGGAACCAGGGCTTAGGCTGGATTTACACAGAATACCAATATGACCCCCTGGCCTGTTAGGGTGAATGGGGTCTGCACCTTCCACATGGGCAGAGGCTGTACAGGTCATAACTATTGGCTGTTTAACCTGTTAGTGGGCAAGGCGGGTGACTGTGCTCCTGATGGAGTAAGTGGCTGGCAGTGAAAGATGAGACCTCAGGAGGTGGAGGGAAAGGAGGGAGGGGGAGAGTGCCCCAAGATGGTGCAACCAAACCAAAAGGTTCCCCTTAGGGTACGGTACACCGGAGAGCAAGAGACCTGAGGTATCTGGAGTGCATCTTTCTCGAGACCTGGAGTTGGGGCCCCAAAGCCGGGTGAGGGTATAGCTTGGCATACCAGCATGGCTTCCACGAGGAGGGATTAAACCCAAGAACAGGACAACCCAAGAGGGACACTTACCAAGAAGGAGGGAGGAGAGGAAGAAGGGAAGAAGAGTGAGGCCGAATTGTGGTGGGTGTGAAAGCCAGTATCAGGCAGAGATGGTCTAAAGCCTTCAGAGGGTCAGTGGCAACTCAGTGGTCTGGTCAGGAGAAAGGAGGTCTGGCTACCCAAGAGGGCAACTGGAAGCTTCCTATCCGAGTCACAGCACCAGGTGTAAGGTTTGGGAGTGACCAAGACCATACAAACCACTCTGAGGCAAAGATGAAAGCTTTTATTTGGGAAAAGCATGAGCTGCCAGGGCTGACTCACAAGAGAGGAGCACAGCCCCCAAGCAGATATTTTTTTTTCTTTCTTTTGGTTTTTCGAGGTAGGGTCTCACTCTGGCCCAGGCTGACCTGGAATTCATTATATGTAGTCTCAGGATGGCCTTGAACTCATGGTAATCCCCTACCTCTGCCTCCCGAGTGCTGGGATTAAAAGCGTGTGCCACCACGCCCGGCTTCAAGCAGATAATTTTAAAAAATATTTTAGCCAGGATATTTTAATCCCAGGACAAGGAGGCAGAGGTAGGAGGATTGCTGTGAGTTCAAAGCCACACTGAGACCACAGAATGAATTCCAGGTCAGCCTGGACTACAGTGAGACTCTACCTCAAAAAAAAAATTATTTATTTGCAAGCAGAAAGAGAGAAGAGAGACAGACAGAGAGAATGGGCACACCAGGGCCTTTAACCACTGCAAACAAACTCCAGACACATGCGCCACTTTGTGTATCTGGCTTTACATGGGTGCTGGGGAATAGAACCTGGGTCATTAGGCTTTGCCGGCAAGCACCTTAAATGCTGAGCCATCTCTCTAGCCCCCAAACAGATATCTTTAAATAGCTAGAAAAAGCTACCCACCCATTGGTAAATAGGATCATATGGAAATTTGTTTTGTTCTGCAGTTTGGGTATTAAATCTAAGGCCTCTTACCTAACCTAATGAGCATTCTAACATTAAGCTCCACCTGCAGCCTACACATGCAAAATTCTGCAAGGTTACTAAGATCTCATCCAGTCTAGCAACCTTCCCCTAAGACTGAGCAGGACAGAGTGAACTCCTTAGAATGAGTATTACTGCATAGTTTGACTCATGCCCTTATGTGCTAATCAGGCATCTACTTAAACATGCTCTGTCTTTGGTATTCAGGAAATGCGGTGGTCAGAACCTTGTCAATCAGCAAAACCTGATTGTGGGCGTTTCCAAACTGCACAGGAATAAAAAGACGAAACTCATTTTCTGAATAATGAGTCACCAATTATATTGCTCTAGATTTAGTTGGTATCCCCACAGAAATTCAGTCTTCAAATTAAATGTCTATATAGGGACCAATCTTTTCTTTCCTTCTTTCTTTCTTTTTACTTCCTCTCCTTTTCCCTTTTTAAGAGAGGGTCTTGCTCTACCCAGGCTGATCTGGAATTCACTATGTAGTCTCAGACTGGGATTAAAAGTGTGCACTACTATACTCCACTCTTTCTCCTTTTTTAAAATAAATATTTTTATTTATTCATAAGCAGACAGAGACACTAAGAGACACACACAGAGAAAAAGTGTATAGGCATGCTAGAGGCTCTTGCCACTGCAAAGAAACTCCAGATGCATGTGCTACTTTATGCATCTGGCTTTATGTTGGTACTGCAGAATCAAACCTGGGCTGTCAGGCTTTGAAAGTATTAGCTTTTAACCACTGAGCCATCTCCCCAGTCCTCCTTTTGTAAAAATATAGTTTGTTTATTTATTTATTTATTTATTTATTTATTTATTTATTTATTTGAGAGAGAGAGAAAGAAGTAGAGAGAGAGTGAGAAAGAGAGAGAATGGGCGTGCCAGGGCTTCTAGCCACTGCAAACAAGCTGCAGATGCACGCACCACCTTGTGCATCTGGCTTACATGGATTCTGGGGAATCAAACCAAGGTCCTTTGGCTTTGCAGGCAAGTGCCTTAACTGCTAAGCTATCTTTCCAGCCCTCACTTTTTATTTTGTTCTTAAAAAAAAAAAGATTCCATTTATTTATTTATTAGAGAGAAGGAAAGTGAGAGAGGGAGATGGCACACCAGGGCCTCTAGCCACTGCAAACGAACTCCAGATGCTTGCGCCCCCCTGTGCATCTGGCTTACATGGGACCTGGAGAATCAAACTGGTGTCCTTAGGCTTCGCAAGCATATGCCTTAACCACTAAGCCATCTCTTCAGCCCTTATTTTGTTCTTGTTGTGGTTTGAGGAAGTCTTGCTAAGTACTTCAGGCTGCCCTGCAACTTATGTAGCCTAGGCTGACATCAAATACCCAATCCTACCTCAATCTCCTCAGTGCTGGGATTATAGGTCACATCCAACCAAAATAAGTGTTTTTTTTTTTTTTTCAGTTCTGGGGATCAAATCCAGTACCTTGAACATGTTAGGCAAGTTTTGTACCACTGAGTTACATTCTTGTTCCCAAAATAAGTTTTATAGGTCACTGGGTTGCAGACTCTAAATAATATTGGTGTAGTCACATAAAACTAGAATATTAGGGGCTGGAGAGATGGTTTAGTGGTTAAGGTGTTTGCCTGCAAAGCCAAAGGACCTTGGATCAATTCCCCAGGACCCACGTAAGCCAGATATACAATGTGGTACATGAGTCTGATGTTCATTTGCAGTGGCTTTACACGAGTACTGGGGAATTGAACTTGGGCTGTCGGCCTTTGCAAAAAAGTGCCTTTAACTGCTGGGCTATCTGTCCAGCCCTTATATCTTATTAAAATTACTCTGAGAGCTGAGCAGATTGCTCAGTGGATATAGCTCTTGCTGCATAGCATAAGTACCTGAGTTTGGATCTCCAGAATCCACTGTAGCACTAGAGAGGGATTAGAAGCAAGGTAAATTGCTTTTGCAGGCAGTTGATCTAGGGACACAGGCCCAAAAGAACACAGATGCCAACCTGCCCTGGCAAGACTAGAAGGCAACATCAGTGTGACGCACCATGAATAAATACCAAGAACAACTTCCTGGTTCTTCCTCTTTAACTTGTCATGGGCTTCTCTGCCCACGCCACTCTTTTTTTTTTTTTTAAGATTTTATTTTTATTTATTTATTTATTTGGGACAGAGAGATGGAAAGAGAGAGGAAGAATAGGGGCACCAGGGCCTTTAGCCACTACAAATGAACTCCAGATGAGTGCACCCCCTTGTGCATCTGGCTTACGTGGGACCTGGAGAATCGAACTGGGGTCCTTAAGCTTCACAGGAATGTGCCTTAACCACTAAGCCATCTCTCCAGCCCCTTTTCTTTTTTTTTTTTTTTTTTTTTTTTTTTTTGAGGTAGGGTCTTGCTCTAGCCTAGGCTGATGTAGAATTCACTGTGTAATTTGAGAGTGGCCTTGAACTCATGATGATCCTGCTACCTCTGCCTCCAGAGTGCTGGGATTAAAGGCATGCACCACCATGCCCAGCAGCATCAGTAATCTTTTTTTTTTTTTTTTTTTTTTTTTTTTTTTAGGTAGGGTCTCACTCTAGGCCGGGCTGATCTGAAATTCACTATGTAGTCTCAGGTGGCCTCAAACTCACAGCAATCCTCCTACCTCTGCCTCCCAAGTTCTGGAATTAAAGGTGTGTGCCACCAGGCCTGGCTAGCATCTATAATCTTGATATAGAATTTTGGGGTTCCTCACTGATGCACCAATTATTTTGAGGTGTCTTTTGTCTTATGAATTCGACAAATGAAAGCCAGAGACCAGAGGATAAGGTTTAGAAAGATTTTATTATAGCTTAGAGCTTACTTAAGAGGAGAAAGCAAGGCCCAGGTGTTGCTCAGGGAGGCAAGAGGGGGTTTGAAAAGCCTACCTGGAGATTCAGGTTGGGAATTTTGTTTTTTCAAGGTAGGGTCTCACTCTAGCCCAGGCCAGGCTGACCTGGACTTCACTATGTAGTCTCAGGGTGGCCTTGAACTCATGGCAATCCTCCTACCTCTGCCTCCCAAATGCTGGGATTAAAGGCGTGCACCATCACACCCAGCCAGGATTTTTTTTTAAGAGGAAAAAGCAAATAGAGAGAATGGGCATGCTAGGGCCTGTAGCTACTGCAAAAGAATTCCAGATGCATGTGCCACTTTGTGCATCTGACTTACGTGGGTACTGGGGAATCAAACCTGGGTCTTTAGGCTTCACAGACATGGGCTTTAACCACTAAGCCATCTTTCTAGCCCAGGTTGGGAATTTTTATGTGAGTCCCATGGATGGGCATCTGGTTTAGCCAGTCTAGTCTTCACATCAGGTGTCTGGGGTCAGGACTTCTGGAAAAGGGCAATCTTCCCAGAAATCTTCATTCTCTATGAAGGGCCTTCTCAGAAGGGAGTGGAAGGACTCCCTAAGGGGATGAGATGAGGAGAGGTCAGACCCTTCTGATGTTTCTGACCTGTAGTAAAGTGTAATGCCCTAGATTTTCCCCTATAGGCCCAAGGGCAATTCCCTCATTCAGTCAAGGAGAAAGCTATTCACTTCAGGGTCCTGTCACTCCTAAACTGCCTTAATCTCAGTGCACCTACAGTGAGATAGGAGGTGGAGGTGGAGATAGAAGAATCTCCCAGAAGTCCATGAGCCAGCTAGCTTGGCAAACCCAGAAGTGAATGAGACCAAGATACCCTGCCTCAAGCCAGGTGGAAAGCAAAGATTGATATCCAAGGTTGTCCTCTGACCTCCACACACTCATCACGGTACACATGTGCTAACACATATGACACACACAAACAATATTTTTAGAGAATTAAGAGCTCAAGCCCAGCCTAGGCTATTGTGGTAGTTAATGTTTCCTTTCTGGCACAAAGCACCTGAACAAAAGCAGCTGATGGGAGGAAAGTTATTTATTTTGGTTTACAGTCTTGAGGGCAAGCTCTATGATGGCAGGGAAAAGAATGGCATGAGAAGAGGTTGGACATCACCTCTACCATGGCAGGTGGAAACAGCAGCAGGAGAGTGGAGCCAAATGCTGGTAAGGAGAAGCTGGTTATAACACCCACAAGCCTGCCCCCAACCACACACCTCCTCCATCAAGGCGCTACTTCCCAAATCACCATCAGCTGGGGATTAAGCATTCAGAACACATGAGTTTATAGGAGACACCTAATTCAAACCACCAAAGTTACATGTCAGGCCCTATCTCATGAAAACAAATAAAAAATCTGACAGGAAAGTCAACCTCAAAGCCAGGTGTGGTGGCACACACCTTTAATCCCAGCACTCCAGGGACACAGGTAGCAGGATAGCTGTGAGTTCAAGGCCACCTTGAAACTACATAGTGAATTCCAGGTCAGCCTGGGCTACAGAGAAACCCTACCTCAAAAAAAAAAAAAAGTCGCCAGGTATGGTGGCCCATGCCTTTAATCCCAGCACTTGGGAGGCAGCGGTAAGAGGATCACTGTGAGTTCAAGGCCACTCTGAGACTACAGAGTGAATTCCAAGTCAGCCTGGACTAGAGTGAAACCCTACCTTCAGTCAACCTCAAGGCTGGGAGATGGCTTAGCAGTAAAAGGCACTTGGTTACAAAGCTTATGGGCCTGGGGTTCAGTTCCCCAGTGCCCATGTAAAGCCAGATGCACAAAAGGGCACATGCATCTGGAGTTCCTTTGCAGCAACAAGAGGCCTCACTGTGCCCATTCATTCTCTTTCTCTTTTTATCTTTATCTCTCTCTCAAATAAATAAAAAAAATTTTTTTTGGAGGGGTTTTCAAGGTAGGGTCTCACTCTAGCACAGGCTGACATGGAACTCTGTAGTTCCAGGCTGGCCTCCAGCTCACAGTGATTCTCCTACCTCTGCCTCCCAAGTACTGGAATTAAAGGTGTGTGCCACCATACCTGGCCTAGACCTCCCCCACCTCTTTTTCAGTATTTTATTTATTTATTATTACCTTTTTTGGTTTTTCTTTTTTTAAAGGCTATTTTTTTTTTATTTGAGAGAGAGAGAGAAAGAGGCAGACAGAGAGAATGGGCGCACCAGGGCCTCCAGCCACTGCAAATGAACTCCAGACACATGCGCCCCCTTGTGCATCTGTCTTATGTGGGTGCTGGGAAATCGAACCGGAGTCCTTAGGCTTCGAAGGCAAATGCCTTAACTACTAAGCCATTTCCCCAGTCCTTTTTTTGGTTTTTCAAGATAGGGTTTCACTCTAACCCAGGCTGACATGAAATTCACTATGTAGTCTCAGGGTGGCCTTGAACTCATGGCAGTCCTCCTACCTCTGCCTCTCAGAGTGCTGGGATAAAAGGCTTGTGCTAGCATGCCTGACTATTATTTAATTTAAAATTAATTAATTAATTAATTTATTTATTTATTTATTTATTTGTCACTGAGAGAGGCAGATAGAGAGAATGGACACACAAGGGCCTCTAGCCACTGTAAACAAACTCCAGACGCAGGCACCACCTTGTGCATCTGGCTTACGTGGGTACTGGGGAATTGAACTTGGGTCTTTAGGCTTCACAAGCAACTGCCTTAGGAGCTAAGCCATCTCTCCTACCCTAGTATTTATTTTTTTAACTAATTTTAAAAATATATTTTTTTATTTATTTATTTATTTGAGAGAGAGGAAAAGGCAGAGAGAGAGAGAGAATGGGTGTGCCAGGGCCTCCAGCTGCTGCAAATGAACTCCAGATACATGTGCCCCCTTATGCATCTGGCTTATGTGGGTCCTGGAGAATTGAACCTGGATCTTTTGGCCTTGCAGGCAAATGCCTTAACCACTAAGCCATTTCTCCAGCTCCCTATTATTTAATTTTTAAGCAGAGAGAGCGAAAGATAGAGAGGGGAGAAAAAAAAGAGAGAGAGAGAGAGTAGGAATGGTCACACCAGGGTCTCTAGCCACTGCAAATAAACTCCAGATGCACATGGCACTTTGTGTATTTGTCTTTACATGGCTACTGGGGAATTGAACCAGAACTGTCAGGCTTTGTAAACAAACACAGTTCTCTAGTTCCTCCCTCTGAGGTAGGATAGGGCCTCACTCTAGCCAAGGTTGACCTGGAATTCACTATATAGTCTCAGGTTGGATTCAAACTCACAGTGATCCTCCTACCTTGGCCTCCCAAGTGCTGGGATTTAAAGGCATGTACCACCACACCTGACCCAAGATATGCTAATAAGTACTGTTGAGCCAGGAGTGGTGGCACACACCTTTAGTCACAGCACTCGAGAGGCAGAGGTAGGAGGCCAGCCTCGGACTACAGAGTGAGTGCAGGTCAGCCTTGGCTAGAGTGAGACCCTACCTCAGGGGGGAAAAAAAAAGTACTATCAAGTACATCCCCAGCTCCAAAAACTGACTTTAAAAAAATTCTATTTATTTTTTTATTTGCAGCGGGGAAGGGCACATGCCAAGGCCTTTTGCCACTGCAAAGAGAACACCATGTTTGCACCATTTTTTCAGGTCTAGCTTTATGTGGGTGGCTGGGGAACTGAATACAGGCCTATAGCCTTTGCAAGCAAGTGCCTTTAATACTGAGCCATCTCCCAGTCACAAGGCTGACTTTTCTTTTAAGACTGATTTTTAAATGCATATACTTTGTGCCCTTAATATTAAGCAAAATTAGGGCTGGTGGGGATGGCTTAGCGGTTGAGGCATTTGCCTGCAAAGCCAAAGGACCCAGGTTTGATTCCCCAGGACCCATATTAGCCAGATGCATACAGGGAGCATGCATCTGGAGTTCATTTGCAGTGGCTGGAGGCACTGACATGCCCATTCTCTCTCTCTCTCTCCTTCTTTCTCTGTCAAATAAATAAATAAAAATATTTAAACATTAAACAAAATTATTATTTATTCATTTATTTTGGTTTCTTGAGGCAGGGTCTCACTCTAACTTAGGCTGGCCTTAAACTCCGAACAATCTTCCTACCTCAGCTTTCTCAAGGCATGAAGCCACTGTGCCCAAGTCTTAATTTTTTATTTATTTTTTTATTTTTTGGTTTTTCGAGGTAGGGTCTCATTCTAGTCCAGGCTGACCTGGAATTCACTATGGAGTCTCAGAGTGGCCTCAAACTCACGGCGATCCTCCCACCTCTGCCTCCCGAGTGCTGGGATTAAAGGTGTGCACTACCATGCCCAGCCTAATTTTTTTTTTGGACAATTCCATATATGTATAAAATGGATTGTGTTACCAGGCGTGGTAGCGCACGCCTTTAATCTCAGCACTCGGGAGGCAGAGGTGGGAGGATCGCCGTGAGTTTGAGGCCACTCTGAGACTCCATAGTGAATTCCAGGTCAGCCTGGACTAGAATGAGACCCTACCTCGAAAAACCAAAAAATAAAAAAAAGTGTGTGTGTGTATGGGCAGGTGTGGTGGCGCACACCTTTAATCCTAATACTCAGAAGGCAGAGGTAGGAGGATCACTGAGTTCAAGGCCACCCTGAGACTACATCGTGAATTCCAGGTCAGCCTGGGCTAGAGTGAGACCCTACCTTGAAAAAAAAAAAAAAAGCAGTAGCAAAAAAGTTGTTATTTAGCCGGGTGTGGTGGCGCACACCTTTAATCCCAGCACTCGGGAGGCAGAGGTGGGAGGATCACCATGAGTTCAAGGCCACCCTGAGACTACATCGTGAATTCCAGGTCAGCCTGAGCTAGAGTGAGACCCTATCTCAAAAAAAAAAAAAAAGTTGTTATGTATTTAAGAGAGAATGGTCATACCAGGGTCTCTTTCCACTGCTAACAAACTCCAGATGCATATGCCATTTTGTGCATCTGGTTTTACATGGGTGCTAGGGAATCAAACCCAGGCCATCAGGCTTTACAAGCAAATATCATTAACCATTGAACCATCTCTCCAGCCCATTATACCATATTTCAAACAGCAATAGATCATCTGAAGTCACTTTCACTTTTTTTTTTTTTTTTTTTTTTTTTTTTTTTTTTTTGAAGTAGGGTCTTGCTGTAGCCCAGGCTGACCTGGAATTCACTTGGCAGTCTCAGGGTGACCATGAACTCACAGCAATCCTCCTACCTCTGCCTCCCAAGTGCAGGGATTAAAGGTGTGTACCACCACATATTTTTTATGTAATCACAATCATTTTTATCTTGTATTTTATTTATTTATTTATTTATTTATTTATTTTTTTGGTTTTTCGAGGTGGAGTCTCACTCTAACCTAGGCTGATCTGGAATTCACTATGCAGTCTCAGGTTGGCCTTGAACTCACAGCAATCCTCCTACCTCTGCCTTATTTGAGAGAGAGAGGCAGATAAAGAGAGAGAAAGAGAATGGGCACACCAGGGCCTTCAGCCACTGCAAACAAACTCCAGATGCATGTACCACCTTGTACATCTGGTTTATGTGTGTCCTGGGAAATTGAATCTGGGTTCTTTGGCTTTGCAGGCGAGTGCCTTAACTACTAAGCAATACCTCCTGCCCCATTTTTATCTTTGTTGGTGAAATACTTGTTTATTTATTTATTTGCAAGCAGAGAGAAAGAGAGAGAAGAGAGACATACAGAGGGAATGGGTGTGCCAGGTCCTCCAGCCACTGCAAAGAACTCCAGATGCATACACCACTTTGTGCGTCTGGCTTTACGTAGGTACTGGGGAATCAAACCTGGGTTGTTAGGCTTTGCAGACAAGCACCTTAGTTACTAAGCCATCTCTCCAGCCCTGACATTCTTCTTTTGAGACATCATCCTACTAACTAAAATTATAAAAACTTCCTCTAACCTGTGGTAGGACTTATACTTGGGGAAGTGATATACTTGAAAATCAGTAGTCATATACTACCAGAAACATTTTCTGCAGTGTGAGTCAAGGAAACTGAAGCCAAAAATAATAACTAAATGGCTTAATCCATATTATAAAATCAGTAAGGATTGAAAGCCATTAGTAGATGCAAGGGCTTCTGGTAAAACCCATTAGTCTTTCCACTAAACCACATTGCTTTAGATAATTTCTATATAAAAACAACGGAAAAATTTTAAAAAATGTTTGAAATAAAAGCAGATATTGGGCTGGGGAGGTGGTTCAGTGATTAAGGGCACTTGCTTGCACAGCCTTTGGGTCTGGGTTTAATTTCACAGTACCCACACAAAGCCTGATGCAGTAAGTGGTGCAGTGGCAAGAGGCCCTGTCACACCTGTTCTCTATCTCTCTGTTTCCCTCCGTCCTGAAAATAAATAAAATATATATGTTTTTCAAGGTAGAGTCTCACTCTGGCCTAGGCTGACCTGGAATTTACTATGTACTGTCAGGGTGGCCTCATACACACAGCGATCCTCCTACCTCTGCCTCCCGAGTGCTGGGATTAAAGGCGTGCACCACCACCCGGCTTAATAATTTTTTTTTTTTTAGACAAGTGTCCAGTTTTATTTGTATTCTCAGGACCTCTTGGAAGTTGAAGGGCAGGCTCATATATTGGCTCCATGCACCAGGTGTCCGGCGTAGGAATTTCTGGTACCACAAGTACCGCGTGGCTGCGGACAGTTCATACCAGGTGATGATGTACTGCGTGTGCTCATTCCGCAGAGTGACTCTGGTCTGCCTCCGATGGGTCCCCCAGAACTGTGCCTTTGAATAAGCATCGATGAAAATGGTCTCTGGGCCTGTTGTCTCGGCCATAGCTTCCAGGTCCCGGTAGTGCCAGTAGCTCTGTTGCGGGTTGTTCTCAGGGACAAAGGGCTTCCGGGTTTCTGTCAGCCTCACTATCCCAACTAAATCAGTTTCTCCCAGAACCTGCCCTTTCTGTCTGGTGTCTGGATTCACTTTCTTCCTGGGGACAAACCCTCTGTTTACTAGGATGGTCAGAGCAGTGGAAGGGGTGATTACACAGGCCCCACTCTCAGTTGATGAGGATATCCGGCCAGCCTCCCGGGCCTCACGAACAGGGTCCACCATAGTCCGGGGCATCATGTACAGCTCTTTGGAGTGGTGAAAGTGCCCCCTGACTTTCACTGGCCTGTACTCCAGATTTTTCAGTTCCATTGGATCGGCTGGTAAAGGGATAGGTTGGGCCATGACTCTAGACTCTAATTCTTCAATCAGATTCAGCTTCCATTTTCGAGGCTGGACCTGCCAAGTTCCTAGACCAAAGGCAGTGGCAGGAATGGGAAGCAGGAACCACTGGAGAAAGGAGTCCTCTGGTGCTTTGGTGGCTGCAATTTCAGCTGCAGAGCTGCGGCACCTGCTTGGTCTCCAGGCCACCCCTGGGCGGTGAGAGAGCCCCAGGACACTCTCCAGGCGGTGCGAGCCGGACCCGCCCGGCGCCCGCCCAGCGCAGCCATCCTGCCGCTGCCACCATCCCTGCGGCCCTAAAAATATTTTTTAAGGGCTGGAGAGATGGCTTAGCGGTTAAGGTACCTGCCTCCTAAGCCTAAGGACGCCAGTTCCAATCTCCAGGTCCCACGTTTAGCCAGATGCAGTGACGTAAGGGCGCAATGCCACACTTTCCAAGGGGGTGCACGCATCTGGAGTTTGTTGACAGTGGCTGAGAGGCTGCTGGCCCACCCATTCTCTATCTGTCTTCCTCTCCCTCTCTCTGTGTCTCTCTCCAAAAACTTTTTTTAAAAAAAAGCAGATATTGGGCTGGAGAGATGGCTTAGTGGTTAAGATGTTTGCCTGTGAAGCCTAAGGACCCCGGTTTGATTCTCCAGGTCGCATGTAAGCCACATGCACATGGTGGCACATGCGTCAGGAGTTCGTCTGCAGTGGCTAGAGGCCCTGGCATGCCCATTCTCACTCTCTTTCTCTCTCTACCCCCTCTCTGTATCTAATAAATAAAAATAATTTTTTTTTTAAAAAAAAAGCAGATATTGGGCTGAAGAGATGGCTTAGTGGTTAAGGTACTTGCCTGCAACGGCCTGAGCTCAATTCTCCAGTACCCACGTAAAGCCAGATGCACAAAGTGGCACATGAATCTGGACTCTATGGTGGCTGGAGGCCCTGCCATGTCCATTCTCTCTGCCTCTTTTCTGTCTCTCTCTGCTTGCAAATAAATAAATAAATATTTTTATTTAAAAATTTTTTAATTCAAAAAACTTTTTTTTTTGAGGTAGGGTCTCACTCTAGTTCAGGTTGACCTGGAATTCACTATGTAGTCTCAGGGTGGTCTTGAACTCATGGTGACCTCCCACCTCTGCTTCCCAAGTGCTGGGATTAAGGGCATGCACCATCAAGCCTGGCTTAAAATATTTTATTTATTTATTTATTTATTTATTTATTTATTTATTTATTTATTTATTTATTTGAGTGAGAGAGAGAGAGAAAGGAGAGAGAGAAAGGAGAACAAATTCCAGATGCATGTACCATCTTGTGCATCTGGTTTACTTGGATTCTGGGGAATTGAACATGAGTTCTCTGGCTTTTCAGGCAAGTACCTTATCCACTAAGCCATCTCTCCAGACCAATATTTTTATTTTTTAAAATTTATTTTTATTGTTTGCTTTGTTTTTGGTTTTTCAAGTTAGGGTCTCTCTCTAGCCCAGGCTGACCTAGAATTTACTATGTAGTCTCGGGCTGGCCTCGAACTCATAGCAATCCTCCTATCTCAGCCTCCCAAATTCTGGGATTAAAGGTGTGTACCACCACACATCTGCTCAATATTTAATTTTTAAAAATTTGCTGAAGACTCCATATGCTTGGGCAGCAAGGTCAGAGAAATCAGGCTGGAGCTGAGCCGAAAACCTCCTCCCTGTACACTAGCTGACAGAAAGCTGGAAAAAGCTACACTGCCTGCATCCCTATGGGAGAGAGAAGTCGTCAGTGGAGATAAACAATGGACACTGCAAGCCTTAAGTTTGGCCACCCAGCCAGGCCAAATGTGTCAACAAGTACAACAGTGGCATGTCTGTTATGGAGGAAATCAATCACTCACTAATTAGACGGGAGGTCCATTCCATGGGAGGGAATACATGCCTGATACTGAAAAACCTATGATGGGGGAAGTCATTAGCCTTAGTGGTGTAACACTTGCTGGTGTCTGGCTAAATGCATATATTATGCTCATCGAACTACCTGGTAAGAACTTTTCTTAACATCCATACCAATACATTAATGCTACTCTAACTTTTGGTTAGAGAAGCTTCTCTTTTGAGATGTGGTGACCTCTGGGATGACTCAGAAGGCACCATAATGCTGTGAAGAAGTGACAGAGGAATGCTCAGTACTGAAACCTCTCTATCACACCTTCCAAGGCTCAGGGTTCATTGCAGAAAGAATGTAAAAGCCAAAGGAAAGGTAGGACTGCTTACAATGCAATCTTCCATATGCAAAATGGCCTGGATATCCATCAGCTTGGAATGCCTGGTACTACCTACACAAGACCCTCATAATAGGAGGAAAAGATGATGACATCAAAATAAAAGAGATTAATTGAGGGGGGATCTGATAGTGGATTTGTGAAGGGGAAAGGGAGATAATTATCGTGGTTTAGTGTCTATAATTATGGAAGTTGTCAATTTTAAAAAGTTAAAAAAAAAATTTTAGTGAGACCCTAGCTCAGACTGACCTGGAATTCATTATACAGACTCAGGGTAGCCCTCTAACTCCCAGAGATTCTCCTACCTCTGCCACCATGCCTGGTTCTTGAATTGTATTTTAATAAAACAGTTATATCTATAGGCCATGTACATATCCAAAAATGAATGTAAATTTAATTAAATTGAGTAAAACACAGACATCCAAGAATCATAATGATTTACAGATTAGTGCAGATAGCAGTTGCTTCTGAGTTTTTGGATTAACTTACTTGGTGAAGAAGCACCTACTTCATCCTGAGACTACCTCCACATATCCACATATCCATATTTCCACATGAATAATTCATATCCACACTCTGCTACAGGTGTTACTAACATTGGCATTTACCTAGTAAATCAGACATTATTCCCTGGGCTCTGAGCTTTTATTACATTCTGATCTTCCTACCTAGGTTTACAGACAAGGATTCAGATAATTTATGGCAAATGATCTCCAGGGAAAGAAAAGAACTTTGGGTTGTAAATGACCTAGATGGATTTTTCTCCTAAGCAGCTTTCCTGGATAAGTGCTCACCACTTTACCCTGCGCTGCAGATGCACATGTGGATCACACAGTAATCCTCATGACCGAGGAATACCAGTTACTTTTTCTGGCTCATCTTGACCTACAGACTTCCCTAGCTAGCTGATCAAGGGGTTAAAAATTACTCTCAGAGTAACAGATGACCCCCTACCTAGGCTCATGCTTTGTAAGCAATTCTACATTTGTTCATACCAAAAAAGAACGACATGAAAGTAGAAAGGGGACTAGTTGGGAAGAGGAGAGAGTTCAGAGGAGGGGGAACAATAGAGGGTAAAGGGAGTGAATATGAACAAAATATATTATACACATGTATGAATATATGAAAATGTCACTTAAGCCAGGTGTGGTGGCGCATGCCTTTAATCCCAGCACTTGGGAGGCAGAGGTAAGAGGATTGCTGTGAGTTCAAGGCTACCCTGAAACTACATAGTGAATTCCAGGTCAGCCTGAGCTAGATTGAGACCCTACCAAAAAAAAAAAAAAAAAAAAAAAAAAATCAATCAATTTGCCAGGCATGGTGGCGCACGCCTTTAATCCCAGCACTTGGGAGGCAGAGGTGGGAGGATCACCATGAGTTTGAGGCCACCCTGAGACTACAGAGTAAATTCCAGGTCAGCCTGAGCTAGAGTGAGACCCTACCTCAAAAAAAAAAACAAAAGCTGGGCGTGGTGGCGCACACCTTTAGTCCCAGCCCTGGGGAGGCAGAGGTAGGAGGATCGTCATGAGTTCAAGGCCACCTGAGACTACACAGTGAATTCCAGGTCAGCCTGGACTAGAGTGAGACCCTACTTTGAAAAAAAAAAAAAAACAAAAACAAAAAAACAAAATCAATTTAACAATAGCAGCAGATGATTTGGGTTGTTGATAGATAAGTAAAATTTGAACTTTGATGATATAAAAAGTCTAAGGAGAACATAAATAAACTGAAATTTAAATATGTCCAAGGAAAAAGCTTAAGTGTAATTTCATGTTATCTTCATTTTGGTCAACTATATGATCATATATTATGATCTTATGATTTTAGTTTTAATATTCTTTAATATTTTGTTTTTTTAATTATTTGTTTGAGAGAAAGAGAGGCAGATAGAGAGAATGGGTTTGCCAGGGCCTCTAGCTGCTGCAAATGAACTCCAGAAGCATGTGACAACTTTTCAAACATATTTATATTTTTTGTTTGTTTTGTTTTGTTTTTTTGAGGTAGGGTCTCACTCTAGACCAGGCTGACCTGGAATTCACTATGCAGTCTCAGGGTGGCCTCGACCTCACGGCAATCCTCCTACCTTGTCTCCTAAGTGCTGGGATTAAAGGTGTGCACCACTATGCCTGGCTTCCTCTTAGATTTTGATTAGGCATCCCTCTACCTTTCTTTTACTCAATCTCTTCCCCTGACCTCACTTAGGCCTTTTCACCCTCATTAATCTGTTCTTCTACTTACATATATACAATATCATCCTATTAAATAAATAGTAAAAAATAATTTAAAATATTTTATTTGGGCTAGAGAGATGGCTTAGGGGTTAAGGAGCTTACCTGCAAAGCCAAAGGACCCAGGTTTGATTCCCCAATACCCACATAAGACAGATGCACAGAGTGGCATGTGCCTCTGGAGTTCATTTGCAGTGGCGGGAGGCCCTGGTGTACCCATTGTCTCTGTCTTTCTTCTTTCTCTCTGCTTGAAAATAAATAAATAAATAAATAAATAAATAAATAAATAAATAAATAAATGAGAGAGGCAGATATATAGAGAGAATGGATGTGCCATGGTCTTCAGTAATTGCAAAGGAACTCTATATGCATGCACCACCCTGTGCATCTGGCCTACATGGGTACTGGGGAATTGAACTTGGATCTTTAGACTTCACAGGCAAGTGCCTTAGCCATTAAGCCATCTCTCCAGCCCAAATAAAATATTTTTATTTATTTGCATGGAAAGAGGGTACACCAGGTCCTTTTGCCACTGCAAACAAACTCCAAATTCATGTGCCACTTTATGGATCTGGCTTTACATGGGTACTGGGGAATCAAGCCCACATTGTCAGTTGTGCAAGCAAGTGCCTTTAACTGCTGAGTCATCTTTCCAGCCCCCTATGTTTCTATTTATACCCAGAAAATAGAGCACAGAAATTATATTAAAATGTCAGTATAGGGGCTAGTTCCATTCCCAAGCCCCACATAAAGCCTGATGCACAAAGTGGCATATGCATCTGGAGTTCATTTGCAGTGACAACAGACCTTGGTGTGCCTATCCATTCTCAATATCTCTCTCTCTTTGTAAATTAACTAAAAAAAATTTTAAGCCAGGCATGGTGGCACATGTCTTTAATCCCAGCACTCAGTAGGCGGAGGTAGGTGTATTGCTGTGAGTTCGAGACCACCTGAGACTACACAGTGAATTCTAGCCTGGGCTAGAATGAGACCCTACCTCAAAAAACCAAACAGAATAAATAAATAAATAATAAATATTAGCATGGTCTCCTAATTTATTTTTCGAGGTAGGGTCTCACTCTAGCTCAGGCTGACCTGGAATTCACTATGTATTCTCAGGGTGGCCTCAAACTCTTGGCAATCCTACTATCTCTGCCTCCTGAGTGCTGGGATTAAGGGCATGCACCACCATGCCCAGCGGTTTTTGTTTTTTATGCTCTAAATTCTCCAAGATTTCCCTTTAAAAAATTTTTTTATTTATTTGAGAGAGGGAAAGAGGCAGAGAGAGAGAGAGAATGGGCACAACAGAGCTTCTAGCCACTGCAAATGAACTGCAGATGCATGTACCACCTTGTGCATCTGGCTTATGTGGGTACTAGGGAATCAAACCAAGGTCCTTTGGCTTTGCAGACAAGCGCCTTAACCACTAAGCCATCTCTCCAGCCCCCATTTCCCTTTTTTTGTTTTGTTTTTGTTTTTCAAGGTAGGGTCCCGCTCTAGCCTAGGCTGACCTGGAATTCATTCTCAAGGTGGTCTCGAACTCAAGGTGGTTCTTCTACCTCTGCCTCCCACGTGCTGGGATTAAAGTTGTGTGCCACCACAACTGATCCCTTTTTTGATGTTTGTGTGTGTCTATGTTGTGGTGTGTGTTCCTAAGCCTGTAGCACACAGGTGCATGTGCACATGTGTGTGCATGCATGCAAAGGACAAAGGTCAATGTTGAACTGCTCTCAATACCTTATTACTATTATCTTTTTTTAGATAACCTAGGTTCAATTCCCCAGTACCCACATAAAGCCAGATGTACAAAGTGTTCCCATGAATCTGGAGTTAGTTTGTAGCAGCTAGAGGCCCTGGCTTGCACTCTCTCTCTCTCTCTCTCTCTCTCTCTCTCTCCTTGCAAATAAATAAAAATATTTTAAAAAAAAAAAAAAGAAATCAGAACAAGATAAATGGTGATGCTCAGCTCATTTTCTCTCTCTTTTTCAAGGTAGAGTCTTGCTCTAACCCAGGCTTCACTTTCTCTCTTTTTAAAAAAATTTTTTTATTTATTTATTTATTTATTTATTTATTTATTTAAAAGAGAGAGAGAGAAAGAGGCAGAAAGAGAAAATGGACGTCCTAGGTCATCCAGCTACTCAGATGAACTCCAGACACATGGGCCATCTTGTGCTTTTGGCTTGTGTGGGTACTGGGGAATGAAACTTGGATCCTTTGGCTTTGCAGTCAAGTGCTTTACCCACTAAGCCATCTCTCCAATCCTTCATTTTCTCTTTTATGGAGTCCAGCACCCCAGTCCATGGAACACCTACAGTTAAGGTGTTATTGCAGGAAACTTTTTCCCTGGGGTGATGTGAACACCAAAACCAGTTTTAGGGAACCAGTGAGTTTATTGTGGGTAGTTCCAGAACACAGGTGACAGGTCACTTACAGGACCCCTTCATCTTGAGGTCACCCTTTCTAGTTATCTCCTAGTTTCTATCTCCTATATAATTTAGCTGTTCCCCAAGATCACTTATAGGTGGGGAGGACAGGTGGGGACAATTGCTGTAACTTCAGGTGTGGGTCTTGTGACCATCCTTTCCTCTACTAGGGAGTTGTCAATAGCCTATAACCAAACACCAAAGCATTCTCTTTTTGGTTGTTGTTAAATTATGGAATTAGTGGTGGAAAACGTACAACAGGGGTAGTCATGAGCCCTAGGGCTGTAACGAGTGCTGGTGTCTGGCTAAATGTATATACTATGCTCACCAAACTGCCCAGTAAGCACTTCTCTTAATGTCCATACCCATATATTAATGCTATTCTCACTTTTGGTTAGAGAAACTTCTCTTTTCAGATGGTGATGACCTTGGGATGACTCAGAAGGCACCATGGTGCTGAAGAAGTGACAGAGGAGTACTCAGCACTGAAACACCTCTAACACACCTTCCAAGGCTCAGGGTCCATTGTGGAAGAGGGGGTGGAAAGAATGTAAGAGCCAAAGGAAGGATAGGACTCCTTACAACGTGCTTCTCCAGACACATGGATATCCATGACACTACCTACACAAGACCATCATAATAGGAGGAAAAGATGATGACATCAAAATAAAAAAAGAGACTGCCTTTATTCAGGAGGCAGAGGTAGGAGGCGTGAGTTCGAGGCTACCCTGAGACTACATAGTGAATTCCAGGTCAGCCTGGGCCAGAGTGAGACCCTACCTTGAAAAACCAAATAAATAAATAAGTAAATAAATAAAATAAATAAATAAAAGAGACTGATTGAGAGGGGGAGGGGATATGATGGAGAGTGGAGTTTCAAAGGGGAGATGGGGGGGGAGGGAAGTACCATGGGATATTGTCTACAATTATGGAAGTTGTCAATAAAAAAACAAAAATTAAAAAAATAATAATAAGGAAAAAAATTTATGGAATTAGTGGTGAACATGCACTACCATGTGTGTCTGGCTTTATGTAGTTATTGAGAAATCAAACCTGGGCTATTAGGCGTTGCAAGCAAGTGTCTTTAACTGTTGAGCCATCTCTCCAGCCCACATTCTCTTGTCTTTCTTTCTTTCCTTCCTTCCTTCCTTCCTTCCTTCCTTCCTTCCTTCCTTCCTTCCTTCCTTCCTTCCTTCCTTCCTTCCTTTTCCCTCCCTCCCTCTTTCCTTTCCCTTCCTTCCTTCCTTCCTTCCTTTCTTTCTTTCTTTCTTTCTTTCTTTCTTTCTTTCTTTCTTTCTTTTTTCTTTCTTTTTTTTCGATGTAGAGTCTCGCTGTAGCCCAGGCTGACCTGGAATTCACTATGTAGTCTCAGGCGGGCCTTCCAATTCATGGATCCTCCTACCTCTCCTTGCAAGTGCTCCACATTCTTTTTTAATTTAAACCAGGTGTGGTGGTGCTTACCTTTAATCCCAGCACTTGAGAGGCAGAGGTAGGAGGATCCATGAATTGGAAGGCCCGCCTGAGACTACATAGTGAATTCCAGGTCAGCCTGGGCTACAGCGAGGTCCTACCTCAAAATATTAATTTGACGGGGGGGGGGGGAGGGGAGAGAATGGGCGCTCCAGGGCCTCCTGTCTCTGTAAATGAATTTAAGATGCATGTGCCACTTTGTGTATCTGGCTTTATGTGGGTACTGGGGAACTGAACCCAGGTCATCAGGCTTTGCAAGCAAGTAACTTTAACCACTCAGCAATCTCTCTACCCTCAAAATATTCTTTACCTCAAGCTGGCTTCATGTTATGCCTAAAGGAAAAATGCCATACAACAGGTGTGTTTTCCCACTTCAATTAACCTAATCAAGATAATCTCTCACAGGCATGCCCAGAAGTTCACATCCTGTGTGAGTCTAGGTTTGTCAAATTGACACTGAATATAAACCATTACCTAACCTATTTAATTTACTGGCAGGAAAAAATTCCTTAAGCCACAAGGAACAGGATCTTAACAAATTGTGGTAGTTTATTAGTCTTGGTACAGGGAAACTTGCTAGGAACATAAAGTATGCAACTATGATTAGGCTTTTGACTCTACTACCAAGAGATATGGTGGATACAGTGAATCATGTAACAATCGTCAAAATTCTAGAATTTAGTTTTAAATACATTATTTAAAAATATTTAGAAGAGCAACCGAGATTCTTAGAAGACAGCAATTACTGTCATTAAAATACTTTTTATTCTGAAATCAGTTTAGGCTTATAAAAGCTGAATTTTTTTTTTTTTTTTTGAGGTAGAGTCTCACTCTAGTCCAGGCTGACCTGGAAAACTCACTCTATACTCCCAGGCTGGTCTCAAACTCACAGTGATCCTACTACCTCTGTCTCCTGAGTGCTGGGACTAAAAGTATGTGCCATCAAGCTCTGCAAAAATTAATTTTTAAAGTTCCCTTATAGCCTTCACCCAGGTTTTCCAAAAGTTGTGATGACATAGTTGGTATAAATGACTTTCAAGAAAGTGTGCTTTCCTTGAAAATCTTAGTGACAGATATGCACATTCTGTATTACAAGTTCAATTTTGTTTTGTTGTTTTGTTTTTTGAGGTAGGGTCTTGCTCTATCCCTGGCTGATGTGGAATTCACTACGTAGTCTTAGGCTGGCCTCAAACTCACAGCAGCGTTCCTACATTTGCCTCCCCAGTGCTGGGATTAAAGGTGTGCACCATCATGCTCGGTCACAAGTTCAATTTTTAAAACTTTTTTTTTTTGCAATAGGGTCTCACTCTAGCACAGGCTTGGCCAGCGTTACCAATTCAATTTTGGTTACAAGTTTCATTTTAAAATATTGCTATCTTTTAGAGAAAAGCATATTAAAATTCCTTTTGTGTTTTTTGAAAGTGTTTCATAAATTCCAGTCTGGCCTTGAGCTTACTATGCAGCCTGAGGATTGGCGTGAACTCATGATCCACTTACCTCTCCAAAGTGCTGGGATTCCAAGCATATGCCACCAACCTGGGCAAGCATGTTTTTAAAATTCCTACTGCCAGCTTTTTGGGGTATATGTCTTTTTCAACTCACTTGCCCATACTCAGGAGTGCTTTTCTATTTCTAAATATGCTATCACTATTTCTATTACCTTAAAACAATTCTTCCTGCCAAAAAAAGAAATAAATGGACCAGGTGGTAATTCTAGGTAAATTTATTAGCCATCCAACATGTGCATCAGAGGATGTTACTTCGTAGATGGAGAGTCATGTGATGAAAGGCTTGTGATATGTCAGAGCGTTTGTTTTGGTCATACACTGTGTAACACTTTTGGCCACATGACATGGGGATCGTATGTCTTTATTCACCTACCAAAGGACAGTTTGTTTCGTTTTGGTGTAGTACATGCACCAAACATGCTAAGCACATGCTTTAGCACTGAGCTATATCCCGAAACTCCTACTTCCAAGGTTAACAATTATGACTAAAGCAGCCATAAACACCTGTGTACATGCATGCTAGGTATGGTAGCATATGCAGGTGATCCTAGTACTGGAAAGATAGCTACATAATTCAGTCCAGCCTGAGCTACATGAGACCCTGTCTAAAATAAATAAATAAATAAATAAATAAATAAATAAATAAATAAATAAATAAATAAATAAATAAAGTGTAGTGATGCATGCCTTTAATCCCAGCACTCCAGAGGCAGAGGTTTGCCATGAGTTCAAGGACAGCCTGGGATTACAGAGTGAGTTCCAGATCAGCCTGAGCAAAAGTGAGACCCTATCTTGAAAAAAAAAAAAAAAAAACCAACAAAAACAACAAAATAAAAACTAAAGCAAAACAAAACAAAACAAAACAAAACATAAAGGGCTGGAGAGATGGCTTAACGGTTAAGGTTCCTGCCTCTTAAGCCTAAGAACGCTGTTTCCAATCTCCAGCCGTTCCAATCTCCAGGTCCCATGTTTATTTAGCCAGATGCCAAGTGACTCAAGGGCGCAATGCCGCACTTGGCCACAAGGGGGCGCAGGCATCTGGATTTCATTTACAACAGCTGAGAGGCTGCTGGCGTGCCCATCTCTATCTGTCTTCCTCTCCCTCTCTCTGTCTCTCTCAAAACACACACACACACACACACACACACACACACACACAAATCTGGAACATATGTGTGTAGGTTTTGTGTAGACTTAAGTTTTCAACTCCAAGGAGGGTGATTGCTGCATCCTTTGGTAAAAAGTTTATTTAAAAAAAAAGAAAAAATTACCAAAATGTCTTTCACAATGGCTCTACGATTTTGTGTGTTTACTAACAGAAAAAGGGGGGGGCTGGAGAAATGGCTTAGTGGTTAAGGTATTTGCCTGTGAAGCCAAAGGGTTCAGGTTCAATTCCCCAGACCCATGTAAGCCAGGGGCACATGCATCTGGAGTTTGTTTACAGTGGCTAGAGACCCTGACATGCCCCTTTCTCTCTCTGTCTCTCTTCTATCTCTCTCTCTTTCTGTGTGTGCTTGCAAATAAATAAATAAATTTTTTAAAATTTTAAAAATTTTATAAAAGGAAAAAAGAGAGTTCCTGTTGCTCCACATCCTTGCCAACATTTGGTATTGTTAATGTATGTATTATTATTGTATTATTATTAATATATGTATTATTATTGTGTCTGGAGTTTGTTTGCAGTGGTTACAGGCCCTGGTGTACCCATTCTCTCTATCTGCCTCTTTCTCTCTCCAAGAAATAACTAAAATTCTTTTTTTTTTTTTTTTTTTTTTTCAAGGTAGGGTCTCACTCTAGCCCAGGCTGACCTGGAATTCCCTATGTAGTCTCAGGGTGGACTTGAACTCTTGGCGATCCTCCTACCTCTGCCTCCTGAGTACTAGGATTAAAGACATGTGCCACCACACCTTACTAAAATTCTTTTTTAATTAAAAAAAATATTAGAGAGAGAATAGGCACACCAAGGCCTCTGCCATTGCCCTGAGTGATGGGCCACTTTGTGCATCTGGTTTTACATGGGTACTGAGCCATCTCCCCAGCCCTTGACATATCTTTTTAAGGCATTTTTTCACTTGGGGAATTTTGAGAATTTCTTATGTGTAGGCCATTCAGAATCTCTGAAAGTAGGATCATGTATATGAATAAACAAATTGTGGTAAATCTAAACAACTTAATATTATACAACACTAAAAAGAAAAGAACTGTCAAGCCAGGCATGGTCATCTCAGTACTCAGAAAGCTGAGGCAGGAGGATCTTGAGTTTTAAATTAGCCTATGCTTCATAAGCAGATTTTATTGCAAGATAAAAAAGGGCTGGGGAAATGGCTCAATGGTTAAAGGCACTTGCTTGCAAAACTTGCTGACCCAGGTTCAGTGACGCCCCCCCCCAACCCCACAGAAAACTAGATGCAAAAAATGGTTCATGTGGGCTGGGCATGGTGGCGCATGCCTTTAATCCCAGCACTTGGAAGGCAGAGGATCGCCATGAGTTCCAGGCCACCCTGAGATTACATAGTGAATTCCAGGGGTGCATGTATTTGCATTTGTTTATAGTGGCAACAGATCCTGGTTTTGTAAGTGCGCGCGCACACACACACACACACACACTTGTGTAAATAAATATATAAATAAAAATTTAAAGGCTAGAGGGGGCTGGAGAGGTGGCTTAGCAATTAAGGCGCTTGCTTGCAAAGTCAAAGGACCTCAGTTCGATTCCCCAGGACCCACATAAGCCAGATGCACAAGGTGGCACATGCACCTGGAGTTTGTTTGCAGTGGCTAGAAGCCCTGGCATGCCTATTCTAACTCTCTCTCACTGCCTCTTTCTCTCTCTCAAATAAATAAAAATAAAATAAAATTTAAGGGCTAGAGAGATGGCTTAATGGTTAAGGTCCTTGCCTGAGAAGCCTAAGGACCCAGGTTCGAGTCCTCAGTCCCCACATAAACCTGATGCACAGGGTGGCCCATGTGTCTGGAGTTGTTTGCAATGGCTAGAGGCCCTGGCATGCCCATTCTCCCCACCCCCATAAAATAAATAAATAAATAAGTATACTTTTATTTTGAGGTAGGGTCTCACTCTAGTTCAGAGCTGATCTGGAATTCACTATGTAGTCTCAGGGTGGCCTTGAACTCATGGCGATCCTTCTACCTCTGCCTCCTGAGTGCTTGGGATTAAAGGCATGTGTCATCACGCCTGGCTTACAATAAAAATGTTTTTTTTTTTATTTTGTTTTTTTGAGGTAGGGTCTCACTCTAGCCCAGGCTGACCCGGAATTCACTCTGTATTCTCAGGGTGGCCTCAAACTCACGGTGATCCTCCTACCTCTGCCTCCCAAGTCCTGGGATTAAAGGCAAACTCTACCACGCCAGCATTTTTTTTTTTTTTTGGTAATAAAATTATCTTTAAAAAATTTTAAAACCTTAATTACATTTACTTAAAAAGAAACAAATGAAAGAATGAATAAGAGGCTGGAGAGATGGCTTAGTGGTAAAGGCACTTGCCTGCAAAGCCAAAGGACCCAGGTTTGATTTCCCAGGGCCCACATATAAGCCAGATGCACAAGGTGATGCATGCGTCTGGAGTTTGTGTCCAGTGGCTGGAGGCTTTGATGTGCCCATTCTCTCTTTCTCTATCTGCATCTTTATCTCTCTTTAATAAATTAAATTTAAAAATTAAGAATTGGGACTGGAGAGATGGCTTAGTGGTTAAGGCGCCTGCCTCCTAAGCCTAAGAACCGGGTTCCAATCTCCAGGTCCCACGTTTAGCCAGATGCAAAGTGATGCAAGGGCACAATGCTGCACTTGATCACAAAGGGGCGCACACATCTGGATTTCGTTCACAGCAGCTGAGAGGCTGCTGGCCTTCCCATTTCTACTGTCTTCCTCTCCCTCTCTGTCTCTCTCCGGGGGGGAAAAAAATTAAGAATTGAAAAAAACACACACATGGATGATCCCTAAATACATATTACCGAATGAAAGAGCCCATCTGAAAGTGCTGTGTGCCGTATGATTCCAATTATGTGACACTTGGGAAAAAGCACAAAGATCAGTTGTCTATAGGTAGTGAAACTATTCTGTTTATGGATATATGAAGGACTTTTGCCTGAACTCCCAGCACTGGGGTGGTGAGACAGAACTGCCACAAGTTTCAGGACAGCCTGGCCATACACAGTGAATTCCAGGCCATCCAGAGGATTATAGTGAGAATTGTTTCAAAATGAAAAAAAGGCCAGGTGTGGTGGCACACGCCTTTAATCACAGCACTCCGGAGGCAGAGGTAGGAGGATTGTTGTGAGTTCAAGGCCACCCTGAGACTACATAGTGAATTCCAGGTCAGTCTGGGCTAGAGTGAAACCCTACCTGAAAAAAAGAAAAGAAAAAAGGTATGGATACATATTAATAGAATGTGCACTTCTGAGAGTGTAAACTGTGGATTTTGGATGATAATGATGTACAAGAACAGAGTCTATGCCTGTGTAGTGCAGGAGGCGTATGTATTTAGTCCTGGATGGCCTGAACTTGATATGTTAAAAAAAAAAAAAAAAATCAGGGTGACCCCTGACAACACTGGGTTGTAGTCTAATTTAATTTCCTTCTGCTTCAAAATTGCATACTTTAAAAAATATTTTATTTATTTGAGAGAGAGAGAATGCGAAAGAAAGACTATAGCCCTGGCTGACCTGGAACTCTCTCTGTAGGTCCAGGCAGGCCTTGAACTCACAGCGATTCTCTTGCCTCTGCCTCCCGTGTGCTGGGATTAAAGGCATGCACCACCACGAAACTCATTTCCTGCTTTAAAGTATATATTCCCACTGCACGTTCATGAACATTACACACACACACACTTAAAATTTAAGATATGGGAGCCGGGCCTGGTGGCACACATGCCTTTAATCCCAGCACTTGGGAGGCAGAGGTAGGAGAATCATCACGAGTTCGAGGCCACCCTGAGACTACATAGTTAATTCCAAATCAGCCTTAGCTAAAGTGAGATCCTACCTCAAAAACAAAAACAAAAAATTTAAGATATGGGTTGTTAATGACATCCTACAATCTGTCCCCGTACGTCCTATAGGTTAGCTATATTTTATTTCACGTTTGAACGGAGTAACCATGAAAGTACGTGTGCCCCTTACAAGGCGCGCGACAGGAGCTGCAAGTGCCGTCCTGGGGACAGCGAAGGCAGGCAGCGTGGACGGCTCCTCCACCCCCAGTCCCTTCGTGCGCGCCGGGGCTCGCAGCCGAGCTGGCTCCCACCACTGCCCTTTCCTGGGCTCGTGGCGCCGAGGCTCTTTCTGGGGCGCTGCAGGGCTGGTCAGGGGGCGCTCCTCCTCACGCGACGCACTTCCGCGCGGAGGAGGCTGACCCGAGCGGGGCGGGAAGCGCGGCGGCGTCGGCGGCGGCCGGGCGGCGAGGCGGGGGCCTGCGGCCGGAGCTCGCGGAGAGCCAGCCGCCCGCCGTGCGCACTCAGCTCCGGTGCTCCGCGGAGAGAGAGCGGCGCCAGCGCGGGCCTGCCGGAGCGGAGAGCCCGAGGCCGCGGGACCAGGCGCCCCTGTGCCTCGAGCCGGTCGTGTCCGCAGCGCCCCAGGCGGCCGCCCGCGGCGTCACGGCAGGGAGCAGAGATCCGTTCGCTCCGCCTCCGCCGAGGCTCGGCTGCCCTCGCCCGCGTCCCCGCCCGGCGCGCTCTCTCTCGACCCTCCTCCTCCCTTCCCCCTCCCGGATGGCCATGGACGCGGCCTGCCCCCGCCGCCGGCAGCACCGCGCGGGCCTCCCTCACAACTGCACGGCCTGAAGGAAGAGTCAGCCGCGTGCCGGCGACGGGCCCTGCGCTGGCCGCCGTCGCTCGCGGGAGCGAACCTCGCGCTTCCTTGTCACCCGGCCCCCGCGGAGGAAGGGGAGGGACCGAGACGCGGCTTTTCCTGTGCCGCCTGCCTGGCTCGACCTGCGCGGCCTGCGGCTTTCCGAGAACTCGAGGGCCGCGGCTGGGCCTGGCTCTGCCCGCGGCCTGCTTGGAACTGGACCGGAGCGGTTTGGGACGGCGGGGCCGGGTAAGATTCCGTGGGAAGTGGAGGCCGGAGCGCTCCGGGCGGTCGGGAGCGTTGAGGCCCGGGCCGGGATCCCGGACGCCGAGTTGGTGGCTGGCCGGGGAGCAAGACCCCGGCGCGGGGGTGAGGTCGCTCGGGCGGCTGCCGACTCCCCGGCTTGGCCCCTTTGTTCCCCTCCGGGACCCCTGCGGGCGGCGGGGCTGGGCTTTCCAGCTCGGGAGCTCCTGCCGGGTCCCCCTTGTCCTTGAGAAGGGTCCGCCTCCCGCCAGGGAGCGGGGACGCCCGGCCGGGCCTCTGAGTTCCGGGCGCCGCTCTCGGGAGCCGTCGCCCTGCCCGGCTCGGTGGACTCCGCAGGCACGCCGCTCCGCCGCTTCTCCAGAACTTCACCCGCCTCCGGGCGCAGGCAGCCTCGGCGCCAGGCTCGGCCCGTCGGGAGGTTCACTCAACCCCACTGGTGGCCGCCGTTGGCTGCCCACCGCCCACCCTTGGTTCCCGTACCTGCAGGTGGATTGCGTGGGATCCAGAGTTGTCCTTTAGTCAGGCGCCGGCGAGGAGCTTTTCTAATGCCTTGTCTGCTTGGGCTACTTCTCGATTTTTTTCTTTTTCTAACCACCTGTCCCATCTTGTGGGAACAGAGGAAAGATTGGCCTATATTCTGCTTCCTAACCTGTTAGTCCATTGCATTTACTTTCAGCATTAAAAAAAAATGTTTTGCCCGGCGTGGTGGCGCACGCCTTTAATCCCAGCACTCGGAAGGCAGAGGTAGGAGGAGAGCCGTGAGTTCGAGGCCACCCTGAGACTCCATAGTGAATTCCAGGTCAGCCTGGGCTAGAGTGAGACCCTACCTCGAAAAGACAAACAAAAATAAATTTTAAAAATGTTTTAAGGACAGAATTAGTAACCTTTTTTTTTTTAATAGATTTTAATCTAATTATCGTTTGTATTTGGACATCTTTTAGGAGTAAGTTTGAGAATTCAGAATTTGTGAAGTTGGAGGTAAAGGAAAAAATTAGAGGGGTATTGGGTCAGAATGTGTAGTTTTTTAAAAAAACACTGGGGCTGACCATTATCTGAAGATCAGTCTTGGGTGGAGGACAGGGAAGAGGGTCACTGGAAAAAAAAACAAACCTTTCTGTAGGTGTTCTTTGCTTTTTGGCATAGACATCAGTGTTAGCAGTAGTGGGATCCAAAGCTTGTTTGACTGCGTTTGACAAAGACCGCTCTGGTTTCTAGTTAACCAGCAACCTAATCTTAGTTTATACTCTTGTGTAAAACTGGTTTTTGTTTGGTATATCTGAGTAAGTCCTGGGAATAAAGGAAAGTTGCAAACTGCATTCAGCACTCCAAACTTCTTATAACAACGTCACAAAAGCTTGGTTCCAGCAGATGTAAAAGACAAAAAATTAAATTTAGGATGATCAGTTCTGGACATTTGAAAGACTTTTTCCCCTTTTTCAATTTAGGCAAAGAGGCTTTTGAAAAACCATGGCAGATGTGGATCCGGATACATTGCTGGAATGGCTACAGATGGGACAGGGAGATGAAAGGGACATGCAACTAATAGCCCTTGAACAGCTATGCATGCTGCTTTTGATGTCTGACAACGTGGATCGTTGTTTTGAAACGTAAGTGCATTCCTTCATCATTTCCTCTGGGGTTGCTGTCATGACATCTGTTTTCAACCATTGGCTGATTTGAGTTCATGGAAAAACTCTGGTGAATTTAAAAACCTCCTCCTCAAAATTTCTTCAGTTGTGCATACTTACTTTGCTGAGGAGTGGTAGGTAATGTAACCCTAGCAATGATAATCATGACTATGTAAATATGTATTTGTTGTATGAGTAGGAATTAGGAACACTAATATTAACCCATAGCTTGGTCGATTCATTTTTGAAATATGTCATAAATTGAGTAGAATACAAATATTTTCTTCAAAGCTATTTCTGTACTATAAAACTGAGAGGATAGAAATGATAATGAGCATATATTTTAAGCTGCCCCTTCCTTCCTTCCTTCCTTCCTTCCTTCCTTCCTCCCTTCCTCCCTTCCTCCCTTCCTCCCTTCCTCCCTTCCTCCCTTCCTCCCTTCCTCCCTCCCGCCCTCTCTCTCTTTCTTTCTTTCTTTCTTTCTTTCTTTCTTTCTTTCTTTCTTTCTTTCTTTCTTTCTTTCTTCAAGGTAGGGTCTCACTCTAGTTCAGGCTGTCCTGGAACTTACTCTGTATTCTCAGGATGGCCTCAAACTCACAGCAATCCTCCTATCTATGCCTACCCATTGCTGGGATTAAAGGTATGTGCCACCACACCAGGCCTAAGCTGCTTATTTGTTCATTGGTGGTGTCCTATGACATTGTACTTTTGTGAAAGCAAACCATTGGTTTGTAAATTTTGTTTGTTTATTTATTTTATTTTGGTTTTTTTCGAGGTAGGGTTTCACTCTAGCTCAGGCAGACCTGGAATTCACTATGTAGTCTCAGGGTGGCTTCGAACTCACAGCAATCCTCCTACCTCTGTCTCCCAAGTGCTGGGATTAAAGGCGTGCACCACCACGCCCAGCTTTAAATTTTATTTTTGAAAGTTATAAATTGGATGTTACACGTAACTACTTTTTAGAATAATAGAAATACTTTGAGGTTTGGAGAGTTTTAAACATTTTTATTCAGAGATGATGATAGTTTGTATAAAAATGTAAGAGAGAAGCCATGTGTGGTGGCACACACCTATAATCCCAGGACTCTGGAGTTTGAAGGCCACCCTGAGACTACATAGTGAATTCCAGGTCAGCCAGGACTAGAGCTAGACCTTACCTTAAAAAAACACAAAACAAAACAAAACAAGGGCTGGAGAGATGGCTTAGAGGTTAAGGCTTTTCCCTGCAAAGCTAAAGGATCCCCTTGTAAGCCAGATGCACAAGGTGGCCCATGCATCTGGGGTTCATTTGCAGTGGCTGGAGGCCCTGGCGTTCCCATTCACTCTCTCGTTCTCCTCTCTCTCTCTCTCTCTCTCTCTGCCTCTTTCTCTCAAATAAATAAGTAAATAAATATATTTTTTAAAACCACACACACAAAGCACTTGGAAGGAAGAGGTAGGAGGATTGCTGTGAGTTTGAGGCCACCCTAAGACTGCATAGTGAATTCAGGTCAGCCTGGGCTAGAGTAAGACCCAGCCTCGAAAAACCAAAAAAAAAAAAAAAAAAAAAAAAAAAAAGTTCATTAGGTCATGACAGCCATATTTTCCTTCTTTATATAAATGATACTGGTTGAGTTAGATTAAACATTCTTCTCAATACCAGGTTTTTACTGAATTTTGCTGAATTTATCTTCACAGATCTAAATTGCAATAAGTTGAAAACTTTCTATTTTTTATTTATTAAAAAAAATTTTTTTTTGAGGCAAGCCCAACAGGTTGGTCTTTGGTCCGTCCCCCCCAAGACAGGGTATCACTCTGGCTCAGGCTGACCTGGAATTCACTCTGTAGTCTCTGGGGTGGCCTCGAATTTATGGTGATCCTCCTACCTCTGGTATTAAAGTGCTGGGATTAAAGGTGCGCGCCCCACCATGCCCGGCTCTGGTCTTTGTATTTTTATGAGCAAGAGTGAGAGAATTGACACACCAGGGCCTCCAGCCACTGTAATCAAACTCCAGATGCTTGCTCCACTTTGTGTGCATGTGCAACTGTGTCACTGTGCATCTGGCTTACATGGGACCTGGAGAGTCAAACATGAGTCTTAAGCTTCTCAGGCAAGCACCTTCATGCCTAAGCCATCTTTCCAACCCTAAAATATTTTATTTGCTAGCAGAGAGAGAAGAGAGACAGATAGCTGCTGCAAAAGAACTCCACATGGATGTGCCACTTTGTGCATCTGGCTTTATATGGGTACTGGGGAATCGCACCTGGTTGGTAGGCTTTGCAGGCAAGTGCCTTAACCACTGGTCCATCTTTCCAGCCTCTTTTTTTGAGGCAGGCTCTCACTCTGGCCCAGGTTGATCTGGAATTCACTCTTTAGTCCCAGGTGTCCTTGAACTTATGTTGATCTTCCTACCTCTGCCTCCCAAGTACTGGAATTAAAGGTATATGCCACCACACTTGGCTGAAAAATTTCTATATTTGCTTTAATGCCTTTTAAAGGGATAAAACAAACAAAGGGTAATAAGAAAATGTTTGAGATACTGACCTAAAGTTTGTTGTAATTGTCTTTAACCCCTGGACCATCTCTCCAACCCTGACATAATTACCTTAATATTATTAACAATGGTGGGAATAAACTTGTACTTCCAAAATTTATAATGTATTTTTAATTATTTTTCTTTTGATTTTATAATTGTTTAAATTATGTTAAAGTAGTATTTTAGCTGGGTGAATTACCTGCCTGTAATCCCATCATGTAGCCAGTAGAAGCAACAGGATCAGGAATTCAGCATCATCCTTGGCTACATAGTGAGTTTGAGGCTAACCTGGGCTACTTGAGACCCTGTCTAAAAGAAAAAATTATTTTGATAAAAATTCTTAAAAGTTTTCATATCACAGGGGCCCATTTAGCAATGGACTCTTGAATGTGTAAGAATCATTTAGTCGGGCTGGGGAGATGGCTTAGTAGTTAAGGTGCTTGTCTGCAAAGCCAAAGGACCTAGGTTCAATTCCCCAGGACCCATGTAAGCCAGATATACAGGGTGGTGCATGCATCTGGAGTTTGTTTGCAGTGGCTAGATGCCCTGGCATGCCCATTCATATTCTCTCTCTCTCTCTATCAAATAAACAAAAATAAAATATTAAAAACAAAAAATCATTTAGTCTCCCCATTGACACCTGTTTCAGCAAGATTTATAGAAAAGTGAAGTAAAGTTTTAGGTATTTGTGTGTTTCAAAGAAAGATATCATTAACTTGAGAGTTACCTCTTGCATTTTATATATTTTGTTTATTTGAGAGAGAGAGAGAAAGAGCAAGAGGCAGCTAGAGAGAAAGAGAATGGGCACACCAGGGCCTCTAGCCACTGCAAACGAACTGCAGACGCATGCGCCCCTTGTGCATCTGGCTTAGGGTGGGTCCTGGGGAATTGAACTGGATCTTTAGGCATCTCAGGCAAATGCCTTAGCTGCTAAGCCATTTCCCCAGCCCACATGACTTTTAAAAAAGTCATTTTGGGGGCTGGAGAGATAGATGGTTTGCAGTTAAGGCTCCTGCCTACTAAGCCTAAGAATGCGGGTTCCAATCTCCAGGTTCCACATTTAGCCAGATGCAAAGTGATGCAAGGGCACAATGCTGCACTTGCCCACAAGGGGGCGCATGTGTCTGGGAGTCTGTTCACAGCGGCTGAGAGCCTGCTGGCATGCCCATTCTCTATCTGTCTCCCTCTCCCTCTCTGTGTGTCTCTCCAAAAAAAAAAAAAAAGTCATTTTGGGGGGGCTGAGGACATGGCTCAGTGGTTAAAGGTGTTTGCCTGTCAGCCTGCTGGCCCAGGTTCAATTCTCTAGAACCCGTATAAAGTCAGATGCACAAAGTGGCATGTGTGTCTGAAATTCTTTTGCTGAGGCAAGAGGCCTTGGCAATCCCATTCTCTCACTCTCCCTCCCTTTACTCCGTCCCTCACTCTCTCTCTCTAATTCTCTCTTGTTCTCTCAGGTAAATAAAATAGAAAATACATAAATAAAATAAAATATTAAAATATAATATAAATGTAATAAATAATAAATGTATTTATAATAAATATATTAAATAATAAACATAAAGTATAAATATAAAAATATATAAAAATAAAATTTTATTTTACTTTTTTTTTGGTTTTTTGAGGTAGGGTCTCACTGTAGCCCAGGCTGACCTGGAATTCACTCTGTAGTCTCAGGGTGGCCTTGAACTCCTGGCGATCCTCCAACCTCTACCTCCCGAGTGCTGGGATTAAAGGTGTGTGCCACCACGCCCAGCAAAATATTTTATTTTAAAAAAGTCAATTTTGGGTCTGGGGCTATAGCTTAATGATAAAAAGCTTGCCTAGCATATCCTAGCACAGCAGAAAAAGTAAGTCATACTTGTCAGTCAGATCAGTTATCATTTCATAGCTTCTGTGAGTGCTGGAATTAAAGGTGTGTGCCACCAACCCTGGCTCCAGCTACTGTTATTTTTTAGTTATTTTTTTTTTTTTTACAACTTCCATACATATAAGCAAAATGTCATAATCCTCTCCCACCTTCCCTTTTGTTGCTCCTCTTATTTCCCCCTTCATTGAATCCTTTCGTTCCAACTAGTCTCTCCTATTTTAAAAAAAATTTTTTTGAGGTAAGGTCTTACTCTAGCCCAGGCTGACCTGGAACTCACTATGTTCAGGCTGGCCTTGAAATCACAGCAATCCTCCTATCTCTGTCTCCCAAGTGCTGGGATTAAAGGTGTGTGTCACCACACCTGGCAACTTTTCTAATTTTTTAAAATATATTTTATTTATTTATTTGTTTGAGAGAGAGAGCAGAAGAGGCAGAGGAAAGAGAATGGGCGCACCAGGGCCTCTAGCCACTGCAAACAAACTCCAGACGCATGTGCCCCCTTGTGCATCTGGCTTACGTGGGTCCTGGGGAATTAAACTGGTGTTCTTAAGCTTTGCAGGGAAACGCCATAACCACTAGGCCATTTCCCCAGCCCCTGTTCTAATTCTTTAAACATTTATTAATTTATTTATGAGAAAGATAGAAAAAGAATGGGCATGCCAGGGCCTCCAAGCCACTGCAAACAAACTCCAGATGTGTACGCCCCCGTGTGCATCTGGCTTATGTGGGTTCAGGGGAGTCAAACCTGGGTCCTTTGGCTTTATAGGCAAGTGCCTTATCCGCTAAGCCATTTCTCCAGCCCTTTTTTTGTTTGTTTGTTTTGTTATTGTTTTTGTCTTTTTCAAGGTAGGGTCTCACTCTGGCCCAGGCTGACCTGGAATTAACTATGTAGTCTCAGGGTGGCCTCAAACTCATGGCAATCCTCCTACCTCTGCCTCCTGAGTGCTGGGATTAAAGGCGTGCGCCACCACGCCCTGCTTTTTTGTTTTTGAAGGTAGGGTTTTTCGAGGTAGGGACTCACTCTAGCCCATTCTGACCTGGAATTCACTATGTAGTGTCAGGGTGGCATTGAACTCACAATGATCCTCCTACCTCTGCCTCCCGAGTGCTGGGATTAAAGGTGTGCACTACCATGCCTGGCAATGTATTTTTGAGAGAGATATAGAGAGACAGAATGGGTGCACCAGGGCCTCTAGCCACTGCAAACGAACTCAGACGCATGTGCCCCCGTGTGAATCTGGCCTACGTGGGTACTGGGGAATTGAGCCTCGAACCGGGTTCCTTAGGCTTCACAAGCAATCACTTAACCGCTGAGCCATATCTCTAGCCCCTTTTTTGTTTTTTTGAGGTAGGGCCTTACCCTAGCTCAGATTGACCTGAAAGTCACTATATAGTCTCAGGTTGGCCTCAAACTCATGGCAGTCCTCCTACTTCTGCCTCCCAAGTGCGTGCACCACCATGCTAGCTAGAATGGTTTTTTTTTTTTTTTTTTTTTAAATGTATTTGCAAGCAGAAAGACACAGACAGAGAATGGGTGCACCAGACCCTCTAGCTGCTGCAAATGAATTATAATGCATGTGCCACTTTATGCATCTGGCTTTATGTGGGTAGTTGGGAGTTGAGCCTCGGGCCATCAGGCTTTGCAAGCAAGTGCCTTAACCACTGAACCATCTCTCCAGCACTATACTGGTATTTGAGAGAATAGTTTTATTGGGTTTGATAGCTCATTCCTGTAATCCCAATACTTAGAAGGCTGAGGCAGGGGCATTTCCCTGAGTTGACCCTGTCTCAAAAAGATAAAGAAACAAGAAGAAAAAAAAAAAAAGAAAGTGAGCCGGGTGTGGTGGCACATGCCTTTAATCCCAGCACTTGGGAGGCAGAAGTAGGATAGCCATGAATTTGAGGCCACCCTGAGAATACGTAGTGAATTCCAGGTCAGCCTAGGCTAGAGTGAAACCCTGCCTCAACACCCCCCCCCCCCAAAAAAAAAAGGAAGAAAAGAAAGCGCTTCTTTCAGTGGGTTCCTGGCAAAAAAAAGTTGCTGAACAGCTACACTAAAAGAGTAGTTAGGCTCAAGGCTGGAGAGATGGCTGAGTGGTTAAAGGCACTTGCTTCCAAAGCCTGATGCATAAAGTTGCACATGCATCTTGAGTTCTTTTGTAGTAATAAGAAACCCTGGCATGCCTATTCTCTCTCTTTGCTTGCAAATAAGTAATAAAAATAAAAGAGGGCTGAAGCGATGGCTCAGAGGTTAAGGCACTTGCCTTCAAAAGCTAACAACCTGGGTTCTATTCCCCAGTACACACAGAAAGCCAGATGCAGAAAGTGGTACATGCATCTGTAGTTTGTTTGCAGCTGCTGCAGACTCTGGCACACCCATTTTTCTCTCTCTCTCTCTCTCTCTCTCTCTCTCTCTCTCTCTCTCTGCTTGCAAATAAATAAAACATTTAGAAAAAAAAAGAGGATGAACAAAATTGGTGAGCCTTTTGTATATGGGAACCTTTGTGATTAGGAAGGCAATGAAGTGCTGCAAATGAGTAAATGGTGTGATTGTTTTCTTTTTGTGGTGGATGGGGTCAAATCCATTGCTATTGGCCCACAACACAAGTGACCTACTGCTGGGCTACCTATCCAGTTCTTAAATTTATTTATTAAAATTTTTATTCATTTATTTATATGTGTGTGCATGGGGCACAGGGTCTCTTTGTCCATGGAAATCAACTACACACACATGTACCACTTTTTGCATTTTGCTTTATGTGGGTACTGGTGTATTGAACCTGGGATGATAGGCTTTGCAAGTAAGGGCCTTTAACTGCTGAGCCATCCCTTCAGCTCCACATTTATCTTTTTTTTTTTTTTTTTTTTTTTTTGAGGTAGGGTCTCACTCTAGATCAGGCTGACCTGGAATTCCCTATGTAGTTTCAGGGTGGCCTTGAACTCACTTCAATTCTCTTACCTCTCCCTCTCAAGTGCTGGGATTAAAGGCATACGCCACCACGCCCAGCTAACTTTTAAAAAATTTTTTTCGAGGTAGGGTCTCATTGTAGCCAAGGCTGACCTGAAACTCACTCTGTAGTTCCAGTCTGGCCTCAAACTCATAGTGATCTTCCTGCCTTTGTCATCCGAATGTTGGGGGTTAAAGTTATGAGCTACCACACCCAGCTAAAGTTGTGTGTGTGTGTGTGTGTGTGTGTGTGGTTTTTTCAAAGTAGGGTCTTGCTCTAACCCAGGCTGACCTGGAATTCACTATGTAGTCTCAGGCTGGTCTCGATCTCACAGCGATCCTCCTACCTCTGCTTCCTGAGTGCTGGGATTAAAGGCATGTGCTGCCATGCCAGGCTTAAATTTATCTTTCAAAACCATTACTTAGGCTAGATGTGATGAGGCACACTTATAATCCTAGTACTCTGGAGATCTTCAAAAAAACCAGGCAGGGCTGGAGGGATGGTTCAGTGGTTAAGGCATTTACTACAAAGCCTCATCTAAGTTTGATTACCCAGAACCAACATAAAGCCAGATGCACATGGTGGCACATGTGTCTGGATTTGTATGCAGTGTCTAGAGGCCCTGGCACGCCCATTGTCTTCTCTCTGTGTGTCAATCTCGCTCTGCTTGCAAATACAACTATTTAAAAACAAAAAGGGCATAAGGCTAGAGGTGCAGGCAGCTCAGTGGTAGAGCACTTGCCTAGCCTATACCAGGCCCTAGCAGTACTAAAGTGGCTAGGGAGATGGCTCCATGGGTAAGATTGTTCAGTGGGTAAGAGTACTTTCTACACAAGCATGACGACCTGAATTCTATCCTCAGCACCCACATAAAAAGGGAGATGTGGGGCTGGAGAGATGGCTTAGCGGTTAAGGTGCTTGCCTGTGAAGCCTAAGGACCCATGTTCCACTCTCCAGATCTCACATAAGGTAGACGTACAAGGTGACACAAGCATGCAGAGTCGCACACGTACATAAGGTGACACAGACATCAGGAGTTTGATTTCAGTGTCTGGAGGCCCTGGTGTGGCAATTCTCTCTTTCTCTCATTAAAAAAAAAATTAGAATTTTATTTTATTTTATTTTTTATGTTTTTGCTTTTTCCAAGGTAGGGTCTCACTGTAGCCCAAGCTGACCTGGAATTCACTGTATAGTCTCAGGGTGTCCTTGAACTCAAGGTGATCCTCCTACCTCTGCCTCCCGAGTGCTGGGGATTAAAGGCGTGCGCCACCACGCCCAGCCCATTTTATTTTAATTTATTTTAAATACTTTATTTACTAGAGAGAGAGTAAGGGTGGGAGAGAATAGGTGCACAAATGAACTCTAGACACATGTGCATCTGGCTTACATGGGTCCTGGGGAGTTGAACTGGGGTCCTTTGGCTTTGCAGGCAAGCGCCTTAACCGCTAAGCCATCTCTCCAGTCCCCATTTAATTTTTTAAAATAATTTTATTTATTTGAGAGAGAAAGAGGCAGAGAGAATGGGCGTACCAGAGCCTCTAGCCACTGTAAATGAACTCCAGATGCATGCACTACTCTTTGCATCCAGTTTTATGTGGGTCCTGGGGAATCAAATCTGGGTACTTTGACTTTGTAGGCAAGCACCTTAACCACTAAGCCATTTCTCCAGCCCCCCATTTAATTTATTTTTTATTTTACTTGTGAGGAGAGAGGGAGAGAGAGCAGAGGAGTGAGAAAATATGGGCACACCACAATGAACTCTAGATACATTTGCATTTTGTGTATGTGGTTTTATGTGGGTATTGGGGAATTGAACTCAGGTCATTTTTTGCAAGTAAGTATCTTGAGCCACTGATCCAGCTCTCCAGCTCTTTTCTTTTTTCTCTTTTGTTCTTTTTAGGTAGGGTCTTACATTCTAGCCCAGGCTGACCTGGAATTCACTATGTAGTCTGAGAGTGGCCTCAGACTCAAAGCAATCCACCTACCTTTGTCTCCCGAGTGCTGGGATTAAAGGTGTGCGCCACTATGCCTGGCTCTTTTCTTTTTTTAAAATTATTTTTAAAAATACTTTACTTATTTATGTATTTTAAAATACTTTTTATTGACAAGTTTCATAATTATAAATAATAACCCATGGTAAGTCCCTCACTTCTCCCACTTTCCCCTTCACAATTCCACTCTCCATCATACTCCTTCTCCCTCTCAATCAGTTTCTCTTTTATTTTGATGTCATCATCTTTTCCTCCCATTATGATTGATGGTCTTGTGTAGATAGTGTCAGGCATTGCGAGGTCATGGATATCCAGGCCATTTTGTGTCTGGAAGAGCTCTTAATTTTTTTTTTTTTTTTTTTGGTTTTTCAAGGTAGGGTCTTACTCTAGCTCAGGCTGACCTGGAATTCACTATGTCGTCTCAGGGTGGCCTCGAACTCACAGTGATCCTCCTACCTCTGCCTCCCGAGTGCTGGGATTAAAGATGTGCGCCACCATGTCCGGCTTGGTGCATGTCTTTAATCCCAGCACTCGGGAGGCATAGATAGAAGGGTTGCTGTGAGTTCTAGGTCAGCCTGAGCTAGAGCAAAATCTTCCTCAAAAAACAACAACAACAAAAACACACACACACAC